>CM065590.1:297532631-298202473 GCA_033119425.1 Bufotes viridis | reverse complement strand
CATATCAAGCGCCTCACTGGCATGTTGTTTCGCCGCTGAATATCGGAAAAGTGCGCCATGGCCGTGTAGGAACGCCTGAAATGGCCACACACCTTCCTGGCCTGCTTGAGGACATCCTGTAAGCCTGGGTACTTAGACACAAAACGTTGTACGATGAGATTCAACACATGTGCCATGCACGGCACATGTGACAACTTGTCACACACCACTTTGCCGATCTCCAGTTGGTGCGAGGTCAGCCACTGATCCACCTGTGCGTTCAGGGCGGACAGGAGTGCTGGTCCTGTGTGGCTCTCTGCTTTCAGGCAAGTCAACCCCAAGACAGCGTGACACTGTCGTATCCGGGATGTGGAATAACCCCTGGGGAGCTGAGGGGATTCAGTTGATGTGCAGCCAGACGCCGCAGCAGAAGAGGACTCAGCCGAGGAGGATATTGAAGAGGATGGAGTAGGAGTAGAGGAGGCGGCAGTAGCTCTGCCTGCAAGTCGTGGTGGTGTCACCAACTCCGCTGCGGAGCCACGCATTCCATGCTTGTCAGCCGTCAGCAGGTTGACCCAATGCGCAGTATACGTGATATACCTGCCCTGACCGTGCTTTGCAGACCAGGTATCAGTGGTCAGATGGACCCTTGCCCCAAGACTGTATGCCAGAGATGCCATTACTTCCTTTTCAAGGACATGGTAGAGGTTTGGGATTGCCTTTTTTGAAAAAAAAATGAGTCCGGGTACCTTCCACTGTGGTGTCCCAATAGCGACAAATTTGTTGAAGGCCTCAGACTCTACCAGCTGGTATGGTAAAAGCTGGCGGACTAAGAGTTCCGTCAAGCCAGCTGTCAGTCGCCGGGCAAGGGGGTGATTCTGTGACATTGGCTTTTTACTCTCAAACATGTCCTTGACAGACACCTGACTGTGGGCAGATGAGCAGGAACTGCTGAAGGATAGAGATGGAGTGGCGGGTGGTTGAGAGGGGGCAGGGAGGACAGCAGTGGTTGACGTGGCTGAAGATGCTGGACCAGGAGGAGCATGGTGGCTTTGAGTTTGTGTGCTGCTTGTACTCATGTATTGATCCCATAGGCGTTTGTGATGTGAGATCATGTGCCTTCGCAAAGCAGTTGTACCAAGGTGGGTGTTGGACTTCCCACGATGGCATTGCTGTTATTAGAGGCAGACACACAAAAAAAATGCCACACTGCTGAGCTTTGCAATGACGGCATTCTGGTGGTGGCAACAGCATGCGTTGACTGGCGTGCTGTCTGGCTGACCCCAGGTGCCGATACATGCTGTCTGACTGTGCCACTAACTCCTTGCGACGACCTGCCCCTGCTTCCAACTCGTCTCCTCATTCTCTCTGTCTCCCTTCTGAACTTTCCCTCTTCTTCTCTTCGAGCAGGCACCCACGTGGCATCCGTGGACACATCGTCATCATCAACCGCTTCACTTGTATCTGACACCTCAGCAAAGGAAGCAGCAGCGGGTACAACATCATCATCATCATCATCACACTGTACGTCCATGTGTGTAATCCTGCCTGACTGAGACATATCCCTGTAATCTACATCATCTGGCAATAATGGTTGCGCATCACTAATTGCATCCAACTGATGTGTAAATAACTCCTCTGACAGATCAAGTGAAGCGGCTGTGGTGGCTGTGGTGGTAGTGGTGGTGGTGGCGGCGGGCGGGTGCGTGGTAACTTGAGAGCAGGTGACCGAAACTGAGCTGGAGGAGGATGGTGCGTCAAGGTTCTTAGCGGAAGCTGTTGAAGATTGGGTGTCCTGTCTAAGCCAGTCAACTACGTCCTCAGAATTTTTCGGGTTCAGAGTACGTGGCCTCTGAACACTGGGTATTATTCCAGGGACAGTGGAAATCACAGCACCACGACCACGACGGTCCCTGCGGGGTGGCCTGCCTCTGCCTGTCATTTTTTTTTAGATAAGTGGTACTACGCGTGCTAGGTACTGTGCCACCCGGTATCAGTGGTGGGCACTGGCAGTGGGCACATTACAGTCAGTGGAAGTGGGCCTGACACACACTGGCAGCAGGCAAGCAATTAAATTTAGACTACTGTCTAAAAATTAAATGCCTTATTTATCGGCAAGCTACTGTGCCACCCGGTATCAGTGGTTGGCACTGGCAGTGGGCACACTACAGTCTGTGGAAGTGGGCCTGACACACACTGGCAGCAGGCAAGCAACTGAATTTAGACTACTGTCTAAAAATTAAATGCCTTATTTATCGGCAAGCTACTGTGCCACCCGGTATCAGTGGTTGGCACTGGCAGTGGGCACACTACAGTCTGTGGAAGTGGGCCTGACACACACTGGCAGCAGGCAAGCAACTGAAATTAGACTGTCTAAAAATTAAATGCCTTATTTATCGGCAAGCTACTGTGCCACCCGGTATCAGTGGTTGGCACTGGCAGTGGGCACACTACAGTCTGTGGAAGTGGGCCTGACACACACTGGCAGCAGGCAAGCAACTGAATTTAGACTACTGTCTAAAAATTAAATGCCTTATTTATCGGCAAGCTACTGTGCCACCCGGTATCAGTGGTTGGCACTGGCAGTGGGCACACTACAGTCAGTGGAAGCGGGCCTGACACACACTGGCAGCAGGCAAGCAACTGAATTTAAACTACTGTCTAAAAATTAAATGCCTTATTTATCAGCAAGCTACTGTGCCACCCGGTATTAGTGGTTGGCACTGGCAGTGGGCACACTACAGTCAGTGGAAGTCGGCCTGACACACACTGGCAGCAGGCAAGCAACTGAAATTACACTAAAGTGTAAAAATTAAATGCCTTTTTTGATGCAAAGTCCTGTGCCACACGGGATGACAGGGGTGGGCACTGGCAGTGGGCACACTACAGTCAGTGGAAGTCGGCCTGACACACACTGGCAGGCAACTAACCTTAGATTAAAGTGTAAAAATAAAATGCCTTTTTTTGATGCAAAGTCCTGTGCCACACGGGATGACAGGGGTGGGCACTGGCAGTGGGCACACTACAGTCAGTTGAAGTCGGCCTGACACACACTGGCAGCAGGCAAGCAGCTGAAATTACACTAAAGTGTAAAAATTAAATGCATTTTTTTATGCAAAGTCCTGTGCCAGCCGGTATGAGTGGTGGGCACTGGCAGTGGGCTCACTACAGTCAGTGGAAGTCAGCCTGACACACACTGGCAGGCAACTAACCTTAGATTAAAGTGTAAAAATTAAATGCCTTTTTTTTATGAAAAGTCCTGTGCCACATGGGATGACAGGAGTGGGCACTGGCAGTGGGCACACTACAGTCTGTGGGCCTGCAGCTCCTCACACACAGGCAGGCCAGGCAACTGCAATATGTATATGGAGAAAAAAAAAAGCAGACTAATGTTGCAGCCCTAAAAACGGCTTTTTGGGGTGCTGTCAGGACGCTGTCCTTACAGCAGAGATTAGATGAGTCTTTCAGGACTGGAGTGGACACTGAATTCACTAGCCTAGCTATTGATTTCCCTATTCAATCAGCAGCAACTACACTCTCCCTCCTCTCACTAAGACTGCAGCTTCAGAATGAATCTAAAATGGATGCTGTGCAGGAGGTGGGAGGGTCTGGGAGGGAGGGTATGCTGCTGATTGGCTGGAATGTGTCTGCTGACTGTGAGGTACAGGGTCAAAGTTTGCTCAATGATGATGTACAGGGGGCGGACCGAACATCGCATGTGTTCGCCCGTTGAGGCGAACGCGAACAAGCTCTGTTCACCGGGAACTGTTCGCCGGCGGATAGTTCGGGCCATCTCTAGTTCTCAATGGGTGTAACTGATCAACGGGTGTGGACCCGCTGTGCCACTTACCGGTTTGGCTTTGGGCCAAACTTGGGAGTGGAGTCTAAGTGTCCCCCTGGTTTTCACCCTTTATCCCGCTCCAGGATGCGGAAGCTGGACTCAGCTGCAGGGGAGACACCAGGTCGCTACCGCAAGAGTGGTCCTGGTTAAGTGGCAGCTGGCCGGGCAGGCCAGAAAGCCCCGATGCTAGCACCGGGGAACAGGCAATATAGCAGACAGCCGCAGGATAATGCTGAGCTGAACAAGCGGTATAGCAGAGCTAGTGCTGTGAGAACAGCAGAGCTGAGTTAGTCCAGGTGGAGCTGGTGTAACGATCTGCACAGCAGACAGAGGCGTGGTTGACAGTCCGGGTCTTTAACTTGAGAGCAGCGAGGTACAAGAGGATCAAGCAGAGATGAGGTCAGGATACAGGCAGAGGTCATAAACAGGATATCGAATGCAGGAACAACAGGAGCCTTAGCTGTAGGAAGTACAATATTGCTCAGGCATTGCAGGAAGGGGGAAGCACCCTTATAAAGATGGTGCCTGGCCAGGATTGGAGAGAGGGCGGAATCAGGGGCGTGCATTAACCCTTAAGGTACCAGGACGCCTGCGGCTCCTACAAGATACAATAGAAGCTGTTGTAGCCTGCGACAGCGCAGGAAAGCGGGTCCGCAGCCTGCAGCGAAGAGGAGGAGCCCCACATGCAGCTCGACTGAGGTACGTAGTCGGACGCACTGCACGCTGGCGGCTGCCAACTGCCATTGTTACAGTGAGATTAAGATCTGGGGAGTTTCAAGGCCATGGACCCAAAATGTCAACGTTTTGGTCCCCGAGCAACTTAGTTATCACTTTTGCCTTATGGCACGGTGCTCCATCGTGCTGGAAAATGCATTGTTCTTCACCAAACTGTTGTTGGGTTGTTGGAAGAAGTTGCTGTTGGAGGGTGTTTTGGTACCATTCTTTATTCATGGCTGTGTTTTTGGGCAAAATTGTGAGTGAGCCCACTCCCTTGGATGAGAAGCAACCCCACACATGAATGGTCTCAAGATGCTTTACTGTTGGCATGACACAGGACTGATGGTAGCGCTCACCTTTTCCTCTCTGGACAAGCCTTTTTCTTGATGCCCCAAACAATCGGAAAGAGGCTTCATCGGAGAATATGACTTTGACCCCAGTCCTCAGCAGTCCATTCACCATACTTTCTGCAGAAGATCAATCGGTCCCTGATGGTTTTTCTGGAGAGAAGTGGCTTCTTTGCTGCACTTCTTGACACCAGGCTATCTTCCAAAATTCTTCACCTCACTGTGCGTGCAGATGCGCTCACACCTGCCTGCTGCCATTCCTGAGCAAGCTCTGCACTGGTGGCAATCCGATCCCGCAGCTGATTCATCTTTAGGAGACGATCCTGGCGCTTCCTGGACTTTCTTGGACGCCCTGAAGCCTTCTTAACAAGATTTGAACCTCTTTCCTTGAAGTTCTTGATGATCCTATAAATTGTTGATTGAGGTGCAATCTTAGTAGCCACAATATCCTTGCCTGTGAAGCCATTTTTATGCAATGCAATGATGGCTGCACGCGTTTCTTGGCAGGTCACCATGGTTAACAATGAAAGATCAATGATTTCAAGAATCACCCTCCTTTTAACATGTCAAGTCTGCCATTTTAACCCAATCAGCCTGACATAATGATCTCCAGCCTTGTGCTCGTCAACATTCTCACCTGAGTTAACAAGACGATTACTGAAATGATCTCAGCAGGTCCTTTAATGACAGCAATGAAATGCAGTATAAAGGTTTTTTTTGGGATTAAGTTAGTTTTCTTGGCAAAGAAGGACTATGCAATTCATCTGATCACTCTTCATAACATTCTGGAGTATATGCAAATTGCTATTATAAAAACTTAAGCAGCAACTTTTCGAATTTTCAATATTTATGTAATTCTCAAAACTTTTGGCCACGACTGTACATATTCATTTAATTTTTGTGGAACACCTAAAGGGTTAACAAAGTATGTAAAATCAGTTTTGAATACCTTGAGGGGTGTAGTTTAAAAAATGGGGTCACATTTTTGGAGTTTTTACTCTAGGGGTGCATCAGGAGGTCTTCAAATGTGACATGGCAACTTAAATTATCCCAGTAAAATCTGCCATCCAAAAACCATATGGCTTTTTTTTCCTTCTGCGCCCTGCCGTGTGCCCGTACAACAGTTTATGACCACATATGGGGTGTTTCTGTAAACTACAGAATCAGGGTAATAAATATTGAGTTTTGTTTGGCTGTTAACCCTTGCTTTGTTACTGGAAAAAATTGATTAAAATGGAAAATCTGCCAAAAAAGTGATTAAAGGATATTTTCCTTTAATTCTTGTGGAAAACCTAAAGGGTTAACAAAGTTTGTAAAATCAGTTTTGAATACCTTGAGCAGCGTAGTTTCTAAAATTGGGCCATTTATGGGTGCTTTCTATTATGTAAACCCCACAGTGACTTCATAACTGAAATGGTCCTTTAAAAATGTGGGTTTTGGAAATGTTCTGAAAAATTTCAAGATTTGCTTCTAAACTTCTAAGCCTTCTAACATCCCCAAAAATAAAAGGCATTCACAAAATGATTCAAACATAAGTAGACATATAGGAAATGAAAAGTAATAACTATTATATGAGGTATCACTATCTGTTTTAAAAGCAGAGAAATTGAAATTTGGAAAGCTGCAAATTTTTCCAATTTTGGTAAATTTTAGATTTTTTAAAAATAAAAAGGAAAAATATTGACTAAAATTTACCACTATCACAGAGTACAATGTGTCACGAGAAAACAATCTCAGAATGGCTTGGATAAGTAAAAGCTTTCCAAAGTTATTAACACATAAAGTGACACGTCAAATGTCCAAAAAACGGCCTGGTCCTTAAGGTGAAATATGGCAGGGTCCTGAAAAGGTTAATGGAAACCTCTCTGCAGGGTTTGCCATATTCAACTATTTATACCATACTGTAGATCATATCACAGCAGAATCATTGCTGTCTTTTTCAAAACTCTATGCTTTGCCATTTTGAGTCTCATTTCACTGGAAAAGTCACTGCCATAAGCCCGCCCATCTCACTTTGATTGACATTCCCTTGCGTACTGCACATCATCATGTGCAGCGACTAGGGATGAGCGAATCAACTTCGGATAACACATCCAAAGTCGATTTGCATAAAACTTTGAATACAGTATGGAAATTTATTATTCCCATGCGTACTGCACATCATCCCGTGCGTGTGCAGCGACTAGGGAAGAGCGAATGAACTTCGGATGAAACATCCAAAGTCGATTCGCATAAAACTTTGTTTGAATACTGTATGGAGCGAGCACTCTGTACAGTATTAGAATGTATTGGCTCCAGATGAGCCGAAGTTATTACTTTGCGTACTAATTTGAGCGATTAATTTCTACTGTAAAAAAACATTTACCAAACTCGGGTTTGGTTCCAAGGTACCACTTGGAACCGAACCTGAGTTTGGTAAATGTTTTTTTTACACTCAAAATAAATTTCTCAAGTTAGTACGTGAAGTAATAACTTCGGCTCATGGGAGCCAATACATTCTAATACTGTACAATGTGCTCGGTCCATACAGTATTCAAACAAAATTTTATTTTGGATGTTTCATCAGAAGTCCATTAACTCATCCCTAGTCGCTGCACACGCAGGAGATGATGTGCAGTACGCATGGGAATAATAAATCTCCGTACAGTATTCAAACAAATTTTTATGCGAATCAATTTCGGATGTTTCATCAATTCGCTCATCCCTAGCAGCGACCTGTAGGGCAACAGTTGGACGGAGGATGGGTAGCGGTGGCACAAAAAGGAGTAGTAGTGGTTCATGGTGGCTGCCCTCACTATGGCGCTTCTTTGGGCTGGACAGTGACTGGAGGGCAAACCCTTTTTTCCCTTGGGACACACTCGGCCTTATGGGGACTCCCATCTGATGGTAGTTGGGGTGCCCTTGATGGTGATCAGTTGGCAAGATAAAAGGCAGGACGGCAGGTGCACGTCCTGCAGATAATGTAGGCAAAGACCAGGCCAAGTTTACTGATAACAATAAATAGTCTCTTACTGAGGATGATAGGAGTTGCAGTACAGATAGCAGCAAAAGCTACAGTTCTGAGGTATAACACTGAGCTTACTTTTGCCAATGGCTGCATATGGGCAACAGCTGTGATGGTGGTAGAACTCCCTGAGTTTCTCTCTAAACACTTTGCAATCTTCCCAAATTGACCACACTCGTGCAAATCTGTGTGGTGGTTGCCATTGCAAATGCAATATACCATAACCAGCTAAAGTTCATAGTTATCTTTACTGACCCTGCATACACTCACGCTCGATCCTAAACCGTCTGTGGAAATCTTTTCTGCTTTCTCTGAGGGTTAGGGCTCATGCACATGGCCATTGCCCAGCCGTGGCCATATTGCGGCCCGCATGCAGTGGGTTGGCAATACACGGGCATCTGCTGTGTGCACCCCTCATCATGGATGTGGACCCATTCACTTGAATGGGTCTGCAATCCGGGAAACAGTGTGGTGAGAAACGGAGACACCGATCGGAAGTCCACAGAAGCACTGCCTAAAATATTGAGCATGCGCCGTATATTCTTGACCGGTTTCCTTTCATCTCTCCTGACAAACACAGTAAGGTAATGAAACCAAGTCTTTAAACACCTCAACTCATTGCACATGTTAGGAGAGGATAACGCTGGGTTCACACCTGAGCATTTCTGAGACGCGCGTTTTTGTCGCTTGTTTTATGCGCGTTTTTGGTAATAGTAAACTCGCGTTTTACGCGCGTTTGTGTGATTGACTGCAGTGTTGGCTTCTCTCCAAACTGTGCCTAGCACCTGGGGTTTGGCCTTTCCAGCATGTTGCAAATTCATAAACGTGCGTTCAAACGCGCGTTTTCAGTGTCAGAAATGCGCAAAATACAAGCGTTGCGCGTTCCCATTTAAGTCTATGAGCCAAAACGCGCGACAAACGCCCCCAAAAAAGCTCAAGTACTTGTTTATGCGTCGGGCGTTTTTCAGCGCGCTCGAACGCGCTGTAAAACGCGAAAATGTGAACCAGTCACATAGGGAAGCATTGGTTTGCATCGGTTATGCGTTTTACAGCGCGTTCGAACGTGCTGTAAAACGCGCAAGTGTGAACTGAGGGTAAGAGAAACAGGATGTATTGTGCAAGCGCAAGATTTCACACATGCCAGGGATGCCATGGAGCAATTTTGATGTGATGTAGTCTACAACACCATATAATTAGTTGATTATGGCAAACTGTGCTGAGTAGGTTCCTTTTAAAATGATGGTATCTTTTATGGCCACGTTCATATGGTGAGTATTGTGGTAGGTATTCTGCATCAGTATTTGTAAGCCAAAACCAGAAGTGGGCACAAAACACAGAAGAGGCATTTTCCAGTATATCTTTTCTCTATAGGTTCCACTGGTTTTGGTTTATAAATGCTAATGCAAAAAAACTGCTATACCTGACCCAGAAGATGTGGAATTTTATTTGTGATAAAAAATATGAAAACAGACTAAATCCAGATTAGCAAGGTAGTGGAACAGCATTGCATATTATTCCCAAGTATTCAGCCAGCACAATATAATGAAAAAAACATGAGTCGGAGAATCCAGGATCTAAGACAAGTGAAGGAATCAACAACCTGATTACACCACAGACCACACTCATAGCCCCTTAGAAGTGAAATTGAAGAACAAAGCTCTCTGTGTACTTAGTTTAATTTGAATGAATGATCAATCAGTCAAAAAAAATTGCCTGATGTACATGGTAGAGGCTAGAGCTGTGTACACAGAGTCTGTATGGAGTCCCTACAGCTTTGTAATACTGAGTCTTAGGTATACGTGTACTGCCGTATGGAGTCTCTTTATGGCACCATATTATGGAGATATATGAGCATCTTTATAATACAGCATCTTATGGAACATGGCACAATTATTTTTCTGTCAAATTTATATGGAATCTGACCCTCTCCTGATTAGGCACAGGCACTACCTTACTTACTCCTCCGGTTTAGTGTTGGGCGCACTAGTTTTTTAAGTTCTGTGTCCAAAGTTCGGGTTATCGAAGAATTCCGTTATGGATTCCTAATTCCATTATGGTCCATGGTAGCGGAATCCATAATGGAATGCTTCGATAACCCGAACCCGAACTTTGGACGCAGAACTTAAAACACAAGTTCCCTCAACACTACTCCTGTTATGTCCGGGGCCCAGACCTGCTGCCTCTCCTCGTCCTTACCAACAGTGGACACGGCCACCAGAATCTCACTCTCCTCCTGCAGGCTGCACTTCACTGCCCAGTTTGTTTCCCCTGCCCGTAGAGAGCAAGCGTGGGCATTCTGGATTTTAGAGGGCAGGTGGACGTATGCCCTAATTTTTCCTCAGTCTGTGGCTGGCTGTGTCAAGTTTTTTAAGGCAACTTCCCCAGTGGGAGGATGCCTGAACTTTAGATTGTCTAGCTTGCTAGTTCCAAGTGAAGGAGTGCTGTTCCTGTCTGTCTACATGTGTAATGAACTCTGCCTGTGTACTGATTCTGAACCTCCCCTTCCTGACTTAACCTCTGCTTATTTACTGTACTGTCCCTTTGCTGCCTGCCCCAACCTCGAATTTGTTTCACGGATTCAAGTGAACTGTGCCTGTCCTAACCTGTGCCTGCTTTCTGAGTTTGAGTATTGCCTGATCCCTCGGTTCTTCACACCAGTGTCTCTAGCCTTCACACCAGTGTCTCTAGCGTCCATAGCTCAGAAGCCAACCACATTGGGACTTTTCCAAGAGGTAGCGGTCTGGTGGATCCCCTGCAGCAAAGACCAGATCCGTGTATAGGGGTTAAAGGGGTTTTACCATCACATACAATTGTCTCTGGGATCCGCACCTACAACAAGAATGGAGCGGGAAAATGAATGAAGGGTGCACTGCGCATGTGCAGTCACCCTCCATTCATTTCAATGGGGCCACCAAAAATAGCCGAGCTAGAAATGAATGGGAGCAGGGGCCACGTGTGCGCGGTGTGCTCCCATTCACTTGTATGGGAGCATCGGGGAGCAGCACTTGGTGGTGGACAGACCCCGGGAAACCTGGGGTCCTCCAGCCACAGCTCTCCCTGCTCCGTTCTCGTTGCAGGTGCGGGTCCCAGAGGTGGGACACGCACCTATCAGACAATGGGGGCATATTCTAGCTATATGCCTCCATTGTATGTGATGGGAATACTACTTTAAGCGTTAAAAGCCGGGGACTTCCAGGATAATACTCTTTGGACTAGCCCAAAGTCTAACTGGTCGGTTAGCACATTGTGTCTACCATCACTGTCCATAACACAAAGCCATTAGAGATGTCACGAACTATTTGCCGGTGAACAGTTCCCAGCAAACATCGCATGTTCGGTCCGCCCCCTATACGTCATCATTGAGCAAACTTTGACCCTGTACCTCACAGTCAGCAGACACATTCCAGCAAATCAGCATTCCCTCCCTCCCAGACCCTCCCACCTCCTATCAAAAAGCATGGACAGCATCCACCTTAGATTCATTCTGAAGCTGCAGTGTTAGTTAAAGCAGGGAGAGTGTTGCTGGTGCTGAATTATTAGGGAAAGCGCTAGCTAGGCCAGTGTTGTGTGTCCACTCCAGTCCTCAAAGACTTATCGGCCTCTTTCACACGGATGGGTTCAGTGAAAACTGTGCGATATTACAGGCAAATCCATTCAGTTTTGCCGGCGATTGAGTTCAGTTGTTCAGTTTTTTCCGCACGGGTGCCATGCGTTTTGATGCATTTTTCACGCGTGTGATAAAAAACTGAAGGTTTACAAACATCATCTCCTAGCAACCATCAGTGAAAAACACAATGCACCCGCACTTTTTAATAAAAAATAAAGAGGACTGGGTATTTTTTGGGCGCGTTACTGAACGCTCATGCTCAATGGCTGTAGGCTCATGCGTCCTTTTGCAGAGGTGACAAACCTGGTCAGTCAAACCCAAAGCAACATTATCGACCTCATCCCATATGCGTTTTTTCTGGAGCGTGCCCTGCGAAGAGTGCTGGATCAGGCCATAGATGAGCATAAAGAGGAAGAGTTGTGGTCACCATCACCACCAGAAGCAGCCTTGTCGTCATCGATTGCTGGACCTGCGGCAACGCAGAGAGAGGAGTCTGAAAAAGAGGAGTCAGAGGAGGAAGGTGGCTTTGAGGAGGTGGAAGACAAACCACAGCAGGCGTCCCAGGGGGCTTGTTGATACCTTTCGGGGACCCTTGGTGTTGTATGTGGCTGGGTGGAGGAAGAGACCTTCAATGACGTCAGTGAGGACAAGGAACGGGACATGGCTAGCTTGGTATCCAACCTTCTGCACGTGGGGAGTTTGCGGTTGTGCAAATGGACTGTTTGCGGTTGTTTGCGATGCGTTAAACAGGGAGTTTGGTCTGTCACTGTGAAGCGGGTGTAACCCTTACACTACCTGATCGATACAACATCTAACCTGATCGCATTCACACACTGGATGTTTTAAAGCATGTTATTCCAAACAATTTAGGAATGTTAGGTGATTTATGCCCTTTATGGATTAAAACCCGACTCTGCGTCAACTACGTAATTTTCCATGGGAGTTTTGCCATGGATTCCCCTCCGGCATGCCACAGTCCAGGTGTTAGTCCCCTTGAAACAACTTTTCCATCACTACTGTGGCCAGAAAAAGTCCCTGTGGGTTTTAAAATTCGCCTGCCTATTGAAGTCTATGGCGGTTTGCCCGATTTACCCGTTCGCGAACACTTGTGGAAGTTCGCGTTCGCTGTTCGCGAACAGAAAATTTTATGTTCGCGATATCTCTAAAAGCCATCAGAGCCAGGGTGTATATGAGCCCTTACCCATTTTGTAAAATAAAGATAAAAGATGTTGAAGTGTAATAGTCTGAATGTATGACCTGTATTTTTTAATTAATTAAAACCAGATATGGCTAAATATTCAGTTTTTGTAATGTTTTACCTTACCCATACAAAAAAAGTTGTGACGCCATGTAAAATGTAAATAAATGTAAATAAAAACAGAATGCAATGATTTGCAAATTTCATAGAGCCATATTTTTATTCATAACAGATCATGGAACACATATCAAGTGTAGAAAGTAAGTCATTTTACCATTTCATGAAAAAAAAATTCACTCTATTAGATCTTGATGGTGTTAACGCATCTGAAAAAAGTTGGGAGAGGGGCAACAAAAGGCAGGAAAAGTAAGTGGTACTTAGAAAATAGCTGGAGGAGCAATTTGCTACTACTGTATGTCACATGAGTGGGTATAAAAAGAATACATTTAAAAGGCATAGTCTCTCAAAAGTAAGGATGAGAAGAGGTTCACCAATCTGCAAAAAACTACTTCTCGTGATCTACGGGCCCTTAGGCAGCATTATGATTCTGTACTGAAAATCACTGCATGGGCTCAGGAAAGCATTGTCTGTGAACACAGTTCACCGTGCAATCCACAAAGGCAAGTTAAAGGGGTTGTGGAAAGTTTATAGAATAGGGGATAACTCGCTGAACGTTGGGGTCTAAATGCTGGGACCCCCACCAATCCCGTGAAGAGGGGTCTTGTTCTCCCATTCTGGTGAAGTGGCAGGTCGTGTATGTGCTCTGCCGATCCATTCATTCCCTATGGGAGCACCAGAGATAGCCTTTTTTCATGAATTTGCAAAATATGTTCTGCTGTGAATAAAATATGGGTCTATGATACTTGCAAATCATTGCATTCTGCTTTTATTTACATTTATTTACATTTTATCCAGTCTGGCAACTTTTTTGGAATTGTTTATTTCTGTTTTTTATGTATTTTTTCTATTTTCTACACATAATTCTAGGTATATCCATCTTGCCTGAACTGCTAACATCATTCAGAGATATACTGTACAATATTCACATATTCACTTATTGTGAATGGTGAATTTTATGTTATCTGTATATAGGTGTTATCATTCATTGTAATCCTACCTGTGAAGATAATGAGAGGAATGGTGAGAAATGATCTCTACAGAACAGGAAGTGTCAATTTCAGTTTTCATAAATGAAAACATTTTACATATATTATGTGCCATCTAAAAAGAGTATTATTTACCTGTACAGATCATTTACAAGGAAGGGCCATAGGATCCTTTACTTTATCCTACAGCAACCTAGCATCAATGGGGGTCAGAAATTTCCATACACTTGTGCATACAATATAGCTGCCTTGAAGAATATAATGATGGCTTGGCTTTCTAATATCTCTTTATTTAACAATTTGTCCCTAGAGTAGCTCACCCTAAAATAAGAAATAATGTGCTCTTAATGAGGACTTGGCAGGCTTTGCAAAAGAAGCGACTGTTGTAACAGAATGTTTCACCCTAACTACTCCCTGTTTCTCCCCCTGACTGACAAGCCAGACTATCCGCACTGTAGGTTATGTACATTGTATTCTATGAGAATTTGAATTTTAAAATCCTCAGCATATCAATTTATTTTATTTTTCCTGGCCGGATTTTCTCCATTCACTTCAATGGGGAGAGTAAAATCCACATGCGGAAAATCTGCTTCAAATCCGCATGTAAATTCTCACCAATTGATGCAGATTTCCCTGCGATTACCTGCAGATTTCAGTGCGGATTGTCTGCACATAACCCTGGGTTCACACCTGAGCGTTTTACAGCGCGTTCAAACGCGCTGTAAAACGCTCAACAGATTAAAACCAATGCATCCCTATGGGAGTGGTTCACACTTGAGCGTTTTACAGCGCGTTTGAACGCGCTGTAAAACGCCCAACGCATAAACAAGTACTTGAGCTTCTTTTGGGGCGTTTGACGCGCGTTTTGTGATTGACACCACAGTAGCAATCACAAGAACGCGCGTACGAACGCGCGTTTCCTATTTGCAAAAACGCGCAAAAAAACGCGCGTCAAAAACGCGCGTAAAACGCGCGTTTTTGGAACGCTCAGGTCTGAACCCAGGGTAAATCTTGAACGTGTGCATTTTCCCTTAGGGACTCTGACACACATGGAATCAATGCAGAATATGTGTGGGGGTTTTTTCGCATTCTTGATGCATTTTTTATGTGTTTTTTTTAAACCAATGGGTATTCACATAATTACAAAGATTAATTTTCTGCTTAAGGTTTTTGAAGCAGGTCTGCACGAAAAATGCTCAGAAAATACACAAAAAATGCATGGACTTATTTGAAGCTGTTTTTTCAGCTTCATTTTAATGGGAAATTCAGTGCTGATTCTGCCCCAAGATAGAGTATTCTGCTCCTTTTTTCAATGCTTCTTTTCTATATGTGTAAAAAAAAAAAAAAAAGAAATGAATTTGCTGTTTTGAGACATTTTTTGGAGCTGATTTTAAGGCAGGAATGCTACGCTGTTTGCAGTTCATGGCTGCAATAGACTTGTACTATGCCTCAATAAAAGTAAATGGGAATGACTAAAAAGTTTCCAGACGTAAACTGTCTGACAGAGCTAAACCAGACAGGCAAATGTTTACTGTTTTATTCCCTCCAAAACTCAACTCTTCATAGTCCCTTATGACAGAAGTGAAAAATTGCTAGCTTCTCAGTGTACAGACTGGAAAGTCCCAAAGTCTTTTAGCATTAGCTGTCTGTGCACTAACCCTTTCCACAGTGCAGTGCAAATACAGTGCAATAACACTGCAAATGAACTGAATATATTACAATAAAACACAATATAAGTGCATGCAATGGCATAAAATATAACCCTTCAAAGTGCAATAAAATAGGCAGTTGATGGCTTTGCATAGCAGCAATAGGGGCAAATGTCCACAAAAGTCCAGACTCCAAAGTACCTTTGCTCCAGGGCACTAAATGAACTATAGAGTGTAGCATATCTACTACTATATAGTCACTATATGGTGCAGTCTTACTATAATTATTTTTAGTCATTTGTAGAGATGAGCGAACACCTGGATGTTCGGGTTCGAGAAGTTCGGCCGATCTTCCTGAAAATGTTCGGGTTCGGGATCAATGGGGACCCGAACTTTTAGGCACTAAAAAGGCTGTAAAATAGTCCAGGAAAGGGCTAGAGGGCTGCAAAAGGCAGCAAAATGTAGATAAATGCCCTGCAAACAAATGTGGATAGGGAAATTAATTAAAATAAAATAAATAAAAATTAACCAATATCAATTGGAGAGAGGTCCCATAGCAGAGAATCATGCGTCATATCACCCACCACTGGAGAAGGCCACTTTCAGTTATTTCGGCCCCAGCACCCAGACAGAGGAGAGAGGTCCCACAGCAAGGAATAAGGCATCATATCACCGACCACTGCACTGGAGAAGGCCACTTTCAGTTATTTTGCCCCAGCACCCAGACAGAGGGGAGAGGTCCCACAGCAAGGAATCATGCGTCATTTCACCCACCACTAGAGAAGGCCACTTTCAGATATTTTGGGCCCAGCACCCAGACAGAGGAGAGAGGTCCCACAGCAAGGAATCATGCGTCATATCACCCACCACTGGAGAAGGCCACTTTCAGTTATTTCGGCCCCAGCACCCAGACAGAGGAGAGAGGTCCCACAGCAAGGAATAAGGTGTCATATCACCCACCACTGGAGAAGGCCACTTTCAGTTATTTCGGCCCCAGCACCCAGACAGAGGAGAGAGGTCCCACAGCAAGGAATAAGGCGTCATATCACCGACCACTGGAGAAGACCACTTTCAGTTATTTCGGCCCCAGCACCCAGACAGAGGAGAGAGGTCCTACAGCAAGGAATCATGCGTCATATCACCCACCACTGGAGAAGGCCACTTTCAGTTATTTCGGCCCCAGCACCCAGACAGAGGAGAGAGGTCCCACAGCAAGGAATAAGGCGTCATATCACCCACCACTGGAGAAGGTCACTTTCAGTTATTTCGGCCCCAGCACCCAGACAGAGGAGAGAGGTCCCACAGCAAGGAATCATGCGTAATTTCACCCACCACTGGAGAAGGCCACTTTCAGTTATTTCGGCCCAGCACCCAGACAGAGGAGAGAGGTCCCACAGCAAGGAATCATGCGTCATATCACCCACCACTGGAGAAGGCCACTTTCAGTTATTTCGGCCCCAGCACCCAGACAGAGGAGAGAGGTCCCACAGCAAGGAATCATGCGTCATATCACCCACCACTGGAGAAGGCCACTTTCAGTTATTTCGGCCCCAGCACCCAGACAGAGGTGAGAGGTCCCACAGCAAGGAATCATGCGTCATATCACCCACCATTGGAGAAGGCCACTTTCAGTTATTTCGGCCCCAGCACCCAGACAGAGGAGAGGTTCATTCAACTTTGGGTTGCACTGCAAGATCATGGTAAAGTTAAAAAAATGAGGATTCAATAAAGAAGTGCCCTGGAGTACAAGAATACATGGTTGAGGGGGAGGCAGTTATAAATGTCTATTATGCACAAGGGAGGCACAGGTTCTGTGGGATCCATGCCTGATTCATTTTTTTGAACGTCAGCTTGTCCACGTTGGCTGTGGACAGGTGGCTGCATTTGTCATTAATGACGCCCCCTGCCATGCTGAATACACGTTCAGACAAAACGCTGGCCGTCGGGCAGGCCAGCACCTCCAAGGCATAAAATGCGAACTCTGGCCACGTGGACAATTTGGAGACCCAGAAGTTGAATGGGGCCAAACCATCAGTCAGTACGTGGAGGGGTGTGCAGACGTACTGTTCAACCATGTTAGTGAAATGCTGCCTCCTGCTAACATGTTGCGTATCAGGTGGTGGTGCTGTTAGCTGTGGCGTGGAGACAAAACTTTTGGACATTTCTGCCATGCTAACCCTGCCCTCAGAGGAGCTGGCCGTGACACAGCTGCGTTGGCGTCCTCATGCTCCTCCTCTGCCTTCGCTTTGGGCTTCCACCTGTTCCCCTGTGACATTTGGGAATGCTCTCAGGAGCGCGTCTACCAGCGTGCGCTTGTACTTGCGCATCTTCCTATCACGCTCCAGTGCAGGAAGTAAGGTGCACACATTGTCTTTGTACCGGGGATCCAGCAGGGTGGCAACCCAGTAGTCCGCACATGTTAAAATGTGGGCAACTCTGCTGTCATTGCGCAGGCACTGCAGCATGTAGTCGCTCATGTGTGCCAGGCTCCCCAGAGGTAAGGACAAGCTATCCTCTGTGGGAGGCGTATCATCATCGTCCTCCGTATCCCCCTAGCCACGCAACATTGATGGGCCTGAGCTGTGTCGGATGCCACCCCGCTGTGAGTCTGCTTCATCCTCATCCTCCTCCACCTCCTCCTTATCCTCCTCGTCCTCCAGCAGTGGGCCCTGGCTGGCCACATTTGTACCTGGCCTCTGAAGTTGCAGAAAACTTCCCTCTGAGCCACTTCTAACAGACTGGCCTAAAAGTGCTAAAAATTACCCCTCATCCTCCTCCTCCTCCTGGGCCACCTCTTCTTCCATTATCGTCCTAAGCATTTTCTCAAGGAGACATAGAGGTGGTATTGTAACGCTGATAACGGTGTCATCGCCACTGGCCATGTTGGTGGAGTACTCGAAACAGCGCAACAGGGCACACAGGTCTCGCATGGAGGCCCAATCATTGGTGGTGAAGTGGTGCTGTTCCGCAGTGCGACTGACGCGTGCGTGCTGCAGCTGAAACTCCACTATGGCCTGCTGCTGCTCACACAGTCTCTCCAGCATGTGCAAGGTGGAGTTCCACCTGGTGGGCACGTCGCATATGAGGCGGAGAGCAGGAAGGCCGAAGTTCCGCTGTAGCGCAGACAGGCGCGCAGCGGCAGGATGTGAACGCCGGAAGCGCGCACAGACGGCCCGCACTTTATGCAGCAGCTCTGACATGTTGGGGTAGTTGTGAATGAACTTTTGCACCACCAAATTCAGCACATGCGCCAGGCAAGGGATGTGCGTCAAACCAGCTAGTCCCAGAGCTGCGACGAGATTTCGCCCATTATCGCACACCACCAGGCCGGGCTTGAGGCCCACCGGCAGAAACCACTCGTTGGTCTGTTGTTCAATACCCCGCCACATCTCCTGCGCGGTGAGGGGCCTGTCCCCCAAACATATGAGTTTCAGAATGGCCTGCTGACGTTTACCCCGGGCTGTGCTGAAGTTGGTGGTGAAGGTGTGCGGCTGACTGGATGGGCTGGTGGAAGCAGAGGAGGAGGAAGCCGAGTAGGAGGAGGAGGCTACAGGAGGCAAAGAATGATGCCCTGTGATCCTTGGCGGTGGAAGGACGTGCGCCAAGGAACTCTCCGCCTGGGGCCCAGCCGCCACTACATTTACCCAGTGTGCAGTTAGGGAGATATAGCGTCCCTGGCCGTAATTACTGGTCCACGTATCTGTGGTTAGGTGGACCTTGCCACAGATGGCGTTGCGCAGTGCACACTTGATTTTATCGGATACTTGGTTGTGCAGGGAAGGCACGGCTGTCTTGGAGAAGTAGTGGCGGCTGGGAACAACATACTGTGGGACAGCCATGGCCATCAGCTGTTTGAAGCTGTCTGTGTTCACCAGCCTGAATGACAGCATTTCATAGGCCAGTAGTTTAGAAATGCTGGCATTCAGACCCAGGGCTCGAGGGTGGCTAGGTGGGAATTCACGCTTTCTCTCCAAGGTTTGTGAGATGGAGAGCTGAACGCTGCCGTGTGACATGGTGGAGATGCTTGGTGACGCAGGTGGTGGTGTCGGTGGCACATCCTCTGTTTGGTGAGCGGCAGGTGCCAACATTCCTCCTGAGGCGGAGGAAGAGGTCGAGGCAGCAGCAGAAGAGGGAGCAGGGGGAGCCTGAGTGAGTTCCTTGCTTTTAAGGTGTTTACTCCAGTGCAGTTCATGCTTTGCATGTAGATGCCTGGTCATGCAGGTTGTGCTAAGGTACAGAACGTTAATGCCTCGCTTCAGGCTCTGATGGCACAGCGTGCAAACCACTCGGGTCTTGTCGTCAGCACATTGTTTAAAGAAGTGCCATGCCAGGGAACTCCTTGAAGCTGCCTTCGGGGTGCTCGGTCCCTGGTGGCAGTGGCCAGTAGCAGGCGAACTCTCTTGGAGTCGGCAGTTCAGCTTTTGCCCCCTGCTCCCTCTTTTGCTACGCTGTTGGCTCGGTCTCACCACTGCCTCTTCCTCTGAACTATGAAAGTCAGTGGCACGACCTTCATTCCATGTGGGGTCTAGGACCTCATCGTCTAGAGACTGCTGCATAACTTGAGGCTCAGACAGTTTCCCTGATATGCATGGGGGTGATGTGACAGACTGATGGGCTTGTTTTTCAGGCACCACCTGTGCGCTTTCTGCAGAAGACTGGGTGGGAGATAATGTTGTGAACGTGCTGTATCCACTGTCGGCCACCCAATTGACCAGCGCCTGTAACTGCTCAGGCCTTACCATCCCTAGAACGGCATTGGGCCCCACCAAATATCGCAGTAAATTCTGGCGGGTACTGGAACCTGAGGTAGTTGGTTCACTAGGACGTGTGGCTGTGGCAGAATGGCCACGTCCTCTCCCAGCACCAGAGGGTACACTAACACCACCATGACCGCGTCCGCGTCCCTTACTAGATGTTTTCCTCATTGTTACCGTTCACCAAGCACCACAATGAGAGAAAACATATTTGGGCTCAATGTATTCATTTCAAATTCAGGCCTATTTTACAGGCACCTAACACTATCTGCCTATTTATTTATGTAGCGTATTACACTAATCCAGGCACAGCAGTAACCACTGATTTAGGGGAATATCTCTTTTAGGGCTAGTATTTAGGCCTTGGATGAAAGGTATCCTTTTATGCACAGATTTACACTTGGAGATGCACAGTAGCGTGAGAAAAAATATGTAGGATTATGCCTTCAGCAATTGTATTTTAACACTTTGTGTAATATACCCTTTAACGGACAGAAATCCAATGGGAGATGCACGGTAGCGTGTGAAGTTAATGAGGATGACCCTCTCAGCACTTGTATATACACCTTGAGTGTAATATACCCTTTTACGGACAGATTAACACTTGTCGTGCAACAGCTGGAACACCAGATTCAGGGTATTGCTATATTGGCAATTGAATTTAACCCCAGAACAAAATATACCCTTTTACGGACAGATTAACACTTGGCCTGCAAC
The DNA here is from genome assembly GCA_033119425.1 of Bufotes viridis. Classification (NCBI taxonomy): domain Eukaryota; kingdom Metazoa; phylum Chordata; class Amphibia; order Anura; family Bufonidae; genus Bufotes; species Bufotes viridis. Next base: position 298,181,554 of record CM065590.1, on the reverse strand, counting down.
TGCTGGAACACCAGATTCAGGGTATTTCTATTTTGGCAATTGAATTTCACCCCAGAACAAAATATGTGTTTTGGCGGACACTATTATAGTTTGCCAGCCAGTGCTGGGACACCAGATTTAGGGGATTGCTATTTTGGCAATTGAATTTCACCCCAGAACAAAATATATGTTTTGGCGGACACTGTAATAGTTTGCCAGCCAGTGCTGGGACGCCAGATTTATGGGATTGCTATTTTGGCAAGTGAATTTCACCACAGAAAAAAATATATGTTTTGGCGGACACTATTATTGTTTGCCAGCCAGTGCTGGGACACCAGATTTAAGGGATTGCTATTTTGGCAAGTAAATTTCACCCCAGAACAAAATATATGTTTTGGCGGACACTATTATAGTTTGCCAGCCACAGCTGTGACACCAGATTTATGGTATTGCTATTTTGACAATTGAATTTCACCCCAGAACAAAATATATGTTTTGGCGGACACTATTATAGTTTACCAGCCAGTGCTGGGACACCAGATTTAGGGGATTGCTATTTTGGCAATAGAATTTCACCCCAGAACAAAATATATGTTTTTGCGGACACTATTATAGTTTGCCAGCCAGAGCTGGGACACCAGATTTAGGGGATTGCTATTTTGGCAAGTGAATTTCACCCCAGAACAAAATATATGTTTTGGCGGACACTATTATAGTTTGCCAGCCAGTACTGGGACACCAGATTTAGGGGATTGCTATTTTGGCAATTGAATTTCACCCCAGAACAAAATATATGTTTTGGCGGACACTATTATAGTTTGCCAGCCACAGCTGTGACACCAGATTTATGGTATTGCTATTTTGACAATTGAATTTCACCCCAGAACAAAATATATGTTTTGGCGGACACTATTATAGTTTGCCAGCCAGTGCTGGGACACCAGATTTAGGGGATTGCTATTTTGGCAAGTGAATCTCATCCCAGAACAAAATATATGTTTTGGCGGACACTATTATTGTTTGCCAGCCAGTGCTGGGACACCAGATTTAGGGGATTGCTATTTTGTCAATTGAATTTCACCCCAGAACAAAATATATGTTTTGGCGGACACTATTATAGTTTGCCAGCCAGTGCTGGGATACCAGATTCAGGGTATTGCTATTTTGGCAATTGAATTTCACCCCAGAACAAAATATATGTTTTGGCGGACACTATTATAGTTTGCCAGCCAGTGCTGGGACACCAGATTTAGGGGATTGCTATTTTGGCAAGTGAATTTCACCCCAGAACAAAATATATGTTTTGGCGGACACTATTATAGTTTGCCAGCCAGTGCTGGGACACCAGATTTAGGGTATTGCTATTTTGGCAATTGAATTTCACCCCAGAACAAAATATATGTTTTGGCGGACACTATTATAGTTTGCCAGCCAGTGCTGGGACACCAGATTTAGGGGATTGCTATTTTGGCAAGTGAATATTGCAAGTGAATATTGCATTTGACACTGTACCTCATAAAAGGTTAGTATATAAAATGAGGATGCTCGGACTGGGAGAAAATGTCTGTATGTGGGTAAGTACTCTGGCTTAGTGACAGAAAACAGAGGGTGGTTATTAACGGTAAATACTCAGATTGGGTCACTGTCACTAGTTGGGTACCTCAGGGGTCAGTATTGGGCCCTATTCTCTTCAATATATTTATTTATGATCTTGTAGAAGGCCTGCACAGTAAAATATCTATTTTTGCAGATGACACTAAACTGTGTAAAGTAATTAACACTGAAGAGGACAGTTTTCTGCTACAGAGGGATCTGGATAGATTGGAGGCTTGGGCAGAGAAATAGCAGATGAGGTTTAACACTGACAAATGTAAAGTTATGCACATGGGAAGGAATAATGCAAGTCACCCGTACATATTAAATTGTAAAACACTTGGTAACACTGACACGGAAAAGGATCTAGGAATTTTAATAAACAGCAAATTAAACTGCAAAAACCAGTGTCAGGCAGCTACTGGCAAGGCCAATAAGATAATGGGTTGCATCAAAAGGGGCATAGATGCCCGTGATGAGAACATAGTCCTCTTTACAAATCACTAGTCAGACCACACATGGAGTATTGTGTACAGTTCTGGGCTCCTGTGAACAAGGCAGACATAGCAGAGCTGGAGAGGGTTCAGAGGAGGGCAACTAAAGTAATAACTGGAATGAGGGATCTACAGTACCCTGAAAGGTTATCAAATTTAGGGTTATTTACTTTAGAAAAAAGACGACTGAGGGGAGATCTAATAACCATGTATAAATATATCAGGGGTAAGTACAAAGATCTCTCCCATAATCTATTTATCCCCAGGACTGTGACTGTGACGAGGAGACATCCTCTGCGTCTGGAGGAAAGAAGGTTTATACACAAACATAGAAGAGGATTCTTCACGGTAAGAGCAGTGAGACTATGGAACTCTCTGCCTGAGGAGGTGGTGATGCAGAGTACAATAAAGGAATTCAAGAGGGGCCTGGATGTATTTCTGGAGTGTAATAATATTACAGGTTATAGCTACTAGAGATGGGTCGTTGATCCAGGGAGTTATTCTGATTGCCCGATTGGAGTCGGTAAATAATTTTTTTCCCCTTAAGTGGGGAAAATTGGCTTCTGCCTCACAGGGGGTTTTTGCCTTCCTCTGGATCAACTTGTAGGAAACAGGCCGAACTGGATGGACAAATGTCTTTTTTCGGTCTTATATACTATGTTACTATGTTATTTCACCCCAGAACAAAATATATGTTTTGGCGAACACTATTATAGTTTGCCAGCCAGTGCTGGGACACCAGATTTATGGTATTGCTATTTTGGCAAGTGAATTTCACCACAGAACAAAATATATGTTTTGGCGGACACTATTATAGTTTGCCAGCCAGTTCTGGGACTCCAGATTTAGGGGATTGCTATTTTGGTTAATGAATTTCACCACAGAAAATAATCTATCCTTTGCCAGACAGCAGGCAGTATTATACTTGGCTAGCCAAAGCTGGAACACCAGATTTAGGGGATTTGTATTTTGGCAATTGTATTTAACCCCTTAATAAAATATAGAAATTGCTATCCTGAGTTTCTAGGGGTGTCAATTAGCACAGCCAAGCCCCCGATGTAGGATATAGCAAAAAAAAAAAAACGAGTATTGATGGATTGATGGACTTGGTGGCAGCTTGTTCTGGTGCACCACAAGTCACAAAATGGCCGCCTATCACCCCAGAAAAAAAGTGACAGAAAAACGCTCTATGCAGCCTAAAAACCAGTAAGCAAGTAACTAGCAGAGGTTCAATCATTCACAGCTTTAGATCGATCACTTCATTAGGTGCTTTTGCTGACTTTTCCCTGCCTAATCTCGCCCTCACAGCAGCTGCGTCCTCTCCCTACACTAATTAGAGCAGTGTGACGTGCGGCGCTAAGTGACTCCAGCTTAAATAAAGGCTGGGTCACATGCTGCACTTGGCCAATCACAGTTATGCCATAGTAGGCATGGCTGTGTGGGCTCTTAGAGCAAGAAGTAAAACGCTAGCTGATTGGCTGCTGTGCAGCCCTTCAGAAAGCAGGAAGAAATCGCCGAACAACGAACCCGAACTTTTTTGAAAATGTTCGAGTTCGGGTTCGGGTCCGTGTCCCGAACACCCCAAAATTCGGTACGAACTATTCTCGAACTGTTCGCTCAACACTAGTCATTTGCAGTGTGGTGGTATTATTCAGACATTATTTGAAGGCAATATATGGTTATGGTGCTGATGTATTATTTAGCCAGTGTATAGTGATATTACATGGTACTAGTATTATTTAGAGGATGGATATAGCACATGTTAACCGTCCAGGATCCAGTGTACTGCCTCACTCCCCTTCTTCAGCCTGCTTTGACCTTCCTCCTAGCAAGCTCTGATTACACCATCTAGCTAGGTTATGAGTTATCAGATGCCACCTCATTGTTCAGGTTACCTGGCCATCCATGTCTGCTATACCATTTCTGCTATGATGCAGCTGCTTTTCTCCCTGAATAACTGCAGCCATATCCTCTACTCAAAAGGTCTGCTGTACTATACAGTCGGCCCTGCTCCATGGGACAAAACAGTTGCTGACTAGTACTTCTGTTAGCAAGCGTTCTCTCCCCAAACAATACTGGTAGGTCAGGAAGTGCAGGCTGTATAGTGCAGCAGGTCCTGAAAGTAAAGGATGTGGATGTCAGTGTTTGGTGAAAAAGGAGACTATGAACCTTTCGCCACAATAAGGCCTCTTTCACATGGCCGTAGTTGTCGCTTGCCCATGCTGCGGGCCGCAAATTGCGGCCCGCAATGCACAGGCACTGACCGTGGAGCAGCCACAGTGGATCGCGGACCTATTCACTTGAATGGGTCCGCGATCTGCCCGTTCAGCAAAAAGATAGGACATGTTCTATCTTTTTGCGTGAATGAAGTACGGAACGGTACACCACGGAAGCACTCCGTAGTGCTTCCGTAGTGTTCCGTTCCGCACCATTCCGCATCTCCGGATTTGCGGACCCATCTAAATGAACGGGTCCGCTTCCGTGATGCGGAATGGCCACGGAACGGTGCCCGTGTATTGTAGATCCGCAAATGCAGTCCGCAAAACGGGCACATGACATTTACAGTCATGTGCATGAGCCCTTAGGGGAAGTGTATCCTGTACAATTCTGTGTTTCCAGCCAAAGTTTCATAATTCATTTTTTAACACCCTTCTAGATAAAAAAAATCCTGGTGTACACCCCTGCTTGAAATGCACTTGTATTATTACAGTTCCTCTGAGAAAACTTACATAATCATAGGTTTATATAGCGATCTATGTTTGGATCAATCTGACCACAGGTCATCTTGACATTGCTTGTCTTTACATTCGAAGTAGCTATCTGTCCTTTCATTTAGGAGGGCCAAAACACATTTTAAAAAATAGCAGTAAAATTAAACACAGCAAAGTACAGATTACCCAAAATCCCTTCAATTAATTTCCAGTGTTAAAGTCCCACGGTATGTCAATCTGCACTGTACAAAGAAATATCAAGATAAATGTTGGAAACTCTAGTTGTAAGGAGCACACTCATCCTATGACACTCTTGTTTACAGGACACATATGGCATATGAACCTCATTATGTTCCTGTTGTAACTAAAACCTTTTATACCTGGATTTAATTTCCCAAGGGCAGGACCATCTCCCCTAGTCACCTGACAGCCAGCTTGACAGAAAAGAAGCATCACCTGTTCACTACACACCTCGAACTACATGGTTATATGACATTGTACTTCTGCAGCCTCATCATTGGAACCATGAACAGAGGTGGGAGATCCTCAACTTGGTCAGCAGAACTGCATGGGTCATTGTCACTTAAAAGAGAAGTAAAAGGCAACGCAAAAGCTTCACAGCATGGTAGGTAAAGTGTGAGAACTACACTGGAGGATTGTCATTGATTGTCACATTTAATTTTTTATTTTTCTGTTACACCTTGTCTCAATATTAAGATTGAAGTTTTCTGGACATAGTTTTTGTAGATAGTTTCTTTAATATGCTGTACAAGACACACCTGGTAAGCAGGCTTTCTCAGCTCAACACACATGGTTCCTAGCTTTTCTTAGATGTTCTTAATAATTAATGATAGTGTAGAGTCATACCAGGATAGCGTCTCTAATTCCCTGACTTCGATGATCAGTGTGAGAAGTATATAGACACAGGGCAATGATCAAGTATTAACCGTTCATTCCAGATTCTTATCTCAATTAAGCTCCATTTATTTGCAGCAATCATCCCCTCCGTATCTGGATGAGTGATCATTACTACGATTGTTCATCCTCAATACAGTTTGCTCAGGGCAATACGCTTCTGATAAATAATGAATTTATGTGCCACATAAATGATGGATCACAAGCGTCTGGCTTATTTCTCAGGGGTTTGGCAGCACATTTACACAGGGTAATTATTGGGAAGTAGCATTTGAAGCATGCGAATACTGAAATGCCATAAATGTCTCATAGATGCGGGTTCTTCCTCTGATGCCCTTATCGCCTGGTGGGGTGGCCAGCCAGATAATATCTGGTTTAACAGGGAATTTCCAGGTGATCTATTCCCTTTAAGCTGACAAGCCAAGTTGAGGCTCTCTATTTATAATAGTGTACCCTCTAAACACTACTATCAAACAAATGGCATGCTAATATCAATTTTGATGTTGCTTAACTTCTGCAAATTCACTTTGTAGTAATAAAAAAACTCTCAAAGGGAACCTGTCACCTCCAAAACACATATTAAACCGACATCATTACCTCATAGCTGCCCCCAGTGTGTTCCTAATCATGTGTTTCATTCCTCCATCGGTTGCTGCATACTTTATAAAAACGCTGTTTGAATCTCCCTTTTTGCTATCCTCAGAGTCAGTTTGAAGTCAAATGGGCAGCAGCCTCCTTGCTTCAAGTCAAGCTAAGCCCGCACCTTACCCGTCCTCTCTTCACTTTAAGTGACATTCTGCCTTCAGGTTGGGATCGCTGAAGTCTGGCGCATGCGCGGTGCGCTTCTTGTTACTGGCTTAGTATTTACGCTGATGCTGAGGGCCAGAATCGCCGGGCCTGCGCACAATGGAAATGGCCGATGCATGCGCAGTGACACGATAGCAGCCTGCTGACTGCGGGAGCCGGAGACGGGATAGCGCAGTAACAGGGAGCGCACCGCGCATGCGCCAGACTTCAACAATCCCAGCCTCAAGGAAGAATGTCAAAGTGAAAAGAGGACGGGTAACGGACGGGCATAGCTTGACTTGAAGCAAGGAGGCTGCTGCCCTCTTGACTTCAAGCTGACTCTGAGGATAGCAAAAACGCAGATTAAAAAAGCATTTTTATGTATAAAGTATGCAGCAACCGATGGAGGAATGAAACACATGATTAGGAACACACGGGGGCTACTGTAAGGTAATGATGTCGGTTTAATATGTGTTTTGGAGGTAATGAGTCATATCATGGTATTGATTTCTTTACAACTACGAATATAAGTAGACAGAAGGTATTTTCTGATGCAGGGTTGGACCAAGTAGCTGCTTTACCAGACAAATGCCTGGTGGACTGTTTCCATTTAACACTTTAATTGGTATTAACACTTTAATAATGTATTGTGATTGTCCATATTGCTTCCTTTGCTGTTTGGATTCATTTTTCCATCACATTATACCTACTCATTTCCAGGGGTTATGGCCACTGCTGCGTTGCCCCGTGCTGCAGACAGGATTTTTTTTTTATGTCCAGAATAACGGAAAACCGACGGATTGCTGCTTTTCGTTTTCCTTTATTGAACTCTACGAGGACTGATCGAAACGGAGTGCATTTAAAGTGTTAAGTTTTACTTTCCATTTTAGCAATTCCATTATTTTCCGTTTTAAACACATTTGAACGGATTGCTAAAACAAAAAGTGAAACGTTGATGTGAACTTCCCCTAACAGAGTGGGATTTGTGTAAGTAACAATCTATTCTTAACTGCAGGTAGATTGCATGTGTTGTCCTGTCTCCTAATAAAACCGGACTACCCCTTAACCCTTTCAACCACTGTGACATACCGGTACGTCACGATGGTGCATGGGATGTATAGAGCGGGCCTCTGCCTGCTCCATATGCGGTGTGTGGTGGCTGTATGATACTGATCATGGCACCTGTGAGTGAAGGCAGAGGGATCCAGTTCCCTCTGCCTTCCGATCAGAGCTCCCAGCAGTGAAATCGCGGGGCTACAATCGGTTGCAATGGCAGCCTGGACGTTTCTGAAGGGCTCCAGGGCTGTCATGGCAATCTTCATGCACGAGGCATAGCTCAGCAGCGACAGTGTAAAAATCCTATTCACCCTAATAGATCTCTATTATGGTGAATAGGAGAAGGGATCAAAAGATTTAGTGTACTAGCACCCTAAGAGGTCTAATAGTTAATAAAAAAAAATGTGAAAAAAGTAAAAATATGAAATAAAAAAAAATAGTAAAACTCTAAATAACCTCTGGGAGTGTTACATATGAAAATATATTAACAATTAAAAAAAAGTCTGAACTATTTCAATATTTTTTAAAATTCCTGTCCGGTGAATGCCGTAACGGAAAAAAAATTAAAAACATCATTCACCATTTTTAGTCACCTTTTCCCAAAAAAAAATTTGAATAACAGTGATCAAAAAGTTTTATGTACCACAAAAATGGGGGTGTTGTGATTTTTTTTTATGGCTAAAAAAGTGTCCATCCCTGCACCAGATCATCCAGCCTGAACCACTGTAATAAATCCGGAGCAGGTCAAGGTTACAAAAAAAAAAAAAGATAAGAAATGCGAGGTGCCCTCTTTTTCTTTTTTAATACTGAATCCTTTAAACCAGGCATCCTCAAACTGCGGCCCTCCAGCTGTTGCAAAACTAGAACTCCCAGCATGCCTGAACAGCTTACAGGTATCAGCCTACAGCATGGCATTGTGGGAGTTGTAGTTTTACAACATCTGGAGGGCCACAGTTTGAGGATGCCTGCTTTAAACTATTGAGGGTCCCTTGAAGTGTTTGTGGAAATGTCCCCACAGACATAGACACTAATACAGATCAAGTGTCTTACTCCATGACTGCCAGAAAGGCTTTCCCCATTAGATCTCACTTAAAGGGGTTGTCCCATGAAAAATACAGTTTTTACACCAGCACCTGGATCTGAATACTTTTGTAATTGCATGCAATTAAAAATTTAGAATAGCCACTGAGTTATTCAATAAAATGTATCTGTATAGCGCCACCTGCTGTTTTTTCTTTTCCTTACTTCTTTGTCCGGCTCACTGAGATGGTTGCATATGCTCAGTTTCATCCTTCACCTGCTTCCTGAGCTGTCATAGGGAGAGTATGGACACGCCCCCTTAGCTGCAGCAGAAAAGACACTGCCCTTGAGCTGTCAGCTTGATATAAATCTAGGAGAGCAATGAATGGGGAGATCTCTGGATCCATGTGAGGTACAGGGAAGGTTCTAGCTTTGTTAGAAAAAGATTGTCATGTACTATATAAGGTCTAATAATCATTATTTACATTATTCACGGGTTAACCTCTATAAGCGCTTGAACTCTGTTGAGATCTTGATCTTTTCCGATGGCAGAAGGAAGTGGCCACAAGTACCCATTAAGTGGTGCTAGATAGTGTTGATCGAGCACCAAAGTGCTCGGGTGCTCTGGTGCTCAACTAGAACACTTTGGGATGCTCGGGTGCTCTACCGAGGATCCGAGCACAATGGAAGTCAATGGGAGAACCCGAGCAGTAAACCAGGCACCCTCTGCTCTTAAGAGGGGAGGGTGTCTGGTTCATAGGAAAAGGTCAGAAACACCACTGAAATGGTTCGGGAACAGCATGGGGAGGATGTCTGGATGCATCTTGGACTCCTAGGTCGCTGCTGGGAACAATGTTGTCCGAGTAGTTTGCCACTTTTATAGACTGACAATAATACGCACAAAACCGAAGATATATTCGATTTTAGAGGAAAAATTGTTAGGAAACATTCTTTCCTGTATATTTACTTGTATGAAAAGTGCAAGTGCTGCCAAAAATTACAAGGAAGAGGCACTCCGATACAACCTATATATATCACATAAAGGAGGGCCTCATTCACATTGTGGTACAATTGTTCAGATAGTGGGACTCCTACACTCATAAAGCCTATGCACTAAGTGAAAGGGCTGCCAAATATTACAAGGAACCAGCACTCCAATACACCCTTTATTACACAAGGAGGGCATTAAACACGCGATTGAAAAATTATGATTGATGGCAAGCTGGTGACCCTTAAAAACAATAGGAGCAAGGGCCTGCTGGTGACCCTCTAAAACATTAAGGGCGAGGGCCTGCTGTTGATCTAACAATCCTAAAAATTAGAGGTGAGGGTCTGCTGCTGAGCTGACCCTCTAAAACATTAGGGACGAGGGCCTGCTGCTGATCTGACCATCTAAAACATTAAGGGTGAGGCACTACTGTGGAGCAGACCCTCTAAAACATTAGGGGGGAGGGCCTGCTGCTGAGCTGACCATCTAAAACATTAGAGGTGAGGGTCTGCTGCTGAGCTGCCCCTCTAAAACATTAGGGGCGAGTGCCTGCTGCTGAGCTGACCATCTAAAACATTAGGGGCGGGGGCCTGCTGCTGATCTGACCATCTAAAACATTAGGGGTGAGGGTCTGCTGCTGAGCTGACCCTCTAAAACATTAGGGGCGAGTGCCTGCTGCTGATCTGACCATCTAAAACATTAGGGGCGAGGGCCTGCTGCTGATCTGACCATCTAAAACATTAGGGTCGAGGGCCTGCTGGTGACCCTCTAAAACATTAGGGGTGAGGGTCTGCTGCTGAGCTGACCCTCTAAAACATTAGGAGTGAGGGCAGCCTAATAAGCATGTTGATATGATGGAGGAGAAGGAGGAGAAAAGGAAGATTAAACCATTAATACACCATAAAAGCCACATTTAAAGTGCCTTTATGTTCAGCCGCTTTCCTCTGGTGGAGTAGAGAAGTCAGGGGCAATCCAGGTATGTTCATTTTGGTAACAGTCAACCTGTCTGCATTTTCAGTTGACAGGTGGATGCGCTTATCAGTTATTATGCCTCCAGCAGTATTAAATACCTGCTCTGACAAAATGCTGGCGGCACCTCCAAGGCATAGAGCGCCAGTTCATGCCACGTGTCCGGCTTGGACACCCAATAGTTGTAAGGCACAGAGAGATTACTGAGGACGCTGACACGGTCTGCTACGTACTCCTTCACCATCTTCCAAAACTTTTCCCTCTTTGTGACACTAGGCCGTGCATCAGGGTGAGGGTGCTGGCGGGGTGTCATGAAACTGTCCCAGGCCTTGGAGAGTGTTGCCCTGCCCTGCCTCTGTGTGTTCTCCACGGCACCCCTCTTCAGCTGCCCAAGGAACTACGTACTCTGCCGCCAGTGTTTTTTCCACAAGGACCTTCTGGTATATATTGCACCATTTTGCTTGTCCTCTCCACCACAGGAATGAGAGATGAGAAGTTCTCTTTGTAGCGGGGGTCGAGAAGGCTGAACAACCAGTAATCGGTGTTGGCCAAAATGCATATAACGCGAGGGTCACAGGAAAGGCAGCATAATATAGTCAGCCATGTGTGCCAGCGTCCCAACAGACTTTGATGTCCTCATCAGGAGGATCACTCTCAATCTCCTCCTCTTCTGCCCATCCACGCTGAACAGATGGAATAAACTTGCTATGGGTACTACCCTGTGTAGCGGAGGCAACTATCTCCTGCTCCTCCTCCTCGTCATCATCATCCAATTCGTGCTTAGAAGACGAACTGAGGGTGGTCTGGCTATCACCCTGTGTACTGTCTTTCCCCATTTCCACCTCTTCCACATGCAAAGCGTCTGCCTTCATTGTGTGCAGCGAGCGTTTCAGTAGACACAGAAGTGGGATGGTTAGCTGATAATAGCGGCATCGCCGCTAACCATCTTTATTGATTCCTCAAAGTTGTGTAGAACCTTACAGAGGTCAGACATCCATGCCCACTCGTCGCTTGTGAAGAGCGCAAGCTGAATGGAAAGGCAACGACCATGTTGCAGCTGGTATTTCAATACTGCCTCTGGTGCTTACAAAGCCTGGCCAACATGTGGAACGTGGAGTTCCAGCGCGTGCTCAAGTCGCACAACAGTCAGTGAGCTGTCGTTGCCAGACCGGCGGCAGCTGTAGATGACTTTCAGCGCACCTTCACCAATAGCTCAGGCAAATTGGGGTAGTTTTTGAGAAACAGCTGAACCACTAAGTTGAACACTTGTGCTAGGCATGGTATGTGTGTGAGCTTGCCAAACTCCAAAGCCGCAACCAAGTTATGGCCAATATCAGACATAACCATGCCTGGTTGTAGTTTGTAGGTTGAGTGGCAAGAGCCATAGCTCAGTCTGGTCCCTTATACCCTGCCACAGATCTGCAGTGGTATGCCGTTTGTCACCTAAGCAAATTAGTTTAAGCACGGCCTGTTGCTGCTTCCCCACTGCAGTGCTCCACTGCTTCCAGCTACTGACTGATGGCTGACTGGTGCTGCAAGATGAGAATTCAGAGGTGGAAGTGAATGTAGAGAAGGGTAGGTTGCAGCCACTAATGTAGGTGGTGGCGGAAATCCTGATGGAAGTGGGGCCTGCAATCCTTGGCGTCGGTAGCACCTGTGCCATCCCAGGGTATGACTTGATCACGGCCTCCACAATGTTCACCCAGTGTGCCGTCAGGGAAATGTAGCGACCCTGGCCAAAAGCACTTGTCCATGGGTCAGTCGTTAAGTGGACCTCCCAATAATTGCGTTGGTAATGGCACGGGTGATGTTACGGGACACATGCTGGTGTAAGGTGGGGACGGCATACCTGGAAAATATTGGGGGCTGGGGACTGAGTATCGAGGGACGGCCGCCGCCATCAGGCTGTGAAAAGTCTCAGTGTCCACAAGCCTAAATGGCAACATTTCCAGGGCCAGCAATTTGGAAAGGTGCACATTTAGTACTATGGCCTGTGGGTGGGTGGCTGGGTATTTTCGCGTTCGTTCAAAGGCCTGGGGTATGGACATCTGTACGCTGTGCTGGGACAAAGAAGTGGATGTGCTAGCTAATGGTGCTTGTGAAGTTCCAGCTGCAGGGCAGGAGGCATCCGGGCCTGCGTCTTGAAAAGGGTATTGGCCAGCACGTAACACAGGGGAAGAGGAGGCAGTGGTGTGACCCACCTATTAGGGTGCTTTGATGTCATGTGGTGGATCATGCTGGTAGTGGTGAGGTTGGTAGTGTTCAAGCCCCTGCTTATTTTGGTATGGCAAAGGTTTCAAATGACAATTGTTTTATCGCCCGCACTTTCCTCAAAAAAGCGCCAGACTGCGGAACACCTACCCCTTGGCAAGGGAGATTGCCGCAAGGGGGTGCTCCGTGGAACAGTTGCTGGCCTGTTTGGTGTGGCCAGCCTTCTCGCTTTTGCCACCCCACTGCCTCTTCCAGCCTGTTGCGGTGCTGTGGATCCCTCCCCCTCAGTACTGCTGTCCTCGCTCGGCTTGCCACCTTCCCAGGTTGGGTCAGTGATTTCATCGTCCACACCTCCTCTTCCACTTGCTCACTCTGGTCATCCTCCTTACTTGTTGACCTAACAAGAACCTCATTTATTGACAACTGTGTCTGATCCTCATCATCAACCTCTTGAGACACTAAATGCCGTTGACTTATTGGCAACTGTGTCTCATCATCATCATTAACCTTGTGAAACACTAATTGTCGTTCCCCATTGTCATCTTCTTCTGACTGTGGATGCTCAATAGTTTGGGAATTAGTGTACAAGATCTCCTCATGTCCCTCTTCAAGTGGGCTTGGCGAGAGGTCCAAATCAAGGAATGGCGATGAAAAGAGCTCCTTGGAATATCCGAGTGCGAGATTACTTGTTTGCCAATACTTTCCATGGTGGGAGAAAGGAGTATCAGGGTGAGGATTCTGTTGACCAGACTCTTGGCTACTGAGACTGGACTTTATGGAAGACAGGGTGGTGCTTAACCGACTGGAAGCATTATCTGCTGCAATCCAACTTACCACCTGGTAGCACTGGTGTGACTTCGAGGGTGGTGTCCTTGGCCCCCCTGCAAACTGGGACCCACATGGCAAGGCATGTGGATTAGTGCTCTCTAGTCAAGGCCAAGCTATGCAGGATATCAACGCTAAATTAGCTTCAAAGCCTGATTGGCTACCAGTTCAGCCTGCAAACACAACTCTGATTGGTGAATGGCTCTGTTCAAACCTCTTTATACTTCACACACACGGCAGAGGATCTCAAAACTGAAGCTTTAGTTTTATTTATAAGCGGCTGCATCCATTCCATTCCGATGCAGTTGCATTAAATTGAAAGTAAACAACCTGTCAGAAAAAAACAGATCCGGTACCATTGACTTACATTGTTTTTAGTGCTGGTTCCGGCTTCTATAGTTTTACAAAGCAGACATTCTGATGCATTCCATTCCAGTCTGTTCAGTTTTGTCCCCATTGACAATGAATGGGGACAAAACTGAAGCGTTTTCCCCCGGTTTTGAGATCCTCTGCCAGATTTCAAAATCGGAAAGGAAATTGCATATGTGAAAGTAGCCTAAGTTAGTATATATTTTATATTCTGATTGTAGATCTTTATGTTTTATTTTCTGTACATGAGCATGGGGGAAGTCATCTGTCATGACCTATTGCTCTGCTTTTTTAACAGCAGTACTGAGGTATGCTTTATAGCAGCCACAATGGCAATAGGAAACTGTAGTCTGAAGATGATTCATTGACCTTCTTGGGAGACTCTTGCTTTTTACCTTTTCAGAGTTTACTGTGCAGGGAGGGGGAGAAGATGAGCTTTCTTCATCATCCATTGTCAATTTGTTGAAATGTGTTACTATTTTTGGTGATGCTTCATGCACAATTTTTCTGGATGCTGCAAAATACTGTTTATTTGGAAAATAACTGTTTATTTAGGTATTTAGACTTTCCAAGGTGGGAGGAAGGAGTATCAGGGTGAGGATTCTGTTGACGAGACTCTTGGCTACTGAGACTGGACTTTATGGAAGACAGGGTGGTGCTTAACCGACTGGAAGCATTATCTGCTGCAATCCAACTTACCACCTGATCGCACTGGTGTGATTTCGAGAGTGGTGTCCTGGGCCGCCCTGCAAACTGGGACATGAAGCTAGGTGTCGTGGATGAGTGTCTTTCTTGTGCTCTGGCAGCATGCACAATTTTACCGCGCCCAGGGCCACGGCCTCTGTGTGCACCATCAGTAGCACAGTCACTTCCCTGTACCTTACTGCTCGCCTTGAGCATATTAAATGGTATATATGCTTGCAAGTATGTCACACGTACAGTAGGGCAGGTTTTGTAAGTGTATGCGCAAATAAATTTCACTGAATGTCACAGATATTTAGGATGCGCAAACATTATACAGGAGATGTAGCGCAGGTAATGTCACTGTCACCAGCAGCTAAGAAAAAATTGCACTGAATGTCACAGATATTTAGGATGCGCAAACATTATACAGGAGAAGTAGCGCAGCTAATGTCGCTCTCACCAGCGGCTAAGAAAAAATTACACTTAATGTCACAGATATTTAGGATGTGTAAGCGTTATACAGGAGATGTTCGCACAGGTAATGTCGCTGTCAGCAGCGGCAAAACAATTGCGCTGAATGTCACAGATATTTAGGATGCGCAAATGTAACACAAAAGGTGCAGCAGAATTTGTGTCACTGTCAGCAGCAGCCAAACAATTGCACACAATTTAGCGCAGGTTGCACTAATAATATATATTCCAGCCAGATAAAACAGTAGCCCTTAAAATTTCTTTTTGGTCTCTAACAGTTTTCAACACTAAACCCTGGTTAAAAATAATAATTCCTGTCCCTACACTGTCTGTCCCTTCTGCTGCAGCTCGCCCTGACTAAGACTGAACCGAACCACATGTCACCGGGTGCTATATAGCACCCGATAACGCGTTCCGGCCAACCAATGCCAAGCATCGCGATGCTCGAGTCAAAATTGTGGTCGGCCGAGCATGCTAATAAAACATGATTTTTTTGTCTTTATAAGCTGGACTGGGGTTATCCATATATGGTTTTAAAACACATTAGAAGACCTATGCACACATATTTATGGCTAAAAAAGCATATTGGGCCTGTCAGTGTCCCTTTAAGGCAAGTTTTTTTTCTGCGTTATCTTGGTTCTACTAATAAAGTAACACAAGCTGCTTGACAACCATTATAGAAACATTGCCCATAGTGGTGGTCACCAATGTTTCCGCAGTAGGTACTTAAAGGGGTTGTCTGGCTAAGGAGCTGACAACCTGTATGGTCCTAATGTGTTGCCCATAAAAAAAATATACTTGTCCATTGTCACCCCATGCCCACAATTTTGCCCCGTTCCCCGCTACGCCGTTCCCAAGCCACTTCTTAGTTTTGCATAGACTGGAAGCAGCCAGGTATGGGGCATCAGCACAAGCACGCCAGAACCACAGACAGGTAAATGTTTTCTTTTTATATGGCCCACATGTTAGGACCATAAGTGTTGTCAGCTCTTGGGCCAGACAATGCTTAAAGTGTAGACACACTACTTTCTTTTACTTGCTATATACAGTTGTGTTCAAAATTATTCAACCCCCAATGCTGTAAAGGGTTTTAGGGAATTTAGTATACATTTGTAATTGTGTTCAGAATGAAATCTTACAAGGACTTTTTAAAGAACCAAATGCAACTAAAATGACATCAATTGTTTTTGTAATACAGTAGTAAATGTTTTTTTTGTGATTTCTTCATTGACACAATTATTCAACCCCTTAAAGACTACCACTCTTAAGAACAGAGGTTTATTCAAGTGTTTTCGATCAGGTATTGAAAACTCCTGTGGATGTCAAGGAGCAGCAATCAAGCATAATAAGCACCAATTAGTCAGATTTAAAATGACTGTGATACTCAGCTCCTTCTAGACATTTACTGGTGTGTTTACAGACATGGTGAAGTCAAGAGAATGGTCCAGGAAGACAAGAGAAGAGGTGATTTCTCTTCACAGGAAGGGCAATGGCTATAAGAAGATTGCAAAGATGTTAAATATACCAAGAGACACCATAGGAAGCATCATTCGCAAATTCAAGGCAAAGGGCACTGTTGAAACGCTACCTGGTCGTGGCAGAAAGAAGATGCTGACTTCGACTGCTGTGTGCTACCTGAAGCGCAAAGTGGAGAAAAGTCCCCGTGTGACTGCTGAGGAACTGAAAAAAGATTTGTCAGATGCGGGTACTGAAGTTTCAGCTCAGACAATAAGGCGCACACTGCGTAATGAAGGTCTCCATGCCAGAACTCCCAGGCGCACCCTCTTGCTGTCTCCAAAGAATAAGAAGAGTCGACTGCAGTATGCCAAAAGTCATGTGGACAAACCACAAAAGTTTTGGGATAGTGTTCTGTGGACCGATGAAACAAATTTAGAACTGTTTGGGCCCATGGATCAACGCTATGTTTGGAGGAGGAAGAACAAGGCCTATGAAGAAAAGAACACCTTGCCTACTGTGAAGCATGGCGGGGGGTCAATCATGCTTTGGGGCTGTTTTGCTTCTACAGGTACAGGGAAGCTTCAGCGTGTGCAAGGTACCATGAATTCTCTTCAGTACCAGGAGATATTGGATCAAAATGTGATGCAGTCCGTCACAAACCTGAGGCTTGGGAGACGTTGGACCTTTCAACAGGACAATGATCCCAAGCATACCTCCAAGTCCACTAGAGCATGGTTGCAGATTAAAGGCTGGAACATTTTGAAGTGCCTATCGCAGTCACCAGACTTAAATCCGATTGAGAACCTCTGGTGGGACTTAAAGAAAGCAGTTGCAGCACGCAAGCCTAAGAATGTAACTGAACTGGAGGCTTTTGCCCATGAAGAATGGGCGAAGATACCCATAGATCGCTACAAGACACTTGTGTCAAGCTATGCTTCACGTTTAAAAGCTGTTATAACTGGAAAAGGATGTTGTACTAAGTACTAAGATTGAATGTCACTTGGGGGTTGAATAAAACTGATAATGATTAGAGATGAGGTTCGGCCAAACTTCCGGAAAATGTCCGGGTTCGTGATCCGAACTCAACCCGAACTTCATTCCGAACCCGAACCCCATAGAAGTCAATGGGGACCCGAACTTTTGGGCACTAAAAAGGCTGTAAAAGACACCCAGAGGGATAATATACCGCAATAAACGCATTGCGATTACAACTTTGAGCTAACGATCACCATGGGAACGCCTCCTCCAGTAGAATGTACTGTCGGATCTGAGAATTAAGTTGAAATTGCAATGCGATTCTTTTATATTTGCTTAATCGCATTGCGATTTCAACTTAGCATTGCTAAATAATTCCATCCATATCGTTAACTTACTGAGTCAGTAAGTTAACGAATATGGATGGAATTATTTAGCAATGCTAAGTTGAAACGGCAATGCGATTAACCCCTTAAGGACACAGGGTTTTTTCATTTTTGCGTTTTCGTTTTGCGCTCTATGCCTTCCAAGAGCCATAACTTTTTTATTTTTCCGTTCACATGGCCATATGAGGGCTTATTTTTTGCGGGACAAGTTGTACTTTCCAACGCTATCATTTAATAATGCATACGGTGTAGTGGGAAGCGGGAAAAAAATTCCAAATGGGGTGAAATTGCAAAAAAAAAGCAATTTCACCGCAGTTTTACGGGTTTCTAAATTACGAAGTTTGATTTGCGATAAAACTGACCATTTAGTTTTATTCTACAGGTCAGTACGAATCCGGCGATACCCAATATGTATAGCTTTTCTTGCGTTTTGATAGTGAAAAAAATTCAAAAGTGGGAAAATTTTTTTTTTTTTGTCGCCATGTTTTGACCGCTATAACGTATTTGTAAATAAGTGTATGGCGTTGTATGGGGGCTTATTTTTGCGGGCGATCTTAACTTTTAGTTGATACCATTATGGGGTGTGTAGGACTTTTTGATCGCTTTTTATTTAATTTTTTTGAGGAAATGAAGCGTCCAAAAGCGGCAAATCGGCCATTTGGGCGCTTTTTCCGTTTTTCTGTTTACCGTATGGGAAATATATTTTTATATTTTTATACTATGGGCGTTTTCACACATTGCGACACCCATGATGTGTATTTTTTTAATTTTTGGGGAAAGGGGGTGATTTAAATTTTTAGTTTTTTTTTTTTTACACTTTTATATAGATCCCATAGGGACCTATATAAATCAGTTACCTGATTGCTTCTATCATAAACTCCAATACACTTGTATTGGAGTTTATGAGCATTTACTACTTTCCTATGAAGCCCTATTGCTAACAAGGGCTCCATAGGAAATAGTAAGTGATAACCTCAAGCTGAATGAAAGGCTTGAGGCTATCCCTCAGCAGCTCCGATTCTCCCGATCACCACTAGGGAGCCGGAGCGCTGCCGAGTTTTACTTTCGGTTTTAGCGCGTGCAGATGCCGTGATCAGGATTGATCACGGCATCTGCGGGGTTAAATGATCGCGGTCGGCAGCGCTGCCGACCGCGATCATCAGCTGCGGGGGTCAGCTACAGGAATCAGCCGGACCCCCGCAGCGATGGTGCCCGCAGCGGCCAGGAGCAGGCGCCATCTTCAGGGACTGGACACATGACGTACCCATACGTCATGTGTCCTTAAGGAGTTAAGCAGATATATAATAATCGCATTGCGATTTCAACTTAATTCTCACATCCGACAGTACATTCTACTGGAGGAGGCGTTCCCATGGTGATCGGTAGCTCAAAGTTGTAATCGCAATGCGATTAAGCAAATAATTAAGAATCGCATTGCGATTCCAACTTTTTAGTACTCAACTTTTAAAACCGTACACCACTTTAAGTTCCAAAGTTGCAATCGCGTTCGAATAGAACTTAAAGCTGTCTCTTAGTCAGTTTTAGTATTGGTGTGCTGTAATAGAAGTTACATTCGTACGCGAATATAACTTAGAGCAATACAGTCAACTTTACACTGTTAGTTTTATTATCGCGATAATACAACTATTCAAGAATCGTGTACGTGCGTCTGTACGTGTGTGCGTTACCTCGGACACTATTCTATTTTGCCAGCCACAGCTGAAACCACTGATTTATGGTATTGCTATTTTGGCAATTGAATTTAACCCCAGAAAATAATCTATCCTTTGCCAGACAGCAGACAGTATTATACTTGTCTAGCCAAAGCTGGAACACCAGATTTAGGGGATTGGTATTTGGGCAATTGTATTTAACCCCTTAATAAAATATAGAAATTTCTTTCCTGAGTTTCTAGGGGTGACAATTAGCACAGCCAAGCCCCTGATGTAGGATATAGCAAAAAAAAACTAGTATTGATGGATTGATGGACTTGGTGGCAGCTTCTTCTGGCGCACCACAAGTCACAAAATGACCGCCGATCAACCCAGAAAATAAGTGACAGAAAAACGCTCTGTGCAGCCTAAAAACCAGCGAGCAAGTAACTAGCAGAAGTTCAATGATTCTCAGCTGTAAATCGATCCGTTCATTAGGTGCTGTTGCTGACTTTAACCTGCCTAATCTCGCCCTGATAGAAGCTGCGTCCTCTCCCTACACTAATCAGAGCAATGTGACGTGCGGCGCTACGTGACTCCAGCTTAAATAGAGGCTGGGTCACATGCTGCACTTGGCCAATCACAGCCATGCCATTAGTAGGCATGGCTGTGATGGGCTCTTAGGGCAAGAAGTAAAATGCTAACTGATTGGCTGCTGTGCAGCCCTTCAGAAAGCGGGAAGAAATCGACGAACACCGGACCCGAACCCTAACTTTTTTGAAAATGTCCGGGTTCGGGTCCGTGTCACGGACACCCCAAAATTCGGTACGAACCCGAACTATTCTCGAACTGTTCGCTCAACACTAATAATGATGTGAGCACAGAAAAGACATTTGTGGTTATTTCATTATAAATGTTATGTTATATTTGTCTGACTTACAAGTGCCTCTTTGATTTAATTGTAAACAAGATGACTAAAATGATCAAAATCAATGTCAAACTGGCCAAAACACTCAATTTCAGTGGGGGTTGAATAATTTTGAACACAACTGTATCTATTATATTTCTATATATTCGCTTGCTATATATTATATTTACCTCATATATATTTAGAAATAGAGGGAATTGGAGATTGGTTGATCTATTTAGATATTTTCCAGTTTCTAAAATTTATACTGTAATTTGCTAATTAACATTTGTTCAAAAATGCTAAGACGTAAGGAAGAAAATATTTTCTGTGTCAAAGAAGATAAGGTTTGCTAAAAATATATGGCCTTTTAGCATAGAATTAGCTGCCACTTTAACACAATACTTCCATATTTTCACGTCTAGACTCAATTGAATGATAAGTGTACAGGAACTGGCCAGGTGCCACCATTGTCCCTTTTATTGTGACCATCCTAACATTATTTAGGGTCTTACGTTAAAGGATTATTTATATCTTTAAAGAAAATCCCCCTTTCCGAAAAACATTACAATTTGATTAACTTTGTTACTACTTTACTTTACATCTCTTGTACAGTTTTGTTTTATGTAGTTTTCTTCATCATTGATACCCAAAGTGAAAATAAAAAAGGCTGTTGGTTACTAAACATTACAGACATGCAAGTGACAGTTTAGCTCTAAAACCTGAGTAACTGTCATCTGAAATCCTACAATGCACTGCTCTCTGATAACTAGAATCTAGCAGAATGTTGGATTGAGATTATTGTCTGAATAGGAAAGAACCAGCACAAGAAAAAAAAATAGATATATATCTTCTTTGAAAGATTTAGCCTATAAAAACTTTTTGAAGACCAGTCCTGTCAGTGGCCTTTATCCTATTCTGGGGTTCCACCCTCGTGTGGTAATGAGGTGGACACACAGGGTTTGTAGCCACAGGCACAATTGGGCAGAGGACCTGTCAGTTATAGAGACTTGAGGAACACAGTTTCGCAATTACTTTGGGAAACGGAATAGTCTGAATAGTCAATTTAATGGCTTCAGCCTGTCATTGAGGGAAGACGGTTACATGTCTCTCTTTGAGGGCACTCAGTGTATTGGCTATAGTCTCTGATTAGTATCACCTACAATGAACCCCAAAATATATCACGCAATAACGTGACTCCGACTTAAAGTAAAATCCAACAACAAAGAGTCACAAGAACAAAATTAATATTTATTTCATATGCTAACAAATAACACCCAGTAACATGACCATATACATAATAAAAAGGAAGCAGCAATGCAGGAGTAACTACAGTCCATAACACTCCCCTGGTTACCAAAATATGCCTAAACATAATAACATGACAGCCAGACTCACTCAAAAGTAATTGAGTCCAATCATGTATTGCACAATGACCATAAATCCCCAAGGTACTACAGCGCCCACAACCACATTGACTACCATACATAAGGCATAGAATGCCACAATACAATAGAAAGGCACCAAAGTATACCTACATGGGGTAGAGCTGAACGGAATATCAAACCAGTTAAGGCGTCCACCCGACGCGCGTTACGCTACTGCTTTTTCAAGGGGCACTTTTGAGTGAGTTTACTTACTTACATATGAAATAAAATTTACATAATACAATCTTTAGGGTAATTTGCGGCAGTAATGGGGACATCTCTGGCTGTGACTGTAGTGGGGGATCTTTGACTGGTGGTCTGGGAGAAAGCATATGTGCTTGCATTCTGGGGTGCGGTTGGCCATCACTAGCAATCTGAAGTCAGTGGGAGCAGAGCTGCAGTGATGAGCTCAGTCCACTACACAGTAGACAGAGCTTTTGTCACACAGCTGATTGGCAGGGGTGTCGGACTCCTGACAATCAGCTAGTGATGGTATATCCTGAAGATAGGAGAAAGTAGAGTTAGTCGGTGTGGCACTGCAGTTACATGATAAGTCCCTTATGAAGGAAGCAGTCACTAGAGAACTAGGCAGGGGTTAATGCGTTTCGCTTGCTTATGGCGGTGCTGAGCCCAACATGTAACCAATATGTTACGGTTGTGATACAATTATACAATAGAAGTCCAGGGCGGCACTCACCGGTATTTGCAAAGATGGCTTTATTCCAGCGCGATAAAAGGTAGGGAGCAGACTATATACATCTGTGTATCAGCAGAGTGAGGCGACGGCCGTTTCGCACCTGAGTGCTTTCTTCGGGCCTGTGATAAAGCGGTGTACATACACCTGCTTTTAAAGGTCTGCTATGACACGCTTCCTTCTGCGCTGCCCAGGCATTGCGCTCACCTGGCGCCTACCTGCGCGTCACCGAAGGAGGCAGCATCAATACATGAAAGACATATAACATAAAATACAAAATGATTAGCAACAAACAAGTCATAGATGGTAAACAGTTACAAAAAAACGCCCATATCAATCTTTTCATTGAGTCCTAACGGACCCATTGCGCCTGCGCACAGAATCCACTTGCTCTTTCTCCTTAGTAGTTTTCTGTGTCTATCTCCCCCTTGTAGTGGACAGCGTATTACTTCAATGCCAGCAAAACTTAACGCTTGATCGCGTCCTCCATGTGCCTGTCTTATATGTTCAATAAGAGGCTATCCCATCAAATTACTTAATGATGCTATGAAAAAAGCTGCATACCCAAGACAACCAAAGTCCCCTAAAGTGACTTCTGTTGACAAAGTTAAATCCAACTCAGACCCCTTCGTGTTTTCCTTCAAATATGGACCTATGGCTCAACAGATTAAAAAAGTTATCCAAAGAAAATTGGGACATACTAGAGAGAGATGAATCTTTGAAAGGAATAAAAAATATTTCCCCCATTGTCGCATTCAGAAAATGTCACACACTAAAGGATAGATTGGTTCGCAGTAGATTCCAGGAAAAGAAACCTGAGACATGGCTTCAAAGTTGGGGCCTTAAGGGTAATCGCAGATGCGGCCATTGCTCCTGCTGTAAATTTAATCCTCAGTGGGACACTCTAAATTTTGGAGGAATCCAACACAAGGTTAATACCCTCATAAACTGCAAAAGCAAATACGTTGTCTATTTGTTGAAGTGTACATGCGGTAGGTTCTATATAGGGAAAACAATCAGATGCCTCCAAGAAAGGATCAGGGAACATATTAACTCACTTATCACAGGAAAGGGTTGCCCAAGCCTTATTGAACATATAAGACAGACACATGGAGGACGCGATCAAGCGTTAAGTTTTGCTGGCATTGAAGTAATACGCTGTGCACCATAAGGGGGAGATAGACACAGAGAACTACTAAGGAGAGAGAGCAAGTGGATTCTGTGCGCAGGCGCAATGGGTCCGTTGGGACTCAATGAAAAGATTGATATGGGCGTCTTTTTGTAACTGTTTACCATCTATGACTTGTTTGTTGCTAATCATTTTGTATTTTATGTTATATGTCTTTCATGTAGTGACGCTGCCTCCTTTGGTGACACGCAGGTAGGCGCCAGATGAGCGCAATGCCTGGGCAGCGCAGAAGGAAGCATGTCATAGCAGACCTTTAAAAGCAGGTGTATGTACACCGCTTTATCACAGGCCCGACGAAGCACTCAGGTGCGAAACGGCCTGTCGCCTCGCTCTGCTGATACACAGTTGTATGTAGTCTGCTCCCTACCTTTTACCGGGCTGGAATAAAGCCATCTTTGCAAATACCGGTGAGTGTCGCCCTGGTCTTCTATTGTATAATTCTATCCTGAAGACAGGTTATCACGTAGCCATGCATAAACTAAGAAAATAATAGAAAAATTATGTGTTTGGCTGTTTCTTTTAGCTTAAGTTAAAGGGGTTGTACATGTATTGGGGGGTTCCCAATACTGGCTAGCGGCTACTGCGCTTTCTGGCCTCTGCTGCTCCGCTCGGGTCCCTGGATGTAAATTTCCAGTTTTACACTGCTGCAGCCAATCACTGGCCGCAGAAGTGACATGCACCCCTTGTATTAGGTGACTATTTGTCATGACTCAAGGGGTGCAGGTCGCTGCTGCAGCTGTGTCAAAATGGAAGTTTACATCCAGGGACCCGAGCGGAGCACAGGAGCCAGTGTCAGAAAGCAGGTAAGTATACTTCCCCTCGCAGATCTGCCCAGGAAGGGCGAGGGTTGAAACCCCCACCACCACCACCAACATGCATAACCCTTTTAAATTAATGGACTGCTATCCCATGCTGTACAGCAGAGAATTTGGGCAAAATGTGCTCACGTCTTACTTGTGTGTAGCTTACAATACAAAAAAAGATGTGTCATGCATGTTTTGAACATTTGTTCTAAATTAACGTCAGTGAGTACTTAACTCTATTATACACAATAGTAATTCATTCCCTATCTGTCGATCAGTATGAAACGTTTGTTTTCTGGGATTTACTGGTTACAGTCTACTTCATTGCATAAGCAGTACTACAAAGTGCCTTTCAGCCTGAATTACTGTATATTTACTTGGAGGGGATGTAAATATTTCTTTGTGAGTGATTTCTGACCATTTGGTGTTTATGCATAAAGGTTTTTGTAAGGCTAAGTTAGGACAGGTCTTAAAAAGCCGTGGTTGGGAGGCAGTTTGAAACAGAAACACGCTGAGAGATTATACAAACAGCTTAAAGTGTGTAAGCAGTTAGTTGTAGATTAATTCGGTTTAAACATAATTTTTCACAAAGGTGATTTATCTAAGTCTAAGGATACACCATCTGTAAGGCAGGTCAAGAACCCCATATCAAGTGGCATCTTTCCCTCATTGCAAGGGGAGGCAACATTTTGGCAGATATACAGTCTATGTCTATGGTATCCACATTTTTTCACCTCTAAATAACAGTATTGACATATACAAAGATCAGCATTAACATTTAAACAACCTTTATAATAGTGCATAGGTCTTCCTTGTGCTTCCAAAACAATTCATCAAGGCATGGACCAAACAGGACCCAGAAGGCGTCCTGTGTTGTTTGGCACCAAGACATTAGCAGCAGATCCTTTAAGCCCTATAAGCTAAGCCATGAGGCCTCCATAATTGGACATCTGTTTTCTGCACATCCCACAGATCTTCAATCAGTTTGAGATCTGGGAATTTTGAAGTCCAAGTCAACACCTTGAACAATTTGTCATGTTCCTCTAACCATTACTGAATGGTTCACAGTGCATTATCCTGCTGAGAGAGCCCACTGCCATTAGGCAGTAACAGTGCTATGGTTTGCAACACTGTGTAAGTTACATGTCAAAGTAACATCCACATGAATACCAGGATCAAAGTTTTCCCAGCAGAACATTGCCCAGAGCATTGCACTGTGTACATTCTGGCTTGCCTTTTTTCTATAATATATCTTGGTTCTATCTTACGGTATGTCCAGTCAAGTGACTCACAAACATAGTTGGACATACGCCTAATTTAAAAGAAATGTATGTGATTCATCAGACCAGGACTCCATCCGGTTCTGATGTTCACATGCCCATTGAAGGGGTGAACATGCAGCATGCCAGACCGCAGGGGCAACATGTGAGGCGACTGTGGGCCGCACACCGCAGGGGCAACATGTGAGGCGACGGTGGGCCGATGGGCATAGTAGTTCATTTACTCACGGTTAGCAGAGCCTTCCTGGGTTGGCAGTGCAGTGGATGGGAAGACAGCACTAAATCCTCTGGGGCACTCTCTATTGCAGGGAACTCCAGCCAGATGGAAGTTGAGGTGCCCTTGATGGTAATGGGTATGCTTAGGTTGCTTTGGCGGCTGGGCCCGTGTTCGTGATGTCAGCACCGTAAGGTGAAAATGTTGAGGGTTGTAGAAAGGATGAGGAGTCAGTTGTAGTAAACAACAATTGAACTTTTACTGAATCAGTAGTCTCAGGACAGTTGTTACAGTTTATGAGTATAGTAATAGCAATAATCCAGATGTTGGTTTACTCGTAATTCCTTATAATAGGTCTGGCAATTGTCAGTTGAGGAGTTCTCTTAATACTGTTACTTTACAGGCAAAGAATTGGTAAATTTGCATTAAGTCCACTTTCTAGCACTCAGGTATTGAATATAATGATTTCCTATTTATTTCGAGCAATCCAATAAGGGTGTTCTTCCTTGTGGCAGGCAAACTCTCTGCTACGTTATTTGATGCAGGATGCTCTGCTGAAACATTCAGGTTCACTATGTTCCCAAAAGGCATTAAGTGAAAAGAGGACAATTCTGCGCACTAATTATCCAGTTGTGTCCAGGTACCTCTAAGTTCCTCCTAGTCACTGGTGCTTGTGAAGTCCCTTGGCTAGACTCAGCTCTAATCTTCACTAAACTTTCTTTATATCCATACATAGACTTACTGTCTTGTGCTGGGCTGCTGTGACTCCTTGGTCTGTCATCTCCAGGCTTGATCAGGGCCCAGAGTAAAGAAATATCTCCAGGCTTGATCAGGGCCCAGAGGAAAAAAATGCAGCTACATTTTGAACTAAGCCTCCATACACTTTCATCTCCTCTCCTACTACACTTTGAACTTCTCACTTCCTGTACTAGCTCACCCCAAGCTATATATGGTATATGGCGCCAACACCACCCAAGGGCGAATAGAGGTAATGGCAATGCCAGCCTGATAATAGGAAGTAAAATACATTAAATATGACATATAGCAGCAATTTAAAGTTCCCACTTTAAGCACATAGTGGGACACTGCAAACAGGGGTCAAGAAGGGCACTCTGAATTGTCTGCGGCTCACTTCCATGCACAATGATGTTGTGTGTCTACACATGACTGCAGCCAATAATTTGTTGAAGAATACACGTCGTATCGACATGTCATCACTGGAACCAGGCGAACAGAGACAAGGGGCCAGACAAGTATCCACACAGGGGTGTAAGGCAGTTTTCTCTTTGTTATTTAAGCCTGGTTACTTAAACTTGCAAATTGTTTTCTTGGGATTGCACAACCACTTTAAAAAGGACCTTTCACAGGATGTTTTTAATTCTAGATAAAAATCTTTACTTGCGGGGTACCCTCCCCACTGATGCTGCCACCCTGAATGTTTTTTTTAATTATCGCTCCTACGCCCCGCTGTGTCCCCCTGTATTTTTCCCGCTCAGAATGTTACTACTGAGCATCGGTACAGGCAGGATTAGATGAAAAGTTTTCTCATTGGGAATCTCCTTCTCCGTGGCTGTGCCGCGATCCATCTTCAGAGGAGAGCGTCGCAGCCAAGGAGGAAAAAAAAGCTCACCTTGAACCAGGCTTAAATAACAAAGAGAGAACTGCCTTACACCCCTGTGTGGATACTTGGCTAGCCCCTTGTCTCTGTTCACCTGGTTACAGTGATGACATGTCGATACGACGTACATTCTTTAACAAATTATTGGCTGCAGTGGTAAAATTAGGTGTGTCAAAACATCACTGCTACAGCCAGTAATAGAATGCAGCAGTCATGTGTAGACTCACAACATAATTGTGCATGGATCTAAGCTGCATACAATTCAGAGTGCCATTTTTGACCCCTGTTTGCAGTGTCCCAATATGTGCTAAAAGTGGGAACTTTAAATTGCCGTTAAATGTCATATTTAATGTATTTTACTTCCTAATATAAGGCTGGCATTGTCATTACCTCTATTCGCCTGGCGCCACATACTATATATAGCTTGGGGTGAGCTAGAACAGGAAGTGAGAAGTGAATTCAGTTCAGAGTGTAGTATGAGAGGAGTCGGAAGTGTATGGAGGAGGACAGGCTTAGTCCAAAATGTAGCTACCTTTCTTTCCTCTGGGCCCTGATCAAGCCTGGAGATGACAGACCAAGGAGTCACAGCAGCCCAGCACAAGACAGTAAGTCTATGTATGGATATAGAGCAAGTCTAGCGAAGATTAGAGCTGAGTCTAGCCAAGGGACTTCACAAGCACCAGTGACTAGGAGGAACTTAAAGGTAACCCTACACAACTGGATAATTAGTGCGCAGAATTGTCCTCTTTTCACTTAATGCCTTTTGGGAACATAGTGAACCTGAATGTTTCAGGTGAGCATCCTGCATCAAATAATGTAGCAGAGAGTTTGCCTGCCACGAGAAAGAACGCCCTTATTGGATCGCTCGAGATAAATAGGAAATCATTATATTCAATACCTGAGTGCTAGAAAGTGGACTTAATGCAAATATACCAATTCTTTGCCTGTAAAGTAACAGTATTAAGAGAACTCCTCAACTAATAATTGCCAGACCTATTATACGGAATTACGAGTAAACCAACATCTGGATTATTGCTATTACTATACTCATGAACTGTAACAACTGTCCTGAGACTATTGATTCAGTAAAAGTTCAATTGTTGTTTACTACAACTAACTCCTCATCCTTTTTACAACTCTCAACATTTGCACATTAAGCCTGGTTATTTAAACTTGCAAATTGTTTTCTTGGGATTGGACAACCACTTTAAGGAGGACCTTTCACAGGATTTTTTTATTCTATATAAATACCTTTACTTGCTGGGTACCCCCCACTGATGCTGCCACCCTGAATGTTTTTTTAAAATTTCGCTCCTACGCCCCGCTGTGTCCCCCTGTATTTTTCCCGCTCAGTATGTTAATACTGAGCATTGGTACAGGAAAGAGGAGATGCCAGGGTTTCTCAATGGGCGTCTCCTTTTCCCTGGCTGTGCCGCGATCCAATCACAGCGGAGAGCGTCACAGTCAGGGAGAAAAAAAAAGCTCACCTTCTCCCTGCGATGCTCTCCGCTGTGATTGAATCACGGCACAGCCAGGGAGAAGGAGACGCCCATTGAGAAACCCTGACGTCTCCTCCTACCTGTATCAATGCTCAGTATTAACATACTGAGCGGGAAAAATACAGGGGGACACAGCGGGGCGTAGGAGTGATATTTTAAAAAAACTTTCAGAGTGGCAGCATCAGTGGGGGGTACCCCGCAAGCAAAGGTATGTATCTAGAATAAAAAAATCCCGTCTCCTCCCCTGTATCGATGCTCAGTATTAGCATACTGAGCGGGAAAAATACAGGGGGGCACATCGGGGCGTAGGAGCGATATTTTAAAAAAACATTCAGGGTGGCAGCATCAGCGGGGGGTACCCCGCAATAAAATCTATTTATCTATTATTAAAAAGATCCTGTGAAAGGTCCTCTTTAATGTTTTGACAGATTTTCTGATTCTATATGTTTGGGAAAGACTAAAGAGTTTAAAGCAAAGGTATCATTAGAAAATGGCATATTATTTTAAGGATGGCTAACTATAAACATATTTCTAAGATATTTTTTATGTCAATATACCAATAAAAAATGTGTGAGAGTTTTCATGCTGGCTACTAGACCAAACACACATTGACACTTACTATTTTATGCTGCTCACTTGTTAGCTTTTCTGTGCAGACTGGGACAGTGGGTAGGTGCCAATGAGGTTCCTGGCTCAGCATCTAATTCCAGAGATAGGCAGGGATGTAAAGTCTTCTACACAATCATTGCCAACTGGCTCTGTTTGTATGTTTGAGCTGTTTCCCTGCTCATTAACTATCTGTATACCGACTTTGATTAGATTAACCCCTGATTCTCCTGGAATTCTGACTGTGGCTGGTTTCTGGTTTAATCCCCTCTTCCACTGTTTTGGCTCTATACATCTCTACTGGTTCTGACACTGCTGCTCTACTTTTCTTTGCACCCTGGTCATTCTGGTAGGTATGCTTCTAGTGAGCTCACACCAGTTTTCTTCTACTCTACTCCACAGATGTAACTTGAGTCCTTTGCAGGCAAGTCCAGCCTTGCAGCATGCTATAGTGAAGAACATGGGGTAGCCTTAGCTTTCTACCAACAGGAATGGTTAAAGAAGATTGGTAGCAGTTTCTGAGTTTGTTAACTCTGGTTCAGGACAGCATCATAGTATTCCCTTATAGTTGGAAATTTAACAACCACATTATTGTACTGTTGGGAGCCTATATAAGCCAGCACAGTAGAACCATAAGGGTTTTTTTATGCATCCCCCCAATCTCTCACTTGGGTCTGAAGGAGCAGATGAACCCCATTACTTTCAGCAGACTGTAATAGTCCATGACATGTATCAGTCAATTAAATCTATTCATTGCAGCTGCCATAAAGCACACACACTTTTCAGGTCTATCTGACCCGCATACAGAGGAAGAAAGTGTGTGCCACCAATATGGCGGCATCCAGAAAACGTAATACCGGAAACTTAACTGATACATAGCTGCACCATTTAAAATTAAAGCATCACTAACCTTTCACCAAACTTTTCATTAATCAATAGTATAGTGTGTATATGAGGAATAATACTATTTACATGACTTGTATCTGTCATTTTTAGCAGTTTTTCTCTCTGCATAGTAAATGGCTAGTTTGTAGTTCTCTCAGACATGGTGGGTGCCATACACTGTAGTAGAGGAGAATCTGCTTCCTAACCTTCTCTTATGCACTCATTAGCAGCCACAGGATCATGGAGGACATTACAGAAATGTATAGACCTGCATGGTTGTGAATAAAGCACTTTATATCTCAGCCCATGTAGCTCCAGCAGTGTGCTTGTGTGTGTGCTTTTGCTCACTCCTCCCCTCCCCTCTCCACAGACTTTCATTGACATGTAATATGATCCTCCTGTGGAGCTGGTCCATCTTGGATGGGATTAAGGCATTCTTTGATGTGAAAAGCAATTAGCAAGGGGAAAAGGTAAACAGCTGATAATGAAAACATGAGAACTAGACATTTCTCACTGATAAGACATATTACAAAGTTTCTTGTGGTCTCTTATACTATTGATTTATGTAAAGTGTGAAAAGTTAGTGACCATTTAACAGTAAAAATATTAATTCTATGCCTTAGACTTACAGTACATTTAATTATTGAAACAAAAATGAATTATGTAACACTTTCCTATTAATAAGAGAAAGCTCTTACTACTTAACCACCTCCCGTCACGCTAACGCCGAACGGCGTGCGGGGGTGGTTCTCTCAGGTCTCGATCATGCCTATCGGCGTCATCCCGCGAGACCCGAGATTCACTGCAGCGCTGCAGGTTAGAACTTATTCTACAGCCTGCCAGCGCTGATCATGCACTGGCAGGTTGTAGATGTCAGTAAATCGCATCCAAATCGCATATCAGACGCTGTTTTAAAAACAGCATCTGATATGCCTGCTGCCTGCTCCTCTGGTGGTCCCTTTTGCTTGGGACCACGAGAGGACACGGGCAGCTATGCAAGTGCACCAATCACCACACACCAACCCCCAACCCCCCCTGTCACTTAGTAACCCCTTATTAACCCCTGATCACCCCATATTAACTCCCTGATCAACCCCTTCCACCCCCATGTCATTGATCACCCCCCTGTAAGGCTCCATTCAGACGTCCGTATGTGTTTTGTGGATCCACGGATCCGCGGATACGCAAAACACAGACACCGGCAATGTGCTTTCCGCATTTTAAGGATCTGCACTTTGCCAGAACTAGATAGAAAATGCCTTTTCTTGTCCACAATTGCGGACAAGAATAGGACATGTTCTATATTTTTGCGGACCTGGAAGTGCAGACCCGGAAGTGCGGATCCGCAATTCCGAATCCGAGCGGGACAAAGTCTGTCCCCATAGAAATGAATGGGTCTGCAATTGTGGAACAGAATTGCGGACGTGTGAATGGGGCCTAAGGGTTCCTTATCACCGCCAGTTAGTTAGCTACTTGTTAGGTAGTTAGCGCCCAGCCCACCGCACCGCAGTCACTGATTAGTCGCTGATTAGCATCATCGCTGTCGCTAATTAGCACTTGTACTATATAGTATCTGTGAGTGATTAAGACTGATCGCAATCAGATCTATATCAGTACATTACGGTCACCTCAGGCTCTACAAAAAACGCAGTGTTCGCCTGATCAGGCCTGATCTTGTGCCCACACTTGCGTTCAGTCCGCCCCACCTCAGTGACAGAATTTTTTTTTTCTGATCACTGCAAAAACACCGTAAAATCGCTGCGGCTCTATAAATATCACTTTTAAGCTTTTTGGATCTTTATTAGCGATCGCAGCTTTCAGGTCCATTCACACGTCCATGGTGTGCTGCGGGCCCGCAAATTGCGGATCCGCAGCACACCATGCCGGCACTCTCCATAGAGATTCCTATTCTTGTCCGCAGGCTGCAGACAAGAATAGGACATGCTCTATCTTTTGCGGAGCTGCGGCCGGATGTTTCGGGGCCGAAACCCGGAAGTTCGCAGCCGCAGCTCCGCAAATGCTGATGCGGAGAGCCCATAGTGTGCTCTCCGCATCACCGCCAGCACCATTCACACTGAATGGGTCCCCATCTATTCCGCAGAATTGCGGAATAGATAGGGACATTTTTGCGGATGTATGAATGGGGCCTTACTTCGCAAGCACTCCTATGTCCTTTCCACTCTTTTTTTTTTGCACATTTTTTGATCGATGCGAATGAAGAAATCTGTGCCCACAAATGACCCCATTTTGGAAAGAAGACACACCAAGGTATTCCGTGAGAGGCCTATTGAGTCCATGAAAGATTGAACTTTTTGTCACAAGTTAGCGGAAAGGGAGACTTTGTGAGAAAAAACAAAAAAATCAATTTCCGCTAACTTGTGCCAAAAAAAAAATCTTCTATGAACTCGCCATGCCTCTTACGGAATACCTTGGGGTGTCTTCTTTCCAAAATGGGGTCACATGTGGGGTATTTATACTGCCCTGGCATTTTAGGGGTCATAAAGCGTGAGAAGAAGTCTGGAATCTAAATGCCTAAAAATGCCCCCCTAAAAGGTACTCATTGGAAGTTGGGCCCCTTTGCGCACCTAGGCTGCAAAAAAGTGTCACACATGTGCTATTGCCATACTCATGAGAAGTAGGGCAATGTGGTTTGGGGTGTATTTTTGCATATACCCGAAAATTTTATACAAAGTTGTCAATTTACAGAGATATTTCTCTCACCCAGCATGGGTATATGTAAAAATACACCCTAAAACACCCTAACAAAAAGTTTTATTTTGTGTCACAAGTTAGTGGAATATGAGACTTTGTAAGAAAAAAAAAAAAAAAACAATTTCCACTAATTTGTGCCAAAAAAAAATCTTCTATGAACTCGCCATGCCCCTCACGGAATACCTTGGGGTGTCTTCTTTCTAAAATGGGGTCACCTGTGAGGTATTTATACTGCCCTGGCATTTTAGGGGCCCCTAAAGCGTGAGAAGTCGTTTGGAATCCAAATGCGTAAAAATGCCCTGTGAAATCCTAAAGGTACTCATTGGAATTCGGGCCCCTTTGCGCATCTTGACTGCAAAAATGTGTCACTCATGTGGTATCGCCGTACTCAGGAGAAGTAGGGCAATGTGTTTTGTGGTGTATTTTTACATATACCCATGCTGGGTGAGAGAAATATCTCTGTAAATGACAACTTTTTCCATTTTTTTATCCAAAGTTGTCAATTTACAGAGATATTTCTCTCACCCAGCATGGGTATATGTAAAAATACACCCCAAAACACATTGCCCTACATCTCCTGAGTACGGCGATACCACATGTGTGACATTTTTTTGCAGCCTAGGTGCGTAAAGCGGCGGAAAGTCCAACGAGTATCTTTAGGCTTTACAAGGTTGCTCACAATTTAGCCCCGCCCAAAATGCCATAACAGTAAAGTAGACACCCCAAGGTATTCACTGAGGGGCATAGTGAGTCTGTGGGAGATTTTTATTTTTTTTGCCAGAAGTTTGCAGAAATGGAAACTTTATTTTTATTTTTTTCCTCAGAAAGTGTAATTTTCTGCTAACTTGTGAAAAAAAATTAAATCATACATGAACTCACCATGCCCCTCCACGAATACTTTGGGTTGTCTTCTTTCTAAAATGGTGTCATTTGTGGGGTATTTATACTATCCTGGCATTCTAGCACCTGAAGAAACATGACAGGTGCTCAGAAAGTCAGAGCTGCTTCAAAATGCGGAAATTCACTTTTTTGTACCATAGTTTGTAAACGCTATAACTTTTGCGCAAACCAATAAATATACACTTATTGGATTTTTTTTATCAAAGACATGTAGCACAATAAATTCTGACACAAACTTGTATAGAAATGTAATTATATTTGAACAATTTTACCAGAAAAAGTTAAAAATACACTTTTTTTGAGAAAATTGTGGTCTTTTTTGATTAATATCAGAGAAACGAAAAATGTCAGCAGCAATCAAATACCACCAAAAGAAAGCTGTATTTGTGAGAAGAAAAGAAGGTAAAATTAATTTGGGTGCAAAGTTGCATGACCGAGCAATAAACCGTTAAAGTTGTGAAGTGCCGATTTGTAAAAATGGGCCTGGTCACTAGAGGGGTATAAACCTGTGGTCCTTAAGTGGTTAATATACATTTAAAAATATGTTGGGTATTACTGCTCTTTGAACTAATCCAACCCTAAGATGCAAATTTTGTTTTTTTTTTAGATATCCTTTAGATATCCTACAAATATCATCAAGACCACTATTTAAACTGACACATCAGTATTGTCATGAGTATTGTACATGTAAACATGAATAATTAACTGTTCTCAGCTAGACACTAATATTAAACTACATTTAATAAACCCAATGCAAACCTTTACTGATTGGTTCGGCAATAATATTTCTGGATCACACACTAATTTATAAAGTAGTAGTAGTAGTAGTAGTAGTACTTCTGTAGTACAGTATATGGTTGTATAAAGCAATAAGAGGTTAACTGGGCTGCCTGGAAAGAATAACCTTGTAGGTATACTTGTCACAAATTTTGCTCTTCCCAAATATTTATGATCCTTGCGGTGAAATATGTGTTTCTTGGAGTAAAGGAGAAATAATTCTAAGTATCTGAGAGGAAAAGTAGAAAAAAATAACTACGGTATTTGCTAATATTTGGATTCCCTACGCCAAGAAACTGACACTATCCAGATGAAAACGTCTATTTCCTGGCTGTAAAGTTAGCCCATTAAAGGAAATCTTCTCTTTGACAGCACAAAGCAAAACTTACACCGGCCCTTTGTGCACATGACTTTAGGCCGACTGTAGTTCTTCACTCCTTACTTGGGAAAATAAATAACTTCTTCGGATGTCCTTGCATATAAGCAAAAGGTAACTTTCAGATTGTCACCACTTGTATTCTTTTTCTTTTAAGGCTCTTTGGTTCTTGTATTCCTAAATACTGTCTCCCCCTTTTGGAGGTGCCTCAAAGGGGTTTTCCACATATTAAACACATTTTGGGTCTCCCTTTCCATGCAACTCAGTTCCAGCTCCTTACATTTGTGCACTCAGGTCCCTGCTTGTCAACTTCCAGGATGAACAGGGGTCAGATGTGACGCTATAGCCAATGACTGACCTGAACGTTGATGTGACCCCCAAGTAGAAAATCACTGGATTATGTGCCCTTTAGTGGCCATATCACTGCTGCAGTCAGTCATTGGCTACAGTGACAAAAGTCATGTATGCTTCCCTCCAAGAGACCCAGGAGTGTCTCTGCTGTTTGGAGGTGCCATAAAGGGGTTCTCCACCTTTTGAAAAATATTGGGTCTCCCATGCTCCACACGGCTCAGTTCCAGAAAAAAGGACCAGGGTCATGTGTGCCACTGCCAACAATGACTGAACAAAATGGTCATATCAACCAAGTGGTACGGCACTAGGTTATGTGCCGTTTGGAGGACACGTCACTGCTGTGGTCAGTCATTGGCCACAGCGGCACACATGATCCCAATCAATGAGGAAGTTGACAAGCAGGGACCTCTATAGAGAACCCCTTTAACCAAAACCTTTATTGATATTGCAGTAACTAAGCTACTATGCTTTTTGTTGCCCTAATTCTCTGAAGCTAATAGTACAAAACTCTGTGTAGCATATATTTTTTTTTATTAATTATTAACTAATTAAACAACAATTACAAGGTAACAAAAACACCCCATTATTTTCTTTCTTTTTTAAAATAGAGGAGGGGAAACAAAAAAACTCCTCCATGTGGTGTACAATTAAATACTGTAGGTCTAAAAGGAAAATTCACCACCACTGCTTCAGCCAATGGTTAGCTGCAGTAGTCA
Source organism: Bufotes viridis (assembly GCA_033119425.1). Classification (NCBI taxonomy): domain Eukaryota; kingdom Metazoa; phylum Chordata; class Amphibia; order Anura; family Bufonidae; genus Bufotes; species Bufotes viridis. Next base: position 298,145,058 of record CM065590.1, on the reverse strand, counting down.
CATGTCCATATTGGAAAAGAGTAGGAAGTGAAGAAACTGGTAGGGGACCCGGGATGTACAGTTTTCATTTTCCAAGAGCAATAAAAGAAATAACAGTTGTCCTGTGGTTGGTTATGACCAACAAAGCCAGTTTTTCTTGAAAAAATTTTAACACGTCTTCCTCAAAATCTCCTAAACATATTATTGAAAGCTGCTTTCTTGTTCAAAGGTACAAAGGAGCAGATTTATTACTACTGTCCTAAAGTTAGATAAAAAAAAGACATTAGATCCATGAAAACGGCACATATTGTTGGAGAAATTCACTGTTCCTTAAAGGAGTTCTCCAGGAATTAAGGAAATGAAAATACTTAAATATTACTTTAGTATAAATATATTCCCAAATACATGTCATTAGTTATAATGGTTCATTTTGTCCAGGGAGCAATAATTAGGAGAAATAAAATGGCCGCCGTTCTATTAGTACAAACAAAACCTGTCCTAATCACACAGGAGGACAAGTTTCAGGACAACACTGAGGTAAAGAGCAGTCCCATCCTCCTCTCTGCTCTGCTTGTCAGGGATTATGATCCTGATCTGAATACAGATAATAAGATCTTCAGCTGAATCTCTGAAGGAATGCAGTTCATGAGGAGACATGAAGTACAGAGAAGACGGACAGGACAGTCTGTGATAATGTAGACTGCATACAGGTGCTGCTGCTCATTATCTACACCCCCACCATCCTCTCTGTACTTCATGTCTCCTAATGAACTCCATTCCTACAGAGATTTATCTGAAGATCATATTAAACTGTATTCAGGATCATAATCCCTGACAAGTAAGAGAGGAAGATGGCACAGCTCTTTAACTTGTCCTCCTGTATAATCAGGACAGGTTTTGTGTGTACTAATAGGATGGTGGCCATTTTATTTCACCTAATGATTGCTCCCGGACCACCTGTCTTCTACTGGGTTTGCTTCACAACTCAAGATCCAGCTACTTGTTCAAGTGTCCTCCAGCTGGTGCCCAGATGATCTCCTTGATTAACTAATATGTCAAGGTGCGAGAAGGTTTTAAAAATACCTTTACTTCCCTTACATCAGCATAATGAGTAGATTAAGTTCTATGACAGGTTAGACAGGAGTAAAATTCATAACTTTTGTTCTAGCATTTGGCACAACAGATTTTCTGCAGTAGTAAAATACTATGTCTAGAGGACCCGTCACCTCTCCTGGCAGGTCTATTTTAGTAACTATGGTACTTGTGTTTCCCCGTCACATCCTTAAAGCTTGTAAAACAGCGGGATCATGACATGGGGGCCACTTAATATGGTGGATTTGGTGATCTCTGTCGTGGAGACGCCCCTTTGCTCGGTTTTCCTTCCTTTGAGGGATATCTGGCTTTCATTGTGTTGTGGACCCATAACTGGGGCTCCACATTTATTTTGCATATTCCTGTTTTCCAAGGAGCTTTGCACTTCGGATTGCTGTGTTGAGACTCCTAAGTGAGGCTCTGCGGTGTTTTTTGTAGCTGGTCTCCCTTAGATCAGCTATTGTTGTGTTTGAGTAGTCTCCGAGGCATTGCTCCCAGTTAGCCAGAATCCTGCTCCGCACTGATGAGGGGCAACACCCCGAAACAGCTGTCTGTGGATGGATAACTGGCTTAGGTTTTCCCCGTCACATCCTTAAAGCTTGTGAAAAAGCTGGATCTTGATATGGGGGCCACTTAATATGGTGGATTTGGTGATCTCTGTAGTGGAGATGCCCCTTTGCTCGGTTTTCCTTCCTTTGAGGGATATCTGGCTTTCATTGTGTTGTGGACCCATAACTGGGGCTCCACATTTATTTTGCATATTTATGGTACTTGTGTAACACCCCAGAGTGGCATTACCACCTCTTTTGGGACTCCACTATCTCTATTGGTTGAGCCGGTGTCATCATTTTTATTTATTACCATTTTCTGCATAGTGTATGTATGTATTTCCTTATAAATTACTGTTCATATGTAATGTGCCTGGTTTACCAGAAGATGGTGGCATGTCTGGCAGAGCTGAGTTACCTAGAATGGAACCCTTCTTCCAATCTTTTCCCCTCTCTAGAGAGGGAGGAGTTAGCTAGTAAAGGTCAGTCTACCCTTCCCCATCCTGGGGAGAGGTTGTGTCTAGTCTACCCCTTCCCAGGGGAGGGCTGTGTGTCGGCCAGCAGAGCATTGTCTGCTCTGCTGGGCCTGCAGTCCTTGCCTGTAAAGTATACATGGTTGCATGTCCCCTCCTGGGCTTGCATTGTCTATCAAACCACGTAAAATTGAAGCCAGGAAGAAGTTCCTAGGATTACAGAAGAGACAGACTACAGACAGCTAAGTTACAAGTTACAGCAGAAGAGAAAACATTTCCTATTTAGTCCAGCCAACATAGCAGAGCTGAGAGAGTTCAGATGTAGCAAAGCCGAGTGTGTTTTCCTGCCAGAACTTCATGCCAAAACCTGCTGATAACCAAGATAAAGTTGGAAGACTGTTCCTTGATGAAAGTTTATTCAAGTAAAGCTGTGTTCAACGTTGATACAAGTCTAGACTCAATTTATTCAACCAAGCCATCAATTATTCACCCTGCTTCAGACCATGATGCCTGGGGTTACAGGATCTTCAGGTAGGAGCACCGTGACAAGTGCTAAAGCCATACCCAAGGACACTATAAGCAACCCTTACACCACTTAAGCATTCTTACACTGGGGTCCAACATCACCTTCTACATAGGGGTATCTAATCCCTCGTTGCTGAAATGCAACTGGTGTCACAACAAAACTCTAAAAACTCTCATAACACCTATAGAAGAGTCCCAGTGGGCCGCTGCACTTGCATTCCTCATGTAATTATAATTCTGGAACATCTTTTCTTATATATCTATGTGGTGCCATTCCTTTATTGTTCCTACTAGAAGTTTATGAATGATTGCCAGCATGCTACAGTGAAGATCCAGATGAGTGTAACCAGCTGGGGATGTGTCCCTGCAGTCTGCCACTGGAAGCACTGTATAGTGCCAGACTGTGCAGAGACACACAAACAACTGGTAGTACCTAGCTGGAATTTTATTTGCAGATTGTTGGCAATGTATTCATTAACTTCTAACGGGAATAATAATTGAATGGAACATGAAGGAATAATAGAGGAATGGCACAACACATTTATATCAAAATAAGATTTATATCAAAAGATGCTGCAGAGTTGTTATGCCATGGGGAATTCAAGTTGTTACTAAAACAGACATGTCAGGAGAGGTGACAGGTCTCTTTTAAGTGTGGTGAGTGGGGTTGCTACAGTCTGATTTGTATTGCCATCTGTTCTGTGGGTGAGGGAAAGCTTGCCAATGAACTGATGCTGAAATCCACTTCTACAGACGTTCCTTCTTTTCTCTGCAGACATTTATCGAAAAATTTTAGTCTTTCTGCATTCAGATGTATTGAAAATACAACAAGCCACCATAGTGTTAGGACTAATTTCTTATAGAAATTGTTGTAACTCCCCAAGTACGTATAAGCCACAGGTTCTCATCTCTACATGTACCATACACTGTCTTAAAACAAATGTGCAATCAATCATATGCCATATGTATTCTGCATTTGTAACTTTTTTTTTCCTGGGGAGTTTTAGCATGGTTCTTGCTGTTATCTTAGGGTTGTGTTATTCATAAACTACCCATTTGACTTTTAACCTGTGTAAAGGTTGAATTATATATCTTGAGTGTAAATCACCTTCTAACTTATGTAGCAACATGCAATCAAAATGACATGTCATCGGATCATCAGTACTTGGATTTCTTTGAAGCCTCCATTCAGACAGGCACTCAGAGAGATTGCTGACCTATCCTTAATGATAGGATACTGGAAACTGTAAAGCATGATTCCTTGTGGATATTACAGGTTCTCCCATTGAGGCTTCATGTACATGGCCATATGTATTTTGCTGTCTGCAAAATATGGGTACTGTCTGTTTTGCATCCACATTTTTGCAGACCTATTGAAGTCAATAGATCTGTGGTCCGCATTTTGTGGCCAAGTATGGGACATGTTCTATCCACTTGCGAAACGAACATACGGATGCAGAAAGCAAACAGATTATCCACAGGAAATGATTGCTCAGTCAATTGTACCAGTGTCCACAATCATCCTATCATCCATTAGCATGAATATATATTTTTTGTCCAGACAGCACATGGACCTATAGAAGTGGTGCTATTCATATCGCCCTTTTTCAGCTCGGACTAAGGGTCTATGCCAAGAAACTCATGACAGGTCCTATCTTTGGTTATGTCTCATGGAACACAGACATGGAGACCACTCCACTGTCTCCATCCAGATATCATCAGGTTTGTGTCCTACATGGAAATCTGAATTTCATTGCCATTCTAAAAATTCTCCATTTGTTGCAGTCAAAACACAGATGATTTCTAATACATATGTGTAAATAAGCCCTTATTCAGATACAGTGCAGAAAGCCCCTGAGGAGCCGGGTCAGAGAAATGGGGTGTTAGTGGCTCTAACTATAGCAGTCAATCACAGTCGTAATCTTCACACCAATGCTCCCTAGGGCCAGTGTAGTAAAAGGAGAGGGCAGACTTCTGGTTCCGGCACACACATGTAATGAAGGAGGGAGATGGCGCTCCATGCCCCAAGGCCCGCATTCCGGGGAAATTGCCGCTAACAGGGGCTGAATACCCCATCTACTAACACCCTCTGTGACAGAGGGGAACTATATGGATACATTTTTGGTGAAGAGCGGCTCCCCGACCCCACATTTATTGCTTCCTCAAAGAGAGGAAAGACAGCCATGGGGCAAGATGGCGGCCGCAGCGGAAAAGACACACAGACTTACGAGATCCTCCTCACAGTCTCCACAGCGCGGTGCGGATGCAGCATGTAGTGGTGAGGAGTAAGAAGAGATTCATCAATCCCCAGACCAGGATGTAATAATTTCCTGTCGGACAATGGTGACAGAGGGAGCTAAGTTATTGGCGCCAGACAAAAAAGCTACCCTCGAGGCAACCATCTCCTCAGCGCTTCAACAACTGCAGAGGGAAGTGTTGCAGCACACCATCCAGATAAATGAACTGGAGCAAAGAGTAGGCCTGGTGGAGGAGGAACTGGAGAAGGCCCAAAGACAAGTACGAAAGGTCCGGAACAGCCAGACCCCGAAAGACAAAGTGGAGGATCTGGAGATTCGCTCTAGATGGAGCAATCTTGAATAGTGGGCTTGCCAGAGTCAGTTTCATCAAACCAACTGACTCAAATCTGTGCAATGGAGATACCGCAAGCCCTGGGGCTTCAAGGTACTTTTACAGTGGAGAGAGTAAACTGGCTTAGGCCTCCGAGGGCTTCGGACCAGGAGTTGGGAAGGTCTAGACCAAGACCCACTATTGTAAAATATTTTAATTATGCAGCAAAGGAAGAGATCCTAAATAAGTACAGATGTAACTCACAGCCTATGATGGTGAGGGGACATAGGTTGTTATTGTTCAGTGACTACTCGGCAGAGGTGGCATGATGCCGGAGGGCGTTCTCCCATATTTGCTCCATACTAGTTAAAAAGAAAACCAAATTCGCCTTGCTTTACCCAGTGACACAGCCTATGATGGTGAGGGGACATAGGTTGTTATTATTCAGTGACTACTCGGCAGAGGTGGCATGATGCCGGACGGTGTTCTCCCATATTTGCTCCATACTAGTTTAAAAGAAAACCAAATTCGCCTTGCTTTACCCAGTGACACTGAGAATGTTCCGATTGGATGGCTGCATGGAGACATTGCAATTTTTCTTTTTTTTCTTTTTTTTTCTTGTTAAATCGAAGTTCCAAGTATATTTTGGGATGTGGTGAACCGAAGGAATAGTATTGTTATATTATCTAATGGACAGGTCAGTGTGTTAAAGTAGAGAAGATCTAGACGAGGAGTGTAGGGATGGTCAATGGAAGCCTAAGAGGGGCTACAGGGGTACATTGATGTAGAATTATTAAAGGATAGAATGACAGAATATTCCAGAGAAGTGCGAAAAAAGTAAAGAGAGAATATGACATTGTTGTTGAGGAAAGTTATGGTCTTGAGTTTAGGGGATGGGAGGTAGGGAAGGGGGGAGGGCGGTTGGTTTATGCTCCACACTGATATTGTCGAATCATAGGAGGGTCTCCGGGGGGAGTCTTCCTTGTCGAGGTGTATCTCCTGCAGTGGCTTATGTGAAGGATGTAACATAGTCACCTGAAATGTGAAAGGTTTAAGATCACAATATAAACGCATGATGGTGCTAAGACATCTGAAGAAACTAAAGGTAGATGTGGCGCTTCTGCAGGAGACACTCCTGGAGGAGCATGACTTTTGAAGACTTTGTCGACTGTGGGTGGGACAGGTGCTGGGCTCCTCTTCAATGGGAAGGAAGGCTGGAGGTTTTATTCTCTTACACAAACATCTACAATATGAGATCAGGTCCACGATAGTGGACAATGAGGGGTGACTGCTAAAAGTAGAAATAGAATCAGATGTGGGTCTACTTACCATTTATAATGTATATGCATCTAACTCGTCCCAACGAGTATAAATATAAAATAGATATAAAAGTATTTTATCAAAACTTAGAATCTCTTGTTATCCAGGAGGGAAAATCTCAAATTTTAGTGGCTGAAGATTTTATTAGAGTGCACAATGAATTAGAGGATAGGCACCATCATGGAACCAGACCCCAATAGAATTCCAAGGGGAAACATACTCTACATCCACTTTTAAAATCAACAGGCCTGGTAGATGGCTGGAGATATTATCACCCGATCGAGAGGGAATACACACATTTTTCCCATGCTCAACTCTCCTGGTCCAAGATTGACTACCTATTAACCTCTCCTGGCTTGTTATTGAGAGTATCACAGACAGAAATAACAGACTTGATAATATCAAACCACGCTCCAGTATTGATGGACGTGACAGAATGTGTTCCCAGGGGAACAGATTATATATGGAGTCTGCCAAGATACATGGCGACTGATGAAGACTTCCTCAATACTCTTAAGGGGTGGTGGTGGAAGTACTCACAACATAATAAAAACCACAAAAAAAAAAATGAATTGTTCTGGAAAACAGCAAAGGTTGTCCTGAGGTGGTGCATTCTAGCTCATACAATAGGGAAAAAGAAGGAAATACTTAAAAAATATGAGGCAGCTGCAACCAAAGTACGCGAGGCATATACGTCCTTTATAAATGACCCGACAGAGATAAACAAGATACACTGGGTTACAGCCAAACATAATTTTGACTATTATATGGAATGTAGGGTTAAAGAGGACCTTTCATGTTGAAATAAATTATGAAATAACTATCATGATATGTAGAGCGGCACCCAGGGATCTCACTGCACTTACTATTATCTCTGGGCACCGCTCCGTTCTCCCACTGTGGCCTCCGGTATGTTTGGTCACTTGGTTATACTAGGAGGAGCCTGCCTGACTTGGTTATACTAGGAGGAGTCTGCCCTTGTTCTCCCGGGCATCTCCTTCTCCCAGGCTATGAGCTCTGTGCTGCGATTGGCCAGCGCTACAGCCTGGGAGAAGGAGATGCCCGAGAGAACAAGGGCAGGCTCTGCCTAGTATAACCAGGTGACCGAATATACCGGGGCACATAGCGGGAGAAGGAGCGGCGCCCAGGGATAATAGTAAGTGACGTGAGATCGCTGGGCGCCGCTCTCCATATCATGATATTTATTTCATAATTTTTTTCTACATGAAAGGTCCTCTTTAAGTGGTCTGAAGATTGTAAAACCGCAGAATTGTTTAGATATGGTAATAAGGCAGGAAAACTGTTAGCCAATCTTACGCTGCAATACAACAAACAGATACACCTACATCCTCTGAAACATGAGACAGTAACCCTACTCACTAGCCCAAACGAAGTGGTGGAAATATTTAGGAGAACCTTATGATAGGGACCGAGCTAAGGATCTTCTTCAAAGAGTGAATTTACCTCACTTATCGGAGGATTCCCTATCAACTATAAATGCCAAGATCACGGTGGAAGAACTGAAAGCCACGATTAAAACTTTTCCTAACAGAAAAGCACAAGGTCCTGATGGGCATCCTGCAGAGTTTTATAAAGCAATGGGAGAGGGAATAGCACCTACACTTACATCTCTGTTTAACTTTATCTTACAGGGAGGGAGATCACAACCCTCTGGAAAGGTTGCTTATATTAAAGTACTCCCAAAACAAGGGAAAGACATGACACAACCTGGGTCATTTAGACCAATTTCACTCTTCAATCAAGATGTAAAACTAATGTCAAAGATACTGGCAAATAGACTAGACTCTTTTCTACCAGATCCTATAGGAGGCCACCAGGTGGGTTTTGTGAAAGGTCATTCAGCAGTAACAAACATTAGGAAAGTACTAGCAGCATAAGAAGGGCAGAAGGGGATAGAGCAGAATGTCCATCCGGCGCTTTTGGCAATTGATGCCGAAAAGGAGTTCAACAATGTCAGCTGGAAATGGTTTAGGGAGGTCATGGATAAGATCGGTCCTATTGGTTCTTTCCGAAAGAGCGATATATGAGGACCCACAAACGAGAGTACACATACTAGGTTTTTTATAGGGCATAATAGAACTTAAAAAAGGTACAAGACAGGGATGCCCATTATCCCCTTTTTTGTTTAATATAGCTCTTGAACCTCTAGCCCAGTTATTGATACAATCTGACATTTACAAGGGGATGAGGGTGGGCATGAGGGAGATCAAGCTTACATGTTTTGCATATGATCTCCTTATATACTTAAAGGCCCCAGACATACATTTGAGAAAGATACTAGGCACATTCCTTCAATATGGCCCAGTAATAGGGTATAAGGTAAATATAAGTTTAAAAAAAATGTTGTTCTTACGTAACCATAGAAACCAACCGACTTCGCATTAAGCAGTGGAAGTAATGCACGATCACATCACTTAATTGGGAATTAAGCTAAGACGAACCCCATCATCGCTATATACACTGAATTACCCCCCACTAATTCAGAAAATCGAGAGGGAATTAGAAAAGTGGAAAGACCTTCTGTTATCTTTAAGTGGAAGAGCCCAACATATAAAAATAGTCAGTTTTTCTAGATTATTATACCCCGTACAAACAATCCCATTACTATTGAGACATGGAGATATAGTTAAGCTACAATCAGAGTTTACATCTTTCCGATGGAAAAAAAAGACCTAGCATAGCATAAAAGAAGTTTTGTATGTTAAAGGGGTTGTCCAAGTTATATTTATTGATGACCTATCCTCAGGATAGGTCATCAATTTTTAGATCAGCAGGGGTCCGACACCCAGCACCCCCACCGATTAGCTGTTTGAAGAGAGGGCACGCGCCGTGCCAGCGCTGCCTCCTCTTCATTGTTTACCTGCTCGCCATTGCATCTGCAGCGGTGAGCAGGTGTATTTACACCCAAGCCGTCCGATTAATTTCAATGGGACGGCTCATTCCTATACAAGTGTATACTACAGAGCCGTCCCATTGAAATGAATAGAACAGCTTGGGTGTAATTACACCTGCTCACCACTGCACATGCGATGGCGAGAAGGTAAACAATGAAGAGGAGGCAGCACTGGCACGGCGCGTGCCTTCTCTTCTAACAGCTGATCGGCAGGGGTTCGGGGGTCTGGACCCCGGCTGATCTGATATTGATGACCTATCCTGAGGATAGGTCATCAATAAATATAACTTGGACAACCCCTTTAAAGTGGGATGGAGGTCTTCAGTTACCAAACATAAGACACTATAACCTAGCAGCTCTATTTCAATATGTGAAAGGCTGGATTTGGAGAACTTCATATTTTTCAGCTCGGCAGTTAAAACAGGAGGTAGTAGATCCCTGGGATCCCTGGGACCTATCGGTATTGCTACACACTAGACTTAAAGACATCCCAGTGCAGTAAATGTGGCATGTGTGGAGCACCAATGAATTTTTTTCTATTATGCCATGCCACTAGCAATAGATAGATATTTTACTTCCTGAAGTCTACATTGGTCTTCCTATACTGTCCTTCTATTGTCATAGAATTGCTCTATGAACAGTGAGTATGAGTGCAATAGTGTATGCAATTTACCTAACTAATGTATCCAAGAGATTAACACCCTGGAAAAGTAGAGAGCAACTAAATATTGCAGGGGCGTGGAGTCTACCAGTTAATATCTGACAGCAGAAGGAGCCTTTCATAGTTTGTAATGATATTTGTTGTTACATTTTATTGTATGTGGCATTCATTATAGAGAAACTTCCAAAAGACCTCCTAGGACAGTGGTCAGCAAACTGTGGCTCTAGAGCCACATGTGGCTCTTTAGCCCCTTGATATTGGCTCTTCCAGGTGCGGGCTCGCATGTACAGTGCGTTCGTATTTTCGTTGCCCGTGGCAAAAATCAGCAGGAGGGGGAGGACCAGGAAGCGGTGAAGGCTCTGTACTCACCGCTTCCTGGTCCTCGGCTGTAGGCTGTTCCAGGTGCTCTGTGACGTCACGCTGTGCACGCCAGTTCACAGCACAGCCGACAGCAGGAGGAACACAGAGTGAGGGTGGTGAGGAGCAGCTGCATCCAGGAGCAGGAGAGGTAAGTGCTTTTTTATTTTATGAAACTTGGGGCTGATCTGAGGCAATGGGGTGATGAGAATCATAATGAGGGATATGAGAGGTATCATGGATGATGAGAGGCATCATGGATAATAAAGGGGATGATGAGAATCATAATGGGGAATATGAGAGGCATTATGGATGATGAGAGGCATCATTGATGATAATGGGGATGATGAGAGGCATCATGGATAATAACAGGGTTGGTAAGAGGCATCATGGATGATAATGGGGATGATGAGAGGCATGGGGCTCTTATCTGATGTCTGATTGGGGGTCATTTACTTTGGGGTCTGAGCTGACGTCTGATCCGAGGGAGGTCTTATTAACATTGGGTGTCTGATTAGTGGTTTGACCTGAGGAAATATTTTATTTCATATTGTCCTTCTCTAAAACCTATGTGCGTCTTATATTGTGAAACGTTGTGGAGTGAAAGATGTAGTGTCGAGAATTGAATGTACCTTCATATATAGTTTACGTTTAAAAAATTTGGCTCTCGGAAAATATTTAATCGCTGTTTTGTTGATATTTGGCTCAGTTGACTAAAGAATTTGCCCACCACTCACCTAGGACAATGGGAAATCTGACCTGCTGGTTCTGGGATAGTGGAGAGGTACAGTATGCTAGTAGCTCTTCTGGAAGGGAAGGCACACAAGACAGGACATACACTCAGATAGTCCTGATGCCTATGTACCCTCCTCTTCTGTGGACAAATTTGTTGTCTCAAATGTGAAAACACCACTAATATTGCTGCAAGCCCATGAAGAGCAGGGCAGATGATAAGTGTGGGGGTGGCTCTTGCTGCAATAATTATTCAAAGTGGAAATCCTCACACTGATGATCCCTATGGACAGGGCACTGCTAGGTGGCACCCCTGAGATGTTGGGGCTCCTGTCTGATGGTAGTTGGGTGCCCTTGGTATTATGAGTGTTGTGCAGGTGCAAGGCATAAGATGTAGGTGCTGTAGTTGTAGTACATCCAACTGTGTCAAACACAGTTCCACACAATTCACAGTGCAAATCTTCCCATATAGAAATGTATGGATAAAGTCCAGGATGGAGAGTGTACCATTCCTTCCTCTGTCTCTTTCCACAGTCTCTCACTGCGGAATCTTATTCTTGCAATGGTGGCTTTAATTCTCAGCTGGGGAGTACATGTTTGAGATACAGTTGGTCAGACCATGTCTAAAAATGAAGGGTGTTTTAGAAATGTCCCTCTCACTGCAGTAAAGTCTTTATCAGCCTTAAACAGCACATACCTTACTGACTGACTCCAGTACCCAGATTCTGGACCTTCTTGGTTCTTTTCTTTCTCTATATCTTTATGAAGTACTTTTGGATAGAAGAGATGATTCTCTGGAAACCAGACCTAGTTGCCTAAGGATTGAGCACATGTATCTTCTTTCACTTCCTCAGCTACCGCACCACTAACTGAGCTAGGGGTGGATCTAAGTTCCTCCTCTAACTTCCCACAGAGTCAGGATTGTTAACTTCGACTAAGTCATACATAGATATTCTGGTATATTTCATGAGATTCACATTTTAAATAACATTACATAACAAGAACAGTTTGCAAGTCCCCGATTCTGGAGTACTGCACTGAATAATTATGTGACCAGAAGTCCTACACACACACATCCTGGATTACAAACATCCGTCAACATGGTTCCAAGGGTGATCGATCCCTACTTCCAGATTGCATCAGATAGAGACTGACTCCAGCATAACCCTAGGCACCTGCCACCAGTTGTCAGACAAACTAACCAATTAACATGCATTACAATATACATAATAAATATATGCACCAAGTCTGCTTAACATATACATGGTAGTCCACTTGAGCACAATATAAGTGATATTTAAAGCCACATTAAATGCCCTTTTGGACATGACTACATATATACATAAGGCAGCGTGGTACACATCACTCATTTATGCCCACATTATTGGGTACCTTCATTCTCAATTCAACAAAAAATATTTGCATTTGTGGGCCATCTTTTCTTTTTCCGATATTAAAATGCATTACGACTCATCTTGTTTCCTTCACAACATATGCACTACATAAATTTCTTGTGTTTCCAAAAGAGGGGTCACTCCCAACACATTACAGGCCTTAAGGGTGAGAATTTTGATCAGCAAGTAAGAATCAAGTTAGCACTGTAAGTGTACTGTGGCACACTGGTAATGAATTGTGTGCAAATGACTTATGTAACAGGGTTGTATCATGTGTCAGATGATGTGAAACAAAACTCCTGTTCAGATTTTCTGTTTTGAAATTCATCTCAGCTATATCAGGATATTTCTGCAGCTCGATTTAGCCACATATCTGAAATTTAGACTATGGGATGTAAATTCTTACATTTTATTTTATTACGTGGTAGTTAGTACTATACATGTTACACTAATGCTGAGTAAGCCAAACAACGCAATCCCTATGTGACGTATATTTCTATTATTTGATTAGAATTATGTTTTATATATTTTCAAGGAGCATAAACTACATTAGTCATTTTAGGAATAGGGAGGCAAGATACAGTCTATCAACAAGAGGATTATTGTTTCTCCAAAATAGCTTCAAGGATGATAAAAGGCTCACATGTACTAGGTCAGGAATTAGCATGTGGTTTATCTTGTGTGTCTGAGTAGGAGACGGTATCCTTGGCCTGAGAGGCATCTTGATGGGATGAGCTTATACTATAGGCATGCATTGTGTGCCTGTATTTGGCAATAGGAATGAAAATAACCAAGTGTTGGGAGTTGGAGAGAAGAACAAAGTTAGTTGTATGAATTAACTAATAGCGACTGTGGCACTTTGTTCAAAGTACATGGTCAATGATGTACATTTAATAGACCAGAACATTTCAAACAGTTATGACAATGACCAGGTGTCAACTGGTTCCTGTCCCAAGACAGCTGACATCTTCAAAAGCTAGGGACAAAGACTGTATGGCTCCTGGAGTAGATAAATGCTGTAAGTACATTCCATTAGTACAAAGGATGATCCTATCCATGTGAAAGTGCCTAGTAGGCATAAGGAATCGTATAGGCCATGCAATTCTCCTCTGGGAAAAAGGCACGCAAATTATCTCTCATTTCAAAAAAAGAAAAAAAAAACGTAGTGCCTCTATTGTCACCTTTTAAACAGGCTTTAAGACAACTCAGTATTATAGCTAAGCCAATTTGTCATCTGCAGACAACTGGGTGATTGCCCCTCATCAGTGTACAGAAGAGAGAACTGACTTAGTTGGATGAGAGGCCTTTATCAGGATCCAGGGGTACTATTTCTCTACATCTCTTATAGGTCATGCAATGCTGGAATTAGAGAAATCTGGAAAAACATTCCATTTATGAAAAATACAGTATTTTTATCTTTTCATTTTATTTTATATTTGAAACATATAATAGCAGACAAGAAATATTCTGCCTATTAACAGCCCAGCGCAAATCCTTGTTACAAGCTATTTTAATTAGCATGGGGATGAAGATCATTAATCCAAAGGTTCGTTCCCATACAGTTTTAATTTGTCAGCAGCACATCCACTGCTTACATGGTTTGATATACTGAAGATAATATTGCATAATGATCCAATCACCTTAGAAACAAGTGTTTGCTCATTTGTTGGGTAATCTGTGGCATGTCTATATGCAACAATGATCAGGTGAACAAATGTTTGTACAAACATTCCTTCTCGATCACTAGACCATGTAAAAGTGCAAGAGTTCTTTTTACAAAGCCCAATGTGTGGCCATAGCAAGCAAGATTTTATTAGAGCAACGTTTTCGGTTACAAGGTCCATGTTGTCAGATTGGACCAATGCCAAGGGCACCAATAAAGCTCAAAATGGTATTACCATCTGAAAGTATATGCCATAAATCATGGAGATGTGCTGTTTTTAATCCAGGACTCCTTCCTATCAGGAGAAAGGGGGTTCCCTTCTCTCCTGTTTGCATTTCAAGAAAGTGACGCTCTCCATTTTAGTTTTGGTGAGTTGCTGAAACAGCCGAGTATTTCACTAGTCTCAAACACTAAAATGAATGGTCTCTTCTCCACTTCATCTATTCTTTAAGCCTCTTTCACACTTGGGCTATTGAATTCTATGGAATAATGGAAGTGCTGGATTGAGTACATAACTGATCCAGATGAAGCCAATCCAAGCCAATTGTCTATAATGGGATGAATTTGGTTTCCATTTGGAAGTCCACTTTATCGTCAGAACAAACGCCTACTGGAGTGCCACAAATGCATCAGGAGACCTCCATTCTGTCAGTATATGTGAGTCTCGGAAATGGCTACACAGTACACCATTAGCACTTAACTGTCTCTGCTCCTGCCCTGCAGGCCACTCCTCTGTCATAGAAAATATATGTTAGTAGCCGCTAGACACAGACAACTATGTGTGAAACCATGTGGTTGGGGGGTCACACAGAATGGCCACAGGTTTTGTGCCCAATGTATTAGGGCATTTTTTAGAATTAAACCATTGTATTAGTAATACATATAGATACAGGGAATTGTCAGTATCTGGTTGTCCAGTCCAGTACAATTTCTTTAAATTAAAATGTACTCTAGTAGCTATGGATGTAATGAGGAATACCAGCTTCCACTTGTCTTATTAGGCCATAGGGATGTCATAGAGGGAAACCCACAATTGGCAACCCTTTTTATGAGCTACTTTGCCATATATAGCACATCCATGCATTACCAGGTTAGCCATTGATTTCCAATGTGTGCCAGACTCAGGTTTACTAGGCTATAACAGCTGCTTGTTGGGGGTCAGAGAGAGCTGGTAATCACTGGATCACTCAACTATCTTCTATTCAAAAGGGATCTCCTTCCTGGGAATATCACTTTAAATATTGAAGCATACAATGTTAAATATTCTATAGAGTTGTGTTCTTTTAACTTTGCTACAACAGTTTTGAGAAAGTCATTGACTATAATGCAGCTGAAGAGGAAAAGAAGCGGCCACATCTGGTCAGGACTCGGGCGGAAGAGCCCGCAGTGCACGTCCGTGCAGTGGAGATGGTGGCATCGGGAGGGTATGTCCGATGTAAAAGAGCTTCCCTCCACAGGTTAGCACCATGTCCTAATTAGTCCAAATGCCCGGAGAACCCCTTTAACATAGTGGGAAATGGTCATTTTAACTCTCCAATAACAAATCTCTCAGACACTTGTGCAGCTTGCATAAAATGAAAACTATAAAGCACATTACTCGTTTTAGCAATATATTCTACATGACTGGAATGTAAAACTGCTGGAAAATCTCTGAAATCCTGAGCTCACGCAAGGCTTTTCATGTCCCAAAGACCATTCCCACTTTCCATGACCTCAGTTATACACAGGATTGTGGAAAATGTACAGGAGTGTTTAGGAAATCACTGACGATAACCCTGCTGCCTGTGAGTATATGTGCGCAATGGCTTCTGCTGCTACACAACTTAGTGGACAGGAAGTCAGGCCTCCGAGCAGTATGAACGCAAACAACAGAAATGAATTGCTGGCAATTAGTGATCCCATCAGGAAATAAATGATGAACTAACTGACAGGTTGCTTCCTGAGGAAACAGTACATGCAAGGTTATGGGGATCTGTAGTATTGCAAAAATTCACAGTTCAACAAGAAAGTATATTTGACATATACAACGAGCTGACGAGGATCAGGTGTGCTTCTCGTATAAGAATTGCATCCCACTTTGCCGACCATAAAAAGTTATGACTACAGATGAGAAAATTGATTCTAAACTAATCAAATTAATCTTCAATTTGTCAAAAAGTCAAATTCTATTCGCATCTGAATCTTCTTCGATTTGATTTAAAAGGCTCCCTTAAAAATGTTGGCCACCATTTTACAGACGACAAAGAAGAAGACATTTGCTACTAAAAAGGAATCACTTGTGGACCATGTTTCGATTTAAAAATAACATCTACAGTGCGTTATTACACAGGCTGTTTGTTACCCATACGTTAACCCATAGAGATAAATGTGCTGTCTTAGCGTTAAAGAGCTTGACAGAGGTGAATGCAGTCCTGGGGGGCCTCAGAGTGTCATACAAGACTTTTTAGGGCAATCTGAACAGTTTTCATTTGGTTCAAATTTATTAAATTGAATAAATGAATTTTCCAGACCAATTTGTTAGAATTGAACCAATGGATCTGAAATTAATTTTAGGAAGTACACTTACTGTATGTATTGAGTGCTAATACATGAATTGCTGCATCATCTTACAAATGTTATTTATTGTCTACAACTGAAGGGAAGAGAGGTCATACATTCATGAATATGACAAACATTATGGGACTCTTGAACTTAGCATTTAATGCACTGCAACAAGTTGATACGTAGGTTTTTGTATATGTATATGATGATGAGTAATTGACATTCAGAACATTTTTTCAGTTTGTCACCTAATTATCTCATTAGGCTGTCTCTAACATACAATAGCCAAAGAAGTAAGTTCAAATCAGTATGTTACTAGAAATATGGGCATAAACCAGACCTACAAATTCTATGTAGACCCGTAGCCCAAAGGCTGTAAAGCTAGTAATACACATTAGATATATGTAGGACAAAACCGCCAATTTAGGAAAGACCAAGCACCCATCTAATGTGTATGTTGGATTGTGGACTCCAGAAGATGTCAGGGGAGATAAAGGGGAGATAAAGATTGGGCAGTTGAATTTCAACATACCCTATCATTTTGTTCTCAGAACGATAAGCCATTACCAATGGTGTCGGGTAACAACCTATACTCGCCCCTCCCTATTTATGACACATGCATAGACATGTTTGATCTCTACACTCTCTAATCCGTCTTCTACCAACTGCATTATCTAATAATCACATTAGTCACGTGATTGGCACATAGGTGCATGACTTGTTACTAGAGATGTCCCAAACTGTTCACAGGCGAACAGTTCCCGGCAGGCGAACATATGCTATGTTCGATTCGCCCCCTATACTTTATCATTGAGCAAACTTTGACCCTGTACGTCACAGTCAGCAGACACATTCCAGCCAATCAGCATACCTTCCCTGCCAGACCTTCCCACCTCCGATCAAAAAGCAAGGACAGCATCCATCTTAGATTCATTCTGAAGCTTGCGGATCCGCAACACACCATGCCGGCACTTCCCATAGAGATGCCTACTCTTGTCCGCAGGCTGCGGACAAGAATAGGACATGCTCTGTCTTTTGCGGAGCACATTGTGCTCTCCACATCACGTCCGGCCCCATTCACAATTAATGGGTCCGCATCCATTCCGCAGAATTGCGGATTGGATGGGGACAAATATTGTGGATGTGTGAATGGGACCTTAGGTCCGAATGCGTTGCGGATGTGTTCAGTTGTTCAGTTTTTTCCGCGCGGGTGCAATGCGTTTTGATGCTTTTTTTACGCGCGTGATAAAAAACTGAAGGTTTACAAACAACATCTCCTAGCAACCATCAGTGAAAAACGCAACACACCCGCACTTGCTTGCGGATGCAATGCATTTTTCAAGCAGCCCCATTCACTTCTATGGGGCTAGGGCTGCATGAAAAATGCCGAATATAGAACATGCTGCAATTTTCATGCAACACACAAGTGATGCGTGAAAAAAAAAACGCTCATGTACACAGACCCATTGAAATGAATGGGTCAGGATTCAGTGTGGATGCTATGCGTTCAGGTCACGCATTGCACCCGAGCGGAAAACTCTCTAGTGTAAAAGGGTCCATCTGCTGTAAGGACAGCAACCTGACAGCACCCAAAAAAGCCCTTTTTAGGGCTGGTACATCAGTCTGCTTTTTTTTTTTTTATATATATATATATATATATATATTACAGTTGCCTGCCCATGTGTGAGAGGCCGCAGGCCCACAGACTGTACTGTGTGCACACCACTCATATAGGGTGGCACAGTACCTTGCAGATAAAAAAGACATTTCATTTTTACCCTTTAATATAATTGCACTTGCCTGCCAGTGTGTGTCAGGCCCACAGACTGTACTGTGCCCACTGCCTACCACTCATATAGGGTGTCACAGTACATTGCACAGCGCACGCGCAGTGACCTAAAATTCAAACAAAGCGAACCGAGCCTGGGTCTTTTTCCATCTCCCGGTTCCAAAAATCTATTCACTA
This sequence comes from Bufotes viridis, assembly GCA_033119425.1. Taxonomy (NCBI): domain Eukaryota; kingdom Metazoa; phylum Chordata; class Amphibia; order Anura; family Bufonidae; genus Bufotes; species Bufotes viridis. The sequence continues at coordinate 298,126,325 of CM065590.1, read as the reverse complement.
CACCAGCCCTGGCCCCGATAAGGGACAAAACAGAGATTAAACTGATAGGAATAGTACTTACTACTTAGTTAACACTAGTTGCATTGGTGGCAAATTCCATTGCAAGTGCCCAAAATTAGAAGGAAGCGGACAGAGCAAGCTTTTTTCTCTATCTCCCCATGCAAGGATTCAATTCAATACACGCGCAGTGCCCCAAATTGGAAGTAAGAGGACCGACGAATCATGTTTTTCCATCTCCCGGTTCCTAAAATCTATTCGATACACGTCCCCTGATTGGGGACGTAACAGGGATTAAACTGATAGGAATAGTACTACTTAACACACCACTCATACAGGGTGGCACAGCACAATGCACGGCGCATGCATACTGCCCCAAACTGGAAGGAAGAGGACCGACCAACCATCTTTTTCCATCTTCTGGTTCCTAAAATCTATTCCATACTGATAGGGGACAAAACAGAGATTAAACTGGTAAGAACAGATTTTTTTTATTTAAAAAAAAAGAGGACAGCCTCTGCGGAGCTGGGTATTTTTTGCCCGCGTTACTGGACGCTCATGCACAATGGCTGTAGGCTCATGCGTCCTTTTGCGGAGGTGACAATCCTGGTCAGTCAAACCTAAGGCAACATCATCGACCTCATCCCATATGCGTTTTTTCTGGAGCGTGCCCTGCGAAGAGTGCTGGATCTGGCCGTAGATGAGCATGAAGAGGAAGAGTTGTGGTCACCATCACCACCAGAAGCAGCCTTGTCGTCGTCGATTGCTGGACCTGCGGCAACGCAGAGAGAGGAGTCTGAAGTAGAGGAGTCAGAGGAGGAAGGTGGCTTTGAGGAGGTGGAAGACCAACCACAGCAGGCATCCCAGGGGGCTTGTTGATACCTTTCGGGGACCCTTGGTGTTGTACGTGGCTGGGTGGAGGAAGAGACCTTCAATGACGTCAGTGAGGACAAGAAACGGGACATGGCTAGCTTGGTATCCAACCTTGTGCAAATGGGGAGTTTGCAGTTGTGCAAATGGACTGTTTGCGGTTGTTTACAGTGCGTTAAATGGGGAGTTTGGTCTGTCAGAGTTTGGTCTGTCACTGTGAAGCGGGCGTAACCCTTACACTACCTGATCGATACAACATCATACCTGATCGTATACACACACTGGATGTTTTAAAGCACGTTATTCCAAACAATTTAGGAATGTTAGGTGATTTATGCCCTTTATGGATTAAAACCCGACTCTGCGTCAACTACGTAATTTTCCATGGGAGTTTTGCCATGGATCCACCTCTGGCATGCCACAGTCCAGGTGTTAGCCCCCTTGAAATAACTTTTCCATCACTATTGTGGCGAGAAACAGTCCCTGTGGGTTTTAAATCTCGCCTGCCTATTGCAGTCTATGGCGGTTCGCCGGTTCGCGAACATTTGCGTTTACCATTCGCGAACGGAAAATTTTATGTTTGCGACATCTCTGCTTGTTACAAGGTAGCTCTTTTACTGTACTGTAACTAAAGTGAGTGTGTCCACTACATGATCAGGACAGAAGGAACTAAACAATAAAGGTCCTCAATGAATAACAGCATCAAAGATCTTGCAAACCATAAGGATTTGATATAAAAGGTATATTGTATATTTCATTATACAAAGAAAAGTATTTGCTGGAACAGGATTGCCCCTTTAAAGTTAATTTGTCAGCAGTTTTGACTGCTAAACTGCTGACAGCACTAGGAAGGGACTGGAGAGACCTTTTGTGGAGTTTTTATTATCAGGAGTAGTTTGAATATGAGCTTTTATTCTACCAGAGTCCGCTCCTTACATGCATTGGAGGTGAAGTGTCACTATGGAGTGCTCTCTGCATTTGCACAACTTCACAGGCCCTCTCCTTTGTTCTTAGTGACAGCTGTAGTGTTCTCATAGCTGGATACTACAGCAAATGGGAGCAGATGTAAGGCAGGCTGATATTTATACTGCTTCAAATAATAAAAGCTCTACAAAAGAGCATCACGGAATGTGTACAGCATCACACAAACTTTATGTGCTACTGAATAGGGTCAGTATACAGATTAGCTAGGGTATAATAACTAATACAAAGGAAACAGCTGAAGCAGTAGATGTTGGATCTCTATTTACTGAGAGGCTACAAATGTAACAGTCAAGGTTGCAGAGTAATATGGAAACTTTTTATAAATTTTTTGCTGCTGCAATTTGGGTGCCTGCAGCTTTTTGCCATTCACTTATTGCAAGAGCAAAATTTAGCTATTCTCATAATTTAGAAGCAATGGCAAATTATAGCAGGGATATTTGGAACATTAGCCTTGGAACTGATATCCATGAGGGGCCTATCACCTCCCAAAATGCCCATTACAAAGAAGGAGAGCTTCCCTTACTTCCTGAGGACTGAGTGTCAGGGGCAAGCCTGTCTCTCACATTCACTGAATCTGAGCAGACAGCCTGAACCACTGTTTCCCATTTGACTTGCGGTGCTGGATCCTGGTAGGACAAAGGACCTGTGCTGACATCATCATCACATGATCAGCAACGTATGGTTCTTACTAGTTATATGGTAATGTAGTCATCACAGGTCCTTTGTACCAACATCCAGGTGGAGTGTTGCGGTAGGTGAAGTTTGCTGTAGATTTATGTGGAGATTACATAAGGAGACCATGACCGAGGGAGTTATGCTATATACTGCATACTGTGAGATGTTATACTGTATACTGCGTACTGGGGGGTGTTATACTATATACTGCGTACTTTGAGGTCTTATACTGTATACTGCATACTGTGAGGTACTATATGCTGCATACTGTGGGGTGTTATACTATATTCTGTGTGGGGCTGGAGTGTTATACTATATTTGTGGTATCGTTTTATTTTTTATTTACCAGGAAAGAATAAATATGAGGCAGAACACGAACAGGAGGATGTTCAGGGCAAATGGAGGGAGGGGACTCAAGATGATTAATCGGCCCGGGCCTATGATATACCTAATCTGCCCCTGCTAAGAAATGTTATGCAGCTTTATGAACTATACTTTATATACTGTAGACGTGGGAGTTGTATGTGCTGCTGATGTTTTGTATATAAATTAGTACTTTTGTGATGCCTTTACTGATTTAGGCTCTAAAACACTACAGCATCAAATGGCACATAGCAGGGATTCTCTGATTAGCTGTGTTTCTGTAGGCACTAGGGATAACATTGTGCTTTTTAGAGAGGCCTACTGTACAGGCAGCATGGTATGAGGGTCATTGCACAGCCAAAGCATACAGCTTTGTGTTACTGTTGGCTTACAAAAATGAAGGAAAAAAGAAACAGTTCACTTTACACCAAAATAACTTTTCTAGAAATCTACTTTCCATTTCCTTATTACTGAATTGAATTGAAATTCTTACTATCAACACCACTTCCAAAAATGTACAAAGAAGCAATACACAGTCATTTCTGGTTTTCAATTATCAGGGTAGAACTATAGAGGGTGCAGAGACTGCATCGCTTCCCTGCAGCCTGGGTGGGGGTCTGCTGCCTTCATAGTTGGGGGAAATGTTTCTTATCTCATGATAAGATATATAAAGTGGTGTAATATGTGTGGGGGGAGGGGGAAGAGGGGTGGTTGCTCTGGGTGCCAAACTGCAAAGGGGTGCCCCTACCACCCAGGCCCCGTTAAACAAGCTGTTACACATCCCCCCATTGCCATTCAGTGAATGATTCTCTGAATCATTATTTTGCAGACTATGCACTGCGCAGGCCGATGAAGGCCCGCCGTGGCTGCAGTACTGCACCAGCATGTGGCCTACCAGAGTGTGTACATGTACTGATGTATCTTTAGAGCACAAGTGCCTGGCTCTATGGTAGGCTGCGCAGCACACAGGTTCGGAGCAATTCTGAGTGAACATTGGCACGTATGTACCGACCAGACACATATTTTATTTATTTATTTTTTACTACGGAATTTTAGTGAGTGCTGCCTGTTTCTAATGTGCAGCCACATGACTGCTGCACGTGTAAAGATGTGTTATACATCCTGCAATACAGAAAAGTAAAATCCAGAAAATACCCATCTGGGTTATACATTGTCCAAATTACGTTTCTTATTTATATCTGCCTCTGGGAAAGCCGAGTATAATCCAATATGGCCACTACTAACAGCTCTCAGAGGGGTTGTCCTTATACTGTATATAGATTCTTTACAGTGTATGATGTCATTGTTATAGTATTTATAGATCATTTACAGTGTGATATCATCATTATAGGGCAGGGATGCTCAACCTGCAGCCCTCCAAGCTGTTGAAAAACTTCAACTCCCAGCATGCCCTAATAGGTGTAGGCTGTCCAGGCATGATGGGAGTTGTAGTTTTGCAACAGCAACAATATTTCATCTATTTCATTTAATGTCTCTGTGTCGTTAAAAGATATCGACAGTATCAACCATAACAGTGACCTCTACAGCACCCCGCCCGCTTAACAGTGAACTCCACAGCTCCTCACCCCTTAACACTGACCCCCCACAGTGCCCTGCCTCCTTAATAGTGACCTATACAGCACACCGCCCCTTAACACTGACCTCCATAGGGACCGTCCTTTTATCTGTGACCTCCACTGTTCCCTGCCCCCTCAACAGAGACCTCCACAGCACCCGTCCCTTTAACAGTGACTGCCACAGTACCTCGTTCCCTTAACAGTGACCTCACAGTACCCTGCCCTTTAACAGTGACCTCTGCTGTGCCCGCCACTTTAACAGTGACCTCCACAGTGGTCTGCCCCCTTAACAGTAACATCCACAGTGAACATCCCTTTAACAGTGACCTCCACAGTGCCGGCCCCTTTATTAGTGAGCTCCACAGCAGCTGCCCCTTTAATAGTGGCCCCTGCCCCCTTAACAGTGACCTCTACAGCAGCTGACCCTTTAATAGTGACCCCTGCCCCCTTAACAGTGACCTCCACAGCGCCCTGTCCTTTTAAGACTAGGGCTACACGACGACATGTGTCGCTCGACATTTTGTCGCACCAATGTCGCGCAACAATTCTTATAATAATAGGCTATGGTGTTGCACTGCGACATGCGACATGTTGCGGCTGTGACACGACAGTTGCAAAAAACCCATCCAAGATGGATTTTTCTGTGACTGTCGCGCATTGGCGGATCCAGGGGGGGGGCAACAGGGCAATTGCCCCCCCCCCCCCCGAGAATGCAAGATAAAGATTCCAATAATATCCCTCCGAGTCCCTTCCTGGCTGCCGCGGTGCACACGCACCCACTATAGATTACCATACCTCCTGTGCTGCTGCGGGTGTGTGCGTCGCTGAAGGGCCAGGTTAACTGCCAGTGAGGGGCGGAGCCTGTCGTGACTTGGGAGCGGAGGCAGAGCAGAGAGCCTTGCATGCAGGCTCACACAGGCTCGGCTCACACTAGGAGAATGAGGGTGGGAGTGGTTTAGTGGAGTTGCTGGGCGGCACGCAGTCAGTGTGAGCTGTGGAGAGAGCACCGCCACTGCTGTAAGATGCCTGCCCCGCTTGAGCTCCTGCGTCATCTTGCTGCCGCCCGCGCTTAACTTAAGGACTGTGAGGTGAGTTCAGTCGGATCCTAAGTATAATGTAAAAAATGAAGAATTTTAGGCTATTCCAATTTCAACAAATGTTGGTTATGCAGTATACAATATAAGTCTAGATTCTGCACAGTGCCTGTTCTTCCATTGGGAGCAAGTTTTATAACCTCTTTTGCTTAATTTAACCCATTGTGAGCTGGAGTCCGAGACCGTGTAAATTTTACACAGTCTAGGACTCCAGCTCACATGGGAATAAGAAAAATATGTTATAAAAGTTGCTCCCAATGGAAGAACAGGCACTGTGCAGAATCTAGACTTGTATACTGTACATACCCAACATTTGTGGAAAATGGAATAGCTTAAAATTTAATATCCTTGAAAAACACAATGCTATTTACACGTCGGTAGTGTGTTAAGGATCCGCAAATTGTGGATCCGCAACACACCTTGCCGCCAGCCCCATAGAGATGCCTATACTTATACGCAATTGTGGACAAGTATAGGACATGCTCTATATTATTGCGGAGCCGCAGATCGGAAGATCGGCCGCACGTTCCGGAAATGCGGATGCGGAGAGTACAGTGTGTGCTCTCCTCACAATCTGGAAGTGCCCCTCCCGAGACCAGGCTCTTTATCCGCCACTGCTGTCGTGCCGCAGTCGCAGCATGTCGCATTATAAAAATATATATAAGAGACTTGCAGAAGGACCTGACTTTGCACGGGTATATTTTATCAATTTCATTTAATGTTTCTGTGTGTCGTTAAAAGATATCAACAGTATCCCCCCATAACAGTAACCTCTACAGCACCCCGCCCCTTTAACAGTAAACTCCACAGTCCCCCACCCCTAAACACTGACCGCCCCCCCCACAGTGCCCCACCACTTTAAAATGGGACCTGCACAGCAGCCCATCCCCTTAACTTTGACCTTCACAGCAGCCCGCTCCTTTAACAGTGAGTTTCACAGCACCCCAATGCCTTGACAGTGACCTCCTCAGGGCCCTGCCCCCTTAACAGTGACCTCACAGTACCCTGCTGCCTTAACAGTGACCTCCACAGCAGTGGCCCCTGCCCCTTTAACAATGACCTCCACAATGTCTGCCCCTTTAACAGTGACCTCCACAGCGCCCTGCCCTGCTAAGGCTACATGACGACATGTGTCGCTCGACATTTTGTCTCAACAATTTTTATAATGATAGGCTATGGTGTGATACTGTCTGCTGAGCTGCGTGTCTAATCATACCCTGTGTGATACTGTCTGCTGAGCTGTGTATCTAATCCTATCCTGTGTGATACTGTCTGCTGACATCAATGACATGGGGGTGATCAGGGAGTTAATATGGGGTGCTCAGGGGTTAATAAGGGGTTAATAAGTGACAAGGGGGGCTGGGGGTTGGTGTGTGGTGATTGGTGCACTTACATAGCTGCCTGGGTCCTCTAGTGGTCCCAAGCAAAAGGGACCACCAGAAGAGCAGGCAGCAGGCATATCAGACGCTGTTTACAAAACAGCGTCTGATATGCGATTTGGATGCGATTTACTGACTAAGTTCTAACCTGCCGCGCTGCAGTGAACGCGCACACGTTCACATGAAATCTCGGGTCTCGCGGGATGACGCCGATAGGGGTGATCGAGACCTGAGAGAACCACCTCCCGCACGCCTTTCGGCGTTAATGTGACGGGAGGTGGTCAAACCTCATCTAGAGCAGTGAGGAAACATGGTGGGGTTGTTATGGTTACCTGGAGTAAAACTGTGTGTGTGGAGACCAACTGCCAGCGAGCAGTAAATGACAGTTTGGATTTAAGTGAAAGGCTTGCAGGCTTGTATTAGCTATAATGCAGGTCATTTTTGGGGAATATCTCAGGAACGGCACGTCCTAGAGAGCTGAGACCTAGTCTAAAAACTTCCCGGACACCTGATGTACCCGTGTGCCAAATTTGGTGAAGATCGGTCCAGTCGTTTGGTCGCGCATAAAGAATGTCTAGACAGAAACTCATTTTTATATATATAAGAGACTAGCAGAAGGACCCGGCTTCGCACGGGTATTTTTTATCTATTTCGTTTTATGTTTTCGTGTGTCTTAAAAAGATATCAACAGTATCCCCCATAACAATGACCTCTACAGTGCCCTGCCCCACTGTCTTCTGAGCTGTGTATCTAATCCTGTCCTGGGTGATACCATCTGCTGAGCTGTGTATCTAATCCTATCCTGTGTGATACTGTCTGCTGAGTTGTGTATCTAATCCTATCCTGTGTGATACTGTCTGCTGAGCTGTGTATCTAATCCTATCCTGTGTGATACTGTCTGCAAAGCTGTGTATCTAATCCTATCCTGTGTGATACTGTCTGCTGAGCTGTGTATCTAATCCTATCCTGTGTGATACTGTCTGCTGAGCTGTATATCTAATCCTATCCTGTGTGATACTGTCTGCTGAGCTGTGTATCTAATCCTATCATGTGTAATACTGTCTGCTGTGTATCTAAGTCTATTCTGTGATACTGTATGCTGAGCTGTGTAGCAGTCGCAGCATGTCACATGTCGCAGTGCAACACCATAGACTATCGTTATAAAAATTGTCAAGCGACACATGTCATAGTGTAGCCCTAAGCTGACTTACAGCAGTGAAGAAAAATCGCTGGGTTATTATGGAAACCTGGAGTAAAGTTGTGTGTATGTGGAGACTAAGGGCCTGCGAGCTTCTATTGGCTTATAAGGGACATGTGACCGTGTGTATGGCTGTTGGGATTTGAAGAGAAAGACTTGCAGGCTTGTATTAGGTAATGCAGGTCATTTTTTGGAAATATCTTAGGAACGGTATGTCCTAGAGAGCTGAGACCCGGTCTACAACCTTCCTGGACACCTGATGTACCTGCATGCCAAATTTGGTGAAGACCGGACTAGTCGATTGGTCGCGCATAAATAACAGACAGACGTCTAGACAGACAGAAACTCATTTTTATATATATAAGAGATATAGATCCTGTACAGTGTGATTTTATCTTTATATTGTGTATAGCTCCTGTACAGTGTGATGTCATCAATATAGTGCCTATAGATACTGAGCAGTGTTATGTTATCATTATAATGTATATATATGCTGTACAGTGTGATGTCATTATAGTGTATATAGAGCCGTACAGTTTGATGTCATCATTTTAATGTATATAGAATCTGTAAGCTGCCCAGAGGGGGAATTTTAGTGAGTTGGGGGGACTGGCTCTAGGGCCCACTGTCCAATTCCCATTGCTTACATTATAAGGCCCCTTTCACACAAGTTTTTCGCGCGGGTGCGATTCGTGATGTGAACGCATAGCACCTGCACTGAATCTTTCACCCATTCATTTCAATGGGTCTGTGTACATGAGTGTCTTTTTTCACGCATCAGTTCTGCGTTACGTGAAAAACGCAGCATGTTCTATATTGAGCTTTTTTCACGGAGCCCTGGCCCCACAGGAGTGAATAGGGCTGCGTGAAAAACGCATTGCATTCGGATACAATGCGATGCGTTTTAAACACTAGTAACTGAGCAACACTGAAGGTATTTTTAACAGGAAGTACTGTTTCTCTGCGTGTGGCTCCAGGTAGTGGTGAGGAAAGTCTGTTTGGAGAGGTTCCTGCCCTCGCAGATCAAATTTCATAATGCCAAAAGCCCCAAAATCCATGGATGTGGAGAAGCTGATTGTCCTAGTCCATGAGAGGCTCTGCATTTGGGACACAAGGTCTGGGGAATATCACGACCGCTACAAAAAAGATGTTGCATGGTTGGAAATGACATAGAAGCTGTTTGCAAGTATATGGGCAAAAACTAAAGACCAGAGTCACCAGTTTGGGTAAGTGGGCAATCTATACATGTGTGATCCTTACTTTCCTCCCTAGAATAGCACATGTCATACACTGTCCTCCTTAGCAGTGGCGTACCTACCATATAGGCAGGCCACGCAGCTGCTATGGGGCCCGTGAGGAAGAGGGGCCTGCAGTGGAGGAGAGGCCCCGTCCCCTAATTGCTCCTGTCTATCTTTCTGAAGCTAAAGGACCTTTGATGATGTCATCACAGGTCCTGTAAGGGAACTGCACAGTATAACGTGTAGTTCCCAGGTAAAAACAGTGCATCTGCCAGGACCTGTGATGACATCATACTCAACATCACAGGGCCTGCAGAATCTAGCAAAGGAACTGCACCAAAAATGGTGTAGTTCCTAGGTTTGAAAGGTATATCTGCCAGGACCTGTGATGACATCATCACAGGTCCTTCAACCCCTAACAGCAAGTATTAGAAGTGCACAATCAGCTCTGTATTGATCCATACAGACTGGAATGGTAACAGAAGGTCCTCCACTTTTCTCTTCATTTAAATCCCCCCATGCACTGTTTTTACTCATTGCTCACTCATGTATAATACTTCAGACAGTTACAGTGACCATAATGTATAACTGACCACATAGTTCTGTACACACTGCATCCTCACATCAATACACTGCTCTATATATATATATATATATATATATATACACACACACACAGACTGCGTAGATTACACAGTATTATAGATGCAATATGTACAGATATATAGTATATACAGCAGTGTACTGATATGTGAGGTATGAGGTATAATATATGCAGTGTGTATAGATATATAGTATATAAAGCAGTGTACTGATATGTTAGGTATGAGGTATAATAGATGAAGTATACATATATATTGTATATACAGAAGTGGACTGATGTGTGAGGTACGAGATGTAATACCTCATACCTCACATCAATACACTACATTTACCATATACCTATACACACTGCATCTATTATACCTCGTACCTCATATGTCAGTACCTGCTGTATATACAATATATCTGTACACATTGCATATATTATACCCATACCTCACATATCAGTACACTGCTTTATATACTATACATCTGTACACACTGCATCTATTATAGCTCTTTTGTGTGCCAGGGCTGTTTTGTAATTCTAATCTGGCCCTGATGGCATAAATTATAAAATGCAGCATCAAGCATAGTTCATGGAATAAAAGGGAGAGGCCTGGAATGGGTAGAGGGAGAGGCTATAAAAGGAGAATGGGGGCCCAATTTAGATTCTTGCTCTGGGGCCCAGTGATTTCTATGTATGCCCCTGCTCCTTAGCATAGTGCATGTGATACACTGTCCTCCCTAGCATAGCACATGTCATAAGCTGTCCTCCCTAGCATAGCACATGTCATACGCTGTCCTCCCTAGCATAGTGCATGTCATAAGCTGTCCTCCCTAGCATAGCACATGTCATACGCTGTCCTCCCTAGCATAGCACATGTCATACGCTGTCCTCCCTAGCATAGCACATGTCATATGCTGTCCTCCCTAGCAGGGCAGTTTCTAGGGAAATTTACCAACAGGGCGAAAATCAAAAAAGCGCCCCCCCCCCCTTCCAGATTGTCGCCGAATCTCTGCCGTACCCCATTGTAGTTGATTGGGGCGGCGGGCATTCAGTCTGCATCCAGCAGTGCCGGATCCAGTGAATTTTGGCAGGCTGTTCTCTGCCGGAACAGCCTGCCAGAATCACTAACGCAGTTGTGAAAGTAGCCTAATGCAGCCCCACAACATACCTCTTACATCCAGTGACGTCTCCTGTGATGTAGATGTTCTCTTTCTTTATCTTCTCCATTCAGATCAGACCACCATGATGATTTCTTTCAGCCATCTCTTCTCTCTGCAGAGTTTGTCAGACATCTTAGTTTCCTACTTTTCCATCATGCACCCCAAAACTATACTGCATAAACTGATAAACCCCTGAAAATACTAGTTACACACAGAAAGCCCCCTTTTAATAATTATTGGAACACAATGCTCTAAAAAAACTGCACACAGGAAATAGTGTCCCTGATACCAATAGTGTAACCATAATGTCCCCCAAAAATAACTGTGCTAAGCTGATACTGTGCCAGGGTGCCCCACAGTAATAGTGCTCCCCAAAATCACAACTATAGTAATAATTCTGTGCCAGAATGCACTTAGTAGTAGTAGTGCTCCTACAGTGCCCCCAACAGTAATTGTGTCCCAGAAGTAATAATGCTCCCATAGTCCCCCAGTTGTAATAAAGCCCACCATAATGCCCCTGTAGTAATAATTCTCTTTATAATGTGTGACAGTAGAAACCCCCCTTATAATGTGCGCCAGTACAAAAATGCCTTGCTGTGTGTCAGTAAAAAATAAAATAAAAACATCATCTCTTAGTGTCCCCAGTAGAGCCAATGTCCCCAGAGTGCCCTCATGTGTTCCAATGACCCGTACTGTGTGCCACTACAAAAACACTTAGTGCCCCCAGTTGAGCTTAGGTGCCCATAGTGCCCCTTTTAATTTGTGCCAGGATAAAATACTCCTATATAGTGCCCCCAGAAGATGCCCCATAGTGCTCCTCCCTGTCCCCATAGCGTCCTCCATAATGTGCCAGTATAAAATGCCCCTATAGACTGCCCCACATAGATGCCCCCATAATGTTCCTCTCCGCCTTCCCCAGAGTAGCACCAAAATGGGTGCTAGTATTAAATGCCCCTATATAATGCCCCCATAGTGCTCTTTTCCCCCACTTCTCCATAGTGCACCCCCATAATGCGTGCCAGTAAATAGGGCCCCCAGTAAATGCCCCCATAGTGCTCCTTCACCCCCACTTCTCCATAGAGCCCCCCATGAGTGCCAGTATATAGGGCCCCCAGTAGATGCCCCCATAGTGCTCCTTTCCCCTCCACTTCTCCATAGAGCCCCCAATAATGTGTGTCAGTACATAGGGCCCCTAGTAGATGCCCCCATAGTGCTCCTTCCCTCTTCTCCATAGTGCCCCCATAATGTGCCAGTATATATGGCCCCCATGGTGCTTTCCCTCTTCTCCATAGTACCCCTCATATTGTGCCAGTATATTGGGCCCCCACAGTGCTTCCTCACTTCTCCATAGTGCCCCCATATTGTAGCAGTATATAGGGCCCCATAGTGCTTCCCCTCTTCTCCATAGTGCCCCCATATTGTGGCAGTATATAGGGCCCCATAGTGCTTCCCCTCTTTTCCATAGTACCCCCATATTGTGGCAGTATATAGGGCCCCCATGGTGCTTCCCTCTTCTCCATAGTGGTCCCCATAGTGCTTCCCCTCTTCTCCATAGTGCCCCCATATTTTAGCAGTATAAAGGGCCCCCATAGTGCCCCCCATATTGTGCCTGTATATAGGGCCCCCATAGTGCTTCCCCTCTTTTCCATAGTACCTCCCATATTGTGGCAGTATATAGGGCCCCCATGGTGCTTCCCTCTTCTCCATAGTGGTCCCCATAGTGCTTCTCCCTCTTCTCCATAGTGCCCCCATATTTTAGCAGTATAAAGGGCCCCCATAGTGCCCCCCATATTGTGCCTGTATATAGGGCCCCCATAGTGCTTCCCTCTTTTCCATAGTACCCCCATATTATGCCAGTATATAGGGCCCCACCCCCCTTCTTGCCACAGTATACTATAAATAAAAACAATAAACTCATATACTTACCTTATGCTGCTGTCAGTGATGCGATGCAGACCTCTTCCGGCCTGTGTCCCGCGCTGTACGATTCAGGCGGCGCGATGACGTCATCGCGCCGCCTGTGCCAGCAACTGATAGGCTACAGGCACTAAGAGGACTGGGCAAGGGAGACGCCTCTCCCCTGCTCCTCCGCACAATTCATCTGTATCGCTGTCCTGAGGACGGCGATACAGATGAATATGGAGATGAACGCTTCCACAGAGGAAGAGCTCATCTCCACTCCTGCTGCCTCCGGACATAAAGGGCCCCCCTCCGGCCCTGGACCCTGCTGATGGCGCCCCCCTCTACTGTCCATAGTGATGCGCCCCGTGCGGTCGCACCCCTCGCCCGCCTCTAGAAACGGCCCTGCTCCCTAGCATAGCACATGTCATATGCTGTCCTCCCTAGCATAGCACATGTCATACGCTGTCCTCCCTAGCATATGTTTTTTTGGTAAATTTTCCTTTTAAAGTGGATCAATTCAAGAATCGTTGGTGGAGCACCAAGGCTGCAGTGGGTCTGGCCCACCAAAGAAAAGGCCCTACATGTTTTGTTAACATCTCATGTTCCTGCGTGATATCATTGATCTGCGTCCGCAAGTTAATTCTAAACAATGACCACTACATGTGTATCGATACACACTGTATGTCGACTATGTTGGTAATTTGATGAACAATTTGTAAATTAGAAATGTCATAGTTGCCGATAGCAACCAAGCCGATTTCTTCTTTAATTTTCTAAAGTAGGTGGCCAACATTACAAGTGGAATCTGATTCTTTGTTATGGTCAGCTTTGACACTTCTAATTTACCCAATGTTGCTACATAACCACGCATGTAATATATTAGTTAATGAATGTAGTACTATGTGATAAATGTTGCTTGTTGATGATAGTAATATGAGACTTAACTATTTTTGTAAAAAATGTTTGCTCACAAAGATGCAGAAAATGCCATATGCCTACATCCGAAGCATTAGTTAATACGCAGGTCGTAGACTATTTGTCTAGAGCCTGCCAGGAAGACCACTTCGAGCTGTATGGCATGATTCTGGTGCCTCATTTGAGGAACCTGCCTTCAGAACGATTGTTCTGAATGCAAGCCACTATAGGAATCATTCTGGAGGCAACAACTCCTCCTAAAGACCCCACAGAAATATTTGCGGAACTTGAAAATTGGCGCACCCATGGGCACCTGACTGGCCCCCAGCCAATGCCAACTCCCCCGATTTCCCAGCGGCCGACACAATACCCTCCTCCAAGGGAACATTATGCTCCACAAACTCGGCCATATGGGCAAAGCTATCATGGCAAGACCTCATATGCCCAGCCTGTCCCCTCCGCAACACAACCAAGTCCATCTCAACACTCAGAGCCCGCATCAAAAACAACCTACCATGGCACTCAGTTTCAGGGTCCACCATCGTCACCTGGATGTTTTTTTAATTTGTAATTTTTCTTTTAGATTTATTGTCTATTTTATTTTTTACCTTAGAAATAAGTCAAGTTGACGACTCTCTGTATAAATAAACAGATTTTTATTTTCGCGCATTATTTAAAATACATTAATATACCCAAAAGACGCTTACAATATAAACATGATTTTTTAAAAATTTACACTCGCAAATATTACATCTCTTAACCCCTTCAGGACCCTGCCATTTTTCACCTTAAGCATTAGGCCATTGTTTGGAAATTTGACATGTCACTTTATTAGGTAATAACTTTGGAACGCTTTTACTTATCCAAGCCATTCTTAGATTTTTTTCTCGTGACACATTGTACTCCATGATAGTGGTAAATTTCAGTCAATATATTAAAAAAATATATATATACCAAATTTCCAAATTTCAATTTCTCTGCTTTTAAAACAGATAGTGATACCTCATAATAGTTATTACTTTACATTTCCCATATGTCTACTTTGTGTTCGGATCATTTTGTGAATGCCATTTTATTTTTTGGGGACGTTAGAAGGCTTAGAAGTTTAGAAGCAAATCTTCAAATTTTTCAGAAAATTTTCAAAACCCACTGTTTAACCACATCAGCCCCCCTAGCTTAAACACCCTTAATGACCAGACCACTTTTTACAATTCTCCACTACAGTAATTTCACGGTTTATTGCTCCGTCATGCAACTTACCACCCAAATGAATTTTACCTCCTTTTCTTCTCACTAATAGAGCTTTCATTTGGTGGTATTTCATTGTTGCTGACATTTTTACTTTTTTTGCCATTAATACAAATTTAAACACACTTTTGCAAAAAAATGACATTTTTCACTTTCTGTTGTAATTTTTTTTTTAAAAAAACACATTTCTATATACATTTTTCTCTAAATTTATTGTTCTACATGTCTTTGATAAAAAAAAAATCCAATAAGTGTATATTTATTGGTTTGGGTAAAAGTTATAGCATTTACAAACTATGGTGCAAAAAGTGAATTTCCGCATTTTGAAGCAGCTCTGACTTTCTGAGCAACTGTCATGTTTCTTGAGGTTCTAGAATGCCAGGATAGTATAAATACCCCCCGATTTTAGAAAGAAGACACCCCAAAGTATTCGCGAAGGGGCATGGTGAGTTCATGTATGATTACATTTTTTTTCAAAAGTTAGCGAAAAATGACACTTTCCGAGGAAAATAAAAGTTCTCCCACGGACTCACTAGGCCCCTCAGTGAATACCTTGGGGTGTCTACTTTCCGAAATGGGGTCATTTGTGGGGTGTGTTTACTGTTCTGGAATTTTGGGCGGAGCTAAATTGTGAGCAGCCCTGTAAAGCCTAAAAGTACTCATTGGACATTACGCCCCTTTACGCACCTAGGCTGCAAAAAAGTGGCACACATGTGGTATCGCCGTACTCAGAAGAAGTAGGGCAATGTGTTTTGGGGTATATTTTTACATATACCCATGCTGGGTGAGAGAAATAGCTCTGTAAACTGACAACTTTGTATAAAAAAATTTCAGAGATATTTCTCACACCCAGCATGGGTATATGTAAAAATACACCCAAAATCATATTGCCCTACTTCTCCTGAGTACAGTGATACCACATGAGTGACACTCTTTTGCAGCCTGGGTGCGCAAAGGGGCCCAAATTCCAATGAGTACCTTTAGGATTTCACAGGGCATTTTTACGAATTTGGATTCCAGACTTCTTCTCACGCTTTAGAGACCCCTAAAATGCCAGTAGTATAAATAGCCCACAAGTGACCCCATTTTAGAAAGTAGACACCCCAAGGTATTCCTTGAGGGGTATGGTGAGTTCATGTAAAATTTTATTTTTTGTCACAAGTTAGCGGAATGGGAGAAAAAAATTTCCACTAACTTGTGCCAAAAAGAAAAATCTTCTATGAACTTGCCATGCCCCTTACGGAATACCCTGGGTGTCTTCTTTCTAAAATGGGGTCACTTGTGGGGTATTTATACTGCCCTAGCATTTTAGGGGCCCCTAAAGCGTGAGAAGAAGTCTGGAATCCAAATGCGTAAAAATGCCCTGTGAAATCCTAAAGGTACTCATTGGAATTCAGGCGCCTTTGTGCGTCTTGGCTGCAAAAAAGTGTCACACATGTGGTATCGCCGTACTCAAGAGAAGTAGAGCAATGTGTTTTGGGGTGTATTTTTACATATACCCATTCTGTGTGTGAGAAATATCTCTGTAAATGACAACTTTTTAAAAAAATGTATACAAAGTTGTCAATTTACAGAGATATTTCTCTCACCCAGCATGGGTATATGTAAAAATACACCGCAAAACACATTGCCCTACATCTCCTGAGTACAGCGATACCACATGTGTGACACTTTTTTGCAGCCTAGGTGCGTAAAGGGGCCGAAAGTCCAACGAGTACCTTTACCTTTACGCATTTGGATTCCAAACGACTTCTCACACATTAGGGGCCCCTAAAATGCCAGGGCAGTATAAGTACCCCACATGTGACCCCATTTTAGAAAGAAGACACCCCAAGGTATTCTGTGAGGGGTATTGTGAGTTCATGTAAAATGTTATTTTTTGTCACAAGTTAGTAGAATATGAGACTTTGTAAGAAAAACAAAAAAAATCTATTTCTGCTAACTTGTGCAAAAAAAAATCTTCTATGAACTCGCCATACCCCTCACGGAATACCTTGGGGTGTCTACTTTCTAAAATGGGGTCACATGTGAGGTGTTTGTACTTCCCTGGCATTTGAGGGTCTCCGCAATCATTACCTGTATGGCCAACATGAGGAGTTTCTGCTATTCTCCTTATATTGAGCATACGGGTAATGAGATTTTTTTTTTCCGTTCAGCCTCTGGGCTAAAAAAAAAAAAATGAATGGCATAGATTTTTTCATTTGCATCAATCAATGTGCCAAAAAATATGCAAAAAAAGGAGAGAGAGAGGGGAAAGGAGATAGGAGTGCTTGCGAAGTAAGCCCCATTCTGTGTGGTGATTGGTGCACTTACATATGTTTCCTCTGGTGGTCCCAAGCAAAAGGGACCACCAGAGGAGCAAGCAGCAGGCATATCAGACGCTGTTAACGAAACAGCGTCTGATATGCGATTTTTTTAACTACTACAGCCTGCCAGCGCACGATCAGCGCTGGCAGGCTTTAGTTTAAGTTCCTCCCAACGTGATACTGTGAGCGCGCGCACGCGCGCTCACAGCAAGTCTCGCCTCTCGCAAGATGACGCGCCAACACGTCAAGGAGGAACATCCCTGCCGCCGCAGGATGCATCCCTGCGCTCGGCGGTCGGGATGTGGTTAAGGACCAGTTCAGGTCTGAAGTCACTTTTTGAGGCTTACATAATAGCAACTACCAAAAAAAGACTCCATTTTAGAAACTACACCCCTCAAGGTATTCACCACTGATTTTACAAACTTTGTTAACCCTTTAGGTGTTCCACAAGAATTAAAGGAAAATGTAGATAAAATTTCATATGATTTTTGGTTGCTCTATATTACACTTTTTGTGAGGCAAGGGAACAAAAAATAGCTGTTTTGGCAGTTTTTATTTTTTGTTATTTACAATGTTCATCTGACAGGTTAGTTTATGTGGAATTTTTATTGAGCAGGTTGTTTCGGACGCGACAATATCAAATATTCCTTTTTTTGGTTGTTTGTTTCAGTTTTACATAATAAAGCATTTTTTTTAAAAATGATTTTTTAGTGTCTCCATATTCTGAAAGCCAAAGTTTTATTTTATTTTTTGGGGTACTGTCTTATGTAAGGGCTCATTTTTTTCAGTATGCGATGACAGTTTGATTGGTACTATTTTATGGTGCATATGACTTTTTGATCGCTTGGTATTACACTTTTAGTGATGTAAGGTGCTTTTTTTAAACACTTTTTATTTTTTACGGTGTACGGTGTTCACCTGAGGGGTTAGGTCATGTGATATTTTTATACAGCAGGTTCTTACGGATGCGACCATACATAAAATGCATCCTTTTTTTTAGTTATTTAAGTTTTACACAATTACAGCATTTTTTAAACAAAAATAATCCTGTTTTAGTGTCTCCATATTCTGAGAGCCATGTTTTTTTATTTTTTGGGTGATTGTACTAGGTAGGGTCTCATTTTTTGCAGGATGAGATGACAGTTTGATTGGTACAATTTTGGGGTGCGTATGACTTTTTGATCGCTTGGTATTATACTTTTTGTGATATAAGGTGACAAAAAATAGCTTTTTTTACACCGTTATTATTTAATTTATTTTACGGTGTTCATCTGAGGGGTTAGTTCATGTGTTATTTTTATACAGCAGGTTCTTATGGACACGGCGATAACTAATATGTATCCTTTTTTAATTTATTTAAGCTCTACACAATAATAGCTTTTTGAAACAAAAAAAAATGTTTTAGTGTCTCCATATTCTGAGAGCCATTGTTTTTATTTTTTTGGGGCGATTGTCTTCGGTAGGGTCTCATTTTTTGTGGGATGAGATGACGGTTTGATTGGTATGATTTTGGGGTGCGTATGACTTTTTAATCGCTTAACATTACACTTTTTGTGATGTAAGGTGACAAAAAAATAGCTTTTTTGACAACGTTTTTACTTTTATTTTTTTACGGTGTGCACCTGAGGGGTTAGGTCATGTGGTATTTTTATAGAGAAGGTTGTTAAAGAAGCGTCGTACCTATTATGTCTACTTTTTTAATTTTTTTACATTTTACACAATAAAAGCATTTTTTAACTCCTTAAGGACACATGACGTATGAGTACGTCATGTGTCCAGTCCCTAAAGATGGCGCCCGCTCCTGGCCGCTGCGGGCACCATCGCTGCGGGGGTCCGGCTGATTCCTGTAGCTGACCCCCGCAGCTGATGATCGCGGTCGGCAGCGCTGCCGACCGTGATCATTTAACCCCGCAGATGCCGTGATCAATCCTGATCACGGCATCTGCACGCGCTAAAACCGAAAGTAAAACTCTTGGCAGCGCTCCGGCTCCCTAGTGGTGATCGGGAGAATCGGAGCGCTAGTAAGGGATAGCCTCAAGCCTTTCATTCAGCTTGAGGCTATCACTTACTATTTCCTATGGAGCCCTTGTTAGCAATAGGGCTTCATAGGAAAGTAGTAAATAGCTCATAAACTCCAATACAAGTGTATTGGAGTTTATGATAGAAGCAATCAGGTAACTGATTTATATAGGTCCCTATGGGATCTATATAAAAGTGTAAAAAAATAAAATTAAAAAATTAAAAAATAAATAAAAAAACCTAAAATTTAAATCACCCCCTTTCCCCAAAATTAAAATAAAATAATAAAAAAATAAAAAAATACACATCATGGGTGTCGCAATGTGTGAAAACGCCCATAGTATAAAAATATAAAAATATATTTCCCATACGGTAAACAGAAAACGGAAAAAGCGCCCAAATGGCCGATTTGCCGTTTTTGGACGCTTCATTTCCTCAAAAAATTAAACAAAAGCGATCAAAAGTCCTACACACCCCATAATGGTATCAACTAAAAGTTAAGATCGCCCCGCAAAAAATAAGCCCCCATACAACGCCATACACTTATATACAAATACGTTATAGCGGTCAAAACATGGCGACAAAAAAAAAAAATATTAGAATTTTTTTTCACTATCAAAACGCAAGAAAAGCTATACATATTGGCTATCGCCGGATTCGTACTGACCTGTAGAATAAAACTAAATGGTCAGTTTTATCGCAAATCAAACGTCGTAATTTAGAAACCCGCAAAACTGTGGTGAAATTGCTTTTTTTTGGCAATTTCACCCCATTTGGAATTTTTCTCCCGCTTCCCACTACACCGTATGCATTATTAAATGATGGCGTTGGAAAGTACAACTTGTCCCGCAAAAAATAAGCCCTCATATGGCCATGTGAACGGAAAAATAAAAAAGTTATGGCTCTTGGAAGGCATAGAGCGCAAACGAAAACGCAAAAATGTAAAAACCCTGTGTCCTTAAGGGGTTAAACCAAAAAAATCATGTTTTAGTGTCTCCATAGTCTGAGAGCCATAGTTTGTATGTTTTTTTGGCTATTGTCTTATGTAGGGGCTTATTTTTTGCGGGATGAGGTGATGGTTAGATGGGTACTATTTTGGGGGGCATACACCATTTTGATCCTTTGGTGTTGCACTTTTAGTGATGTAAAGTGAAATATTTTTTTTTAGCACAGTTTTTTTTTTTTACAGCAGGTTGTTACAGATGCGGAAATACCTAATATATATACTTTTTTATTTATTTAAGTTTTACACAACAGCATTTTTGAAACAAAAAAAAAATCATGTTTTAATGTCCCTATATTCTGAAAGCCATAGTTTTTTAATTTTTTGGGATATTGTCTTAGGGATGGTCTCATTTTTTGCGGGATGAGATTACGGTTTATTGGGTACTATTTTGGGGTGTGTATGACTTTTTGATCGCTTGGTATTACAATTTTTGTGATGTAAGGTGACAAAAAATAGCTTTTTTTACACACTTTAATTTTTTTTCTGTGTTCATCTGAGGGGTTAGGTCATGTGATATTTTAATAGATCTGGTTGTTACGGACATGATGATACCTAATATATCTACTTTTTTTAAAAAAATTTACTTTTAATACAATAAAAGCATTTTTGAAACAAAAAAAATCATGTTTTAGTGTCTCCATATTCTGAGAGTCATAGTTTCTTTATTTTTTGCCCATTGCTTTATGTAGGGGCTCATTTTTTGCGGGATTAGGTGACGGTTTGATTGGTATGATTTTGGGGGGCATGTTTGATCGCTTGGTGTTGTACTTTTTGTGATGTAAGGTGACAAAAAATGCTTGTTTTCGCACAGTTTTTATTTTATTTTTTCTACGGCGTTCAGATAAGGGGGTGAATCATGTGATATTTTTATAGAGCCAGTCGTTACGGATGCAGCAATACCCAATATGTCTGTTTTTCATTTTTTTTTCATTTTTTTACTTGAAACTTGTTTTTTTTATTATGAAAAACACTTTTTTTACTCTTTTTTTACTTTTTATTTTTGTCCTTCTCTGGGACTTCAGCTTCAGGGGTCTGATCCCCTCTGTAATGCATTATAATACATTGTGTATTGTAATGCATTGCCTGTCAGCTTTTATGCTGACAGCCTGCCTGTGAGACCCAGCCTAAAGCTCCAATAACACATCTGTAGTCTGCAATTTGCGGATCCGCAACACACCTTGCAGCCAGCCCCATAGAGATGGCTATACTTGTCCACAATTGTGGGCAAGAATAGGACATGCTCAATATTATTGCAGAGCCGCCGGCCGGAAGAACGGCGGTGCGCTCCGCAAATGCGGATCCTCTCCCCATCCATTACGTCCCCATTAAAAATGAATGGGTCCACACCTGCTCCGCAAATTTGCAGAACAGGTGCCGACGAACATTGCGGACGTGTGAATGGAGCCTAAGGGCTGGATCTCACAGGCTTCCGTAGAAGGCAAGCTACACTACAGCACGGGAACCCGATAGAGATACGGAGGGCACCCGTACCCTCCGCAAACCCTCAGGTTTTACGGCAGCATACAAGGGGTTAATACGCCTGCATCAGTGTCTTTACCAGGGGCTTGGCTGTCAGCTCCTGCACACGCCCGATCAGCCCGCCGTACATGTACGGCGCGGGTCCTTAAGTCATGTCCACCAGTGCCATACATGTACGGCGAGGGTCCTTAAGGGGTTTATTGACCCAGTCGTTTTGACAACATCTTGTGTTGAATAGTTTCAACACTGGAGATATTTAATACATAGCACAAGCCAATGAGTCCTGATATTCATGGGGTCCTGGCTCTCCTGGGCCCCTGCCACTGATTGATACAAACAAAAAAATGCAACAGCACTCTGCAACCAGAACTCTGTCCAAGATAAAAGCTATAAGAGGACATTAGTGTACGTTTTGATCAAAAGGTAATAAGCCACTCGCCACGCCAAGGCTGTCCCGTGAGTGGTTCTAACGCTAAATCTGACCTGTTATGGGCCATGACAGCCACATAAAATCCTCCTAACGCTAAATCTTACCTGTTATGGGCCACGACAGCCACATAAAATCCAGGGAGTGTGGGCCCAGCATGCATGCTGGGATAAACCATACTTATTAACCCCTTCTGGTGCTGTAACAGCCTCCATTAGATCCAGGGATGCAGGTACCAACATGCATGCTGAGCCCACTGAGCACTCCTCCTGGAGCCAGATGGCTACTAGCAGGTAATGTGAGTACACATTTAGCTTTATACTCACTCTGATTAAAAACCAGCATCTAGGGCAGACAAACTAGTCAGGTGTGCACGACTGAAGAGGAGGCTGCCACACCTCCAACACATACTAAACAGAAACACAAGGGGGGGTCAGTCAGCACTTCCCTGTATGCAGGTGCACGTAGCTGTGGCAATTATATATACAAACAAAAAAATGCAACAGCACTCTGCAACCAGAACTCTGCCCAAGATAGAAGCTATAAGAGGACATTAGTGTACGTTTTGATCAAAAGATAAAAAGCCACTCGCCACGCCAAGGCTGTCCCGTGAGTGGTCCTAACGCTAAATCTGACCTGTTATGGGCCATGACAGCCACATAAAATCCTCCTAACGCTAAATCTTACCTGTTATGGGCCACGACAGCCACATAAAATCCAGAGAGTGTGGGCCCCTGCCACTGATTCATATAAGAAAAAATACATAAAACGGTGACAGGAGGAGCAGGAGAGCTGGAACTCCATGAATATCAGGACTCATCAGCTAGTGCTGTTTACTGAACAGCACTGAAAGAAAGTTACCCAGCATTTTGCTCAGGGTAACAAAAGTTTACTTAATATTGTTTTCAGTTCTGTTAAAAAAAAAAAAGAAAATGTAAAATTCTAAAGCAGAACCCTCTAATGAAATCAACATTTAGTTCTTAGCCTTGAGGCTTTTTTGGATCTGTCTGAGGACACTAGGCCAGCTCCGTGACGTTAGATCTCTTTGATTTGGAATTAAAGCCAAATCTTATGCTCTCACAAGGGACAAATTGAAAAAGGAGAGATGTGTCATGAATGTGGTTTTATGGTCAATGCAGCATTTATACAAAGGGTCTTTCATTCCTTTTCTAATGGGTTCAGAAAATACTATGACCTAGACTACTTCACTTCTGGAGAAAAACTATTAAAAGTTATTAATCTTAATTCATCTCTGTTTGTTAAGTAATTGTTCCATAAAACAAGGCAAATAAGATTCCCTTAATAAATTATTACATGTCATTAGACTTAATTGAATCTAGATTTAATTAGTAAGACAGCGGAAAGGCTAAACTTCTCACAATTCAGCAATAAAATCTATGTCTAGCACTTTCAGATTTTAGTACACAATTAAATAGGCTGTCCTCAAACCCAAACCCTTTTTTAAATAGAAACATGCTAACGATCAAATGATCATCACGTATGGCTTTTCTAACCCCTGTAGATCAGTTGTTATTGCCAGTCCATTTCTCAAGCATCATATGTGGTGAAGAACTCTTTTTGCTTGAAGGCCATTCATTCTTTCCCTGACCTAAGTTAATAAGTCAGATAACTGAAGTGAATTTATGAAGTAGGGAGGATCTTTGTATTCCCACCATCCACTAACCTAGCCCACAATGTGCACTTTTATGTTCCCCACGTAAACTTTAATTTCCTTCGTACAGAACAATCCAGTTTCTGTCTGCAATATTGTTAGTAGAAATCACTGTTTGCAAGCAGTAACTCTGGTTACGTCATGTTCCATAATATCGCATCTAGGCATTACATACGGAGGTACAGACTAACCTACTCATTTATAAGCTCCAACTTTATAGCTCATATCAAACTGTGATAAGGATGCTGTAGAGCCATAGGTACAAGCCTAAGACACAGGAGATCCAATAGACGGTGCCATGTGCAGCTGCATTTATGTCACATGCAGTGTGTAAACCCAGCACACTGCGGGTGGCATGGGTAAGTGGTTGGCTATAGTCTTATATAATCTACAGAAAACAGGAGAATATACAGGGCAAATCAGATTTGTGGTGAGCTGTTAGACAATTATTGTATTATTGCAATTCTCTCTGCTATGTATTATTCAGAAACCTACAAGATACATACAAAGTACTCTCCAGCACACTATAGCATGCTTTTTTCTTGTTCATTGCTATTTCAATCTTTTGTTTCTATTCTTTAAAAAAAAAAAATTGTAAACCAGACCTATTACAAGTCAAAAGACGAAGCATTGACATCAATGAGAACATATGAGTGTGAACACAGCCTTATATATTTAATACTGAGACTTTCAATGAACCCATTAAACTCGAGTTACGCCCCTGGTTAGAGGGACACTCCATTGACAATTTTATCACATGACATTACATTATTATGACTTAGTTAGAGCATCATACCTTCCCTATGCTATTCTAGTTGTGTGGCTGGTCATGGTTTCTCCTATTACACTCATCAATACACCTCCTCTTACATTTTTTAATGGCATAGTACTTCTGAAATAAAAGAAGAAAATGTTTTCCATGAATATTGCATTTATAAAATCTCCCTTTAATAAAAATCCCACATATAGCTTTTAGTTCATGCTAGACATGTGGTGATCTTTTAGGTTAGGATAGGAGGGATTTTCATTTGTATTTAGTATGTATTATCTATGTAATTTTGAGTGCTATGCTTAAGTGGTTAGTCACAAGTTAGACAGATGATGAGCTTTCTTCAAGGGTCATCTGAGGAAAGATGTGTCATATGTAAAAGCAAGTTGCTGCAAAGATGCCATATTATTCCATGGATATATGTTTTATATAAATGATGATAACACAGGTTTCTAGAAGATCCATGATGTTCTCAAAGGAAAAGCTAAACCTAGTGTCTTGTAGCAAAGGGAAATTCACCAACAGCACACATTTTATTTATTCTTTTGTGTTTATTTGAGTTTTCTTCAGGTATTCATGTGAAATCTGACATAAAAACAGTGTCCTATGGTCAATCAGATTTCTTATATGAGGGGTTTTCTCATATTATAAAGTGATGGCATATGGCTGCAGTTACCAGTTCTGTCCCCTACACAATTCAGAGCACTGTGTAGTTCTGATGACGACTTCAAGCACCAGAACTATAATGAAACAGTTATTCTGCAGGATTGCAGGTTGTCAGTCCCCTGTGGATCTGATATTGATGAGAGGCCATTAATATCAAAATACTGGCCAACAACTGTTAGACAGCTGGAGGAGCTTTTAAACTAGGATCTGGGGGAGGGTGAGGGGTTGGGTCATACTAATAAGGGGGTAGATAGTGTAGATAGAGAGTGGGATATCGGAGTGGACACTGGGGATTTAGTGCAGGCTGGGGTTAGTGAGTTACTGCTGGTAACAAGGACTTGTTGCATACAAACATCAACCAAGGTAACGCAAAAATCCCATTGTAACGGATCGACGGACACCCCGACTGGGTACCTCCGTTGAAAGATGCTCCTAGCGCTTCTTGAGGATTCCAAGCGCTCTAGCCGACACCACAACCACCAAATCGGAGAAGCATATAAATGCGGTAAACAGCCGAATAGGAAAAACCATATGAAGAGGTTTACACTCCTAGCAGTCAAACTGGAACAGCATACAATAAATCCCCCCCCCCAATAACGACACGACACTTCGTTTTGAGGGTCAAGCAGGAACTCTGTATTGGATGGCAAAGCTTGACCTTTTATGCAAGTCTTCCAGCCAGGGCTACTCCCCCGGGGACCTGATTGAGGACAGGCACACAAAATACAGCGACCAATCAACATACAGCCAGATATATCCCAACCCCACATGCATGGTCCATTGTGCTTGCTGATTAGGTCACAGGCAATGTCCATTGTGGATGCTGATTAGGTCACAGGTAATGTCCATTGTGGATGTTGATTAGGTCACAGGCAATGTCCATTGTGGATGTTGATTAGGTCACAGGCAATGTCCATTGCGGATGTTGATTAGGTCACAGCAATGTCCATTGTGAATGCCAACTGTCACTGGGGGCCATAGTCACAGGGTAAGAGGCTGACAAGCAGACCTCTCCAATGACCAGGGATAAATGGCAGTTTGTCACATATCTCCCCTTTGGGGGGAAGACTAACCAGGCACCTGACCTCCTGTCGGTCAGTGCCTACGTTAGTCGATCCACCAACCCACAATAGACAAATGCCAGAGTTGCCCACCCACAACAAACAGGTACAAGAGTGACCCACCCACAAGAAGCAGTTACTGCACCCGGATATTCCTCTGGGGTGCTGGGGCAACATGCTGTGGGGACTTGAGGGAGGGCAGAGGCCGACTGCACTCTGCCCAGCTGCCAGCTCTCCTACTGGTATAACCTGCAGGACCTCAGGCTCTGGACAGGGGACAAAGCGAGGGCAGAGGCCGACTGCACTCTGCCCAGCTGCCAGATCAAAATACTGGCCAACAACTGTTAGACAGCTGGAGGAGCTTTTAAACTAGAATCTGGGGGAGGGTGAGGGGTTGGGTCATACTAATAAGGGGGTAGATAGTGTAGATAGAGAGTGGGATATCGGAGTGGACACTGGGGATTTAGTGCAGGCTGGGGTTAGTGAGTTACTGCTGGTAACAAGGACTTGTTGCATACAAACATCATCCGAGGTAACCCAAAAATCCCATATATTCACTTTACAGGTAATAGTAATTTAAAATGTATTTTCACAAGTGCCAGAAGTCTAGCTAGCAAAAAGGGGGAGCTGGAGGCTATGGTACTAGAAGAACACATAGATGTAGTTGGTGTGGCTGAGACATGGTTGGATTCTTCGCATGACCGGGCTGTTATTATTGAGGGTTTTACACTATTTAGGAAAGACAGGGTCAATAGAAAAGGTGGTGGTGTGTGCCTGTATGTGAGAAGTGATCTGAAGACAATTGTGAAAAAGGCAATTGTGGGTGCGGATGGTGAAGTTTTTGAAACCTTATGGGTGGAAGTTCAAATGGATATAAACACTGAAAAAATAATACTTTATGTAATCTATAGACCCCCTAACATCACAGAGAAGATAGAAGTTTAACTGTATAACCAAATAGAGCGGGCTGCACAAGTTGGTACAGTGGTCATAATGGGAGATTTTAACTTCCCAGACATTGACTGGGGTCTTGGTTCAAAACATTGAATTTTAGGCTAGTTTCCCTGGATTGAGGGCAGCATTTCGGGCATAGACTGGGAGCAGCTACTGTCACATAATAATACTGAGAATAAATGGGGGAGCTTTAAATCCACATTGAGTAATTGCACTAAAAAAAGTATTCCTTCGTGTAACAAGTATAAACAGCTAAAACTACCCCCCATGGCTTACAGCTACTGTAAAAAGGGCAATAAATGACAAAAAAGGGCATTTAAAAATACAAATCTGTGGGGTCAGATGTTGCCTTTGAGGTTTACAAAGGGCTTAACAAAATCTGTAAGAACGAGATAAAATTTGCAAAAATACAAAACGAACAGCAGGAGACAAAAGAGAGCAAAACAAATACCAAAAAATTCTTTAAATATATAAATGCTAAAAAACCTAGGTCTGAGCAGGTAGATAATGGTAAAGGGGTGTTAGTCACTGAAGATAAGGAAAAGGCAGAGTTACTAAATGTTTTTTTTTTAGCTCTGATCCTCTGGATCAACTGGCAGGGTAACATTCCGAACTAGATGGACAAATGTCTTTTTTCGGCCTTATATACTATGTTACTATGTATGTAATAGAAGGGAGCTGATATCTGTGGTGCTGGAGCTGTTAGTACATCTAGTAATATACTTAATTGGCTAATTGTAGAAATGGTCCAAGCTAAGTTAAATAAGGCAAATGTGAATAAGGCTACGGGTCTAGATGGATTACACCCAGGAGTTCTTAAAGAGCTCAGTTCAGTCATTGTTGTGTCCCTGTTTATCATTTTTAAAGATTCTCTAGGGACTGGTACAGTGGCAAGTGATTGGTGCAAGGCAAATGTGGTGCCCATATTCAAAAAAAAGGATCTAGGTTCTCCACTCCAGGTAATTATAGCCAATTAGTTTAACTTCTGTTGTGGAAAAAATGTTTGAAGGACTCTTAAGGGACTATATGCAGGAATATGTGACTGTAAATAATATCATAAGTGATAATCAACATGGGTTTACCAAGGACAGAAGTTGTCAGACTAACCTAATTTGTTTTTATGAGGAGGTGAGTAGAAGCCTGGACAGAGGGGCAGCTGTGGATGTAGTGTTTCTGGATTTTGCTAAGGCTTTTGATACTGTCCCTCATAGACATTTAATAGAAACATAGAATTTGGCAGATAAGAACTATTTGGCCCATCTAGTCTGCCCAATATACTGAATACTATGAATAGCCCCTGGCCCTATCTTATATGAAGGATGGCCTTGTGCCTATCCCATGCATGCTTAAACTCCTTCACTGTATTTGCAGCTACCACTTCTGCAGGAAGGCTATTTCATGCGTCCACTACTCTCTCAGTAAAGTAATACTTCCTGATATTGCTTCTAAACCTTTGCCCCCTAATTTAAAACTATGTCCGCTTGTAGCAGTTTCTCTGCTTTTAAATATTCTCTCCTCTTTTGCCATTTTAATTCCTTTTATGTATTTAAAACTTTCTATCATATCCCCTCAGTCTCTTCTTTCTTCCAAGCTATACATGTTAAGGTCCTTTAACCTTTCCTGGTAAGTTTTATCCTGCAATCCATGTACTAGTTTAGTAGCTCTTCTCTTCTCTGCTCTCTCTAAAGTTTCAATATCCTTCTGGAGATATGGTCTCCAGTACTGAACACTAGTGTTCTGTAGAACGGCATGAGCACCTCACTCTTTCTATTGTTAATCCCTCTCACTATACACCCAAGCATTCTGATAGCATTTCCTGCTGCTCTATGACATTGTCTGCCTACCTTTAGGTCGTCTGAAATAATGATCCCTAATTCCCTTTCCTCAGATACTGAGGTTTGGACTGTATCACTGATTTTATATTCTGCTCTTGGGTTTTTACACCCCAGGTGCATTATCTTGCACTTATCAACATTACATTTTAGTTGCCAGATTTTTTGACCATTCCTCTAGTTTTCCTAAATCCTTTTCCATTTGGTGTATCCCTCCAGGAACATCAACCCTGTTACAAATCTTTGTCTCATCATCAAAAAGACACACCTTACCATTGAGGCCTTCTGCAATTTCGCTGATAAAGATATTAAACAATATGGGTCCCAGAACAGATCCATGAGGTACCCTACTGGTACAAGACCATGGTCTGAATATACTCCATTGACTACAACCCTCTGTTGTCTGTCCCTCAGCCACTGTCTAATCCATTCAACAACAAGCTCAAAGACTGCAGTTTATTGATAAGCCTTCTATGTGGGACAGTATCAAATGCCTTACTAAAGTTCAGATAAGTGATGTCCACTGCACCTCCTCCATCTATTATTTTAGTCACCCAATCAAAAAAGTCAATAAGATTAGTTTGACATGATCTCCCTGAAGTAAACCCATGCTGTTTTTTATCAATCAATCCATGGGATTTTAGATGTCCCACAATCATCTCCTTAAGTATGGTTTCCATTAATTTACCCACTATTGATGTCAGGCTTACTGGCCTATAGTTGCCCGATTCCTCCCTACTACCTTTCTTGTGAATGGGCACAACATTTGCTAATTTCCAATCTTCTGGGACGACTCCTGTTACCAGTGATTGGTTAAAGAAAACTGTTAATGGTTTTGCTAGTACACCGCTAAGCTCTTTTAATAGCTCTGGGTGTATCCCATAAGGCCCTTGTGACTTATTTGTATTAATTTTAGACAGCTGACTTAGAACCTCTTCCTCTGTGAAGACACATGCATTAACAGATTAATTAGTCTTCCTCCCTAACTGAGGTCTTTCTCCTTCGTTTTCCTTTGTAAAAACTGAACAGAAGTATTCATTACGGCAGTTAGCTAGGTCTTTATCTTCTTCCATATACCTTCCTTCTTTTGTTTTTATTTGGTAATTCCTTGTTTTAATTTCCTTTATTCATTTATGCATCTGAAGAATGTCTTATCACCTTTTTTTCACTGGCTGAGTCAATTTCTCTTCTGCCTGTGCTTTAGAAGCTCTTATAACTTGCTTGGCCTCTCTCTGCCTAATCTCATAAATTTCCCTGTCATCCTCGTTTTTTTTTTTTATATACTTACTAAATGCCATCTTTTTGTTTTTAATGATTTTGGCCACTTCTGCTGAGTACCACAGTGGTCTGTTCATTTTTTTTGCTTTTACTGACAAGCCTAATGCACTTCTCTGCTGCCTTCAATAGTGCCACTTTTAAGTAGTCCCATTTCTCCTGGACTCCATTGAAATTGTTCCAGTCTGATAGGGACTCGTATACCACTAATCTAATTTTAGAAAAGTCAGTTCTTCTAAAATCTAAAACTTTTGTTTTGTCGGGTGTGACTCAGTCACTATACTTATAGTAAACCACACTGACTGGTGATCACTAGGTCCCAAGGTTTCCCCTACCGTAATATCAGATACCAAATTTGTGAATACTAAATCTAAAATGGCCTCCTTCCGGGTTGGTTCCTCAACTACTTGCTGTAGAGATAATCCCAGTAGGGAATTTTGAATATCTGTACTCATGGCAGAACTAGCTATTTTGGTTTTCCAGTTTATATCAGGAAGATTAAAGTCTCCCATAATGATAACTTCCCCTTTCAATGTCATTTTAGCTATTTCCTCAACTAGTAGATCATCTAATTATTTGACTTGGCTAGGTGGTCTATATATGACACCTACACGAGTTACCTTATGATTATCAAGCTGCAACGTAACCCAAACTGACTCTAAATTGGTCTCGCTGACTTCTATTAGATCAGATTCTATGCTATCTTTCACATACAGGGCCACCCCACCCCCTCTCTTGCCTTCTCTGTCTTTCCTATATAGAGATAACCCAAGTATTGTTATATACCAGTCATTACTCTCATTGAACCATGTCTCAGTAACAGCCACTAAATCTATATTCTCAGATGCCATTATAGACTCAAGTTCGTTGATCTTATTCCCCAAACTGCAAGCATTTGTAGACAAGACTCTGAGCTTGTCATTTCTTAACCGATGTGCTACTGGCATCTTCTGGCATTTTTGTTCCGAGGGGCAGTCTGACTGATGGATTATCTCTCTTGTGCTCCCCTTTCCTAGTTTAAATGCTCCTTAGAAAATACTTTGAACTGTTCACTGAGGACATTCGTTCCCTTGAGAGAAAGATGCAAACTATCTTTCTTGTACAGTTCTTTTCCATCCAAACTAGAGCTAACATGAGACACAAAGCCAAACCCTTGGTTCAAAAACCATTCACCAAGCCATACATTGCATTCCTTAATGCGCATCTGCCTGTCATGCTGAAGGTTATGCACAGGCAGAACTGCAGAGAATGAAACAGTCGATGCAATCTCCCGTATATTATTACCAAGTATGTGAAAAGCTTCCTTCACCCTTGAAGCCTCGTTGCAAGCCAGGTCATTTGTTCCAAAATGGACAATAACATCCACCTCCTTTTCCTGCTTTGCTTGCTTAACAATATTAAGGATATGTTGTCTATCCCTGCTAGCGGTAGCACCAGGGAGACATCTCACAAAACCATTTTCCTCAAACTTCACACCTCTTATGATAGAATCGCCCACCAACAGCTGCCTACTATCAGTCCTCACCGTATCCTTTTTGTCTTTGGCTGCAGTCTTGCATACCTTAGGCATAGGAGATGATTGTTCCACTGTGACTGAGCACTCTGTCTCCATGTTGCTCTTTTACTCTGAAAGTGCTGCAAATGAATTATGGGAAGTCACAGACTGTGGGACATGTCTTCTATCAACAACTCTAAGTCTACCAGAACCTACAGTAACCCATCTTCCATTTCTAGGGGACCTCTGTGGCAGTGGCATTGCAACATTCCCAGCCTGAGTTTGTTTAACAGTTAGTAAGGTCTATAGGTAAAGTAAGGTCTATAGGCTTAGAAAGTATAGTTTGTAATTGGATTGAAAACTGGTTGAAGGACCGTGTCCAGAGAGTTGTGGTCAATTATTCCTATTCAGAATGGTCCCGGGTTATAAGTGGTGTACTCCGAGGTTCAGTGCTGGGTTCTCTATTATTTAATTTATTTATTAATGATATCGAGGGTGGGATTAATAGCACCATTTCTATTTTTGCAGATAACACTAAGCTGTGTAGTACTGTACAGTCTATGGAAGATGTCCATAAACTACAAGCTTACTTGAACACTCTGAGTGATTAGGCATCAACTTGGCAAATGAGGTTCAATGTAGACAAATGTAAAGTTATGTATCTTGGTAGTAATAATCTCCGTGCTTCATATGTCCTAGGAGATCTAACACTGGTAAAGTCACTTATAGAGAAGGATTTGCGTGTTCTTGTAGATCATAGATTAATAACAGCATACAATGTCAATCAGCTGCTTCTAAGGCTACCAGAATATTGTCATGTATTAAACGAAGCATGGACTCGCGGGGTAGGGATGTATTACTACCACTTTACAAAGCGTTGGTGCGGCCTCATCTGGAATATGCAGTTCAAGTCTGGGCACCAGTCCATAGAACGGACGCTATGCAGCTGGAAAAAGTACAGAGGAGAGCGACTAAACTGATGAGGGGCATGGAGGGTCTTAGTTATGTTGAAAGATTAAAAGAATTAAATTTATCTTGAGAAAAGATGTCTAAGGGGGGACATGATTAACCTGTACAAATATATAAATGGGCCACACAAAAAATATGGTGAAAAACTGTTCCATGTCAAATGCCCTCAATAGACAAGGGGGCACTACCTGGAGAAGAAAAAGTTCAGTCCCCAGAAGCATCAAAACTTCTTTACTGTAAGAACTGTGAGTCTGTGGAATAGACTTCCTCAGGACGTGGTCACAGCAGAAACAGTGGACAGTTTTAAAGAGGGTTTAGATGAATTATTAAAAGTAAATGACATTAATGCTTATGAACATGTGCAGAAATCTGAGTCTCACTTCCTTCTGGGATTTGCGTCCCCCCCTATCCCTTGGTTGAACTTGATGAACCTATGTCTTTTTTCAACCGTAATTAACTATGTAACTATGTAACCTCTCTAAATGGACATAGTACTGGTGTAGTACTGTGTCCAATTCACTGTTTTTGCACAACAGTGCCTCTACTGTGATGGAAAACCTCTTTTAAAGGGGTTGTCCCATGTCTGCTTTTCATGGTCAAGATGGAAATATCCACAGTAAGAGTTGGCCAGGGTGGCAAGAAGTCTGGAAAAATCCGATCACCCTGTGCTCCGCTGTTTCCATAACTCCCATAGCAGTAAATTGGAGCTACACATACAGCATAGCACAGCAAACTATGATGTTTTCATACCTTGAGAGTTACGGAAACATCTAAGATTGCTGCAGTACAGCTATTTCCGTAACTCTACCTACTCTGGCAGGTGCCTACTGTGGTTTTTCCCATCCCAGCCATGAAAGAGATAGGACATCTCCTTTAGGCATCCTACACAAGAGTGTGGGTGAACGCACATAAGATCTGCGCGAATTTCCATGCAGATTTAGGTGTATTTCTGCAGCATATCTGAACCAAAGTAATCTTCAAGCCAGATGACAACAAATACAACATATGTTGCTTCAGTTATAGTTATACATATCATGGGCACCGATTCTACAGCAATTTACATCAGAAAACATCACTCTGTAGTATAAATAATTTTAGAATTTTTGTTAGGTTCACGTATTCATTTATTTACAAGGCAAAGTTTCGGCTATAACAAAGCTCCTTCTCAAGTTCAAAATGCATAAAATATAAATTTTTAATAAAACCTTACCAAAGATAATATATACAACCCTACGTCTGGCCAGTGGTACCTAAATACATGTTGCGTATGACATCAAAAGGGTCTAGTTCAGAGTTGATGCTAATCATGTAAATGTGAGGTAGGTAACAGTGGCTAAATATCAGAAGTAATATGTTTAGAGGGTGACATTTCTATAAATTGCTGCTTTAGTTTGGTGGTGCAAGGATATCATGTGCTTCCATATAGCATCTGTACATTCAACCTTGCCATGTGTATAAAGCCTTACGGTTATATGATTAAAGTGTTAGTTCTAGCCATTTACCTTATTTATTCTATACGTACATGCATCCAAAATCCATGAACACAAGTCTTTGTTAGAACTTCGCACACATTTTATGCCTAAAAAATCTGTAAAATAGCAATAGAGGTTGTAGTGATAGGGAATGTGCCTGTAAAATTAGGACAGTCACCAAGTATATGAGCAAGACAGTAGTCAAAGGAAGATAACATGAGCATTCCAGGAGCTTAACACAGGTTAAGTAGAGAATTTTACTTGAAACACTGGCCAAAAGAGTATAAAAGAAACTAAAATAACAAAAAATATAAAAACTGAAAGCAAAATAAAATGCCAGAAAGTATTCAATTTAACATAAAGAGAGACCAGATAGGGAATTTACGATTAACCCCCATAGAATGTCCACTATAAGCCACATTAAGTTCTAATAGAAATTACAGATGAGGCACTTCTAAACTTGAATTTGATGTAACATCATGGTGCATTATCATGTCACAAAAGCATTGAAAGCAACTGAAAAAGTCAATTAAAAGTTTATTGTCTTTATTTACTTAACCATTCAGCATGCAATAATATGACTAAATCAGAAGAGAAGGAGAAGGTCAAATTTTCCCCAAAGCCAACGAGGCCTCAGTCTGGAATATTTTAGTAATCTATTCTTTCAGTCATCCTGACTCTGGTTCAGGTTTAGAAAATATATTATTTACTGCTAAGTTATTCTATACAGATGTAATTATTCCTGATTCTAGAAGTATACCTGCTGACAGAAAATATGATTATTGCAATTTGATAGACATGCTTGGAATAATGAACCTTCCTTAATTATATCTACCTCCACATTGTAAACAGCAATAGGAAATTGTGAACATTTACCTGATTGCAGATGTTGGCATGGAAGGTTGTTATCCACAAGATTTCTCTTGAGTTGTAAACATTTTAGTTTCGGTCTTGGGTTTCAGCAGATGATTTCATCAAATTTCCCATTATTCCAGTAAATTGTACTACTCATTATTATAAATTGAATTAGGAAAATGACAGATATATAGAGTAGCTCACTATGTGTTTCAGCAAGGTCACATTCAAGTTAAAGTGGTTGTTTCATTACCTGTTAGGGAAAATAGACATACATCATAGAGAGGGGTCCACCAATCCCGACTCTTCTCTGTAAGCTAAGTTATGTAGAGATAAAATTGGGAGAGTAGAGCGCCACATGTGCATTAAACATTTCCTTATTGTGTTAGAAAGGTTAAGAGTCTACTTACCAGATGTTGTTGCGAAGAGTCACAACAACTGTAGATCACTTTGCTGATTATTTGGTGTCCCAACCAGCGTGCGGTTGTCTTTGGCTGCGGCCGCGGTCCTCTGCGTATGCCCATGGTGGCAGATGAAGAGAAATAACCTTTAAAGAACGTAGTTGCGGACGCCTTTGACGCTGCCTAGACCTTGATTGAATGAACTTCAGAATTGAAGTGTCTGGTATTAAGATATATTTTACTATACAGTATAGTCAACGCGTTTCTGGGGCAGGATTACCCCCTTAGTCCTGACGAAGGGGGTAATCCTGCCCCAGAAACGCGTTGACTATACTGTATAATAAAATATCTCTTAATACCAGACATTTCAATTCTGAAGTTCAATCAAGGGCTAGGCAGCGCCAAAGGGGTCAGCAACTACATTTTTTAAAGGTTATTTCTATAAGCTATAGTTAACTATAGTTAAAGTGAATTTGGCAAATTCGGTTCAGCTATTTATTCTCTGCTCTCCGATTCAAATGAAATGGATACCATGTGTGATAAATAGAGGCCTACCTCATAGTCTCTAATATCTGTATATGATTTTATGCAAATGTGGTGAGATATTGTCTATATTATTTTTTGTGTGATTTTTATAGTTATGTCTGGTGATTCTTATTTTTGATACTGACCCTGACTATACTAGTCCATAAAGATGCTGAGAAGTCTGCCAACTTATTTGATCATCCAAGTTGATCCACTATGGCAGAAAAGATTTCTATTGGACTCAGATTAGTTATACATCTGGCATGATGAGCTTGGGACCTGTGCTACTGGGAGCAGGAATACATATTCCCTTGTGTCATCCAATTATAACCTGACTGATAAAAACTGGATCTTTTGGAACTGCTAAGCAAGATGCTTCCTGCTCTGAAATGCAGATAAAGTGGCCCCTTCCCAACATGCGTCCAAGATCTTTGAGAATTCATAAAATAATATGAATGAGCTTTAACTCATTCCCGGTACAAAGCTTTTATTAATAACTGTAATCATCATGGTTCATACAACATGGGCATCACAGGAAGTCTAAACTAAACACCCCACCTGAGACAGCTCGCATTCCCATATAATGAAAATCTCCCATTCTGTGACCCCTACACCAGTTATATTTGGGACCACAACGAACGGCATAATGAAACATGCATTATGAAAACATGTTGACACCTGTATGTCCGTCAGAACGAACAGGAAGACATACTTTATTGATATTTCACATCTGCCAGCTGAGTGAAAGAGGCTGAGTATGCAATGATTGACTACATTTAGCATCACACTCTACCAAATTGGGATAAAACTTAGGGATTTGGACATTTCTTTGACACAACCTGATTGGGATCTGATCAACATTGGGTTGTGTTCTGCGTTCCCCCTATACCCAGGAGCAGAAACAGACTCTTATCAAGCCATGTGCTATAGACTATAAATACTTTTTTTTAATGTTTTTATCCCTTTAATATTTAGAACTGTTTCTGCATGTCTATCATGTTTGTCTATTTCTCCTAATGTTTTATAAGTACTGTACATTTGTGGCTTGGAACAAGCCCAGTAAGCTCTATTTTAAGTGTATAACAGTGGTTTGTGTTACCATGAGTCTGGTATAAGTGTGGCTAGTAGAGTTGAGCGAACACCTGGATGTTCGGGTTCGAGATGTTTGGCCGAACTTCACAAAAGTGTTCGTGTTCGGGATCCGAACTCGACCCGAACTTGACCCCGAACCCCATTGACGTCAACAGGGACCCAAACTTTTGGGCACTAAAAAGACTGTAAAATAGCCCTGGAAAGGGCTAGAGGGCTGAAAAATGCATCAAAATGTAGGTAAATCTAATGCAAACAAATGTGGATAGGGAAATGACTTAAAATGAAATAAATAAAAATTAACCAATATCAATTGGCAACTTAGAGGAGGAGGTGGAATAGGAGGTTGAGGTGGCGTCAGGTGGGAATGCTATGGGAGTTGAAGTTCTCATCACAGACAAAAAGGATTCATGTCTGCCTGCAGTGCCACAGGCCTCATTCACAGACTCAGGGCCATGGCAACCATACATGGGAGTTGAAGTTCACATCACAGCCAAGAAGGATTCATGTCTGCCAGCAGTGTCACATGCCTCACTTACAGACTCAGGCCAATGGCAACCATAGATGGGAGTTGAAGTTATCATCACAGCCAAGAAGGAATCATGGCTGCCTGCAGGGCCACAGGCCTCATTCAAACATTCAGGCCCATGGGACCCACAAAGAGGAGAGTTAAAATCAGGCCAATGCAGTATTGATTTCACCCAGCAATGCCACAGGCCTCATTCACAGATTCAGACCCATGTCACCCATAAAGAGGAGAGTTACAATCATGCTAAAACAGTATTGATTTCACCCAGTAGTGCCACAGGCCTCATTTACTAATTCAGGACCATGGCACCCGCAAAGAGGACAGTGGTCCCGTAACAGCAACACAGGCCTTAGGTCAACCTGCAATGGAACAGGCCATTAACATTTATGTAGGCTCCTGACACCCAGACAAAGGAGAGGTCATTTGACAGTAAAAAGAGGTTAATGTCTACCACCAATGCAGCAAGTGATTAAAAGAAATATAGGCCCCTGACAACCAGACAATAGGGCAGTCATTTGACAGTAGAAAGAGGTTAATGCCTCCCACCAATGCAGCAAGCGATGAAACAAAATATAGGCCCCTGACAACCAGACAATGTAGACGTCATTTGACAGTATAAAGAGTTTAATGCCTCCCACCAATACAGCAGGCGATGAAACAAAATATAGGCCCCTGACAACCAGACAATGTAGAGGTCATTTGACAGTATAAAGAGTTTAATGCCTCCCACCAATGCAGCAAGTGATGAAACAAAATATAGGCCCCTGACAACCAGACACTGGGGCGGTCATTTGACAGTATAAAGAGTTGAATGTCTCCCACCAATGCAGCAATCGATGAAACGAAATATAGGCCCCTGACAACCAGACAATGGGGCAGTCATTTGACAGTAAAAAGAAGTTAATGTCACCCACCAAAGCAACAGGTGATTATCTGAAATGTAGGCCCCTGGCACCCAGACAGAGGAGAGAGGTCCCATAGCAGAAAATCAGGCTTCATGTCACCCAGCAATGGAAAAGGCCACTTTCAGTTATTTAGGCCCCAGCAGCCAGACAAAGGAGAGAGGTCCCATAGCAGAAAATCAAGCTTGATGTCACCCGCCAAAGCAGCAGGCCATTAACAGAATTTTAGGACCCAGTTCATACTTTCCATGTAGATGCCTGGTCATGCAGGTTGTGCTCAGGTTTAGAACTTTTATGCCTCGATTCAGGCTCTGATGGCATAACATGCAAACCATTTGTG
Source organism: Bufotes viridis (assembly GCA_033119425.1). Lineage (NCBI taxonomy): Eukaryota > Metazoa > Chordata > Amphibia > Anura > Bufonidae > Bufotes > Bufotes viridis. Next base: position 298,087,090 of record CM065590.1, on the reverse strand, counting down.
TCTTGTTGTCAGGACATTGTGTGAAGAACTGCCACGCCAATTAACTCCTTGAAGCAGGCCTTGGTGTGCTCGGTGCCTGGGTGCAGTGGACAGTAGCAGGCGTACTGTCTCTGGAATGGCCACTGCGCTTTTGCACCCTGCTCCCTTTTTTGCTGTGCTGTTGCCTCTGTGCGACCACGCCTCTTCCTCAGAACTGCACGCCTCACTAGCACGACCTTCAGTCCAGTCTCGGTCTAGGACTTCATCATCCTCCACATCATCATCCGCCAATTCATGACCCCTGCCCTCTTCTTCGGTCTGCACATTGCAGAAAGCCACAGCAGTTGGCACCTGTGTTTAGTCATCATCAGAGACGTTTTATGGCGGTATTCGCATGTCCTCATCTTGCAACAAAAGTGGTTGAGCATCATTGCATTCAAGGTCTTCCTCTTCTGGGGCAGGGCTAGGTGGATGGGCCGGGGAAACCCTGCCAACAGAGTCATCAAAAAGCATGAGACTTTCCTGCATGATTTGGGGGTCTCACTGCTTGGCTGATTTGCAAGGGGGTGAGGTGGAAGACTGATGGGCATGGGCTGCAGCTGCCAACTCTGAGCTTTCTGCAGAGGACTGGGTGTTAGATACTGTGAAGGAACTGGAGGCACTGTCAGCCACCCAATCTACTATCGCCTGTACATGTTCTGGCTTCACCATCCGTAGAGCGGCATTTGGGCCTAACAAATAACGCTGCAGATTTTATCGCCTACTCGCACCAGAGGAAGGTGTTTGACTTGGCGCGGTAGTTGGCACTGAACAGCCACGTCCTCTCCCAGCAACAGGAGCTCCACCAACACCACCATGGCCATGCCCACGTCCCTTATTTCATGTTCTCCTCAAAAAGGGGACTTCTCAGCACAAAAGCAATTTAGCTGGTTCCTGCAGTGCCCTGAAAATAAGGAGACTGGTAAGTCTATAAGAGGCAGTATCTGTAGTGTTAGGGACCTTTGTGCGGAAGTCGCCGTGAAGTGGAACTTGGGCCCGACATACTTTTGATCAAAAATGTGCGCTAAGAGCTTCCTTCATTCCTATTTTTGGAATGAGCCCCTTTTTTGTTTTTCTGTTAGTTTGTGATGTATTGTGAAGCCATCTTTTAACCAACTTTATTTGCCTTATGGTCATGCACTTCTGAGTGTAGAAATATATTTGCTTAGTCTGAACTCTGTCTTATTGCAGTATTTAACTGCCATATATTGGAAATAATTATTTAAATGAAGGATGCACAACATTTTTTTTGGCCTAAATCACGGCTTTTTTCAATAAAACCGCAAAATGCAGTTTTTACCTGCTGTACATTAAAAGTAAATATTTATACTATGTATGGACACCAGATTTGGGGACCCAGAACACAGATTTGGTCACCAAAATTCACAAATGCAGTATTTAACTGCTATATATTGGAAAAAATTATTTAAACGACGGATGCACAACAGCTTTTTTCGGCCTAAAACACAGCTTTTTTCAATAAAAGCCCAAAATGCTGTTTTTTACTGCTGTAAATTTAAATTGGATATTTATACAGTGTATGTACAACTGCTTCGTGAAGCAAGAATATTGCTTTTTTCACACAAAAACGAATAATGCACTATTTCTCAGCTGGAATGTGAAATCAGTATTTAGGCGGTGTATTTCAAGATGCTCTGTGGATCAGGATTACCACTCTTTTGTCCAAAAAATACACTTATGCTGTATTTCACAGCAACAATGTAAAATAGGTGATTGTAATGGGTATTTCAGACTGTTTGGTGGACCTTAAGTAACATTTTTTTCTATAAATAAACAAAGAAGAACTATTTCCAAGCAGAAATATAAAATATGTCGTTGGACGGTGTATGGAGAACTGTTTTGTGGACAAGGAATACGGTTTTTCCCCCAAAATTACACTGATTCTCTATTTTAACGCAGAAATGTCAAATATATATTTTGGCAGTGTAAAATAGGCTTAGAGGATCAGGATGACCACTTTTTTTTAACTGATGCACTATTTGATAGCTGACATGGAATATACGGTTTAGTGCATAGTATACAAAAGTGCTCTGTGGCACCACAGAGCCCAGGCTAGACAAATGGACTATATCCCCTCTTAAACATACAAAAAGCAGTATCGGGGACTTGAGCAGCCAGAAAAAAAAGTTTTTTTTCCTTCACTGAGCTACAAAATAGGATTAGGCTGATATCCCTAGCAGGCTGGCAGACATGCAGTACGCTGCAGTGCCTGAAATGGCCTCTGACCCCCATCTCAGTAACAGATGGATTACAAAAAAAATCTCCCTGGCAGTGGCTGGGTACAGAAATGTTGGATTGCTGAGGCTCCCTCCCTCTCTATGTGCTGTATCTTGTGGATTAAAGTTGCACAGGTTCTTCAGATTTCTGCCCTATTCTGCCCCTGATCGCACCAGCAGCAACCTTGCTCTAATCTCAATTCAGCAGACTGACGTGTGGCACTACGTGACTGCAGCTTATAAAGAGGCTGGGTCACATGCTGCACTCAGCCAATCACAGCCATAACATTAGTAGGTATGGCAGTGATGGCTTCTTAGGGCAAGAAGTAAGACGCTTGCTGATTGGCTGCTGTGCAGCCCTTCCGAAAGCGGGAAGAAATCGCCGAACAATGGACCCGAACCCAAACTTTTTTGAAAATGTTCGGGTCTGTGTCCCAAACACACCAAAATTCGGTACGAACCCGTACTATACAGAGCGGGTTCGCTCAACTCTAGTGGCTAGGGCTACTGTGTGCCTGCTTGCAAGTGTGGTGTTGTGGGGTTTTATATGACCCCCTAATTAATTTGTATATTAATTTAAATCAAATATAGTGGCAGTCTGTTGGGGCGCATGACAGGCTGTGTTGAGGTGTGATTTATGTTCAATCTGTGGCCTGCATGTAGGGGTGCACCTGATTAAGTGTGTAAAATAGATCAACTCTTGGCAGTCGCACCAGGTTACATGACAAGGCTGTCCCCATATGTGACCAGCTGCAGAATATGCATGGCTGGGGAAAGGGTTTTAGGGGCCTGATCCAGAGTTAATTGTAGAACAACGTCAATATGGAGTTTGCATGTCTCCTCATGTTTGTGTGGGTTTCCTCTCGGTTTTCTCCCAATTTAGACTGTGAGCTCCATGGGGGATGGTAAGCAATGATAATGTCTGTAGAGAGTTGTGGAATATGTTGGCGCTATATAAGCAAGTAAAATAAAGAGGTCAAAGTCCACAGCAAACCCAATGCTGGATTACCCACCGATCTGGAACTAAATCCCCAAGTGCTAAATGAAAAAATAAAGAATCAAACTCTGCAAATGTAAAATTAAGCACAAAGAGGGACATTTACTAACCTATTTATGCATTTGTGCAAATCTCCTGTTAATCGATGACCATGTAGACCATAATGATTGTTTGAGATAGTCTTTGCTAATAAAATATTGTAGGAACCAAACAATTTCCTTGTACACTTTATGGGAAGACTAGAAACTCATCTCTTTAACATTAAGATATTGCTGTTTTTGCAGAGTAATTTTTATTTTAATAGATGTGAAAAAAAGATACAGAATCGCAGGTGGCACTACACCCGGGGAACAAGCTGAGCTTTTCATATAGCAGCAGCAGTTTCCATGGAAACCTCAGGTGTATTTTTATGAGTCACTATATTTATAAATGTAATTTCGATCATTGTAACCATTTCTGTTCATATGTTCATCATTCTCATTTGTCTGAAGAGCTACTTAGGGCAACTCAGTTCTTCTCATTAATTTGAACTGTACAGAACTTGTAAATGAAAACCATTAGAACGATTTCTGATTGTGAGAATTTCAGATGTAATAAATCAAAACAGCTTTTCGCACAATTCCCAGGGTGTGTTAGGTTAAATATGTTTCTGGTAAAAGATTCTGTAACCACACCTATGGATTATGGTGTTTTGTTATTTCTTCTAAACTGATGACTGGAAATGGATGAGCTTAAAATGTCTTTGTTTTTTTACAGAACAAAGGTTACATTAAGAAATCTGTATCCATGTAATGAAATGTAAATTCTGCATTAAAAACATTTATAGTCATACGCTCCCTTTTATCTATGCTAAACCGTTTAGAAAAAAAATAGCTTTCTCATTTTATGCGTTTGTTGGATCTACTTATATCCCATAGTGGGGCTATGAAGCTTTATATTGTCTGGAGAAACATCTGGACATACTACCTACATGTTTTGCTCCATAAAGACACTTTGTATCCACTGGCATATTGAGGGATTCAAGACACTAGAGCAGGGGTGCACAACCTGAAGCCCACAATGTCATTCTGTGAAGCCACATCTATCTAGCACAGATATGCTTAGTCTGGTGGCTGTTTTTATACATTTCCTATGTTAGAGAGAAGGTAAGTGGCATGTAGTGCCAATGCAGCACTTTGTAGCCATCTCTGTGACTCCCATAGATCAGCAGAATGGGACTCTCCTGACCAATGTGTGGGACTTCAGAAAGGATCTAAATGTGATGGAGAGGCAGCTAGACATGAGTACAGCTATCTTCACTGCAGTTTATGGAAGTAGTGAAATATTTAACTTTCAACAACTCACTTAAACTACAATTTATGCATGAATGGCACAGAGGGGGAGACGACCCTGCCCGTAAGAGCTTACAATGTACAAGGGAAGGGGAAGAACACAGTAGGTGGGTAAATGCTGCAAATTTGGCTGTGTGTTGGCAGCATGCTTATTGCAGGTGGTAGACTTTCCTGAAGAGATGGGATTTCAGGTTACTTTTGAATGCTTGGATGTTGGGAGAGCGCATGATGTGCTGAGGTAATGACTTCCAGAGCATGGGAGAGGAACGTAAGAAATATTGTAGTCGATTGTGTGAAGATAAGAATAAATGAGAGGAGAACAGAGAAGTAGGTCCTGTGATTATCAAGAGATTACATATGGGGATGTACTGAGAAAGCAGGCCTGAGATGGAAAGACTGGAGGGGACTGGTTGTAGACGGTAGTTGTTAGTATTTTAATGGGGAGCCAATGAAAGGTTTGGCAGAAGGGGGAGGCAGAGGAGAAACGAGGGGAGAGGTGGATTAACCGGACAGCAGAGATGAGAAAGGAGCAAATACGAGAGAAGTTCGTAAGTTAAAAGCGGTAGGTGTAGGTGAGGGTTTGGATGTGTGGCTTAAAATACAGGGCAGAATCAAATGTTGTCCCCAGGCAGCGAACCTGTGAGACTGGAGATCACACTACCTAACACACTGCACTGCAACAGCTACTCTATATCAGGATATAACCTACACTGACTACAAGATTATTTTTGGGATTGCGAAAAATCGGCAATGTAATATTCGTGTAATGCGTGCGAAATACAGGCATGGGTCACTTTTGCTACATTTTCCAAGCTGCTAGAAGTTACTTGAGACTGGAGAAAATGGTTGGCACGGCAGAACATTAAAAATGGCTTTACATGCAGTTAGAGTGCTCCAATATATATCGCGATTGCGCTAATCGGCATTAATGATGTGAATATTTTGGCGCAATACGTGACACTTCACATTTTTGCAGGTCTGAATGTATGTATGGACAGCAAAGGCAGTTGAAGACAAGGTCAAGCATGTGTCCATCTCTGTGGGTGGCTGTGGAGGACCATTGTCTGAGTCTAAAGGAGGCAATATGAGATAGGAGTTTGGAGGCAGTTCAGTTGTGTGTGTCAATAGGAATGTTGAAGTCTCCCATGATAATGGTGGGGATCTCTGCAGAGAGGAAATCTAGAAGCCAGGTATTGGAATAGTCAAAAAAGGCAGTAATAGGGACTGGTTGATGGTAGACAATGGCTATTTGGAGGTTGAAGGGAGTGAAGATGTGGACAGAGTGGACTTCGAAAGAGGGGAGGTTGTGAAAGGGTAGAGATGGATTGTAGGAGTAGTTACCTGATAGGAGGAAGCCGACACCACCACCATGTCTATCTGGGCGAGAAGTGTGACTAAACTGAAGTTTCCCATAGGATAGTGCGGCAGGGGAGGCTGTGTCAGTGGGTGTCAGCCATGTTTCAGTGAGGGCGAGGAATGTAAGTTTCTGGGAAATGAAGTGGTTGTGGATGTAGGAAAGTTTGTTGCAAATTAATGCTCCAGAGTGGGGGAGCAGAGGTCAGGTGAATGGGAATGAGGTTAGAGGACTGAGAGCAGTTACTGGCAGAGGCTCTGTGATGGAGGGAAGCTAGAATGGTGGGGATTAGACAAGGAGGTCAGGATTAGGAAATATGTCTCCAGCAGTAAAGAATCGGGAACTTAAAGGCTATGTACACCTTTGGGAGCATTTTATTATTATTGCATCTGCAATGGGCCACTCCTGGGCCCCTATTAGGGAAGTTGGCGGTACCCAGGTGTAGTAATGGCCGAGTGGTATAGGGTGGCCTAAAATGTCCCTTCTAGTGTAAGTGAGTGTCATGGTGCTCCTACCTGGATATGGTTGGACCCCAGGTGTTGGCTCCGAAGCAGACAATTAGAGGTGAATAGTTGAAGGATAAAAAAAATAATTGAATTTCATTCACCTTGTGATGAAGTTGAATAGCATCTTTATTTTGATAAACTTTTATCAGACACAATCTTCAAACTTTTTCTTGGCCACAAAAGGCTTTGGCATTAAAACTCTGGCAGGCAAACTCGTCTCTGCTACATCTGTTGCTCTCTGGCTCTGTTGTACTGACAGGGTAGCTGTATAACTTAGCTTTTTCTTTATGATGCAACTTCTCTCTTTGTAGTCAGTCTCTTAATTATGAAATGTGCCAGGGAACTTTCCTCCTGGCTCCTAAAGCTCTAAGCTGTGGCCTCCACATCCAGCAGAGCTGAAGTTAAGCCAAGGCTGGCTTTGCTTGGCCTGGGCACATCCAGCAGAGACGTGACCAGCACACCCTTTTTCCCCTAGCAGGGGGTAAACTAGACTAACTAAAACTGATCCCCACCCTTCCTGCAGGAAGTGGGAATAAACCACTCCTCCACAGAGGGGGGTTAAAATGGAATGGAAAGCTTCATTCTACCTAAGTACAGCTCTGTCGTGTTTGCTGCCACCTGCTGGTGAACCAGGCATATTACATTTGAACATAACAGTTGCAAAACATTAGAAATGCACAGTGCATAGGACCTGAACAAAATATACAAGGTGACATGATATTGCCACATTAGAGACAGTAGCAGGGTAAAGAAGTGGTATTGCCACTCTGGGGTGTTTCACATCATACTCATTTTGAGCTAAAGTCATTTGTTATGTTGGTGTTTATTAAAAAATATGTAGCTTTTTTTCTGTACAGGGCTGAGACACTCTAGTAACAGGTTTGGAATTTTCTCTCTTTTCTGCCTGATGGGCTCCTTATCTCTGCTCTGTGACATTATAGACACTCATTATAGCTTAATTCTTATCGTAATGATAAGAATGTGGTTTAAATAAGTTTGTATAACTAGGGATTAACGAACCCATGGAAGTTTGGGTTCGCCGGGTTCGGGACCCGAACTTGACCCCGAACCCGGACCCCATTAAAGTCAATGGAGACCCAAACTTCACTTTATTATTTTCCGTTATAACATGGTTATAACGGAAACAAAACAGCATTCTTAAGACAGAATGCTAAATAAAATGGCCATTGAGGGGTTAAAAATAATAAAAACTCATCTCATCCACTTGATAGCGCAGCCGATATCCTCTTCTTTTTGCAGGACCTGCAAAAGGACCTGCAATGTCGTCACCGTGCTCACCGCAGGTCCTTCTATTTTCATTCAGCAGAACCTGCGATGACGTCACCACGCTCATCACGTGGTGAGCGCAGTGACATCAGCGCTGGTCCTTCTGCAGGTCTTGCAGAAAGAAGAAGATACCGGCTGCACGATCAAGCGGATGAGGTGAGTTTCTTTATTTATTTTTAACCCATCAATGCCCATTTTATTTAGCATTCTGTGTTAAGAATTATATTATTTTCCGTTATAACCATGTTATAATGGAAAATAATAAAATCACCCGAACACCAGTGAAAAAGTCCGGGTTCGGGTCCAGCTACCCGAACTCGCAAAGTTCGGTACGAACCCGAACTTTGCAGTTTGGGTTCGCTCAACCCTATTTATGACCTCTTAGTAAATTAGAGATGGGTTATTAGATGACCGACGCAAAGTGAAAGTAAGTGAGTGAGCAAGTAAGAGTCACATAGCTAAAGACCAATTAAAAAATGATTTTTTGCCCAAAATGAATACAATAAAATCATAAAAAAATGCCTCCAAGGGTGTACATAGCCTTTAAAGAGGCCCTGGAAAAACCCAAAAGTGGCTCTATGTTGTAGGCAGGTCCAAACAGAGCAACACAAGTAGGCAGGGCTAACACAAGTAGGCAGGGACAACAGAAGTAGACAGGGCCTATAACACCATAGTGTAGCACAAAATATTGCTGTCCTTGTCACAGTATATTGCTTCATATATCATTTCAGATGCATTAAGTAATTTCCTTTGGATGTGACTGATAGGACACAATTTGCTGTGACCGTAATAAAAAATCTTTTTTCATGATATAGTTCTCTATAAATAAAATCTGATGCTTTACTATTTCTATTACTTTTGAAGGTTGTCATTTGTTACGTGTATGTTGTTATCAGATCACTAGTTCCATTAAATGACAGAAAATCAAAGACAGTACAGGCTCTTCCAAGCCATTGATATATTGCTTTTCATCATCCATTAAGTTTCTGTAATGCATTTATTTACTGCAACCTCATGTATTCTCTTTGTGGATGAGAGCGGGAGAAGCAAAGAGTTAAATAAATGCAAGAGCTCAGGAGTATTCCACTCTTGTTTTCATAAATGTGGCTTGGCAAACTCAGATTAAGATTTTAGTAGAAGGTCTTGTAAAATGCATAAACCATTGGGTAGCCCTGGGATTCCAGCTGTCATAAACAATATATTTTCTCTCAATTGCTTCTGCTTGCTTTTCCACTCTAATAATAGTCAACATGCATACAGTGAGCATATGTTCTTCGCAAGCTCAGTACCTGGCTTTTCCACTGTACTACGAAGAAATCCCCAAATGTTGTAGTTAAGCAGTGTCTTATTAGTAAGCAGTATCAACACAAGTAGATGGGACTTACACAAGTAGGCAGGGTCAGCAATACTGTAATGTCGTACGAAACACTACCCCTACACAACTAAATGCCACAGCACTAGATACTGCTCTATGTGGTGGCCATCAAAAGCTGCATGTTCTTTCCTTTTCCAGTTGTCTCTTAGATATGGAGTTCACATGCCCCTCTGCAGTATTCAACCACGGCATCGTCCTAAGGACAGCTGTACAATAGAATTCAGGAGGGCATCTGCAGCTACCAGCCAGATTAATGAGTACCGGATACTGAAAGCATCATATCATTATGTACTTGTCCAGCGGCAGTAAGAATGGCTTGGGCGCAAGCTGGGCCGGTGCTAGGATTTTTGCCACACCAACCGTAACTCCCCCTAACACCAGCATCCCACCCGGACCCCACTCCAATTGCCTGAATGCCTGCCTCGCAAAACCTTGCAGTCCACCTACCACATCCAACTCCTGTGCATATATGTTTCTTTAACTTATTTTTATTTTATGTAAAAAACAAAGTACATGTCACATTTCTCCCCCTCCATGTCAAATCACCCTCTATGTCACATCAGCCCCCCCCCCCATGTCATATTTCCCTCCCTATGTCATATTTCTCCCCTTCCATGTCACATTTCTCCCCCTCCACGTCACATCACCCCCCCATGTCACATTTCTCCCCCTCCACGTCACATCACCCCCCCATGTCACATTTCTCCCCCTCCATGTCATATTTTACCCCCTCAATGTTACATTTCTCCCCCTCAATGTCACATTTCTCTCCCTCCATGGCACATTTCCCCCCTCCCATGTCACCCCCCCATTAATGTTGTGTAGAAAACATTATGATTAACTAGGCCTGGTCCCGTCTGCAGCAGCTCCCCTTCTCCTCTGTGTGGTCCTGGTATTTTCTCTCTGTTTCAGACAATCGCTGGTTTGAGGACCTTTCCCGCTGAGCCAATCACTGGCCTGACACATGACACAGCTGCGGCCACTGATTGGCTGAGTAGGAAAGGTCCTCAAACTTGTCGGGAGCCCAGAGAGGAGATACCAGGACCACACTGAGGAGAAAAGGCAGGAACTGTGGCTGATGATGACCCATCTGGCTGTGTGAGTCACCAACTCCCTGCTGCCGCCTGCTGCGGCAGTCACACCCCCACTGACCCACGCTGCACACAACACAGCTGTAAGAGTGCCCGCCTGCGGCGCATGTGATTTATTTAAAAAAAAAGTTTCATTTTTCAGTCCCCCCCTCCTCCTTGGCTCGGTGTCTCTGCGCCCTAAGGCCTCTTTCACACTTGCGTTCTGAGGATCCGGCAGGCACTTCCGTCCCGCCGGATCCGTCAGAACGCAAGTCGCCTGAAAGCATTAGAAGACTGATCAGGATCCTGATCAGTCTTCGAAATGCTTTCAGGTTACTATGGCAGCCAGGACGCTATTAAAGTCCTGGTTGCCATAGTAGTAGTGGAGAGCGGGGGAGCGGCATACTTACAGTCCGTGCGGCTCCCGGGGAGCTCAAGAATGACGTCAGAGCGCCCCATGCGCATGGATCACGTGATCCATGCGATCACGTGATCCATGCGTGTACGGCGCCCTGACGTCACTCTGGAGCGCCCCGGGAGCCGCACGGATGGTAAGTATACTGCTCCCCCGCTCCCCACTACACTTTACCATGGCAACCAGGACTTTAGCGTCCTGGCTGCCATGGTAACCATTGAGAAAAAGCTAAACGTTGGATCGCCAAAACGACGTTTAGCTTAATGCCGGATCCGGATTAATGCCTTTCAATGGGCATTAATTCCAGATCCGGCCTTGCGGCAAGTGTTCCGGATTTTTGGACGGAACAAAAAGCGCAGCATGCTGCGGTATTTGCTGCGTCCAAAAAACGTTCCGGTCCTGAACTGAAGACATCCTGATGCATCCTGAACGGATTTCTCTCCATTCAGAATGCATGGGGATGATCCTGATCAGGATTTTTCCGGCATAGAGCGCCGAGGACGGAACTCTATGCCGGAAAACAAAAACGCCAGTGTGAAAGGACCCTAAGGCAGACACCCGACCTGCCTTATTATAACGCCGGGCCTGGGCGCAAGCCCTGGGTATCAGCCTATCGTGAAATTTCTCTGTAGAGTCTATTGCCAGTCCACCCCTGTTTAGGCATTAGACAAAAAGTGTCTTCTCATATGAGCAAGAGATGCACAAGAAGTTGGTTAATGGTGGGAGGCCAACCAGTCACAAGAACAAAATGATGAAGACCCCTTTTCATTTTCTTCACAAAGATCCTGGATTAGAGTGGAGCTGCTCAAGAGAAAATTCAGAACCAGTCTCTTCATTCAAGCAATCAGTGAGGTTCTACTATTCATTTGCATATAAAAATCATTATGTTTGTCATTGAAAGAGCTGATTGACAATACTGCGCTCGGTCTGGGAAACGGTCTGTGTGTCGGCCGCATTGTTCAGACCGACTGCAGCCCCCGTGACCAGAACTGACTGCATCATAGTGTTTATGATACAGTCAATTCCTACCAGTCTATTGTTTCAGGTCTATTGTACTGTACTCACATCATCACGATCAGATTTGCAGCATGCATTCATAAATGCACATTTGTAAATGTTGTGGGGAATTGCTCTGGTAGACAGGCTTGCAGACGCAGTATAGAGGCAAGGTACACAGTTCTCTGGGTAAAGCAGAAGTGTTTTATTCACACTCAGCAACACAAAAACAGTATTAGTGCTTGTTCACACGAGGCAAAACAGAAACAGTCTTAGTGCTTGTTCACACGAGGCAAAACACAAGGCAAAAATCTCAGTCCCACAGCAAGGTCACCTGAGTGGTCGGTGTTAGTTCACACCTGCCAGTTAGCTCGGCCACGCAAAGTTTCCACCAGAGGCTTCCAGGTAGACTGCACGCCTGTTTGCAGACTCTTGCTCTCAGCCCTGAGAGCTCCACAGCAACACCAGCAGCTTCCAGGATAATCACCTCTCACCTGCTGAGGTGGCTGCCTTTTAACTGCTACAGGACCGCCGCACGCAGGATTGCGTCCTGGCGGCGGCCCTGTAGCTCTGATCGGACGCATCTAGGCGTCATCTCGCGAGACGCGAGATGACGCGAGGACGCGCCCGCACATGCGCAATGCGCGCCATCGGCGAGCTCGCATGTAGTTATACTACAGCCTGCCAGCGCCGATCGTGCGCTGGCAGGCTGTATATGGCAGAAAAATCGCAGATCAGACGTTGTTCTGTGAACAGCGTCTGATCTGCTTGCTGCCCGCTTCTCTGGTGGTCCCTTTGCTTGGGACCACCAGAGAAAAATATCAAAGTGCACCAATCACCACACAATTGCGGAACAGAATTGCGGACGCTTGAATGAGGCCTTAGGGTCCCTTAGCGATCGCAGCTTTATAGCTTTTCCCTCTTTTTTTGCACATTTTTTAGAGATTTTTTCATCCACATTGATCAATGTGAATGGAAAAATCTGTAGACGTTCATTTTTTTCTTTCAGCGCAGAGGCTGAACGGAAAAAATTCTCATTACCCGTATGGTCAATATAAGGAGAATCGCAAAAACTCCTAATTCTGGCCATACGTGTAATGATTGCGGAGACCCCTAAAATGCCAGGGCAGTACAAAAACCTCACAAGTGACCCCATTTTAGAAAGAAGACACCCCAAGGTATTCCGTGAGGGGTATGGTGAGTTCATGTAAAATTTTATTTTTTGTCACAAGTTAGTGGAATGTGAGACTGTAAAAAAAAAAAAAAAATACCATTTCCGCTAACTTGTGCCAATTTTTTTTTTCTGTAAACTCGCCATACCCCTCACGGAATACCTTAGGGTGTCTTCTTCCACAATGGGGTCACATGTGGGGTATTTATACTGCCCTGGCATTTTAGGGGTCCTAAAGCGTGAGAATCCAAATGCGTAAAAATGTCCTGTGAAATCCTAAAGGTACTCATTGGTTTTAGGGCCCTTTGCGCATCTTGGCTGCAAAAAGTGTCACTCATGTGGTATCGCCGTACTCAGGAGAAGTAGGGCAATGTGTTTTGGGGTGTATTTTTATATATACCCATACTTTGTGTGAGAAATATCGCTGTAAACGACAACTTTTTAATTTTTTTATTCAAAGTTGTCAATTTACAGAGATATTTCTCTCACTCCAGCATGGGTATATGTAAAAATACACCCCAAAACACATTGCCCTACTTCTCCTGAGTACAGCGATACCACATGAGTGACACTTTTGCAGCCAAGATGCGCAAAGGGGCCCAAATTCAATTAGTACCTTTTAGGATGGCATTTTTACGCATTTTTCTTCTCACGCTTTAGGGCCCCTAAAATGCCAGGGCAGTATAAATACCCCACATGTGACCCCATTTTGGAAAGAAGACACCTCAAGGTATTCGCTGAGGGGCATAATGAGTCCATGAAAATTAAACTTTTTGTCAAAAGTTAGCGGAAAGGGAGACTTTGTGAGAAAAACAATAAAAATCAATTTCCACTAACTTGTGCCAAAAAAATCTTCTATGAACTCGCCATGCCCCTCACGGATTACCTTGGGGTGTCTTCTTTCCAAAATGGGGTCACATGTGGGGTATTTATACTGCTCTGGCATTTTAGGGGCTCTAAAGCGTGAGAAGAAAAATGCGTAAAATGCCCTCCTAAAAGGTACTCATTGAATTTGGGCCCTTTGCGCATCTTGGCTGCAAAAAGTGTCACTCATGTGGTATCGCCGTACTCAGGAGAAGTAGGGCAATGTGTTTTGGGGTGTATTTTTACATATACCCATGCTGGGTGAGAGAAATATCTCTGTAAATTGACAACTTTGAATAAAAAATGTAAAAAGTTGTCGTTTTCAGCGATATTTCTCACACACAGTATGGGTATATATAAAAATACACCCCAAAACTTATTGCCCTACTTCTCCCGGGTACGGCGATACCACATGTGTGACAATTTTTTGCAGCCAAGATGCGCAAAGGGGCCCTAAAACCAATGAGTACCTTTAGGATTTCACAGGCCATTTTTACGCATTTGGATTCTCACGCTTTAGGGGCCCCTAAAATGCCAGGGCAGTATAAATACCCCACAAGTGACCCCATTTTGGAAAGAAGACACCCCAAGGTATTCTGTGAGGGGCATGACGAGTTCACAGAATTTTTATTTTTGGCACAAGTTAGCGGAAATTGATATTTTTTTTTTTGTTTTTTACAAAGTCTCATATTCCACTAACTTGTGACAAAAATAAAATTTTACATGAACTCACCATACCCCTCACGGAATACCTTGGGTGTCTTCTTTCCAAAATGGGGTCACATGTGGGGTATTTATACTGTCCTGGCATTTTAGGGGCCCCTAAAGCGTGAGAAGAAGTCTGGAATCCAAATGTGTAAAAATGCCCTGTGAAATCCTAAAGGTACTCATTGGTTTTAGGGCCTTTGTGCACTCAGGCTGCAAAAAGTGGCACACATGGTATCGCCGTATCAGGAGAAGTAGGACATCGAGTTTGGGGTGTATTTTTATATATACCCATACTTTGTGTGAGAAATATCTCTGTAAACGACAACTTTTAAAAATTTTTATACAAAGTTGACAATTTACAGAGATATTTCTCTCACCCAACATGGATATATGTAAAAATACACCCTAAAACACATTGCCCTACTTCTCCTGAGTACGGCGATACCACATAAGTGACACTTTTTGCAGCCTGGGTGCGCAAAGGGGTCCAAATTCCAACGAGTACCTTTAGCTTTTACATGGCGGCTCACAATTTAGCCCCGCCCAAAATGCCAGAACAGTAAACACACCCCACAAATGACCCCATTTCGGAAAGTAGACACCCCAAGGTATTCACTGAGGGGCATAGTGAGTCCGTCTGAGATTTTTTTTTTTGCCAGAAGTTAGCAGAAATTGAAACTTTTTTTTTTTTTTTTCTCAGAAAGTGTCATTTTCCGCTAACTTGTGAAAAAATGAAATGATACATGAACTCACCAAGCCCCTCCGTGAATACTTTGGGGTGTCTTCTTTCTAAAATGGTGTCATTTGGGGGTATTTATACTTTTCTGACATTCTAGCACCTGAAGAAACATGACAGGCGCTCAGAAAGTCAGAGCTGCTTCAAAATGCCGAAATTCACTTTTTGCACCATAGTTTGTAAACGCTATAACTTTTACCCAAACCAATAAATATACACTTATTGGACTTTTTTTTATCAAAGACATGTAGAACAATAAATTTAGAGAAAAATTTATATAGAAATGTAGTTTTTTTGAAAAATTTTACAACAGAAAGTGAAAAATGTCATTTTTTGCAAAAATTTCGGTAATTTTGATTAATAGCAAAAAGTAAAAATGTCAGCAGCAATGAAATACCACCAAATGAAAGCTCTATTAGTGAGAAGAAAAGGAGGTAAAATTCATTTGGGTGGTAAGTTGCATGACGGAGCAATAAACGGGTAAAGTAGTGTAGTGCAGAATTGTAAAAAGTGGCCTGGTCATTAAGGGTGTTTAAGCTAGGGGGGCTGAAGTGGTTAAAGGCCCGGAAAAAGTCCGGACTGGACTGTGGGGAATAGTCTCCCACCCAGCACTTGACTATTCCCAATAAGAGCCGGCCCGGATCGGCTTTGTAGCCATACTAAATATCAATGTGTCAAGCAGCACTAGCTGCTGCTGACACACAAAAAATCCGGCTCTTATCTCACAGAGGCCAGGAACCTCGGTGACACGTACCTTCCGTCGACAACGGAACCTTGCCCCCTCTTACAATGTCCATAACAAGGGTACAGATACAAAGAGTAAATTTTTCTGCAGTGTATTTTCCACTGTGGATTCTACAGCAAAATTTCTTCAGAAGATGTATCACAGATTTCACCATATCTGTTGCAAAGGGTAAACTCCACAGTGGATATCCCCAGCTTACACTAGCATTTAAAATATGCAGGTCAATTTATGCTAGAGATTTATTCACAGCAAGTGGATGAGACTTTTTTAAATCCTGTCTACTTTGTTGGTACTATAAAATGGCAACAAATCCACAGAGTAACTGTCCCATGTGAATGTACCCTTTGGGAACATTCATTGCTAATTTGCAAAATTACTAAACGTAACAATTCCCAGTAGAATGTAGATAAGTCACATAGTGTACATATATACAGAGTGATACTGGTGCTGAGGAGAGCGAAATACTTATATGCCCTTTGTTATACTTACATGTTGAATGCTGTTGTGGTGTTATATTGCAGCTCTCTACAACTTTTACATTGTGTATTGCAAAGTTTTTTTACTCTTATTTGTAGGATATAAAGAAATAATGCACCCTGATAGAAATACCTGATTGCTGCAAAACTTGGCATGTAGTTACGTCTCAGGTCTTACCACAGAGGGCCCTACACATTTATCTTCATTATTGCTAGTTTTCTGCTGCAAATGAAGACAGAAATTTACAGCAGTTCTGAACAGTTCTGATTATGGTGCACAGACTGCCTTGTCATATATTAGGAGCAGGAGATTTCAAAGAACAATGTAAAAAGTCAGTCTTTGATATATATCCCTGTATGTGGCTCAGCACTTGGTGACCCAGCTCTGTAACTTTATGTTGTCTGCCATTTTGTGGCTGAGGTTTGGTTCCTAAATGTTTCCATTCTTCCATAATACCACTCACAGTTTAGTCTGGAATATCTAGGAGGGAAGAAGTTTATGGAGCAAAGCCAGTTTCACACTAGCACCTGTAAAATGGCTAGGGCAGTGCTAAAGCCGGTCCATCAGAGCAGGTGATGTCAGCGAACACACTGCTGGGCAGAAGCATCCGTCCGGCAGTGTGTCATGGTAAATAAAAGAGCCCTTGCCCTGCTCGATCCTGCGCAGGACAAGGGAGAGCAGCGGAGCACAAAATGCTCCGATGCTAACAACAGGGGGGCTGCCTGGGTGAAATTATGGGTATATTGGAGCCGGATGGTAACGCTGTAGCTTCTGGCAATGTCAGAATGCAGAGAGATCTGGCAGGCTGTTCCAGCAGAGAATATAAAAGCCCTAGTGTTAAACTAACGTAAACCATCTTTTACATCTGCATTAGGGGCTCCATACGGAGCTTCCATCACAGAAATATTCAAATATAGCAAAGAGAAAAATCCTGCGTAAACAATTTTTTTCTCTGTCAAAAATTCTTTACCCGAATAAAATATGGATGTGGGATCCGTTCGTGTCAGTTAAGTACCGAATCAAGCACTTCCATTATTTTCGTTTGTCTGCTCCTGTAACTAAGCAGCAAAACATACATAAGAAGTGCCGAAGTGAAAGCAGCCTAACTTGTGATGGGGCATCCTGTTACAGTACCACACTTTTAATCAGAGCTCATTAGAACAAGCTAATCTTTCACAAATGTTAGTAAAGACGGACTGCATTGCCAGGGGCTGGTTTTTATACACCTGTGGCAAAGGGACCTTTATGAAACACCTGAATTCAATGAATAATATTTTTGTCCATATATAGTGATGAGCGACAGGGGCAATATTCAAATTCGCGATATTTCGTGAATATTTGGGCAATTTTTTATCATAAATTAGCAAATTCGAGAATTTGCGATTATTTTCTTGATTGCGAAAATCGGCAATGTAATATGCACGTATTGCGTGTGCAATACAGGCGTGGGTCACTATTGCTACATTTTCCAAGCTGCTAAAAGTTTCCTGAGACTGAAGAAAATGGTTGGCACGGCAGAACATTACAATAGCTTTATATGCAGATAGAGTGCTCCGATATATTTGTGATTGCTCAAATCGGCAATTAATGATGCGCATATTTTTGCGCAATACATGCAACTTCACATGTCTGCAGGTCTGACTACATATTAGTGATTGGTGCACTTAGAATTGTTGTGAACATGCCTGTAGCATGTATGTATGGACAGCGGAACCTATCAGCTACACTATATCACTATCTAACCTACAGTCCCTGACAAAAGTCTTGTCGCTTGTGTACAAATTGACCTAAAGTGCCGCTAAAATATATTTCTAATCAAGATTTTGTTACAAGAAATGAGTCATTTTAATCTCAACAGCTTTTGTAATAATGTTTCAGTGCAAAACAAAACTGACAAAAAGTACAACTTGGTAAAGCCCATTGAGTCAATTTTTGCCAAGACATAAGTGTTGTCGTCTTGTCATATGAGCTTCACCTGTGAATAATAATGGATCAATTAGGTCTCAGGTGTGTATAAAAAGAACCCCAGTACACTAGAACCTTCACATCAACTGCAACTAGACCTCTGCAAACATGCCTAAGACTCAAGAGGCTAAAGATTATCAAGAGGCTAAAGACCAGATCCACTGCTGATATGGCAGACACCTTCAATGTGTCTCAGCTTCAAGTTCAGAGGATAAAAACAAGATTTGAAGAGACTGGAGACGTTTTGGACAAGCCCAGATCAGGCAGACCCTGCAAGACAACTGCTCGAGGGGACCGTTTGTTGGCTTGAAAATCCAAGGCCAGCCCATTTTCCACTGCAGCAGAGCTCCACGAGACCTGGTCACCTGAAGTCCCTGTGTCAACCACAACAGTTTGTCGGATTCTGTCTCGAAATGGCCTCCATGGTCGAATCAGTGCCCGTAAGCCAGCACTAAACAAAAGACAATTGAAAAACCGTGTGGCATTTGCCAGGGCCCACAACCTGCTAAAAGGATGGATGCTGGAAAAGTGGCAGAAGGTGGATTTTTCAGATGAATCTTTTTTTTTATTCCACCACAGTCGCTGCAAATATTGCAGGAGACCTACTGGAACCCACATGGAGCCGAGATTTACCCAGAAAACAGTGAAGTTTGGTGGAGGCAAAATCATGGTCTGGGGTTACATCCAGTATGGGTGTGTGCGAGGGATCTGCAGGGTGGAAGGCAACATCAATAGTCTAAAATACCAAGAAATCTTAGTTACCTCTTATTTTCCCAACCATAAAAAAGGCCAAATTCTGCAGCAGGATGGTGCTCCATCGCATACTTCCATCTCCACATCAAAGTTCCTTAAGGTAAAGAAGATCAAGATGCTCCAGGATTAGCCAGCCCAGTCACCAGACATGAACATCATTGAGCATATGTGGGGTAGGATGAAAGAGGAAGCATGGAAGACGAAACCAAAGAATAGTGATGAACTCTGGGAGGCATGCAAGACTGTTTTCTTTGCTATTCCTGATGACTTCATCAATAAATTATATGAATCCTTGCTAAACCGCATGGATGCTGTCCTTCAAGCTCATGGAAGTCATACAAGATATTAAATTTTGATCTCACAGCACCACTACTTAATTTGCTGACATATTTTTGGATTTGCAGTAAAGTTGTTCAATTTCTTTATAGGCGACAAAACCTTTGTCTTGCCAAAATATGACCTTTCTGTCTTGATTAAATGATAAATCTTTTTTCAGTGAAACTAATTTATTTCAGTGCATTAAACATCATTTGGGAGGGCTTTAGCTTTTCATATGAGCTATTTCTAACACCAATTGATTAATTAAAAGTCAGGTTAATAGCAGGAGTTTCTACAAAATAGAGAAGCGACAAGACTTTTGTCAGGGACTGTACACTGACTATCTCCCACTAACTATCTGTATTATATATATATATAAGCTAACTAACTAACTAACTATCTACACAGGAAAGCACAGAGCAATAACACTGCTGTCTTTCTCAGAACTGAAAAAATAAAATGAAGAAAATGGCTGCTGGGGAGGTTCTTATATAGTCAAGGGGTAGGAACTTTCCTATTGGTTGCTAGGGATGTTGCTAAGCTCATACAAAGACATTGCAGCCTTCTCATTGGCCCACATGCAAGAAGCAGGGAGGGATCATGGGTTCAGAGGGAAAAAAATCTAGAATATTCGTGAATATTTTGCACTATATTCTAAATCTTCGCAAATTCTCGAAGTGGCGATATTCACGATTAAAATTCACGATTTTAATATTCGCACCCAACACTATCCATATAGTGTGGATATGTTTAAAAATAGAGGGATTGACACAACCATTGCTGGATCTCGTTTATAATGCAGATGTTAAGTGTATACAAGGTTTTATCCTTCCTTATCAGTTCCCTCATTGCGATTTAAGTATACTTCATGATCTGATCTTTTTTTTTTTTGCCATTATAGTTAATGGGTCACTAAGAAAGTCATAAAAACTGATGTCAGGTTGTCATTACATTTTCAGTTAAGGTAAATTGGAAGCAAAAAATATATTGCAAAGGAAGTAATAACCCAAAAATATCATGTGTCCTTTCATAGTTAGAAGTGTTATGTTGAAATGTTAATAGGTTTCCTAGCTCAAAATTGCCTTTTCTTTTTGCATATTATACAAAAGTTAAAGGGAAAACTGATCTATGAATGACCAAATTGCTGCTCTTTAACTTCTACAGCATTTAATCTTATTCTTGTCATGAATCACAAACCATTTAGTACATCTGTTACTTTGTTTTTCTTAATAGAATTCTTCCAAGACAAAATATAGGATCAAACTGTTATTGGCAACAGAATGGCTGAATTTGCCTTGAAACCGTTTTGTAGCTGAATTGCTGGCCTTATTGCTTGTGCTCACCTTACAGTACAAATTTTCCAGAATTGTTGATAAAGCAGGCTCTGTATAATCTAATTTACATTTGCTGTTTTTGATGCCTTTTCAGTGTTTGCTAATTCATTTTTGAAGGTAAGTCCAGATAGAGCCACATGTGTTCCATTAAGTAATGCATTGCATGTGTTTAAACTACTTTCTTTGGACCAAATACTGGTGGGTGCATATTATTTTAAATTATATATATTAAGATGACCATATAGAGTTTGTTAATGTAGTTGGCTAGGCAATGTATATACAACCGCTGACAAAACAGTAATTCTGCAGCCATGGAAGCCTGTGGTGCCCTACAGTACCTCCATATGCCACTGATTTCATTTTTTTTTTCTGTCAAATTCACTATGAAGACATGAAACCTTTTCCGTCCTTTGCAGAAAGGAGTTGGCTACACTTGAGTCACTTTCCATTATAGTTTATGGTAAGACAGAAACAGCCAAGTTAGAGCAAGCACAGGTTCTGCATCTCCTGTTCACTGTCAAGGTTAGCAGCATATGTAAGGCCAATTATGCAAAACTGCTGCTTTTGGGGAACTTACATCAATTTAATCACTTCTAGTAGTCTTTTATATATACCAACTCAAGGGCTTAAAGAGGTTCTTTGGTTTCATATTTTTTCCGCACAGAGTATCCCAAACACTGCTTATTTTTATCCCATATACGGTACCTGTTTTTCATGTCAACACTTTCATTCCGCTTCTCTCAGCATCACTGAATCCTACACAAGCAGAATTTCCTGTTTTATTCTGTTTCCTCCTGGGTTTGCCAACCAAACCCAGCATGCATTGCTCTGTAATGTTTCAAAAGGCATTCTCCGCTGACCACACCGCTCTCTCTGCAATAATCATGTCCCCTATTCCTCCTCTTTCCATGTTAGCTAGGTGGAGCGAGCCCTGTGAAACAGTATAGAGCAATGAATGGTGAATCAGAGTAGTAAACCCAGCAGGAAACTGAGGAAAACAGAAAGTTCTGCATGTAAACATCATGTACAGGTGCAATAATGTACAAAATTACTGAGAAAAGAGGAATTTTGGTGACAAAAACAAGTATATGTGGCAAAAATATGAAGTCATTGGGGTACTCTAAATAATCACAAATCATTATGAAGCTGGAGAACTCATTTAGCATTAAAGTTAAGTTAATTAAAAGTTTAGATTTCCTGAGACATTGCATATGCCAGACTTAATGAAAAATCTACTGGAGTAAAATGTGCCCAGTTTATAATAAAAACATATGCCTCTTAATAAGTGTGTTGCATCTTGAGCTGCTTATACACCACAGATATAAATGTATGCCAGCTATGTGCTCGTGTAGTGTTCTGATATAATAAATATGTCAGGCTAAGGAGGCCATGCGCCTATGCTAAATGCTGCCCACTGTTTTGTAAAGTGCCCTGAGAGGTTGAAAATCCCAAAAGGATGCAGCAAAATGATGCTTACTTGCAACTTTTAGCACTTTTTGCTACCTCCTCTTGGAAGAACTGACAAGTCGGAAAGTGTGTTAGGCTTTCCTTTGTATGTTGAATGGTTCTTCATTATCTGCTTACATAGCTTTTCATACAGTGTAGCAAGGTGGAAGTGGTCCTTTAATGTAGTTGGCTAGTGATCAATGGTACCTGGCCGCATTCCTGAGGTCTGAAGTAACAGTACATGCGTAGTGCAAACTGAAGACCTTTAGCTATGTAACAAAGAGCTCGGCTCCATTGAGGACATCATCAGGGTAATATATGTCTTGCTATCAACACCTCTCTTTGTAGCATATGGGGATTGGAAAGTTATAATGATGGGAACTGGTTAATGGGAAGCTGGCTCATTTCACAGCTTTGGTGACTGTTACTTACTTTACTCTGTATGTTATCATTTGTATATGTGTTTTATCATATTTTAGTAAACATTTTATGCACCTAAGTCCAGTTAAGCCTATTTATTCCCGAATCTCAAAATTTACGGTAATACACATACAAAAAAATATTATGGTTTCTTTCATTCCTTCACCATACTTGCTGCACCCAATGCAGCAAGGCATTGCAATACACAGAGGATGTAAAGCTCTGTTAGAGACAGTGTCTGACTGTGGTTCCATGTGTCAGACTGGGGTTCCATGGGCCCACCAGGGGAAATTATTCTTGACCCCCAACCCCCATATCATCAATAAGGTCTAATAGGTTTTTATTCAAAGAAATAGAACCTAGTGGCAAGTAACTGACACCATAGGTTGCCCCAAATATTTGGCTGGACCTTGGATCTTTGGGGTGTTCTATGGTACTAGAGCCTGGGCCCACATGAGGATCCTCTGGTGCGTCAGTATGACCCTGGTTAGGGAGCAGTATGGTTTCCATGTACTGCAGAACAGGCTCAGTACACAAGATCTGCCATATACAAGAGGAATACTTTGGACTTGTTTGATGGATTGCCACTGCACCCTTGGGGTATATTTAGATGACTTTCCAATCCTATGATGATTTGCCACTGTTCTATGTTTTCTTAGTTTGGAAATAACGTTCACAGAGGTCCTGTGGTACTTCAGGTCCTTAGAAATTATTTTTAAAGACTTCACATACCAATGAATTTAACCATTCATTTTAGCATTTGATCTGGAGTTTATATCCAGAGATTTAGTGGGTAAAAAATGCAAACACTCCCCAAAAAATGATCATATGTTGGTTATATCTTTGTGCCTGTAGATATGTAAATTACATGTATATTATATTTTTCAGTTGCAGGCAATTTTACTTTTAATTATTACCATTGCTGATACTTGAGAGTTACAAAAAGTATGTCAATTTTGTGAAACCTAAACATAGCTTACATTTTTGTTCTAATTTGATTTGAATTTGTTGTGTTTAAACTTAATGTTAATATGCTCGGTACATTCAATCATTTCCATATGACTTATAATTCTACAATAATGAGAGTATGAGCTAGAGTAGATGGTGAATATGTTCTAAAAGCAAATTAATGACTCATTTGATTAAAGTAATCTCGTCATGTATTTTTCTAAAGCTGCATATCTCTAAACTGCTGCTTTTTTTTGTTCCTGCCTTTGTCCCATTTTATTATGAACTGTAGTTTTTATATGCTCATTTTTTTTTATTTTGTTCGTTTATAGCCAGACAGATGTACTTTCTTGTAAAACTCCAAAATGATTGTAATTGTATGATTTCTATGCCAAAGAAGAGGCCACATATGCCTGGTATTAAAAGTCCAAGTGATTTGGGTTAAACATAACCACATTTTAAGCTTAATATGAAGACTGCATTAGAAATATAGTTTGCTAAGTGACTGTACTGTAATAGGTTCAGAGATTCTAGAGACACATGGTAAAGGCATAAAGGCACAAAATCCTAGAGGGATGTATGAAAACTGAGGAGTAGAATTCTGCAAAATATTTTGATGAAATACTTAATTTGAAACTTTCTGTAGATTTACATTTGAAATGAAAATTGGCGTTTGTTCTACTATGCGTTCAATCACGGTTTTACGGGGCTGGTTTGTGTATAAACAGAAATGTTGCTGACATGATATAATTATTTAACTAGTATGCCTTGCATATAGCCTGTCATGGTGAGATCCATAACCTTAACTGACCTTCTTGAGTCTCCACGATTTAACTCTTGGCAGTCCTGCGACTTGGGTTATTTGTGGCACAATTATTTAATTTATATGACATTACTGCATTCCAATTGACTTTACGTCTCAATTGAGAAGGTAAACATAACAGATAACAGAGGATTTCGTGTTTTTTTTTTTTTGCATGACCTAAGGCTAGGTTCATACTACATTTTTTCATCCTGTTGAATAGTTCCTTTTTTCTCATCTTTTAACTATCCGTTGACTATAAACATCTCAGCACTTATTTCTGCGCAGATGTTTCTGAATGTCCGAGCTGAATTTGCAGCTGTACGCTAATCGTGAAGCTGCGGGAGTGGGAAGCCCACTGTCAATGACAGTAGGGCTCCCCATAGACACGGCAGGGACAGTTTTTTACCATCCCTGCCTTCCCCATTGTGTATAAACAGTAACCAATGAGCACTGTGTATACAGATCAAAAAGCAGCAATGCTGCTTCCTGCTCTGGTTCTAGCAATCATGTGATTGCTTGAGGATGGGTCAGATCAGCTCTGCATTAAGGCTGTACAGCCTTGTACAACCCCTCTGGGGACTGTTTTCTCCCCGTAACTAGAGATAATACTGTATGTCAACCCCAGTTACAGAGGGAAATCTGCAATAAAAAATAATATATATATGTATTCCGCCCAGAAGTGTGTTCGGTGATGTCACCGGCTCTGATGGGCGGGCTTTACAAAATGCTTTGCCCTGCATGATTCAGCGCAGGGCAAAGGATAGCATCAGAGCATGAACTGCACGGATGCTCAAGTCAGGGGGCTGCCGGGGTGAAAATGTGGATATGTACGGGTTCAGCTCTGAACCCTGACAACACCTTTAAGTTCCTATGCATTAGTCTCAGTTCTCCACATGCAAGCACTGGCAGTTCTTACCCATTGTGCAAATTTCCCACAGTTCTTACAGGTTGCCCAGCTGAAGTAGTAGTTAACAGACCCAAGTCTCTCTCTGAAGCAGTTTTCCTCACACTGCACTATTCTCTCAAGCCTAAGCATCCAAAAATAGGGGTGCAACACTTCTCACTATGCAACCACAGGGTGGACCCCAGCATCAGTTCTGCATCTTTTTTTTTACAGGATACTGTATGTATTCACAATAAATGTTTCCACAATGTCCTTGGCAGGACATGGATCTTTAGCAACTCACACACTGTATATGTGTATATAAAGCTGGAGAGTGCAGTTCTTTTGAAATCCACAAACAGAGGGACATATTTATTAAGACCGGCAATTTAAACACCTGTGCCGCTGGAGGAAGAGCCAGGAAGTTATGAGGAGCTGAAGGGCTCAACTTAAATTTGTAGCTTTCTCCAGCAGGATGTCCGACAAGCTAACAACCAAGGGACCTGGCGTATGTCAAAAACTGGCATAGAAAATCGTGAATGAAATGTTTGGAGTACAAAATGATGAATGAGACGGGTCTGCCCTCTTCCCTGCCCATGGCACGCCTCTTTTTTTTTTTAGACCGGGAGGAAAATTGGAGTGAACAGGAAAAAGTCGCAGATTTTGATGCAAAATGGTTTGTGACAAAATCTGTGACTGATATACGCCACAGAACTGAGAAAAAGCTGGACACAAATGGGCCCCAGAGTCTTTAAAGCAGAATGATAATGTCTCACATGCAGGTATGGTAGAAACCTTAGTTCCCAAAGGGCATGTCACTGTTTGTTGTGCAGAGGAGAAATAGCAGTGGTCACTGTAGAACTTTTTTCATCAGAAAGTTTTGCACTGTAATTCCTATAAAAGGAAAACAGAACGGCACCCAAATAGCCTCAAAACAGTGGATTAAAACACATGCATTTATTGTACTTACAAGAATCCAAGGTAAAATCACATATCAGTATAAAACATCTCACAAAGAGAATGCCCAATAGCATAAGAGCTTCTCTCAAGAAATTGCCCCGAATATTAGTTAATTACTATTGTGGGACTTCACTATTTCCTTTATTCCTTATATAGGAATTACAGTCTGACACCATGATTTCTCATCTGCACGATAACCACATGCACCTTGGGAACCAAGGTTTTTAAAATAGTTGCAAGTAAAAAGTTTTCATTCGGTTTTAAAGACCCTGTGTTTGTGAATTTCAAAAAAGCAGCATGCTACAACTTTGATATTATCTGAAGTGGGAGCATTGACTTAATTCTATTGGAGTTGTTGCGCTCAGTGTGAACTACACAAATAAGTTATTTTATATTTGAACTTTCACCTTGTGCTTGTAAAGTATAAACAGGTACCATAAGATTTAAATCTCCTAAACATTCAGCTATGGAGATTCCAAAGGTCCTGCTCAGACAGCTTTTCTCCACAGAACATCTACACACACCTCCTCTCCACACTGACTTGCTTTGTAAAGTTCTCCACTTGTCTCTACATGTTTGCTTCTCTGGCTGGTTCACACCACAGGGCTGTGTTCAACCTGCCTCCTCCTATCTCACTGTCTCAGCACCAACTCACTGCTCTGATCTAGCTCCTTCCTATTGGGAGAGATACACAGTCTCACCTAGCAACTGGATATTATGGCCTGTTAACTACATACTGCCCTTTACCCAGGAGATGCATGAATACATAAGAAAATACATGGTTAACAGTGTTGGGCGAGCATGTTCAGCCGAACACGAGTTCGGCTCGAGCATCGTGATGCTCCGCACATCGAGGTGTTTGACCGAACACCGCATGTGCTCGAGCGCGATACTCGTGTCTTCTCCCCGCACATTTGTTGGCTACTACGCAGCCAATAAACGTGCGGGTAAGTACTGCCACTAACAGTAATGCCGTAGCCATGTTGGTTACTGGCATTACAGTGATTGGCTGGCCAGAACGCGTCATCGGGTGCTATAAAGCACCTGATGACACGTGTTCGGCTTAATCTTAGTCAGGGAGAGATGTGCTGAAGAAGGGACAGATAGTGTAGGGAGTGAAATAATAATATATTAGGGAAAAAACTTGTTAGAGACCCAAAAGTCCTTTTAAGGACTATTGTTGTATCTGGGAGCAATATAATTATTAGCGCAACCTGCGCTAAATTGCACGGAATTGTTAGAGACCCAAAACTGCTTTTAAGGACTATAGTTGTATCTGGCTACAATATATATTATTAGCACAACCTGCGCTAAAATGCGTGCAATTATTAGTGCCGCTTCTGATACTGACACAACCTCTGCTACATCTTTTATTTTACATTTACGCAGCCTAAATATCTGTGACATTCAATGCAATAGTTTGGCCGCTGGTGACAGCGACATTACTTGCGCTATACCTCTTGTATGACGTTTGTGCATCCTAAATATCAATGACATTCATTCAGTGTAATTTTTTATTAGCCGGTGGCGTCAGCGACATTATCTGTGCTACATCTCCTGTTGTGTGCATCCTAAAAATATCTGTGACATTCTGTGTACTTTATTTGCGCATACACTAACAAAACCTGCACTACTGTACGTGTGACATACTTGCAAGCATATATGCCATTTAATATGCGCAAGGCAAGCAGTAAGGGATAGGGAAGTGCCGTGCTCCTGATGGTGCATGCAGAGGCCATGGCCCTGGGCGTGGTGAAACTGTGCCTGCTGCCAGTGCACAAGAAACACACTTATCCACAATACCTAGCTTCATGTCCCAGTTTGCAGGGCGGCACCGGACACCACTCTTGAAGTCAGACCAGTGCGACCAGGTGGTCGGTAAGATTGCAGCAGATAATCCTTCCAGTGGGTTAAGCACCACCCTGTCTTCCACAAAGTCCAGTCTCAATAGCCAAAAATCTGGTGAACAGAATCCTCATCCTGATACTCCTTCCACCCACCATTAAGAGTCTTGGCAAACAAGTGATCCCACACTCGGATATTCCGATGAGCTCTTTTCATCAACATTCCTTAATTTGGGCCTCTCGACAAGCCCGCTTGAAGAAGGACATGAGGAGATCTTGTGCCTTAAGCAACTCTTGAGCATCCACAGTCAGAAGAAAATGATGGTGGGGAATAGCATTTAGTGTTTCACGAGGTGGATGATGATGATGAGACACAGTTGCCAATGCTGTAAGTCAACCGCAATTAGTGTCTCAAGAGGTTTATGATGAGCATGAGACACAGTTGTCAATAACTGAGGATGTTGTTTGGGAAAGTCAGGAGGATGACTAGAGTAAGGAGGTGAAAGAGGAGGTGGTGGACAATGAAGTCACTGACACAACCTGGGAAGGTGGCTAGCCGAGCGAGGACAAGAGTACAGAGGGGGAGGGATCCGCAGCACCACAACAGGCTGGAAGAGGCAGTGGGGTGGCAAAAGGGAGAAGGCGGGCCACACCAAACAGGCCCCAACTGTTCCACGGAGCACCCCCTTACGGAAATCTCCCTTGCCAAGGAGTAGATGTTCCTCAGTCTGGCGCTTTTTTCAGGAAAGTGCGTACGATAAAAGAATTGTTATTTGCAACCTGTGCCGTACCAAAATAAGCAGGGGCGTGAACACTAGCAACCTCACCACCACTAGCATGATCCGCCACATAGCATCAAAGCACCCTAATAGGTGGGCCAAATGCCTGGGTCCACAATAAGTGTCTGCGAGTCACACCACTGCCTCCTCTTCCCCTGTGTTACGTGCTGGGCAATACCCTGTCCAAGACACAGGACCAGATGCCTCGCGCCATGCACCTGGAACTTCGCAAGCACCATCAGCTAGCACATCCACTTCTGTGTCCAAGCGCAGCGTACAGATGTCTATACCCCAGGCCTTTGAATGAAAGCGCAAATACCCAGTCACCCACCACAGGCCATAGCAATAAAAGCATCTTTCAAAATTACAGGCCCTGGAAATGTTGCCATTTAGGTTTGTGGAAACTGAGGATTTCCGCAGCCTGATGGAGGCAGCCGTCCCGCGTTACTCTGTCCCCAGCCACCAATATTTTTCACGGTGTGCAGTCCCAGCCTTACACAAGCATGTGTCCCATAACATAACCCATACCCTGACCAACGCAGTTATTGGGAAGGTCCACTTAACGACTGACACAAGTGTTTTTGTGGAGGGAGAGGAGCGCCAAGTCCCAAAGCAATTAAAATGATAAAATTTAAGGCATGGAGTAGGATGAATCACACTATATATTAAAATCACAACATGACCTGGTTAAAAACACCTCGGATGAGTGAACCAATGTCACGCACAATGTAGAGATCCACAGATAAAGTGTTGTAGATGGAGTAGGTTTACTTACTTCACGAGGGGGCTATCAACCGGATAAGCACATGATACCCATGGCAGACTCCACCCGGCCAGGATCGCTGGTAGAGTATTAGTGAATAACGGCAGCAGCACTCAAGTCGCTTCTGGTCAGCACATTTTTATTGGTAATATATGGCCCAATGCGTTTCGGGGATAGAAAGATCCCCTTCTCTCTCCTGCCATACATCCTGCCATGATTGCTGTATGGCAGGAGAGAGAAGGGGATCTTTCTATCCTCGAAAGGCGTTGGGCCATGTTGTTATTGTAATATATAGTGTGATTCCTCCTACTCCATGCCTTAAATTTCATTTTAATTGCTTTAGGACTTGGCGCTCCTCTCCCTCCACTCCCCCAATTGCTCTTCCCCTTCTCCCCCTCAGGTGTTGGTGGTCTGACTTGTGTCAGTTTACCCGCATCTCAGGTTCGCCTTCAACATTGTGTACTACTTCCAGTGTCACTCACCCTTATGGGTGCTGCCGTCCCACTCCTCTTTCTGCATTATCACTAGCAATATCAATACACTATTTCTTTCTTTCCACCACCACTGTCGGCGCCTGTTTTGTCACATCCTCAGGGATTCCCTTCCCTCAGTGATTTGACTAACTTACTTTTTTTCCTTTTTTCGTTTCACAAGTGTTTTTGGCCAGGGACGCTACATTTCCTTGACTGCACACTTGGTGAACATTGTGGAGGCCGGGAGCGAGTCGTACCCTGGCATGGCACAGGTGCTACCGATACCTAGGATTGCGGGCCCTACTTCCATCAGGGTTTCCGCTACCTACGTTATTGGATGCAACCCCCCCTTGTCCTCCTCTGCCTCCTCCTCCACTTCCACCTCTGAATTCTCATCTTGCAGCACCAGTCAGCCATCAGTCAGTAGCTGGAAGCAGTGTAGCACTGCAGTAGGGAAGCGGCAAAAGGTCGTCCTTAAACTGATCTGCTTAGATGACAAACAGCACACCTCCGCAGAGCTATGGCAGGCGATAAGGAACCAGACTGAGCCATGACTCTTGCCACTGTGAGGCTGTGAGGTTTTACACAACTTTGAGGAATCAGATGGTGAGCGTCGATAACACTATTATCAGCGTAACAATCCCACTTCTGTGTCTACTCAAACGATCCCTGCTCAAAATTAAGGCGGAAGCTTTGCATGGAGAAGAGGTGGAAATGGGGTAAGACAGTACACAGGCTAATAGCCAGACCACCCTCAGTTCGTCTTCTCCATGCAAATTGGATGATGATGAGGAGGAGGAGCAGAAGACGGTTGCCTCCGCTACAGAGGGTAGTACCCATGGAAGTTTTATTCTATCTGTTTAGCATGGATGGGTAGAAGAGGAGGAAGAGGATGAGGAGATTGAGAGTCATCCTCCTGATGAGGACTCTGTCTGTTGGGACTCTGGCACACATGGCTGACTTTATGTTAGGCTGCCTTTCCCGGGACCCTCATATTGTACGCATTTTGGCCAACACCGATTACTTGTTGTTCACCCTTCTCGACCCCTGCTACAAAGAGAACTTTTCATCTCTCATTCCTATGGTGGAGAGGATGAGCAAAATGGTGCAATACCAGAAGGTCAATGTGGAAAAATTGCTCCAAAAACTTCCAGCTGACAACGCTGGCTGCAGAGTACGTAGTTCCTTGGCCAACCGAGGAGGGGAGACGAGGGGAACACACAGCAGTTCCAACAAAGGCAAGGCAACACTCTCCAAGGCCTGGGACAGTTTTATAACACCCTGCCAGCACCCTCAACCTGATGCACAGCCTAGTGGCACAAGGAGGGAAACATTTTGGAAGATGGTTAAGGAGTACGTAGCAGACCGTGTCAGCATCCTCAGTGATCCCTCTGTGCCTTACAACTATTGGGTGTCCAAGGTGGCGCTCTACGCCGTGGAGGTGCTGGCCTGCCCCGCCACCAGCATTTTGTCAGAATGTGTATTTAGTGCTGCTGGGGGCGTAATAACTGATAAGCGCATCCGCCTGTCAACTGAAAATGCTGACTGGTTGACTCCTATAAAAAAGGCCTAGATTGCCCCTGACTTCTCTACTCCACCAGAGTAAAGCGGCTGAACGTAAAGGCACTCTAAATGTGGCTTTTATGGTGTATTGAATAAACTGTATTCCCATGCACCCCTTCCACCACTAAAAGGGGTATTTGGTTCAATCTCCCTTTTCTTATTCTCCTCCAGCAAGCAACATGCTTATAAGGCTGCCCTCGTTCCTAATGTTTTAGAGGGTTAGCTCAGCAGCTGGCCCTCACCCATAATGTTTTAGAGGGTCACCAGCAGGCCCTCACCATAATGTTTCTGAGTGTCACCAACAGGCCCTCAACCATAATGTTTTTGAGGGTCACCAGCATGCTCTCAACTATAATGTTTTTGATGGTCACCAGCAGGCCCTCGCCCATAATGTTTTAGAGGGTCACCAGCAGGCCCTTGTTCATAATGTTTTAGATGGTCAGATGAGCAGCAGACACTCGCCCCTAATGTTTTAGAGGGTCAGCTCAGCAGCAGACCATCATCCCTAATTTTTTAGATCGTCAGCTCTGCAGCAGGTCCTCACCCATAATGTTTTAGATGGTCAGCTCAGCAGCAGGCCCTCACCCCTAATGTTTTAGAGGGTCAGCTCAGCAGCAGTCCCTCACCCTTAATGTTGTAGATGGTCAGATCAGAAACAGCGCTCGCCCATAATGCTTTAGATTGTCAGCTCGGCAGCAGGCACTCGCCCATAATGTTTTAGATGGTCAGCTCAGCAGCAGGCCCATACCCATAATGTTTTAAATGGTCAGATCAGCAGCAGGCACTCGCCCTAATGTTTTAGCGGGTCAGCTCAGCAGCAGGCCCTCGTCCATAATGTTTTAGATGGTCAGCTCAGCAGCAGGCCTTCACCCTTAATGTTTTAGATGGTCAGCTTGGCAGCAGGCCCTCGCCCCTAATGTTTTAGAGGGTCAGCTAAGCAGCAGACCCTCACCCCTAATGTTTAGAGGGTCAGTTCCGCAGCAGACCCTAACTCCTAATTTTTTAGATGGTCAGCTCGGCAGCAGGCCCTCACCCATGATGTTTTAGATGGTCAGCTCAGCAGCAGGCCCTCACCCCTAATGTTTTAGATGGTCAGCTCAGCAGCAGGCACTAGCCCATAATGTTTTAGATGGTCAGCTCAGCAGCAGGCCCTCGCCCATAATGTTTTAGATGGTCAGCTCAGCAGCAGGCACTCACCCATAATCTTTTAGATGGTCAGCTCGGCAGCTGGCACTCATACATAATGTTTTAGATAGTCAGCTAAGCAGCAGGCCCTCGCTCATAATGTTTTAGATTGTCAGATCAGCAGCAGGCCCTCGCCCCTAATGTTTTAGATGGTCAGATCAGCAGCAGGCACTCGCTCCTAATGTTTTAGATGGTCAGTTCAGGAGCAGACCCTCACCCCTAATTTTTAGCAGCACTTGCACTTTATATACAAGTAAATATAAAGGAAAGAATGTTTCCTAGCAAATTTTCCTCTAAAAGCTATTTTATATTCGGTTTTGTGCGTATTATTGTCAGTCTATAAAAGTGGCGTACTACTCAGACAACATCGTTCACAGCAGCGACATGGGAGTCCAAGATGCATCCAGACATCCTCCCCATGCTGGTCCCGAACCATTTCAGTGGTGTGTCCATCAATTTCTGACCTTTTCCTGTGAACCAGACACCCTCCCCTCTTCAGAGCAGAGGGTGCCTGGTTTACTGCTCGGGTTCTCCCATTGACTTCCATTGTGCTCGGGTCCTCGGTAGAGCACCCGAGCATCCCGAGGTGTTCTACTCGAGCACCCGAGCACTTTGGTTCTCGACCAACACTAATGCTTAACCCTTTTTGCTGTGTACATATAAGAAATTTAAATAAAACTCTTTTTCAGTGGGAAACTGCAAAAGGCTAAAACACATGGTGTAAACAAAGCCTTAGATGACACCTGGTATTTTTTTAATCATGAAAACTGTGTGGTTTCTTGACCTGATGCAGAACTCTTAACTCAAAAATGTTATCTGTAAAGCAGAGATAATTACTTTTGCTGCATGTATTTTGTATGTTCTATGATATATACTACGGACACTACCAATAATGCTTTTTCTCACATATTAACAGCCTATATGTGAATATTGTACTGTATGTAACATTTAGTGCACTGCTCTTTTGTCCGCATCTTTATCTAGTCCTATCAAGAGAACAATACAGTTCTGTCATACTGTTGTCCTAATTCTATGAATCAACTATTATACTTGCAAGTACCATCTTCCCTTCCTAGCAGGAGTAAACTAAATAATGGATTACTATATACACTGCCTGTCCCAAAAAAAAGTCACCACCAAAAAAAGGTTACAATTTGTTGGACCGTCTTTAGCTTTGATTACGGCACGCATTCGCTGTGGCATTGTTTCGATAAGCTTCTGCAATGTCATAAGATTTATTTCCATCCAGTTTTGCATAAATTTTTTCACCAGGATCTTGCATTGATGATGGTAGAGTCTGACCTCTGCGCAAAGCCTTCTCCAGCACATCCCAAAGATTCTCACTGGGGTTAAGGTCTGGACTCTGTGGTGGCCAATCCATGTGTGAAAATGATGTCTCATGCTCCCTGAACCACTCTTTCACAATTTGAGCCCCATGAATCCTGGCATTGTCATCTTGAAATATGCCCGAGCCATCAGGGAAGAAAAAATCCATTGATGGAATAACCTGGTCATTCAGTATGTTCAGGTAGTCAGCTGACCTCATTCTTGGAGCACATACTGTTGCTGAACCTAGACCTGACCAACTGCAGCAACCCCAGATCATAGCACTGTCCCCACAGGCTTGTACAGTAGGCACTAGACATGATGGGTGCATCACTTCATCTGGCACTCTTCTTACCCTGATGCGCCCATCACTCTGGAACAGGGTAAATCTGGACTCATCAGACCACATGACCTTCTTCCATTGCTCCAGAGTCCAATCGTTATGCTCCCTAGCAAATTGAAGCCTTTTTTCTGGTTTGCCTCACTGATTAGTGGTTTTCTTACGGCTACACAGCTGTTCAGTCCCAATCCCTTGAGTTCCCTTCGCATTGTGCGTGTGGAAATGCTTTTACTTTCACTATTAAACATAGACTTGAGTTCTACTGTTGTTTTTCTTCGATTTGATTTCACCAAATGTTTAAGTGATCGCCGATCACGATTATTCAGGATTTTTTTCCGGCCACATTTCTTCCTTGAATAGGATGGGTCCCCACTATCCTTCTAGTTTTTAATAATGCGTTGGACAGTTCTTTACCCAATTTTAGTAGTTTCTGCAATCTCCTTAGATGTTTTCTCTGCTTGATGCATGCCAATGATTTGACCCTTCTCAAACAGACTAACATCTTTTCCACGACCACGAGATGTGACTTTCGACATGGTTGTTTAAGAAATGAGAAGCAACTCATTGCACCAGTTGGACTTAAATAACTTGTTGCCAGCTGAAAGATAATCCCCAATGCAGTAATTATCCAATAGGAGGCTCACACCTATTTGCTTAGTTAAATCCAGGTGGCGACTTTTTTTTTGGACAGGCAGTGTATATAAAAGTTGTATCTGTCTGTGCTGACTGCTACAGAAGGACAATATTTTGTATTTACTGTTCAGTAGAATGCTACTGCCAAATTAAAAAGAACAGCCACATTTCTAAAAAAAAAAATGTTTTCAATGAATATTGAGTTTTACTAATATTTCTTTCTGACAAAATGTGTCTCTTTAAGGTGATAATATTCCAAAATAATTCATAGCATTCCAATACCAAATATTCCAATATAATTTCTGTTGTTGCTTTCCTGTTTCCATAACAAATTGCAGGAAGTACTAAGGGCATCCATAGACTCTGGTACAGTCATGCCTTTAATTCTGATAGTCCAAGTCCAAAAGAGCTGTATTGTTTGCCCACCTTTGCCCTGGTAAACCTTTTTTTGGCCATTAATTTACTGTCCTTAATAATAATCAGTTAATGAGGAGGTCCAGTGCTCCATTATAGTGCTCCAGTATGTATGATTGATGCTTGCATGTATAGGCTTTGTTATATTGCCCATTTAGAGAACAGAGCGGTAGTTGTATACAGAAATATTTTTACACTTAGGTCATACTGAATAATGGTTTAGCTTTGTTAGTTTCTTTATATACAGAGGTCTGAAAACAAGTGTTCAGTTTACAGGCTAGGATTATTTAAACAATTTGTCAAGAATGAAGAAGGGAAGCATTTAGCCTGGCATTTTGTATTTTACTGCCTCTTCCGATCTGCAAAACAACCTAAATTCTCTGGCTGGCTACACTTTTTGAAAACCCAACTTCATTATTATAATTTGTTTGTGACATGGTAGGTTTCTTTTTGCACTTATTACTTTTATTACAGAATTTATTTCTAATTTCAGTTCCAATATTATTTCTGTGAAACATTAAAAAACATACAAAAAGGACCAATATTAACTGTATATGTGGGGGCACATAAAAATAATATAGGGTTTGTTACTCTGCTTAGGACTTACCTGTCTTAGGCCTCA
This sequence comes from Bufotes viridis, assembly GCA_033119425.1. Lineage (NCBI taxonomy): Eukaryota > Metazoa > Chordata > Amphibia > Anura > Bufonidae > Bufotes > Bufotes viridis. The sequence continues at coordinate 298,051,029 of CM065590.1, read as the reverse complement.
TGCAAATTGCACAAGGAAGCATTTAAATCTATGGGTCCACAAAAAAATAAAACGGACCACAAATGGATGTCATCTGTGTGCTGTCTGCATCCATGTGTCCATTCCACAACAAGATAGAAATGCCCTATGCCACAAAATGTGGACCATGGAGCCACTGAAGTCAATGGGTACGCAAAAAACGCACTGACCCCACACGGATGTCATCTGTGTTTTACGGAATACAAAGACCAGTGCTCCCACATTCATGCATTACATTTCTTTCGAATGGCTGGCATGTGCTGTCTACTACATTTTTTCCAACGGTCGCTGCAGGATAGCGCTCCCGCATTGTCAGCTATGAAAATTGATCACTGGAGTTTTCTGAATTTGGATCCATGCCAAATAGCCTACTGCCAAGTCTGTATTAATTCCATGAGACCACCCACTTAAGGACAGCAAAAATTATAGTATAAATAAAGGCGAAAAGTGTAAAAACTAAATTTGAACCAGATTTGTTGTAAATCTGTTAGGCAGCACAGTGGATCAGGAGCTGGAGAACCATTGTCTGACATCACTGTGTTTCTGGGGTAAAATCCTCTATATGCTTGTTGCTGGGTATCCTCTTGGTATTCTTTCCTGTTCTAAAAGCATTATTTTAGATTAGCTAGTTACCTATGAAATTAGCTGTAATGTTTATATGGGTCTAAGGGCTCGTTCACACGACCGTATAGTTTTGCGGTCTGTTTTTAACGGATCTGTTTTTCCGTTTTTGGTTTCAGTAGTGTTTCCACTCTGTTTCCGTATGGTTCATGTTTGTGATCTGTTTTTTGTGGATCGGACACGGAAGCATATAATAATCTTTTAACAGTAAGTACATTGGGCTGGGCATAACATTTTCAATAGATGCTTCCGCAAAAATGGAACGGATACGGAAGACATAGGGATGCATTCCGGATGCATTCTGTTTTTTTACAGCCCCATTGAATGGAGCCACGGAACGTGATTTGCAGGCAGTAATGGGACATGACTCAAAATGCAGCGGAACGGAAAAACTGAAATACGGAAACAGAATGCATATGGAGTACATTCGTTTTTTTTTTTTTGCGTACCCATTGAAATGAATGGTTCCGTATAGGGACGGTATACTGAACGCAAAAAACAGCCCGTATACGGAACGCAAAAAACGTTTGTGTGAACGAGCCCTTAGAGAGAGAAATTCAATTGATTGTAATCTGAAAATTCTGTTAGTACTATGAGAGTAACAAAAAAACAAAATATTTAAAAGGGTACTCTGGTTGCAGCAAGTTGTCCCCTCCCCACTGATCACAAGAAAAAAGAACTGAGGAGTGGAGAGGATGGGAGGAGTGGTGGGAATGATGTTGGCAGTTGGCAAAAACCGACATAGTGCTTCTAACATCTCTCCTTAGCAGTTTCTGAGGACATTCATTCCGAGCACTATAGAGGTGTGTTGTCATCTCTGATTTGCACTACAATTATGCCTTGCTGAGGTAGTCTTGTTTCTCCCACTTAAATGGTTGGCTCCCAGTAGTAGTACCCATGCAAGCTTGCCATTACTGGCTGTAATGTCCAGACAAGATTTTGGTGGCTGCATCAGCACTTGCTTGTCCCAGTTTTTTTCAAACTCAGCCTGCTGGATGGTTGTGACTTGTGATCTGGTGTCCAATGGGGCAGCAAAGGGAACCTTGTCGATATGGAGGACAAATTCTGGACGAGGTCCCACATACCTAGGCCTCCAACCTAGCTCTTCCAGTTCTTGTAAAAAAAAAAACACATGTTTAGTTCTGATGCAGTTCTGGTTTCAAAGATGGTGACTAGTCTTTCAAGAATTTGCTCTACAGTCTTTTTCACTGACCATGGCCAAGATTTGACTTCTCTTGGTGCAGCACTCTCTAATTGTCCAACAAGGATTTACAGTCTCTGCTCTGTAGATGCAGGATACAGTTTGAGGGTGACAAGCATTTCTCCCAAAAGTGTAAAGTGGGAGCCATACTGCCACTAAGTAGTATGGCATAGTCAGTGGCATCATGCGTGGTGTATTAGTTGTAGCGGAGCTACTGTGGCTTGTCTTATAAATTTTCTCATTGAGTTAGCAATGAGTTCTTCAAAATACACAATCAAAAGGGAGGATATTGTACACTTTTATCTTGTTTTGCCATGGACAACGGTTGTAATTTAAGTGCAGATCCCTTTGTGTTGCAGTAGTGATATTGCATAAGAGAGTACCCAGTACCCAGCAGTACTCACTATTGGTTTCTGTGCCAGAACCTTGTTTGGTCTCTCTTTATTGGTGCAGAGACATATTTGTACTGAAAAGTTGTTCTCTGTGTGTATTTTCCAAGATGGTAGAACCTTTTCACTTCTGGCAGGGTATGGCTGTTTTTTCTGTCCTCCCAGGAACGTTATGTAGGCACTTTGGATTTCACTTGGTGAGCAGTAGCTTCCACTGAGTAGGCAGGATGATATTTTCCTGCTTCGTGAAATTCAATTTGGGTAGTTTACCCCTTGTGGGCTGTTTATAGCCTTGGATGTGGATCAGTTCAATCACAGCAAGCTTGGCTATTGGCAACATCCTTAACAGCACAGTGAGGCTGGTGAATCCACGATAAAGTCACTTTTAGCCACTTTTATCATAATAAAGTCTCTTTAGGGTTCCTTATAGGACAGAGGCACAATCCTGTCCATCCCCTAGATAGTAGGGTGCAAGACAGGAGGGTAGCTGCAGGGGCCTGTAGGTGAATGATAGGGTGAATAATCAGGCTTGTTGGTTGCATTAAATACAGTCTATCTTTTCTAAATTGATTATGAGTTGCATTAAAGGGGTATTCCCATCAAATACAATGGGGGTACATAGCTAGGATATGCCCCCATTGTCTGATAGGTGTCGGTCCCACCTCTTGGACCCGCACCTACAACGAGAATGGAGCAGAGATTTCCCAGGGTCTGTCCACCACAAAGCGCTGCTCCCAGTCTCCATTGCTCCCATAGAAGTGAATGGCAGTGCACCAAGCACGCGCGGCTCCTGCTCCCATTCATTTCTATAGGGCAGACGGAAATAGCCAAGCCAGAGCTCGGCTATTTTCGGCAGCCCCATAGAAATGAATGGAGGGAGGCTGCACATACGCAGTGCGCCCTCCATTCATTTTCCCACTCCGTTCTCATTGTACGTGTGGGTCCCAAAGGTGGGACTCGAACCTATCAGACAATGGGGGCATATCCTAGCGATATGCCCCTATTGTCTGAGATTGTACAACCCCTTTAAGAGCAATGCCAATTGGTACAGTCCTGAGGTATATCACAGAGCTTACTTTTCTACAATATCTGTGTATGGTGTGGGGAGTCGCTCTGGTAGACAGCGGTGCGGGTGCAGTATAGAGGCAACAGGGAGTCCAGAAGGTGCGGAAAACAGTGTTTTATTCACACTTGCATCAAAATAACAGAAGAAAGTCACTTGGTGTTAAGTCACACACATCAGCAAATGAAGGGGAAAACAAAAAGTCCAAACACAGGTTCCATTCACCTGGCAGGTTTGATGTGCGGGTTCGCACCTGGCTGTCAGCCCAGCCGCAGGACAATCCTCCTTCAGGGTTCCAGGACGGCTGCACGCCTCCTTGCTGAGCACGTCCTTCCAGCCCAGAGAGCTCCACAGGACTAGCAGCAGCTTCCAAGACAATCACTCTCACAGCTGCTAGTGCTGGCTGAGTTTTTAAACCCAGCCCAAAACCAGGACTGGGTCGTGGGGAGCAGCCACCCACCCTACACTTTAGCTGCTCCCGGTAAGAGCCGGCCCGGATCGGCTTTGCAGCCATGCTATCTAGCAAATGTGTCAGTAGCACTACCTGCTACTGACACCAACAAACGGCTTTTACCTCACCGAGGCTATGAACCTCGGTGACACGTACCTGCCATCTAGGACAGCACCCTGCACCTTACCACATACCCCCCTTTGTTCAACCCTGAGGGGTGGACACACGACAAACAGTGTACCCGGAGAGCGCGTCTGCGTTTTTAACCACCGGCCCGCTCTGTGTTCCACCGTGAATTTAAAATTCTGTAGGGACAGAAACCACCTGGTGACCCGGGCATTCCTCTCTTTGGCTTGGGACATCCAGTTGAGTGGGGAGTGGTCGGTCACCAGGCAAGCTTCTGCCCAACAGGTAATAACGGAGGGCCTCGAGTGCCCACTTGATGGCCAGGCACTCTCTCTCGACTATGCTGTACCTAGTCTCGGCTGGGGTGAGCTTGCGGCTGAGGAAGACAACGGGATGCTCCTCTCCGTTGACTACCTGCGATAGTACCGCACCAAGGCCAACCTCAGAGGCGTCGGTCTGGACTATGAATTCTCTCCTGAAATCGGGTGTCACCAAAACCGGGGACCCACACAGGGCCGATTTCAAGGCGGAGAAAGCCTTTTCCGCCTGCTCATTCCAGCGGACCATCCCTGTCTTACGCCCCTTTAACAACTCTGTCAATGGCGGGCGATAGTAGCAAAGTGGGGCACAAACCTCATGTAATACCCCACAATCCACAGGACCGACTTTACCTGCCTGGTGGTGACCGGTCGGGGCCAATTCCATATTGCCTCTACCTTATTTACCTGAGGCTTGATGACTCCCCGCCCAATGACATATCCCAGGTATTTGGTCTCTTCCAATCCAATCGCACACTTCTTTGGATTGGCGGTTAGACCGGCTTTCCTCAGGGCATCCACTACCGCCTGCACTTTGGGCAAATGGCTTTCCCAGTCGGTGCTGTGGATGATCACATCATCTAAATAGGCCGAGGCGTACCGACGATGTGGTCGCAGCACTATGTCCATTAACCTTTGGAAGGTGGCGGGAGCGCCATGCAGGCCAAAGGGTAACACCTTGTAGTGATACAGGCCCTGCGGGGTAACAAAAGCGGTTTTTTCCTTAGCCGACTCCATTAAGGGTACCTGCCAGTACCCATTAGTGAGGTCCAGCACAGAAAAATAACGAGCTTGTCCTAAATTCTCCACAAGCTCGTCTACCCGGGGCATGGGATACGCGTCAAACTTGGACACTTCATTTAACTTGCGAAAGTCGTTGCAGAACCGCAACGTCCCATCCGGCTTGGGTATTAGGACTATGGGACTGGCCCACTCACTTTTCGACTCCTCAATGACATCGAGCTTCAACATTAATTTCACTTCCTCCGCGATGGCTCGTCGCCGAGCCTCGGGTACCCGGTATGGTTTTAACCGGATCTTGGCCTGAGGCTCAGTGACGATGTCATGTCGGATGAGAGACGTGCGGCCAGGGAGGTCCGAGAACACATCCGTGTTCCGACTGAGGAACTCCCTGACTTCCTGAACTTGTTTGGAAGACAGGCTGTCTGCAATTCTTACCGTGGTTACGGCTTCACAGGCCTCGAACGGGGGCTGGACCCTTTTCACCTAGAAGCCCTGGCCGGGGGCTGTGGTCGTCGGCCGTGTCCCTATCTTTCCACGGCTTTAGTAAATTCACGTGGTACACCTGCTCCGGCTTGCGCCGCCTGGCTGGTGTACTTTGTAATTTACTTCCCTACTTTCTCGATCACCTCATAGGGACCCTGCCACCTAGCTAGGAACTTGCTGTCAAGGGTGGGTACCAGAACCAACACCCGATCTCCCGGCTTGAAGCCCCGTACCCGAGCCTGACGATTGTACACCCTACTCTGGGCTTGTTGCGCTGCCTCCATATGCTCCCGGACCAGCGGCAACACCTTTTCCATCCGTTCCTGCATCTGGGTGACATACTCAATGACACTTTTGTGGGGGACAGGCTGTTGTTCCCATGCTTCCTTGGCGATATCCAACAGGCCCCGAGGGTGTCTGCCATAAAGCAGTTCGAAGGGCGAGAACCCAGTAGAGGCCTGGGGTACCTCTCGCACTGCGAACATGAGATAGGGCAGAAGCAGGTCCCAGTCCTTCCCATCTCTAGACACCACCCTTTTTAACATATTTTTTAAAGTTTGGTTAAACCTCTCGACAAGACCGTCCGTTTGTGGATGGTAAACGGACGTCCGCAATTGCTTTATACGCAATAATTTACACAGTTCCCTCATAACTTTGGACATAAAAGGGGTCCCTTGGTCCGTCAGAACCTCTTTTGGCAGGCCCACACGGGAAAACATTTCCATTAACTCTTTGGCAATGAGTTTAGCTGAGGTATGTCGCAGAGGCACCGCCTCCGGATATCGAGTGGCATAGTCGAGAACTACCAGAATGTGTTGGTGGCCCCTGGCAGACTTTGGTACAGGCCCAATTAGATCCATAGCGATTCGCTCAAACGGGACCTCAATAATTGGAAGCGGTACCAGAGGACTACGGAAATGTGGCTGGGGGCTATTTATCTGACAGGTGGGACAGGACTTACAATAATTCTCTACCTCCTTGAACACACTGGGCCAATAAAACCGCTGCAGTATGCGGTCCTGGGTTTTCTGCCACCCCAGGTGTCCCCAAGAACATGTTGGTGGGCAAGCTCCATGACAAGCCTGCGATACGCTGTGGGCACCACCAACTGTTCAACAGGCTCACCTCGGATTTGGTTCACCCGATACAACATATCCTGAAGGACAATGAATCGCGGAAACATTAATTCAGCCCCAGGTTTCTGGGGTTTACCATCAATTATTATGACACTATCCCAGGCTCTGGTTAGGGTTTGGTCCCGGTGTTGTGCGGTCCCAAAATTCTCCCCGGAGACATTGAGGTCTGCCAACTCAGGTCCCGGTGGCAAGTCCTCCGTGTCTCCCACCATTACACTTAGTGGGGTTGTCTCCCCTCTACCGCTGGAGCAGTGGTCACCCCTACCGCCGGCCCTTCGGACTCGGGCTCCCAGGGCTCTGGCCTCCCACAGGAACCAGGCCACTCTGCTAGGGTTACCCCTGTCTCAGGGCTATTAGTCACTTTCACCTCAGGCCATAGTGACGGAAAACCAGGGAAGTCTCTCCCAATTATTAGTTCATAGGGTAGCTTTGAGGAGATCGCCACTTCACAAGTCCAGGTGCCGGCCGCCGTGGACAGAGACATTACAGCCGTGGGATAGTCCTTTAAGTCTCCGTGTATGCACACCACCCCAACTTTCCGGCCCGTATACTGGGAGGGCTGTACCAGGGCAGCACTTACCAGGGTTACTAGGCTCCCTGAGTCCAGCAGCGCCACTGCAAGATTATCACCGACTTGCACCTGGCACAGATGACGATTGTCTATTGTCTCGGGGTGCCGGTCGCACACAGTCTCCGGGCATACATGGAAGCCCGGTACCCATAATTGGTCTCCATGGGTTCTCCCCACTGTGGACAGTCGGCCCTCACATGGCCAGGCTCGTGACACCGCCAGCAGACTATCGGGGCCGGGTCTACAGGGGTACACCCCGAGCAGGTTTCTCGGGTACCAGTCGTCGGGACTGGATGGGAGACCTCCGGGGTTTGACCAGCCCTCCCAACAACACCCCCTTTCAAGGTTTTTGTGGCCTCATAGCGCTCGACCAGGTCGACCATGTCCAGGGCATTAGTGGGTGATACCTGGCCGATCCAGTGCTGCAGGGGGTACGGCAAGGCCCTCCAGAAGATGTCAGCCAGCAGACGGTCCAGCATAGCAGCCGGACTTAGAACCTCAGGCTGCAGCCACTTTTGCAACCTGTGCAGCAACTCATAATACTGCGGCCTGGCGGGTTCAGCCGTATTAAAGTTCCACTGGTGGACCCGCTGAGCCCGGACTAACACGTTCACCCCCAGTCTTGCCAGGATCTCACCTTTCACGGTCGGGTAGTCAGCTGCTTGGTCATCTGGGAGGTCAAAAAACACTTGCTGGGGTCACACACATCAGCAAATGAAGGGGAAAACAAAAAGTCCAAACACAGGTTCCATTCACCTGGCAGGTTTGATGTGCGGGTACGCACCTGGCTGTCAGCCCAGCCGCAGGACAATCCTCCTTCAGGGTTCCAGGACAGCTGCACGCCTCCTTGCTGGGCACGTCCTTCCAGCCCAGAGAGCTCCACAGGACTAGCAGCAGCTTCCAAGACAATCACTCTCACAGCTGCTAGTGCTGGCTGAGTTTTTAAACCCAGCCCAAAACCAGGACTGGGTCGTGGGGAGCAGCCACCCACCCTACACTTTAGCTGCTCCCGGTAAGAGCCGGCCCGGATCGGCTTTGCAGCCATGCTATCTAGCAAATGTGTCAGTAGCACTACCTGCTACTGACACCAACAAACGGCTTTTACCTCACCGAGGCTATGAACCTCGGTGACACGTACCTGCCATCTAGGACAGCACCCTGCACCTTACCACAATGGGCAGCAGCAATGATGGTAGTAGCAGTCCCTGAGTCCCACTCTACTCTAAATACAGTTTCCAATTTTCCAGGATAACCACAGGTGTGCTATCCTGTACTTGTTAACTCTTTCTGAAATTCCCGGGCTGAGGAGTGCAGATTTAAGATCTGGATGGCCAGTCCATCTCTAAGTGCGGCAAGTGCTGAAGGCAATTAAACATTTCCACGGCAGTAAAGTTTCCTGCCATAAACAAGCGAATACCTTGCTGTCTTTATTTTGAAAGGCCTTGATGGTTCTGGACCTTCTTAGATGGCTGGTCTCTTTCCTTTAGGCGTGCTCTGATGATAAAGTTGGTTCTTTGGCAGCTGTAGTCTGAAAGAGATAGGTTTGTTGAACTTCAGCATACTCTACAATAGCTTGCACACGTAGGTCTTGTCAGTAGCTCACCTCAACAAAGACTTTACCAGCCAACCAAGGCGGACTATCATCCTGGCAACTTAGCTAGGTCTGCCAGTGCTTACTAAATATTGCCTATAAAATGCTATTAGGTATACATCGTGCATAAAGAAATAAGTGCTATAGCAAAAAATCACAACATTTAACTAAGCAAAGTTTCTTCCATGCACATAGAGTCCATTTTAAGATTCAGCCTAATTCTGTTTTATGTAAATAAAATCAATTTTCTGTGAACTCTATGGCTCTCTTTCCCCTTCCTAAACCACAAGAAATTTTATGCAGAATATTGCATTTCTGTATCTCCCTCTGCGATATGTTCTCTTGAATCCAGCTCATGTGTACTGCCAACTTCCTTTGAACTCTTTCCAGCCATAGATTATGATTTGTGGCCAGAAATTAAATACAATCATGAGAACAGCTCCATGCACATACAGCAATAGGGTATAGTAGGGATATTGTATTTCATATAATAACCAGATTCATTGAGATAAAGGATGTCATTAATTTTGGTCATTAGGCACGGTTGGGTTGTTCTAGTTTAACTGACCTTTATACTGAAATCTAGTCCATATTTGCAATTTTGCATAATTTTGCTTTAACACACAAAAAAAAATATGGCTTAGCTATCAATATATAACTGTACGGTAGCCTTAAAGCTTGTCTAGACCTGCGTTAAAGGTGCTGTAACACACTCAGATATTAGGTTAAAAAGAAAATTCAAAAAAATATGAAACACGAACTTGTATAATGTATAGTCACAGAAAAAGGGAATTAATATAAACTCTGATATCCTCATTACTGCCCATAGTAGTAGGGATGAGTAAACCCGAACTGTATAGTTCGGGTTCGTACCGAATTTTGGGGTGTTCATGACACGGACCCGAATATTTACGTAAAAGTTCGGGTTCTAGTTCGTTGTTCGGCGATTTCTATGGCGCATTTTTAAAGCCTGCAAAGCAGCCAATCAACAAGCTTCAAACTACTTGCCCCAAGAGGCCATCACAGCCATGCCTACTATTAACATGGCTGTGATTGGCCAAGAGCAGCATGTGACTCAGACTTTTTTTAAGCTGGAGTCACGTCGCGCTGCACGTCACTCTGCTCTGATTAGTGTAGGGATAGGATGCAGCTGCTGTTAGGGCGAGATTAGGTAGGGATTAACTCAGCAAAAACACTTAATGAAGTGATCGATGTAAAGCTGTGAATCATTCAACTTCTGCTAGTTAATTGATTACTGTTTTCAGGCTGCCCAGAGTGTTTTTCAGTCATATTTTTCTGGGGTGATCGGCGGCCATTTTGTGTCTTCCACCAAGTCCATTAATCCATCAATAGTAGGGTTTTTTTTTTTGCTATATCCTACATCAGGGGCTTGGCTGTGCTTATTGTCACCCCTAGAAACTAAGGATCAAATTTTCTATATTTTATTGAGAGGTGAAATTCACTTAAAATAATAGCAATCCCCTAAATCTAGTGTTCCAGCTGTGACTGGACAAGTTTCATAGTGTCTGTCAAAGGATATATTATTTTCTGGGGTGAAATTCAGTTACAAAAATAGAAATACCGTAAATCTGGTGTTCCAGCTGTGACTGGACAAGTTTCATAGTGTCCGTCAAAGGATATATTATTTTCTGGGGTGAAATTCAGTTGCAAAAATAGAAATACTGTAAATCTGGTGATCGAGCTGTGACTGGACAAGTTTCATAGTGTCCGTCAAAGGATATATTATTTTCTGGGGTGAAATTCAATAGCAAAAATAGAAATACCGTAAATCTGGTGTTCCAGCTGTGACTGGACAAGTTTCATAGAGTCCATCAAAGGATATATTATTTTCTGGGGTGAAATTCAGTTGCAAAAATAGAAATACCATAAATCTGGTGTTCCAGCTGTGACTTGAAAAGTTTCATAGTGTCCGTCAAAGGATATATTATTTTCTGGGGTTAAATTAGTTTGCAAAAATAGCAATACCGTAAATCTGGTGTCCCAGCTGTGACTGGACAAGTTTCATAGTGTCTATCAAAGGATATATTATTTTCTGGGGTGAAATTCAGTTGCAAAAATAGAAATACCGTAAATCTGGTGTTCCAGCTGTGACTGGACAAGTTTCACAGTGTCCATCAAAGGATATATTATTTTCTGGGGTGAAAATCAGTTGCAAAAATAGAAATACCGTAAATCTGGTGTTCCAGCTGTGACTGGGCAAGTTTCATAGTGTCCGTCAAAGGATATATTATTTTTTGGGGTGAAATTCAGTTGCAAAAATAGAAATACCGTAAATCTAGTGTTCCAGCTGTGACTGGACAAGTTTCATAGTGTCCGTCAAAGGATATATTATTTTCTGGGGTGAAATTCAGTTGCAAAAATAGAAATACCGTAAATCTGGTGTTCCAGCTGTGACTGGACAAGTTTCATAGTGTCCGTCAAAGGATATATTATTTTCTGGGGTGAAATTCAATAGCAAAAATAGAAATACCGTAAATCTAGTGTTCCAGCTGTGACTGGACAAGTTTCATAGTGTCCGTCAAAGGATATATTATTTTCTGGGGTGAAATTCAATAGCAAAAATAGAAATACCGTAAATCTGGTGTTCCAGCTGTGACTGGACAAGTTTCATAGTGTCGGTCAAAGGATATATTATTTTCTGGGGTGAAATTCCGTTGCAAAAATAGAAATACTGTAAATCTGGTGTTCCAGCTGTGACTGGACAAGTATTATAGTGTCCGTCAAAGGATATATTATTTTCTGAGGTGAAATTCGGTTGCAAAAATAGAAATACCGTAAATCTGGTGTTCCAGGGTATAAAGGGTATATGACAGTAAGTGTTAAAATACAGCATAATCCTCTACATTTGCACACACTGTTTTGCATCTCTAAGTGTATTTCTTTCCGTTAAAGGGTATATTACACAAAGTGTTAAAATACAAGTGCTGAAAGCATAATCCTATATATTTTTTCACACGCTACTGTGCATTTCCAAATGTAAATCTATCCGTAAAAGGATACCTTTCATTCAGGGCCTAAATACTAGGCCTACAATTGATAAACCCCTAAATCTGTGGTTACTGCTGTGCCTGGATTAGTGTAATACGGTACATAAATAGATAGCCAGATAGTGTTAGGTGCCTGTAAAAAAAGGCCTGAATTTGAATTCAATAAAATGGGCCAAATAATTTTTTTCTTATTGTGGTGAACGGTAACAATGAGGAAAACATCTAGTAAGGGACGCGGACATGGTCGTGGTGTTGTTAGTGGACCCTCTGGTGTTGGGAGAGGACGTGGCCATTCTGCCACAGCCACATGTCCTAGTGAACCAACTATCTCAGGTTCCAGTACCCGCCAGAATTTACAGCGATATTTGGTGGGGCCCAATGCCGTTCTAAGGATGGTAAGGCCTGAGCAAGTACCGGCGCTAGTCAATTGGGTGGCCGACAATGGATCCAGCACGTTCCCAACATTATCTCCCACCCAGTCTTCTGCAGAAAGCGCATAGGTGGCGCCTGAAAACCAAGCCAACAGTCTGTCACATCACCCCCATGCATATCAGGGAAACTGTCTGAGCCTCAAGTTATGCAGCAGTCTCTTATGCTGTTTGAAGACTCTGCTGGCAGGGTTTCCCAAGGGAATCCACCTAGCTCTTCCCCAGTGGTGGAAGACATAGAATGCACTGACGCACAACCACTTATGTTTCCTGATGATGAGGACATGGGAATACCACCTCATCAGAGTCAGCAAGTCTCTGATGATGACGAAACACAGGTGCCAACTGCTGCGTCTTTCTGCAGTGTGCAGACCGAACAGGAGGTCAAGGAGGAAGACTGTGTGGAAGACGATGCAGGGGACGATGAGATCCTAGACCCCACTTGGAATGAAGGTCGTGCCACTGACTTTCATAGTTCAGAGGAAGAGGCAGTGGTGAGACTAAGCCAACAGCGTAGCAAAAGAGGGAGCAGGGGGCAAAAGCAGAACAGTCACCGCCAAGAGAGTTTGCCTGCTACTGGCCACCGCCACCAGGGACCCAGCACCCCAAAGGCAGCTTCAAGGAGTTCCCTAGCATGGCACTTCTTCAAACAATGTGCTGATGACAAGACCCGAGTGGTTTACACGCTGTGCCATCAGAGCCTAAAGCGAAGCATTAACGTTCTGAACCTTAGCACAACCTGCAGGCATCTACATGTAAAGCATGAACTGCAGTGGAGTAAACACCTTAAAAACAAAAAACTCACTCAGGCTCCCCCTGCTCCCTCTTCTGCTGCTGCCTCGGCCTCTTCCTCCACCTCGGGAGGAACGTTGCCACCTGCCGCCCACCAAACAGAGGATGTGCCACCAACACCACCACCTCCGTCACCAATCATCTCCACCATGTCACACGGCAGCGTTCAGCTCTCCATCTCACAAACATTGGAGAGAAAGTGTAAATTCCCACCTACCCACCCTCGAGCCCTGGGCCTGAATGCCAGCATTTCTAAACTACTGGCCTTTGAAATGCTGTCATTCATGCTGGTGGATACAGACAGCTTCAAATAACTGATGGTGATGGCTGTCCCACAGTATGTTGTTCCCAGCCACCACTACTTCTCCAAGAGAATCGTGCCTTCCCTGCACAACCAAGTATCAGATAAAATCAAGTGTGCACTGCGCAACGCCATCTGTGGCAAGGTCCACCTAACCACAGATACGTGGACCAGTAAGCACGGCTAGGGACGCTATATCTTCCTAACTGCACACTGGGTAAATGTAGTGGCGGCTGGGCCCCAGGCGGAGAGTTCTTTGGTGCACGTCCTTCCGCCGCCAAGGATCGCAGGGCATCATTCTTTGACTCCTGTAGCCTCCTCCTCCTACTCAGCTTCCTCCTCCTCTTCTTCCACCTGCTCATCCAGTCAGCCACACACCTTCACCACCAACTTCAGCACAGCCCGGGGTAAACGTCAGCATGCCGTTCTGAAACTCATATGTTTGGGGGACGGGCCCCACACCGCGCAGGAGTTGTGGCGGGGTATTGAACTACAGACCGACGAGTGGTTGCTGCCAGTGGGCCTCAAGCCCGGCATGGTGGTGTGCGATAATGGGCGAAATCTCAGCTCTGGTACTAGCCGGTTTGACGCACATCCCTTGCCTGGCGCATGAGCTGAATTTGGTGGTGCAGAAGTTTATTCACAACTACCACGACATGTCAGAGCTGCTGCATAAAGTGCGGGCCGTCTGTGTGCGCTTCCGGCGTTCACATCCTGCCGCTGCTCGCCTGTCTGCGCTACAGAGTAACTTCGGCCTTCCCGCTCACCGCCTCATATGCGACGTGTCCACCAGGTGGAACTCCACCTTGCACATGCTGGAGAGACTGTGCGAGCAGCAGCAAGCCATAGTGGAGTTTAGCTGCAGCACGCACGGGTCAGTCGCACTGCCGAACAGCACCACTTCACCACCAATGACTGGGCCTCCATGCGAGACCTGTGTGCTCTGTTGCGCTGTTTTGAGTACTCCACCAACATGGCCAGTGGCTGTTATCAGCGTTACAATACCACTTCTCCTTGAGAAAACACTTAGGGCGATGATGAAAGAGGAGATGGCCCAGGAGGAGGAATAGGAAGAGGGGTCATTTTTAGCACTTTCAGGCCAGTCTCTTAGAAGTGGCTCAGAGGGAGTTTTTTTCAAAAGCAGAGGCCGATGGGAAACGGAGGGCGATGACGATACGCCTCCCACAGAGGACAGCTTGTCCTTACCTCTGGGCAGCCTGGCACACATGAGCGACTACATGCTGTAGTGCCTGCGCAACAACAGCAGAGTTGCCCACATTTTAACGTGTGCAGACTACTGGGTTGCCACCCTGCTGGATCCCCGGTACAAAGACAATGTGCCCACCTTACTTTCTGTAATGGAGCGTAATAGGAAGATGCGCGAGTACAAGCGAACGTTGGTAGACGCGCTACTGAGAGCATTCCCAAATGTCACAGGGGAACAATTGGAAGCCCAAGGCGAAGGCAGAGGAGGAGCGAGAGGTCGCCAACGCAGCTGTGTCATAGCCAGCTCTTCTGAGGGCAGAGTTAGCATGGCAGAGATCTGGAAAAGTTTTGTCACCACGCCATAGCTAACTACACCACCACCTGATACAGAACGTGTTAGTAGGAGGCAGTATTTCACTAACATAGTGGAACAGTACGTGTGCACACCCCTCCACGTACTGACTGATGGTTCGGAGCTAGCCTTTTATGCCTTGGAGGTGCTGGCCTGCCCGGCGGCCAGCGTTTTGTCTGAACGTGTATTCAGCACGGCAGGTGGCGTCATTACTGAAAAACGCAGCCGCCTGTCCCCAGCCAACGTGGACAAGCTGACGTTCATAAAAATGAACCAGGCATGGATCCCACAGGACTTGTCCATCCCTTGTACAGAATAGACATTTATAACTACCTCCCCTTAACCATGTATTCTTGTACTCCAGGGCACTTCTTTTTTGAATCCTCTTTTTTTTATTTTACCATTATTTTGGGGGCAACCCAAAGTTGAATGAACCTCTCCTCCGTCTGGGTGCCAGGGGCCTAAATATCTGAAAGTGGCCTTCTCCATTGGTGGGTGACATGTTGCCTGATTCTCTGCTTTGGAACCTCTCTCCTCTGTCTGGGTGCTGGGGCCTAAATAACTAAAAGTGGCCTTCTCCGTTGGTGGGTGACATGATGCCTCTTTCGCTGCTATGGGACCTCTCTCCTTTGTCTGGGTGTCAGGGGCCTAACTTTCACGTACTTGCTGGCTGTCTTGGTGGAAGACATTTAACACTTTTTACTGTCTAATGTCCGCCCCATTGTCTGGGTGTCAGGGGCCTATATGTCGTTTAATCATTTGTTGTCTTGGTGGGAGATATTAATCTCTTTTTACTTTCATGACCGCCCCATTGTCTGGGTGTCAGGGGCCAAAATTTCACGTACTTGATTGCTGTCTTAGTGGCAGACATTTAACACTTTTTACTGTCTAATGACCGCCCCATTGTCTGGGTGTCAGGGGCCTATATGTCGTTTAATCATTTGTTGTCTTGGTAGGAGATATTAAACTCTTTTTACTGTCATGACCGCCCCATTGTCTGGGTGTCAGGGGCCTAAATTTCACGTACTTGCTTGCTGTCTTGGTGGCAGACATTTAACAATTTTTACTGTCTAATGACCGCCCCATTGTCTGGGTGTCAGGGGCCTATATGTTGTCTGATCATTTGTTGTCTTGGTGGGAGATATTAAACTCTTTTTACTGTCTAATGACCGACCCATTGTCTGGGTGTCGGTGGCCTATATTTCGTTTAATTGCTTGCTGTCTGGGTGAGAGACATTAAACTCTTTTTACTGTCAAATGACCTCTCCTCTGTCTGGGTGTCAGGGGCCTACATAAATGATAATGGCCTGTTCCATTGCAGGTTGACCTGAGGCCTGTGTTGCCAGGGGCCTAAATATCTGAAAGTGGCCTTCTCCATTGGTGGGTGACATGTTGCCTGATTCTCTGCTTTGGAACCTCTCTCCTCTGTCTGGGTGCTGGGGCCTAAATAACTAAAAGTGGCCTTCTCCGTTGGTGGGTGACATGATGCCTCTTTCGCTGCTATGGGACCTCTCTCCTCTGTCTGGGTGTCAGGGGCCTAACTTTCACGTACTTGCTGGCTGTCTTGGTGGAAGACATTTAACACTTTTTACTGTCTAATGTCCGCCCCATTGTCTGGGTGTCAGGGGCCTATATGTCGTTTAATCATTTGTTGTCTTGGTGGGAGATATTAATCTCTTTTTACTTTCATGACCGCCCCATTGTCTGGGTGTCAGGGGCCAAAATTTCACGTACTTGATTGCTGTCTTAGTGGCAGACATTTAACACTTTTTACTGTCTAATGACCGCCCCATTGTCTGGGTGTCAGGGGCCTATATGTCGTTTAATCATTTGTTGTCTTGGTAGGAGATATTAAACTCTTTTTACTGTCATGACCGCCCCATTGTCTGGGTGTCAGGGGCCTAAATTTCACGTACTTGCTTGCTGTCTTGGTGGCAGACATTTAACAATTTTTACTGTCTAATGACCACCCCATTGTCTGGGTGTCAGGGGCCTATATGTTTTCTGATCATTTGTTGTCTTGGTGGGAGATATTAAACACTTTTTACTGTCTAATGACCGACCCATTGTCTGGGTGTCGGTGGCCTATATTTCGTTTAATTGCTTGCTGTCTGGGTGAGAGACATTAAACTCTTTTTACTGTCAAATGACCTCTCCTCTGTCTGGGTGTCAGGGGCCTACATAAATGATAATGGCCTGTTCCATTGCAGGTTGACCTGAGGCCTGTGTTGCTGTTACGGGGCCGCTCTCCTCTTTGCGGGTGTCATGGCCCTGAGTCTGTGAATGAGGCCTGTGGCACTGCAGGCAGACATGAATCCTTTTTGGCTGTGATGAGAACATCAACTCCCGGGGGTGGCCTGACCGGCAATGTGAGCGGCTGCAGTGTGTGGCTGCTCCCGCCAATACTACTCAAATAGCCTGCTCCGTGGGTTTTGTTGGCGGCACAAACTTATCTAAAGATGTCCACAGCAAGGATACATACCCAGGTGTGTACCTGGAGGAGATCCCATGGCCGGAGGCACTGGTAAAAAGCATAAGGAGGCGGCTGGAGGTGCAGAACGGGAGACACAAGATGGCGCCGGCACTCCCCTTTCAGTGAAGAGGCAGAGCAGGACGGGAGGTATGCTGGCTGCAGCACAGAGTGTGATGACCTCCAGGGCTCCACAACAAATGCCGGAGCTGAAGGGGCCTTATCTGGAGGAGAAGGAGAGGATCCCTGACCTGGAGACAGCTTCTGCAGGAGGAGATAGTGCTGATATGGAGGTTGGTGCAGACCGGGTTGTGACAGCAGTGATAGCAGAGGAGGGGGGAGGGCTGTACCCACAGCACAGAGCCCACACTGAAAGATGTTTTCCAGGCTGTTACTCAGTGTGGTGTGACCCTATCTGCATTGCAACAGCAAGTGGGGTCCCTAAAACAAGAACTGTCCTTTATACGCCATGACCTGCAAAAAGTTAATGAAAGGATGGTGGAGGTGGAGGGTCGCGTCAGTGAGGTAGAGGACAAGCTACCCCCTCTAACCAGGGCGTCCTGACTCCACGAACAGCAAATCTCAGCACTAATTGCCAAGTCTGATGACTTAGAGAACCGTCTTAGACGCAATAATGTGCGGCTTCTGGGGATACCTGAAAAAACTGAGGGGCAAGACCCTACGTCATACTTTGAAAGTTGGCTTAAAGAAGTATTTGGCACTGAGGTGCTTTCTCCATTGTATGCGGTAGAGTGGGCACATCGAGTTCCCACCAGACCATTGCCGCCGGGAGCGCCCCCTCATCCTGTTTTAATTAAGCTGCTTCACTACCTGGATCGAGATGCCATATTACGGGCAGCCAGAAACCGTCCTGACATTGCTATCAATGGGCAAAAGGTTGCGCTTTTCCTCAGAGGTCCAAAAGAAGCGGAGCCAGTTCCTGGATGTCAAGCGGCAACTTCGTTCCTTACAAGTGTTCTACTCTATGATGTACCTGGCACGTCTGCGAGTGGCCAGCATGAACGTCAGCTGTGACAGGAGGAGAATGGATGACCTTCCGTTTATTTCA
This sequence comes from Bufotes viridis, assembly GCA_033119425.1. NCBI lineage: Eukaryota > Metazoa > Chordata > Amphibia > Anura > Bufonidae > Bufotes > Bufotes viridis. The sequence continues at coordinate 298,032,692 of CM065590.1, read as the reverse complement.
AGTTTTCCTCTTTAGTTCTTATTAGGTACCTGTTGGAAGGTTAACCCTCTACTGTTCTACTACTGAACTGCCCACGGAGCCCATGTATCCTTTGATGGCTGGGGACATTCACTCTCAACAGAAGTAGTAACCTTACTTATCTACCTGGTTTCATGGAGGACTTGTGCCTCAGCCTGTTAGAAGATGCAATACAGGCGCGATTTTTTGGTTCCAGTTTTTGTTTTTGCTATTTTTTTGTTCTGGGGATTTTTTACAATATATCTGTGTTGATGCTCTGTATCTGTGATATCATGCCTGTCTGTCGGTGCACTACTGCCATTGTATTGTTTGTACCTACAATACCCATGTTAAGTTATGGTATCAGCTGGGTCATGTTCCTAATATTTTAATATGGCTAATGTATTTACTATTGTGAGTTGGAATGTGCGCGGCCTGTGTGATCCGTCAAAGCGATTTGCCGGGCTGGATTATCTACGTACACATTTTACCACTATTATATGTTTTCAGGAAACCCATTTTCAGCAGGAGGGGGCACAGACATTCCATAGGTCATGGATGAGCCATACATTTCACTCAGCGTTCTCTAGCCATTCCGTGGGGTCAGTATCCTGGTTCATAAGTCAATTCCTTTCCAGGTCCAGTCATCCAGTACTGACCCTGACGGCCGCTTTGTATGTATACACTGCACTATCTTCACGCAGGAGTACTTGATGGTATTACTATACATACCTCCACCTTATAGCAGCGTGGCGTTAAGAGGCGCCCTGACATTTATTAATAGTAACCCTAACTTTCCAGTTATTATGGTGGGGGACTTCAATAACACTATTCACCCCTACTGGGATAGATATGGGGGGGGCGCTGGTGGATGCTGAGGGTCCTGTTTCGTCCTTTGGTAGACTTCTGGAGGAGGTGGCCCTGATAGATTTGTGGCGTGTCCGTCATCCCAAGGTGCGTCAGTTTTCTTGCTATAGCAGATTACACGAGGCCTTATCCCACATTGATCTGGCGCTGGGATCTGAGCTGGTGTGTAGGCAGGTGGAGGAGGTGAAGTACTTGGCTAGGGCTCTGTCTGACCATTCCCCTCTGCTTTTGCGTCTGTCCACCGCACCCGTGGTCCCAGTCTCTCAACGGTTGTGGACATCTAATTCTTTTTGGTTACAGGTGATTGATTGTCCCCATGTTAGCTCCACGGTACAGGAGTATTTTACTCTGAATGTAGGCTCAGCCGCAGGCAGGGTGGTGTGGGACGCCATAAAGGCCTGTCTAAGCGGAACGCTTATTCAAGGGATTAGTAGGGCCAAGCTTAAAAGCAGACAATTTGGAGAATTTTTGAAGGATCGGGTTGGGGTGACGGAGGCGCAGTATGTGGAGAAGGGTGACCAGTTATCTTTATCTGTCTGGAAGGAGGCTCAGGAGGCTTCTAATGACCCCTGGGCCTGCCATGTATGGGCCAACTGGGCATTATGTCAGTTTTACTGTAGTATTGCTGTGTATTTCTTACACATATATAAAAATGAATTTCTGTCTGCCTGTTCTTTGTTCACGGTCAAACGACTGGACTAATCTGCACTTAATTTAGCAAATAGGTAAATCAGGTGCTTCCAAAAGGTTTCAGACTGGCTTTATTTTTCTAGGACCTACTGTTCTTGAGATATTCTGAAAAAAATCATAATACAAAAGCAAATGTTGCACCATCACATATTAGCCAATAGAAGCTTGTAGCTCCTTAAGGCTTAGTCTTACTCACATACAGACAATCACATGGCTTCATGGCCAATAGAAGCTTGCAGGTCCTCCATTCTTAGCCTCCCTAACATACACACAGTTTTACACCAGGTTTCCATCCAGCTATTTTCCTTCACCGTTATAGGAGTACTGTGGATTTCAATATTATGGAGGCACTATTGACATCATTGATATGGGGACGCTGGGGATGATACTGGGACCAGTGTGAATGTCACTGTTATTGGAACACCCTAAATGTCACTGTTATGGGGGCTCTGTGCATGTCACTGTTATGGGAATACTGTAAATGTCACTGTTATGGGGCGCAGGAAATGTCACCTTTATGCGAACATTGTGGATGTCACTGTTATAAAAGCACTGTGGATGCCACTGTTATGGGAGTACTATTCATGTCACTGTTAAGGGGCACTGTGGTTGTAACTATTATGGGGTCTCTGTGGATGTCACTCTTATGGGCCCACTGTAGATGTCACTGTTATAGGGGCACTGTGGATGTCATGTTTATGGGGTTTCTGTGAATGTCACTATTATGGCGTCTCTGTGAACGTCATTGTTATGGGACATAAGATGTCCTATCTTCAGGAAAGGTCATCAGTATCTGATAGGTAGGGGCCCAACTTCCCTCCGGTGAGTGCTGTGGCCTCTTCCTAGGCCAGCCATTTCACATTTATTGGTCATGTGGCCTATGCACAGCTCCATCTTATTCAAGTAAATTAGCCTTGGTTGCAGTACCAAGCACAGCTATTATGCAATGTAAAACACTGTGCTTGGTATGCTGCAATGAGGCTGTAGTGCTTACCTCCTCAAACAACTGATTGTGGCAGTGCCAAGAGTCAGACCCCTGCCGATCAGATATTGATGTCCTATCCTGAGGATAATATTTTTCTCCCACTATCTGTGGTGCCACAAGTGGCAAAACATAAGCAGGAACCGAAATGTAAGGTGACAGACTTTCGGTGTAAATGCCCATTGGTAGGAACAATGAAAGTTTCAGTTCGTCAACAGTACTCTGCTGTTTTATTATTGGTTTGACTTAATTCCTGTCAATGACAGCTATCAAGAGGAATGGCAGTAAGGGTCGAATATATCATGTATAGGAACCAAGAGCTCTGTATGGAGCCATTGACACAAATGTGAACAAAGTCTAAATCTGAATATATTGAATATTCAGTAAGGTGATGTTTTTTCCTAATGTGAATATCCCATTCTAATCAAAGTAATGATGATTTATCTTTACAGTGGGTGTATTATATACCATTCAAATGAATTTCCTCTTAAACAAGTGCTGACAGAATTGCATGTACATGTGTGGGCGTAAGGACATGATGTAAGAATCGAAGACTGAAATAATTATACAAGATAATGCTTTGAATAATACCGTAGTGCCATCACTCCGGTAAAAAAAATACATATTGACTGGAGAACTAGTGTGGGAGTGTAGTGTGTCACGGTTCTTTTCTGGAAGACAACATAGCTGTCTGTCAGGGGGAATTACGTCTATGACCAGTTTAGGAACAAATCCTGCGATGCCTTTTAAGGCCTACAAATGAAAATGTCTTTCATAAATGCTAACATTTCATTCCTGGTATTTGTTGCAGATATATGAAATAATTTTTTTTTGGCAGGTGTTATATTACATGATTTCAGACTTTAAAAGGAATATATCACCTTATTTTTTAATCATACAATGTATTCAGAAAGTTCTCAGACTCTTTCACTTTTTTCACATTTTGTTATGTTGAAGCTTTGCGTTAAAGTATTCAGAACCATTACTCAGTACTTAGTTGAAGCATCCTTGGCAGCGATTACAGCTCCAGTCTTCTTGGGTATGATGCCACAAGTTACACACCTGGATTTGGGGATTTTCTGCCATTCTTCTCTGCAGATCCTCTTAAGTTCTTTGAGGTTGGATGGGGACTATCAGTAGACAACCATTTTCAGGTCTCTACAGAGATGTTCGATTGGCACTGGCTAGGTCACTCAAGGATATGCACAGAGTTGTCCCTCAGCCATTCCTGTGTTGATTTGGCTGAGTGCTTAAGGTCATTGTCTTGTTGATGGTAAACCTTCAACCCATTCTGAGGACCAGAGCACTCTGGATAAGGTTTTAATTATGAATATCTCTGTACTTTGCTCCGTTAAGCTTTCCTTCAACTCTAACCAGTCTTCATGTCTCAGCCACTGAAAAACACCCCCACAGCATGATGCTGCCATCACCATGATTCACTGTAGGGATGGAGTTGGCAGTGCCTGGTTTCCTCTAAATGTGACACTTAGAATTAAGGTCAAAAAGTTAAATCTTGGTTTCACCAGACCAGAAAATCTTGTTTCTCACGGTCTGAGAGTCCTTTATGTGCTTTTTTGAAAACTCCAGACTGGTTCCATATTTCTTTTACTGAGGAGAGGATTCTGGCCACTCCTACCATAAAGCCCAGACTGGTGGAGTGTTGCAGTGATGGATGACCTTCTGGATGATTCTCCCATCTGAAAAAAAGAAGGAGGGAACAGCAACCCAGAGTCAAAGTTTGGTAGTGGTGCAGAGCGCACCCCGTAGGGACCAGAACCAAACCAGTGTCCCAATGGATCCAAAATCTGAAATGGATGAAAAAGGCTATTTCATAGCTGAAATGTTGCATCATTTGGAATGCTTACTATGGAATAAATTTGAACAGATTTTTCACCTGCATCAGCGAGTGCTGCCCTCTTCTTGGATTTTGGATTCTCCCATCTGTACACAGGATCTTTAGAGCTCAGCTAGAGTGACCATTGGGTTCTTGGCCATCTTTCTCACCAAGACCTTTCTCACCAAATTACTTAATTTGGTGGGGTAGCCATCTTTAGAAAGAATCCTAGTCATTCCAAACTTCTTCCATTTAAGAATTATGGGGGCCAGTATGCTCTTTGTAACTTTCAGTGCAGCAGACTTTTTTGTACGCTGCTCCAGATTTGTGCCTCCACACAATCCTGTCACTTGAGAGGCTGAAAGGGGTTGTGCCACTGTTAAATGCTGTTTTAATATAATTCAGCATGAAACTAGTTACTTTTGAAATTTACTTTCTATTAGAGATGAGCGAACACCTGGATGTTCGGGTTCGAGAGGTTCGGCCGAACTTCCGGAAAATGTCCGGGTTCGTGATCCGAACTCAACCCGAACTTCATCCCGAACCCCATAGAAGTCAATGGGGACCCGAACTTTTGGGCACTAAAAAGGCTGTAAAAGAATCCCAGAGGGAATATACCGCAATAAACGCATTGCTATTACAACTTTGAGCTAACGATCACCATGGGAACGCCTCCTCCAGTAGAATGTACTGTCGGATCTGAGAATTAAGTTGAAATCGCAATGCGATTATTATATATCTGCTTAATCGCATTGCGATTTCAACTTAGCATTGCTAAATAATTCCATCCATATCGTTAACTTACTGAGTCAGTAAGTTAACGAATATGGATGGAATTATTTAGCAATGCTAAGTTGAAACGGCAATGCGATTAAGCAGATATATAATAATCGCATTGCGATTTCAACTTAATTCTCACATCCGACAGTACATTCTACTGGAGGAGGCGTTCCCATGGTGATCGGTAGCTCAAAGTTGTAATCGTAATGCGATTAGCTAAATACATAAGAATCGCATTGCGATTCCAACTTTTAGTACTCAACTTTTAAAATCGTACACCACTTTAAGTTCCAAAGTTGCAATCGCGTTCGAATAGAACTTAAAGCTGTCTCTTAGTCAGTTTTAGTATTGGTGTGCTGTAATAGAAGTTACATTCGTACGCGAATATAACTTAGAGCAATACAGTCAACTTTACACTGTTAGTTTTATTATCGCGATAATACAACTATTCAAGAATCGTGTACGTGCGCCTCTTTACGTGTGTGCGTTACCTCGGACACTATTCTATTTTGCCAGCCACAGCTGAAACCACTGATTTATGGTATTGCTATTTTGGCAATTGAATTTAACCCCAGAAAATAATCTATCCTTTGCCAGACAGCAGACAGTATTATACTTGTCTAACCAAAGCTGGAACACCAGATTTAGGGGATTGGTATTTGGGCAATTGTTTTTAACCCCTTAATAAAATATAGAAATTTATTTCCTGAGTTTCTAGGGGTGACAATTAGCACAGCCAAGCCCCTGATGTAGGATATAGCAAAAAAAAAAAAACTAGTATTGATGGATTGATGGACTTGGTGGCAGCTTCTTCTGGCGCACCACAAGTCACAAAATGGCCGCCAATCAACCCAGAAAATAAGTGACAGAAAAACGCTCTGTGCAGCCTAAAAACCAGCGAGCAAGTAACTAGCAGAAGTTCAATGATTCTCAGCTGTAAATTGATCCGTTCATTAGGTGCTGTTGCTGACTTTAACCTGCCTAATCTCGCCCTGACAGAAGCTGCGTCCTCTCCCTACACTAATCAGAGCAGTGTGACTTGCGGCGCTACGTGACTTCAGCTTAAATAGAGGCTGGGTCACATGCTGCACTTGGCCAATCACAGCCATGCCATTAGTAGGCATGGCTGTGATGGGCTCTTAGGGCAAGAAGTAAAACGCTAGCTGATTGGCTGCTGTGCAGCCCTTCAGAAAGCGTGAAGTAATCGACGAACACCGAACCCGAACTTTTTTGAAAATGTCCGGGTTCGGGTCCTGGTCCCGGACACCCCAAAATTCGGTACGAACCCGAACTATTCTCGAACTGTTCGCTCAACACTACTTTCTATTACAAAAATGCTTCTGTTGTGAGATATTCCCTTTTCATTAGGCCTCAGGCATACGACCCTATGTATTTTGCAGTCCGCAAAAACGGATCCGCAAAAAATACGGATGATGTCCATGTGCATTCCGTATTTTGCGGAACAGTGCAGCTGGCCTCTGATAGAACAGTACTATCCTTTTCCGTAATGCGGACAATAATAGGACATGTTCTATTTTTTTGTGGAACGCAAATACGGACATGCGGAAATGGAATGCACACAGAGTAATTTCCGTTTTCTTTGCGGACCCATTGAAATTAACAGTTCCGTATAAAGACCGCAAAACAAACGGAACAGGCACGAAAAGAATATACGTTTGTGTGCATGAGCCCTTATTAAAATGGTGCCCCCCTATGTTTAACCCCTTAGTGGCCAGTCTCTTTTGGGCCTTACTGACAAAGTGTTTTTCTTCCTTTTCTCATCGTTGCCCTCCAATAACCTTTTTATTTTCCATCTATATAGCTGTAGGAGGGCTTATTTTTTGCGGGACAAGTTGTAGTATCAATGGCACCATTTTGGGGTACACATAGCTTTCTGATGTGAAAACAGCAATACCGCCACTGAGTTTTTATGTTATAAATTTTACGGCATTCAATTTTCGGTATAAATAACAAAATATCTTTATTCTCTGGGTTAGTATGATTACAGCAATACCAAATACATATAATTTTTCTTACATTTTACTACTTTTGTGCAATAAAACCCCTGATGCAAATCTTTTTGCATCACCGTATCCCAAGACCCACAACGTTTTTATTTTTATTTCTATGGAGTTGTTTGAGGGCTTGATTTTTGCTATCATTTTGGAGTAAATTATGCTTTTTAATCCCTTGTTATTACGTTTTTCGGTGGCGACTAAGAAGAAATTAGCAATTATTTTATACGGCATTCATTGTAGGGGATCATTTACATGATATTTATGTAGTGTGGGTTGTTATGGACGCGGCGATACCAAACATAAAGGGGAGATTTTTTTTGCAATTTTTTTTATTGAAAAGCGTACAGTGCCTTGAAAAAATATTCACCCCTCTTGACTTTTTTCGTATTTTGTTACATTACAGCCCATAAAAAGCTCTGGTGCAACCAATTACCTTCAGAAGTCACATAATAAGTGAAATGATGTCCATCTGTGTGCAATCTAAGTGTCACATGATCTGTCATTGCATATACACACCTTTTTTGAAAGGCCCCAGAGGCTGCAACACCTAAGCAAGAGACATCACTAACCAAACACTGCCATGAAGACCAAGGAACTCTCCAAACAAGTAAGGGACAATGTTGTTGAGAAGTATAAGTCAGGGTTAGGTTATAAGAAAATATCCAAATCATTGATGATCCCCAGGAGCCCCATCAAATCTATCATAACCAAATGGAAAGAACATGGCACAACAGTAAATCTGCCAAGAGAAGGCTGCCCACCAAAACTCACAGACCGGGCAAGGAGAACATTAATCATAGAAGTAGCACAGAGACCTAAGGTAACCCTGGAGGAGCTGAAGAGTTCCACAGCAGAGACTGGAGTATCTGTACATAGGACGACAATAAGCCGTACGCTCCATAGAGTTGGGCTTTATGGCAGAGTGGCCAGAAGAAAGCCATTACTTTCAGCTAAAAACAAAAAGGCACGTTGTGAGTTTGCAAAAAGGCATGTGGGAGCCCCCCGAAATGTATGAAGGAAGGTGCACTGGTCTGATAAGACTAAAATTGAACTTTTTGGCCACCAAAGAAAACGTTATGTCTGGCGCAAACCCAACACATCGCATTACCCAAAGAACACCAGCCAGGACTGGGAAACTGGTCAGAGTTGAGGGAAAGATGGATGGTGCTAAATACAGGGATATTCTTAAGCAAAACCTGTACCACTCTGAGCGTGATTTAAGGCTTGGACGGAGGTTCACCTTCCAGCAGGACAATGACCACAAACAAACTGCTAAAGCAACACTTGAGTGGTTTAAGGGGAAACATGTAAATGTGGTGGAATGGCCTAGTCAAAGCTCAGATCTCAATCTAATAGAAAATCTGTGGTCAGACTTAAAGATTGCTGTTCACTAGCGCAAACCATCCAACTTGTAGGAGCTGCAGCAGTTTTGCAAGGAGGAATGGGCAAAAATCTCAGTGGTAAGATGTGGCAAGCTCATAGAGACTTATCCAAAGCGACTTGGAGCTGTTATTGCCGCAAAAGGTGGCTCTACAAAGTATTGACTTTAGAGGGGTGAAAAGTTATGCACATTGACTTTTTCTGTTATTTTGTCTCATTTGTTGTTTGCTTCACAAAAAAAAAACATCTTCAAAGTTGTGGGCATGTTCTGTAAATTAATTCATGCAAATCCTCAAACAATCCATGTTAATTCCTGGTTGTGAGGCACCAAAAGATGAAAAAAGTCAAGGGGGGTGAATACTTTTGCAAGGCACTGTATTTTCAATGGAAAAAAAATGTTTTGTTTTTTTACTGGACTTCTTTTTATTCAATACATGTGGGGGTTTTTAACATCTTTTTACCACTTAATAGTCCCACAAGGGGACTATAACAGACAACATTTATATCGTAAATAGAATTTTAATGTCAGTGCTATACTGACATTGACCGGCAGGCTGCTCCAGAGAGGCACAGCCTGCTGAAAGCTACTAAAGGCTAGTCTATATCAGACCCCAGCCAGCCTTTACACGCATTGGCACCCCGCAATCGCATTTTCGGGGTGCCGATGGGAGACAGAGGGAGTCCGCTTCCTCTGTCATCGCTTTACATATGGCGGGCACCATTGCCTGCGGCATGTAAAGCGTTAAACAGCCCGGTTCGGCACTCCTGCCGGTCCCAGCTGTTAAAGCAGGAACGCAGCTCTCATGTAAGTGCAGGGTACCCGTGCAGCACTTAGACCAGGCCACCATGAAAAAGCGGCAGCCCAGCCTAAGGCCCCTTAGTGACCACCGTAAAATGGCGTATGGGTGGTCACTAAGGGGCTAATCTGTATAGTAATATGCATGTCCACCTGCTGAGCTGGTGGCACATGCTCAGTCCCATCCCATATCTACTATTAGAAGCTATGACTGTTACAGCTAAACAGCTCCAACAGAAAGGACATGCCCCCTGAGCTGCCAGCCTGAAAAAAATCTAGCAGAGCAATTTGAGCAATGAATGGGGAGATCTCTGGATCCATATGAGGTACTGGGCTGGCTCTAGCTTTGTTAAAAAGAGACTTTCGTGTACTATATGATGTCTGATCTTCATTTTATGCATCAAACGTTGAATAACCCCTTTAATTAGGAGAGTGTCGTGGCCATGCTCAGTAACATTGAATTGGGCTGTCAGACAATCACCTATCCTGCAATGTGATCCAGTGCCATCTGTTTTCGGCATTATAATAAAAGTATTACCTTTCAGTGTAGTGATAATGATATGACTGCTGAAAAGCCATTGTGAATGTGCAGTAACTAATGTAGAAGCTACAATATTTCATTACTATTTAGAAATTATTTAGAAATAAGGCAAATGAAAAAAAATTACATACATTTTGTATTTGACATAAACATAGTTCATTAGACCTTTACAATAAAACATTGCCCACTGACCAGAAGAGAGTAAATAAATTAGAGTGGTTTTACTTTATGTTAAATGGATCCTGTCATGCTGAACATGGTGTCTGAGCTGCAGGCAGCGTGTTATAGAGCAGAAGGAGCTGAGCAGATTGATATATAGTTTTATAGAAAATAGTTCAGCATAACTTGCATTTCATTCTGGGCTTTGTAGTCTAGGAGGTGATCCTATCAGTTATTGACAGCCTTCCCTCTATGACTGTGTATACAGAGAGCTGTCAGTCACTGATAGGACCTTCCCTCTATGACTGTGTATACAGAGAGCTGTCAATCACTGATAGGACCTTCCTCTATGACTGTGTATACAGAGAGCTGTCAATCACTGATAGGACCTTCCCTCCATGACTGTGTATACTGAGAGCTGTCAATCACTGATAGCACCTTCCCTCTATGACTGTGTATACAGAGAGCTGTCAGTCACTGATAGGACCTTCCCTCTATGACTGTGTATACAGAGAGCTGTCAATCACTGATAGGACCTTCCCTCTATGACTGTGTATACAGAGAGCTGTCAATCACTGATAGGACCTTCCTCTATGACTGTTTATACAGAGAGCTGTCAATCACTGATAGGACCTTCCCTCTATGACTGTGTATACAGAGAGCTGTCAGTCACTGATAGGACCTTCCCTCTATGACTGTGTATACAGAGAGCTGTCAGTCACTGATAGGACCTTCCCTCTATGACTGTGTATACAGAGAGCTGTCAGTCACTGATAGGACCTTCCCTCTATGACTGTGTATACAGAGAGCTGTCAGTCACTGATAGGACCTTCCCTCTATGACTGTGTATACAGAGAGAGCTGTCAATCACTGATAGGACCTTCCCTCTATGACTGTGTATACAGAGAGAGCTGTCAGTCACTGATAGGACCTTCCCTCTATGACTGTGTATACAGAGAGCTGTCAGTCACTGATAGGACCTTCCCTCTATGACTGTGTATATAGAGAGCTGTCAGTCACTGATAGGACCGCCTCCATGACGGTGTATACTGAGAGCTGTCAATCACTGATAGGACCTTCCCTCTATGACTGTGTATACAGAGATAGCTGTCAGTCACTGATAGGACCTTCCCTCTATGACTGTGTATACAGAGATAGCTGTCAGTCACTGATAGGACCACCTCCGTGACATCAGAATGAGCATGAATTTGAAAGAATAAATGCATTTTCATGGTGATTGGTTCCCTTAAAATTAATGGAAAATTAGGCGTCATGCACACAATCATAAGCATTTTGCAGTCCGCAAATCATGGATCCACAAAGAAACAGAAATAGTCCATGTGTGTCCCGCACTTTCCTGTCCTGACCTGGTGTACAAATGTGTATTCGGTCCTCAAAACAGACAAGATTAGGGCATGTTCTATTTTTATTTTATTTTTGCTGGACAGATATATGGTCGCACAGATACAGACAGCACATGGATGACATCCATGTGCTGTCCGCATTTTTGGCCTCCCCATAGAAATGAATTTGTCCGTGTGTGATCCACGAAAAAAAAAAAAAAAAGCCTGGAGGACTGAAAATACGTTTGTGTGTCTGAGGAAAAGAAATCCCTTCTTCTGATACATACTTGGATTTGGAAATAAATTATACAATATAGAAATTAGGATCCTGAATCAAGAGGCAATGACAGATTTATCATCGGTACTCTTCCTTTCATAAGATCTCAGAACTGTACAGAACAGTAAATACTTACCAGTTTAAGATATCTTGAGCTTTGCCCAATCATCCATTACTTTTAGAAACACAATTACTCTTTCAAATTAGTGAGATCAGCTTAGGGAATAAGCCTAAGAAAATATATAAGAATTTTCAAAAATCTTTCCCAGACCTTATTAGGTGTAAAACTGGTGTAAAAGAACACTGGCTTAGTGGCATGAGTTGTGCCTCCTTAATAAAGTTTGGGAAGGGGGTGGGGGTAGGAATTGTAAATGTGCCAGTATTCTGGTGTAGAGGACATTCACCACATTTATTAAGCGGTCCACTTTTTTGCTTTGTTTGGCAAGGTGAGAAAAAAAGAGCGTGATTTAGATGCACCAAAATTCTGGTGCACGATTCTGACACAAAGTAACCCATCTAATAGGTTGTTGAAATTTAGACTTAATGTTCTTTTAAGCAGACTGATGGGTCGGCCAATTATGAGGAATGAACCAGACTGCCAATAATTGCTTGATTATCAGTCAAGAAGAAATTGCATTTACATGCAACAATCACCTTTACTGTATGAGGACAAGAGATCAGTGCAGTGACCACTTGTCCCCATAGAGAATCATTTTTTCTAGGCAGCAGATCACTGTTTGGACAGCACGATCTGCTGCACAGGAACAATAATTTTTGGTGCCAGCCGGAAGACACGATCACCCAATGAACGAGCATTATTAGTAAATCTATCCCTTTGAATTCCTCCCAATTTGCTCCCTGTTTGCTTTGACTGAATGAAAACTTCTTGTTTGTATTCAAAAGCTGAAAGCAATCCTGTCCTAGTCTATTGTCATGTAATGCACAAATTATCAGTTTAGGTAAGCACTGTCAGCCAGGAATCCAGCTATCACAAATGTGTATGAATGTTGCCAGCGTTCTAACCTTCTAATATGAAAATGTGGTCTTGCGGTTCCACAAACAAACCACAAAGTTAAAAATCACTACATGTTTTCTAAACGATTAAATAAAGTAGTCAGGTTTCACTGTTCAGGGTAAAAATTCAATATGGTATTTATTTCATCAAAGATAGTAAAAAAGTGGTATTTTTTTGTAGCTGAATATTCTTTCAAACTCAGGCATGTGACCTGCACCTTTTCAGGATGCACATTCCATGTATCAAATGCACATAGACAAACCTGAGTTCACGGATTGAAGGTTGTGAGCACCTTTAGGGGCAATTTTTTTATTATTGCCTTCTACTTATTTGAGGCCAAAAATATTTTTTTCAAATGGCCTTTATGAAAAGTAGCAATGTGTTTTATAGTCTGCATGCTAATGCATTACCTGAAGCGGTCATCAGCATGCAGGAGGCACAGAGAGTGGAGAGGGAAGAGCTGCGCTGGCTGTATTCACCCTCCCTGGTCTTCTTCCAGGCACCCCTCTGCACTGTGTCCTGACTGTGTACAGCATCAGGACATAGTGCACATAGGTGCTTACTATGACCTGATTCTGTTTGCCATCAGGTCATAGTGCAGCTCAGGCCAGAAGAAGACTGGGGTGCGGTGAGGCCTGGATCTGCAGAGTGGCAGTGCCATCCAGAGCAAGCAAGGTGAGCAGTGTTTTTTAAATGTCTGATCTGAGGTCTGATCTGAGGCTCATGGAGGCTGAGTGGAGGGGGTCTGAGGGGTGTCTGATCTGGGGCTAATGAAGGTGGGGATCTGACGGGTGTCTGATCTGAGGCTGATGGAGGCTGGGGTTCTGATGGGGGCTGATCTGAAATTTGACGGAGCTTGGGGGTCCTATTTTGAGGTCTGATCTGAGGTCTGATGAGCTTTGGGGGGTCTGATCTGAAGTCTGATGAAAAATATATTTTTTCTTATTTTCCTCCTCTAAATCCTAGGTGCGTCTTATATTCTGAAAAGTATACATTCTCAACATTGTTATTCTACAGCTTTAAGTTCTACTGTATTGCTTCTACTTCTCAGTGAATCCGTCAGCAAGTTACTTCAGTGGCTTGATCTGTAGCCCTTTACTTTCCTTATAGCTCATAAACATCCATTTAAGCTGAAATGTTATCAGTTCTGATAATTAAGCTTAAAGAACTGTTTATCAGTTGCCAGGGAACTATAGATATGGGCTACAGATTGAGCTGTCAAAGCAGCGCTCTGATGGATTCACTGAGAAGGATAAGCAATAGTCTGCGAATCCAAAAGCTGTTTTAGACAAACAGATAATTTTTAATAAAGACCAATAAAAAATATTTTTAGCTGAAAATAAGTTGAATGCAGCATTTAATCAAATATGTTTTAGCTATGAGCAGGTGTAGATTTCAACTATAATTTATGCCAGTTTCTGGCATATATCATAGTAAATGTCCCAGGCTACAAAGATCATGACCCCTACAATTTGCATATCATCCACTTTACAAAAAGTGGTGAGCGCAACATAAAACCCCAAACAGTTACATTTTTCCCTTGCGCAAATGATGCTTGCATAAAAAAATGGTACTACTAGTGTATCAGACTGCAGGCTGACTTGCCCATACTGGCAGATCTCAGGAAAAAGTAGAATTTCAACATGCCCCATCATTTGTTACCACAGGAGATAAGCCACTGCTTTAAAGGTGTAAGCTGCACGTGGATGCCTGACAAAGAGACTTAGACTGGCTTGTGATTACTTCTTTACAGTGCAGTAAAGAGAATGCCGCAAACAGATTTAAACTTTGATAGCTGTAAGAGGTTAAATGGAACTTGCACGCACATAAAGGACAGCCTTTATATTTATTCTAGTGCTCTGTATTGATGACATCATTGTACGTAAATATTTCTAATCACAGTGTCTTTATAGAGTTCATATCCTGGAACAAAAACTCATACCAGCATAGTTTAGGGACAGAATTTTCTATAGACAAACATAGCACTTTTATTGTATACTCTGTAACATATATCATGTTTCTTTTTGTTTTGTTCTTATTATTGGAATTCTGTGATTATCAGAGTGGGGTTAAAGTAACCTTCTTATTGATTCAGTGTGCTTTATTCTACAGGTTGGAAGACACAACACCTTTCTAATCCAGAGATGACCAGCAATACCAGGGCCTGCAGCATCTCAAAAAGAGAATTACGCATTTCTGCCCTTTACAACCATCCAATTCCATCCTTCTATCTGCAATACCCAATACAACCATCCATAACCACACTTCCGGATATATACGGTATCTATGTGTTTGCTGCACTTTGTATTTTTCCATGCATGCATGTTTTATGTTTTTGTCCATAATACAAGCACAATATTCAATGTACTTTGTAACAGTCCTCCACAAGAACACGGGTTGATCTGAAATATCAGCAATGATTCTTTTGACTTCTTACTATTTCTGCATCTTTGCAGAAGAAACCCTACTCTTGTCCATAGTATGCAATCAAGTGAGGCTGAACTGCAGTACTGCATACAGCCCATGGAGTAGAGCTGTTTCTGGAACAATTTAGGAAAACATCTTTAACTTTTGGATTTATGCATGACCTTTTTCAAATTGCTTGACAGTCAATCGATGAAGTCAATAGGTTTTTGAAATGATATATATATAACTTTATAAAAAAAATCTTAGTTATAGAGTTTTCTGTATGCATGGTAGACATGCATTCAAAAACTTGTGAGAAGAACCTCTGACCTCTGTTGTAAAGACTGGGGTTTATGTTTTCAATAGGAAAGGGCCACCAATGCTCACTTTGGATTGTGTTTTGATGGTCACTAAAACCATTAGTGCAACCTTGATATTTCCTTATGTATTACGCTCTAGTACCAGACATGTAGATTCTCAAAGCTGCAATCCATTTGGCACAAGGTAGATTGGGTTGCAGAGTCTAAATGATCCCCTCTTTTTTTACCCTTTACTCACCCAAAGAGATGTGGACACCCAAAGAAATCTCCATTAGGTGGTCCCCAGTATAGTCACAGATTACCGGCAGTAGTGTTGATGAAGAGGAAGTATAGTCAAGAAAGTAGCCAAGGTTCATCACCAGGATATCAGTAAAAATGTAAAAGGGCATAGGACAAGACACAAGTATTGTCAAGATAGTAGCCAAGGGTCATCACTATGATAGTAGTCGGGATGCGCCAGGCCAGTATACAAGAGTATAGTCAAGAATGTAATCAAGGGTTACAGCCATTAGTCTGAAAAAAGGTAACAGGTAGAAAATGTAGGAGTGAAGTCACGAATAAAGCCAAGGTCAGGATCAGAAACAAACAGTAGTCAGAAGCAACATTCAGAAACAGGAGCCAGGAGAGGTATGCATCTTAACAGCCAGAAAAAGCATGGTAGGATGAGGCTCCTTTAAATAGGCCACATGGCTTGCCGCACTATTGGGAGCACTGCAGGGCACACCAACATGGCAGCAGTGGAAGCCTAGTAACCATATGTGATTGTTGGGAAGCTCACTGGTTGGGTTGCTATAACTGCGCAAAGTATGTAACACTATAAAGGAAAATGTTGCGCAAAGAATTAGTCTAAGAGTTTTTCCCAGAAATAAAACATTCATGTTTACTTGGGAGTAGTGGTACTGCGAATAATGGACTATGCAGCCGTGATCTTAATATTGTTTTATTTTGATGAATACATAAACTCAAGAACGCACTGTTTGCATGTAATTCTTATAATTGGGTTCTCACCAGTTTGTATGACTTAGAAGGCAAGATAGGATGCTATGCTAGGCTATATTTGGAAGCTTATGCTGAGTTTAAGTAGGTAGAAAAGAAAAATAGAGCTATTACTCTAAATTATTATATTTCTATAGATGGTGACACTGTCAAGTCCATATGAGAAAATATACATGGACATAATAATACCAGTGACTAACTGAAAAGGCAGCAAACTTTCCACGAGCCTTGATCTTAGGGGTCATCATAATTGCGGAGAAGGGCTTGTTTACTTAGCCTCATTCATAAGCATTGCCCTGGATATATAATAGAATACTGTGATTACAATTATTGATTTTGATTACTTACATAGATTTCAGCCGCTCATTGGATATGTATGTGCAAGGCTTAGGTGACTTTGTCATTTTTCTCATCATCACTTGTCTCATCCTGATTAACACTTTAACAGAAATCGTTTCTTCATCTACAATGCAGTCATTAAGGACTGGAGTTGATGCATAATTCATGTTTTTATTTCGCTACGATGCAGAATAAATCAGCATTGATTTCAGTTGGTTAAAACACTGAAAACTAATTTGGATACAGCCACACTATGTAGATACATTTGAATATAGATTTACTGTCTCTATTGTTGCTTTACAAGACGTATGTTTGCTATATTTGTAATAACAACATTATTATGTAATAACTGGTTAAATGTTCATATATGGATCATCCAATGCAAATTTTTTCCCTGTGACCTAGACGGGGGAGAAAGTGTCCATCAATGTTAGATGGTTGCAGGTCCCACTCCTACTGTATCTTCAGAATGGGACCTTCGAAGTGACCAGAGAGCAGCCATACATGCAAGGTCACCCTCCATTCATTTGCTATGAGAGTTCTGAAAATAGCCGAGCGCTGTTTCAGCTATTTCCAGCAGTTCCATAGAAGTGAATTGAGAGGTGACTACACTTGCGCTGTGTGCTCTCCACTCACCACTATGGGACTTATTATTTTCATAACTCCAATTGTGATGAATGGATGTGTGGTGTGCTCTTCTTCACTTCGGGGGCCCCGTGCTCTAGATAGGAGCAAGTCCCAGAGGCCAGAGTTTTGTCCCAGATGGGCCAAACGCTTTAAGCATTTTATAGTTCAGTATTCCTTCACACTACTGTCATAGTGTTTTCATAGTGTTTGACCTGCCAAAAGGCTATTACAGCCTTAAAAAGGTTTTGAGAAGGATGAACTTTCAAAGCATTGGCTGCAACAAACTGATAATTCTATAAATGTTCATTCCTAATCATTGGCCCATGTTAAAAATCCTTTATGCATTTTCGTCTGAGAAACTCTCAAAAAAACAATACTCCAACCAAGTTTCATAGATTATGGTAAATTATTCTAATCCTTTTTAACTTTATTATGCTTTTTTTATCGGTACAATGCCAATGCAATGTATTTGGCATATGCTAACGCACTTCATATAACAAATGTATTTTCCCCTAAGTAATAAAATAGTTTGCATTTTGCAGAGTATTTTTAAATATCCAAAGCCCTTTTAATCTGAACCATGTTTTCAGTACAACTACTGCAATGACATCTAAAGATTATGATAAAATAGGTTAGTTTTCTGGCAGGACCAAGGCAAAAGTGTGCATACATTTCAACCAGGTTCCTCTCATATTCATGGTAAGAGCAGCCCCGGAGTAGAAGAGCTGGGTGTGTCCCTACTCCATTTAGCCACTTCCGGTACTTGGGGTGATTCTGGCTAGTCACCAACAGAGTGGAGATTTTGCTTTATAAGTTCAGAAAGTTCAGAGGATGATGGCTCTCTGCTCTTAGGACAAACTGCTGGGAGTAAAACTATTGCTGGATGCTGTGTAGTAGGCTCAGTTCTCGGTGTGTATAGTTTGTGGCCAGACGACCAAGGATTTTATTTTTTTATGATTTATGTTTTGCTGGATCTGCCTCAAAAGCAAATAAAACTGGTTGTGGCCGTTGCACTATATTTGACTGGAGAGAACTTTGTTCCTGGAGTGCCAAAAATTGTCCACCTAAGCCAGGAGGCAGCGGTCCCCGAGCTAATCCCGTTATAGTTTCCTTAGTGCTAAGTTTAACTCCTTGGTCACTACCTCTAACAATCATAAATATAGAGGGATATGGATAGAGACCCCATTTTCCTAAATCAAACTTGTCCAGATTTTATTAAGATTGTTAATAATATTCCCCAGTTACTGTTAGTTTGAAATGTGTGTGTGTGTATATATATATATATATATATATAGTTATGCAAAAATATGTTTAATACCTACCTTTAAAGGAATACTGTCACCAGAAACCTCCGAATCCAACTGTTTGTGTAGAGACATAAGTGTGTTTCAGCTGACCTTTGACATACATGTACGGCGCAATGGGAAGTAACTTCCTGCCCATTCTGTACATGTACGGCACACTGATCGGGCAGGATCCCAATGAAGGGTCCTATGTCAGTGAAATAACTCCTTAGATGCTGCACCGTGGCATCTAAGGGGTATACAGAGGGTGGGAGATTCTGCTGCCCAACGGCTTTCCGTGATCGCAGAGTGTCAGTGCCTGGTAAGGCAGCCTGAGGCCTTACAAAGGCCGTGCCAGCTACAGAGGCCTATGAGGCCAAATACCCAGGCAGGGTCTCATAGGCAACTGTCTGTGTAATGGATTGGTGATAGTCACAATGCATTAAAATACAGTATGTATTGTACTGATTTGGAAAAAGAATCAAGGTACTACAGTGGGAAAAAAGTAAAAAGCAAAAAAAATAAAAATATTAACTTTCCAAGAAAAAAAGTACACCTTTTCCCTCATCAACCTATTTACAACTGAAAAAATATATATCACATGACCTACCCCATAAGGTGAATGTTGTAAAACTAAATAAAAACAGTTCCATAACAGCCAAATTAGACAGTTGGGGCTTATGCAACACTTTATTGGAAGAATTTTACTTTTAGTATTTTCACAGCCACATTCCTAAATCTGTGAAATGCCTGCGGGGTCAAAGTGCTTAGTACACCCCTCCATAAATTCCTTGAAGGTTGTCATTTCCAAAACACGGTTACTTTTTGGGAGTTTCCACTGTAGGGGTACCTCTGGGTCTCTTCAAATGTTACAAGACAGCCAAAAACCATTCTAGCAAAATCTGCCAGTCAAAAACCATATGACGTTCATTCCTTTCTGAGCCCTGCAGTGTGGCCATGCAGCAGTTCATGACCACATATGGGGTCTTTCTGGAAACTACAGAATCAGGGTAATAAAGATTGATGTTTGTTTTTCTGTTAACCCTTGCTGTGTTAGAGAAAACCTCATTTTACTATAATCCTTGTGGAAACCTAAAGGGTTAACAAAGTTTGTAAAATCGGTTTTAAATCATTTGGGGTGTCATTTTTAAAGTGGGGTCATTTATGTGTCGTTTCTATTATGTAAGCCCCTTAAAGTCACTTCAAAAGTGAATTGGTCCTTAAAAATGTGGGTTTTAGATTTTTCCAAAACATTTTAAAAATTGCTTCTAAAATTTTAAGCCTTCTAAAGTCACTTCAAAAGTGAATTGGTCCTTAAAAATGTGGGTTTTAGATTTTTCCTAAAAATTAAAAAAATTGCTTCTAAAATTCTAAGCTTCTAAAGTAACATTTTGCAAAACAATGCCAACACCTACAACAAGTAGATACATGATGATTATAAATGTTAATTAATAACTATTTTATGAGGTGTCACCGAGAAATAAAAATTTAGAAAATATTGAAATTTTCCAAATCTTCTGTAAATTTTGGATTTTTTTTTATAAATAAAGATAAAACATATCAACTCGAATTTACCACTATCATGAATTACAATGTGTCACATGAAAACAGTCTCAGAATGGCTTCAATAAGAAAAAACGTTCCAAAGTTATTAGGGTACTTTCACACTTGCGTTTTTGTTTTCCGGCATAGAGTTCCGTTGTCGGGGCTCTATGCTGGAAGAATACTGATCAGGGTTATCCCCATGCATTCTGAATGGAGATAAATCCGTTCAGGATGCATCAGGATGTCTTCCGTTCAGTATGTGAACGTTTTTTGGACGTTGACAAAACTGCAGCACGCTGCGGTTTTCTTTCCATCCAGGATGGCACATTCTGCCACAATAGAAAACGGATCCATCCTTCATTGACTTTCAATGGAGTTCATGACAGATCCATCTTGGCAATGTTAAAAAAAAAGTTAAAGTTAATACAAGCGGATCCGTTCAAATGGATGCATGCGGTTGTATTATCTGTAACTGAAGCGTTTGTTTCTGGCATAGAGCCCCGACGACGGAACTCAATGCCGGAAAACAAAAACGCAAGTGTGAAAGTACCCTTACCACATAAAGTGACACAAGTCTGATTTTCAAAATTAGGCAGGGTCAGGAAGGTGAAAAATGTTTTCTTTTGTTTATCCGTGACTCCATTTGCTGAGTTATTATACTTGTTCTTAATACACAATAATATGTCTCTGGTACAATTAGAGAGCACCACCATTGCTCTTGTTGCACTGAAGCTCACCTCCTTTCTGTGGTCAGCCTCTCCCTCACTGCCTTGCCACTTCCTGTGTCACGGACGTACCGTGTCATACAGACGTCCCCGCAACAGTGGGTGACAGAAGATCTGTGAGACTGGCAACATGGGCTTTGATCTGACAGGTTTCCTTGTGGATCAATAGATGTCTGTGTTTTTTCTGATACTATAGCCTCCAGGTGATGCTGTTGTGGTCATTTGACTTTCCTTATTTATAGTTGCTTCTCCCACAATGCTATGTGGTTTATAGCTTCAGTTGTATCTGTGGTCTGCTGGTGTTTGGTTCTCGACTGAGTTCGTGTTGCTGCCATAGCTACTGGATAGTTCAGTGTTTCTTTTTCCTTTTGCATTTTCTTTTGTTTGATTTATCTGTGTGTTGTTTTTCCCCTGCCCTTTGTTGTAGGCCTGAGGGAGGCTCCTGGTCGTCCTTTCTTTCTGGAGGAGCAGGTAGTACTGTCACTATCGCTAGGGTCTTATAGAGTTAGTTAGGACTCTAGGTACTACTGCGTATGAACTCACCTACCTTTGGGGTCTGTTCATACTGATAGCCAGTCAGGACTGTGACTAGGGATTTGACTAGGAGGTATCCTTCTTACTTCCCTTGCTTTCAGGCCTTGTTCCTTGTTCCCCTCCTTCTTTGTCCAGTGTGGTGCCTCCCTCCCACACACGGGCGTGACAGTCTGATCCTGTCAATCAAAGCAGCCAGGGAGGGGCTAGCCATAGAAAGGAGAGGAGCTTGGGTGCAACAAGAGCAATGGTGATGCCCTCATTGCACCAAATGCTTAATTTGTATGTTAACAAAAAGTGTCCTAACTCGGGAATGAAGCCTAGGATTAACAAAAGAAAAACAGCATTTTAATCCGGTGAACCACAACAATGTGTCCATGTATACATGTGTCACATGTGTTTGATACGGAGGTCGCTGGTGATAGATTTCTTTTAAAGTTTAAATATATATTTCCATATAAAGAATTATGGTTCTTGTACACTTTTGTTTATAAGGCCATGCCTTTATGAATGTTTCGCTGGGAAGATATAGCCCCCGTAACCATGATTGAGGAGTTTAGCAGTAATTGTCTCCAAAGCATGCGACCACATTGGTGTAGAAATGCTGCCTACTTTACAAGGGCCTAGTAGCTCAGGTGGTAAAAGGGCGGTCCTTTATGCCAAGGGAGAAAAGACCGTAAAAGACAGAGAGATCACCACAGGTGTATATAAATCACTGAAAAAAAGTGCACCACAATGATAAGCAACTGACAAAACTGGCTAATCCCTCAAGCTGATGTTAAAAGCTGAGACTTTCGCCAATATCTTCCAGTCAGGAACATATCGGAGACCCTTCATGCACCACGTCAAGGGTTCTCAGCATGGCATCGGGTCCTACCATTAGACTACCTATGGTGTGTGAACAGGGTCTGAAAGGTCCTGAGATCCAGCTCACAGCCCCAGTCCCACTTACCTGCATTGTAGGACCAACAATGCAATGGGACGTAAATGAGGCTGCAGGCCACACCCACAGACCATGTGACACAGGCTCCCAGGTGCAACAGAATGTTACCAGCCATACGCAATGGCACATTCAATACATATAAAGCAAAAATTACTGAAATAAACGTGGCCTAAATGGGTGTAACTGCTCAAAACCCCAAACACTGTAGTGTGTTTCTAACGGGGGGAGCATTTCCTCCGCAGGTGGTCCGCTGCAAATGGCAATCCCCAGCAAAAATTGCATACAATGGAGGATGCCGGCGCGAACCACATGCACCACACAAACATCCTACACAAAATGAAACAATGTGCGGATGAAAATATACAAACGCATAAATCACTTGACGTGGTGCACGAACGAGCTCCGATATGTTTCTGACTAGAATATGTTGGCGAAAGTCTCAGCTTTTAACATCAGCACACGGTTTTATTTTGTGTAGGATGTTTTTGTGGTGCATGTGGTACGCGCCGCCATCCTCCATTGTATGCAATTTTTGCTGGGCATGGCCGCTGGCTGTGAACCACATGCAGAGGAACTGCTTCCCCAGTTAGAGACACGCAACAGTATTATGCCCCATTCACACGTCCGCAAATGGGTCCGCATCCATTCCGCAATTCTGCGGAACGGGTGCGGACCCATTAATTCTCAATGGGGCCGGACGTGAAGCGGAGAGCACACTATATGCTCTCCGCTTCCGTATTTGCAGAGCGCGGCCCCGAACTTCTGGTCCGCGGCTCCGCAAAAGATAGAACATGTCCTATTCTTGTCCACAGCTTGCGGATCCGCAACACACCACGAACGTCTGAATGGGGCCTTAGGGGTTGGAGCAGTTTCTCCCATTTAGGCCACGTTTATTTCAGTGATTTTTACCACAGGTGTACAGTTGGGAAGAGAGATGACACGGCAGTTTCATAACTACATAACTACATAAACACTGAAGAAGGAGGCTAAGCTGGCACCAGGATTATTGAAGCAAATGCCCTGGCCTACCATATGTGCCTTGCCCTCCAGAAGTAAGGCCATGAGTGTGAACCTGGACTATAAGAGAAGCACGACTGAATAGAGGCTCTGCTAAAAATAACAGCAACATGTACCCCTCCATCAGGAATTGTCACCAGAACTGAAACTCCCCATATGAGAAGAATGTGGGTGGCACTCAGGGCCGGGCCGACACAGAGGCTGGGGAGGCTCCAGCCTCAGGGCGCTCCAGCCTCAGGGCACAGGCAGGGGCCTGCCAGAGGGAGAGGGACTGACAGGGGGAAACCAGTGCTCCCTCCTGTCATTCCCTGATTGTAGCGTGACCGAGCTCTGTCCGGTCCGCAGGTACAGAGAGCATCAGTCTCCTGTACCCGGCCGGACTGACAGGAAGTGCGCACACAGTTTGCACTTCAAGTCAGTCGGCTCGGTACAGGAGACAAAAGCTCCTCCTCCTGTACTTGCGGAGGCACAGACCATGCAGAGCTTGGCCACGCTACAGCAGAGGTAGGAGGAGAGGAGGGGGAGAAGAAGGAGCATGACAACATGGGGGGGGGCAGAAAGCATGACAACATGGAGGGGAAGAAAGAGCATGACAACATGGGGGGGAAAGAGCATGACAACATGGGGGGCAGAAAGAGCATGACAACATGGGGGGAGAAGAAAGAGCATGACAACATGGGGGGACAGAAAGAGCATGACAACATGGGGGGCAGAAAGAGCATGACAACATGGGGGGAGAAGAAAGAGCATAACAACATGGGGGGCAGAAAGAGCATGACAACATGGGGGGCAGAAAGAGCATGACAACATGGGGGGTATAAAGAGCATGACAACATTACTGTGTGGGGGTGGGGGGTATTAAGAGCATGACAACATGGGGGTATAAAGAGCATAAAAAGATGGGGGAGAAAAGACAGGGGGCAGAAAGAGCATGACAAGAAGAGGGATTATGACAATAGGGGAGAGCATGACAAATTACTATGTGGGGGCACTGCTGTGTGGTTGAGGGGGTGTGGGGACATTACTGTGTGGGGGGCAGTGTGGCGGACATTACTGTGTGGGGGCAGTGTGGCAGACATTACTGTGTGGAGCAGTGTGGGGGTAGTGTGGCAAACATTACTGTGTGGGGGCGGTGTGGCGGACATTACTGTGTGGGGCAGTGTGGGGGAGGTGTGGTGGATATTACTGTGTGGGGGCAGTGTGGCGGACATTACTGTGTGGGGGCAGTGTGGCGGACACTACTGCGTGGGGGAGGTGTGGTGGACATTACTGTGTGGGGGCAGTGTGGCAGACACTACTGTGTGGGGGGCAGTGTGGCGGACATTACTGTGTGGGGGGCAGTGTGGCGGACATTACTGTGTGGGGGCAGTGTGGCGGACATTACTGTGTGGGGGCAGTGTGGGGGACACTACTGTGTGAGGGGCAGTGTGGGGACACAACTGTGTGAGGGGCAGTGTGGCAGACATTATGTGTGGGGGGCAGTGTGGGGACACTACTGTGTGGGGGGCAGTGTGGGGGACACTACTGTGTGGGGGGCAGTGTGGGGGACACTACTGTGTGGGGGGCAGTGTGGGGGACACTACTGTGTGAGGGGCAGTGTGGCGGACATTACTGTGTGGGGGGCAGTGTGGCGGACATTACTGTGTGGGGGGCAGTGTGGTGGGCATTACTGTGTGGGGGGCAGTGTGGGGGGCACTACTGTGTGGGGGGGCAGTGTGGCGGACATTACTGTGTGGAGGGCAGTGTGGCGGACATTACTGTGTGGGGGACACTACAGTGTGGGGTGGCATTATACAAAAGCTCTGCAGATGCAACTCCCATGTATTGGTCATTCACTAAATGAACCCTGTTATGGGGAGAATCTGTGGATGACTCATATTTGTCAAAAATATGCAACACGGACCTCATGCGTATTTTTTGGGGATCCACGTTTTGCAAAAAGCAAAATGCATACATTTGTGTGAATGCACCCTTACGCAAATTGCGGATCCGCAAAACACGGATACCGGCTGTGTGCAATTTGTGGAACGGAATGTCCGACCCACAATAGAACTGTCCTGTCTCTGTCCATAATAGGACAATAATAGGACATGTTCTATTTTTTTGTGTAACGGCCATGTGGACATACAGGAATGGAATGTACATGGAGTATATTCCGTTTTTTATGAGGACTTATTACAGTGAATGGGGCACGGAAATGGAAAAAAAATACATTTGTGCGCATGAGCCCTTACTGTAGTGTCCTAGTGATAGCCATAATACTGCCAAGGGCTTGCCAATCACAGTATCCCTATAAACGTGCTAGCTACAGTGCTTCATAACACTTCCAAACTGGACCTTTCCTCTGCTTGTCTGTACAGTCGGAGTAAAACCTAGAAGACAGTTGTTTTATTGGGTCATAGCTAAAAAGAAATTTCTAAATTATGAAATATGCATAGATGAGTCGGCTTTTAGTTAGTTAATAATTTATATCTCATATGACTATTACATAAAAACCAGATGCATTAAATTCTAAAAATCAAGCATTTCCAGCATTGTCCTATAGAAAGAGGGAGAACGGACAGATGAATGGCGTAACCCCAGATAACATTAGCCGTGAACTCTTACGTTGCCCTTGTTGTTCTGAGTCTCCGAATCTTTTACTTTCAAAGTTTCAATTTACAGCAGCTATAAAACAGAAAAATTGCATTACGTTATTACAGAGCCACATGTAAGTGCTGGCAGGGTGTCATGATTACTTAGTCACAGACCCATTCTACCCCTCCTGTCTCTGCCCGAGGCGCGATTGGGGAGTACCCAGCTAAGCAGGGTCTGCTCTGTATTATCTGTACTAACTGCTTGAGTGCTGGAGCCGACGCTGGCCCCATTGTAGTGTAGAAGCAGTATATCACCTTACGGAGGAGTTAAACTGAGGCGAAAGATGGGATCCAGGTTAGACAGCTCAGGGGACTAGGAGGAACCATCCTATTTTGGCACAGAATACCCTATAACAGTGTATTTGCATGTTTGTGCAATGAGGTGACTGTAATAAAGTACTGAGGCGAGATAGAAGTTAGATCAGACATACAGAAGACTTTAACAATGCTTTGTCTCATGTTTTTGGTCCGAATATGAAAATGATGTCATGTTTAAATCTATGAATCTTCTCCTTGACTGCTGGCTATTGCTAAAAGCATTAGATGGCTTTTTTATAGTAGTCCGAACTGGAGGTGAACAGATTCTTCATGTTATTGGGAGTGAACGCATATACTGTACTGCCAGTTCTTAGTCTGACCAAAGCTGATTTTTTCAAGAAGAATAGCAGCAGTTTGAATCATTGCCGCTACTTTTATCCTATTCCGTATGTATAGGGCCCCAAGCACACAACTGGATATTCGGTCCGCATCCTTTCCGCACTGTTTGCGGATTGGACGTGGATCCATTCATTTCAATGGGGTCATAAAAGATGCGAACAGCACACTATGTGCTGTCCGCATCCGCATGTCCGTTCCGTCAGTCCACAAAGAATACCTGTGCAACCTACAGTGTCTCAATGACTGAGACAGATTTATCCAGGGCCGGCTTCAGCACCCGGCATACACGGGCTCACTGAGCTGCTATGAGCACTTCCATCAATGACACTGCTGTCATTTCACTTACGCAGTACCCCTTCTGGGGGGCCCTCTGAGTCACACCAGGCCGGCTGCTAAAGAGCTTCAGACACGCCCCCTCTACACAGGACGTACTGCCAAATGAGAGAGACTGCAGGGCTGGAGCACAGTCTGAACACAGTCTGTGAGTGAGTCTGCACTGTGACTGCCTCTTCTCTGTGGGACAGGAGGGGGCTGGGGGTCAGGGAACTCTTCCAGCTGCTGCTGGATGCTGTAGACCAGCAGCTTCATGCTATTTAGTTGTTTTACTGCCTCATTAAGCAGTTTGCCTCCATGACACCTGCATACCCTTCATATCCTGTCATATCTCATCCTCATGAATCCCCCGCTGTCTCCTTTCCTCCCTCATGTATCCAGAGCTCCTGTTCCACCTTCCTATCTCCTATTGTTGCCCTGCACAGACCTCCTGTCCCTACTTCTTGTATGAATCCCACTCAGAGCCCCTTCCACCTACTTGCTGTGTCCACCCCTCCTGTCCATTAAGGTCCCCTGGCCCCTGTCTCACTCCTCTGCCTCTCATTATGGTGGCGTCTGAACCAGGGGTGTAGCTAGAAATGACTGGGCCCCATAGAAAAAAAAATGTATGCCTCCTGCCTCCAGACTCCTGCAGGACGTTCCATCACTGACAGACTCCATCAGGTTTTGGTGGCACTGTTGGAGTAACTCCCTGTGCTTGGGCTCCATCCTGAAGCCTGAAAAGAACCGACTTGTCAGAAGCACCCTCTTCCTGTCTAAGGCTGTGGACTTTTCTCGGAGGAGTTATAGGCACAGCAGAAAGCTCCAGCTTGCAGCCTGCATAGGAGCTGAGCACAATCCTGCCCTCATGCACCCTCTATTCCTGTACCTGCACCAAGCAACAGCAGCAGCCATATTGCTGTGCTGGGGAGGGCTGTGAGGCTGCATGCTGTGCCTCACCCTCACAACCTTATCACTGCGCCACCCCCTTCTTCCCAGTCAGCAACGGCGATCAGAAGAAACAGATCCCTCAGTCTCTGACAGACAGTCTGGAGGCAGGGTGAGCTGGTGAGCGGTCGCTGAGCAAACATGAGCAGGGGCACAATAAGTACTGCGCGGCCGCACAGCTTAGAGGAAAGGGAAAATAAAAATACTCAGCCGGCGGCCCGGGCCCCCAGTGGCGTTGGGCTCTATAGCCATTGCTATGGCTGCTATGGCGATCCCTACACCACTGGTCTGAACCGTGTTCACCATAAAGACCTTCTAACATCACTGGCTCATGTGACTGTGCCCCCCACCCCATATTTTACCCCTCACCCCATACTGTGCCCCCTTATACCCTGCATTGCGCCCTCTTTATACCCTGCATTGTGCCCTCTTACCACACCCTGTACAGTGCCCCTAGTCATAATACTAAAATTTTCTGTGGGGCCCAGTCAGTTCCAACTACATCACTACACAGCTCCTTCTCTCCTCCAGGCCCGGCCCAGCAGTGACGTCATGACGTGTGTCTCACTGCTGCAGAGGGCCTGAGGAGAGTAGGAGCGCAGGGAGCTACGGTTAGTGAACGACATGACGCCGGCTCCCCTGCGCTCCGGCAATGATAGGTATGTGAGGGGGCCACTAGGGGGGTCATTACACTGTGAGGGCACCTTACACAGTATAATGACCCCCAGTGCTCCCCATTTAGTATAATGATCCCCATTGACTCTCCATTCAGTATAATGACCCTAAGAGCCCCTAATTCAATATAATGACCCCCAGTGACCACCATACAGTATAATGACCCAGTGGCGTAACTAGAAATGACTGGGCCCCACAGCAAATTTTTGAATGGGGCCCCCTGCCCCAGTAATTTTTTCACAACCCCTTCCTTTCATTCCGCCCCCTTTCCTGTGGCTTGTAAAGATCGCTCTCTCAGACCAGGCCCGGCAGCTGTTCCATCCGTTTTCTACACTGTCTATACTGCCACTGTATATCATTTCATTGTGTAATACTGTTGAGGGGCCCTGACAAAATCTTTTAGTACTTCTCCTCCTCTTGGATGGGCCCCTTCTGGGTCAGGGCCCCAAAGCAGCCGCTTCCCCGGCTTCCCCTATAGTTACGCCCCTGTAATGACCCCCAGTGCCCCCTCCATACAGTATAAACCCCAGTGTGGAGGCCACTGGGGGGGTCATTATTCTGAATCAGGGGCGACTGGGGTCATTTTCCGGAATAGATGGCCACTGTGGGGTCATTATACTGTGTGTGGGGCCACCGGGGGTCATTATACTTTGGGGAGGGGGCATTGGGGGGGCATTATACTGTGAGAAGGGCCACTAGTGGTTATTATGCTGTATAGGGGCCAGTGGGGGTCATTATACCGTGTGGGAGCCACAGAGGGACATGTAAATGTAAAAAAATGCCTCAAATGGGCCCACTGGGATTTATTGCCCAAGGGCCCACATGAACCTGGATTTATCCCATTAAGAAGCAGAGAACTGAATGCTGGTAGCCCAATCCATAGATTGTGAGTAGTCTCCATAGAATTTATAGAAAATGTAATGCTTGCCTTAGACATTAGAAGTTTACAAAAATTTTTACTAAAAATACTTTAATACTGTCCCTTTAAATACCTTTAACATGCCTTTGGGCTACTATTTAATGGTATTTTAATATAATTTAGCATGAAAAACAAGTTACTTTTGTAATTTACTTTCTGTTACAAAAATGTGCCAATTGTAAGATATACTCTGCATAAAAATGGTGCTGTCTAGTGTTTAATCTGTATTGTAATGTGCGCATTCACTTACTGAGGTGGTCGCACATGCTCAGTTCCATCCTTAAACTACCAACAGCCATATCTTCTGTTAGAAGCTATGACAGTTACAGGGAGAGAGCTGCAGTAGAAAGGACACACCCCCATGAGAAAAGATACACCACTGAGCTGTGATAGGAAGAGAGCTGCAGTAGAAAGGATACACCCCCTGAGAAAGGACATGCCCCCAAAGTTGCCAACCAATAAAGAATCTAGCTGAGAAATGGGAGCAATGAATGGTAAGATCTCTGGATCCATGTGAGGTACAGGGCTGGTTTTAGCTTTGTTAGAAAGGTATTGTTATGTATTATATGATGTCTGATTTTGAATTTATACGTCAATCATGGCATAACCCCTTTAAGCCTCATAGCTGAGCCTATGAAAAAAAAATAATCTTATTCGGCCAAACGTTCACTAAAAACGTATTCGGCTCACGTTCACATGCAATTAGAAAAATAAAGTATTTTTTTCTAAGCGTGATATTTTTGCCAGCATAAACCACCGGTCCTCGGCTCAGATAAGGTGACAGTGTAAACAGCTGTGCGCCCTGTATTTGAGTAAACATGGAGCCGAAAAGCAGTCAGCCAGCTTTCAATGAATTATTTTGCCATTTCTTGGTCAGTTCGGATATAAAAGACTTTTGGCAGGCGATGTGCAAAATGCTTGCATAAGATACGTTCTGACTTAAGATCATTAACAGATCGTTTTCGGGAAATAAAATAGAGCCAAGGACTTCCCAAAGGAGCTAAGAATTTCCTCTAGAGACCAATCTACCAAAGGCAAACGAATGCTGGAAAGATAAAAATCAAGCATGTTATGGGGTCATTAGCTTGGCTAATACAGTTGGGGTGGTTCCTGAGTGGTTGGACGTTTCCTTTAAGTAAAGTATATGCTCCGTGTTAACCCGTTATTGATTTCTGTTCAAACGCAAAACCACATAACCATTGCCTACCTAAGAATATGAATTTGCTGAGAATTTATGTCTGTGCATAAGGAGGCAATGCTTGAGGGATTAAACCTTAGCTGTGGATAAATACTGCAGTTGGCAGTTGCTTTGACTCCCACCATCTACCTGCTCGAGGCCAGAGATTGGCTGCAGCAAAAACATGCTGTCGACCTGTCCGCAGCAGCCAAATGAATTTACCACAGCAGCCAAGTGAATTTGACTACAGCAGCCAAGTGAATTTAGCCCAAGGGGACGACTGGAGGGGCAGCACTAAAACAAACAGGGAATTAACGGGTATGGCCTCTTTCACACTTGCGTTCTGAGGATCCGGCGGGCACTTCCGTCCCGCCGGATCCGTCAGAACGCAAGTGGACTGACAGCATTTGAAGACTGATCAGTATCCTGATCAGTCTTCAATATGCTTTCACTGTTACCATGGCAGCCAGGACGCTACTGGAGTCCTGGCTGCCATGTACTCAGCAGCAGTGCACTCACCTGCGCATGCGGCCGGGCGCTCCTAATAGCGTCACAGGTCCGGGCGGCGCATAGATCAATGCGCCGCCCGGACCTGTGATGTCATAATGGAGCGCCGGCGGCGTAGCGCAGGTAAGTACACTGCTGGGTTAGCTACCATGGCAGCCAGGACTCCAGTAGCGTCCTGGCTGCCATGGTAACCGATCGGAGCCCCAGCTTACACTGGGGCTCCGATCGGAACAGCTGCTGCGCATGCGTAGCGCTAAACGTTGGATCCGGCAA
Organism: Bufotes viridis; assembly: GCA_033119425.1. Lineage (NCBI taxonomy): Eukaryota > Metazoa > Chordata > Amphibia > Anura > Bufonidae > Bufotes > Bufotes viridis. The sequence goes on along the minus strand of CM065590.1, from coordinate 298,001,177 downwards.
TGCACCGAATCGACATTTAGCTTAATGCCGGATCCGGAATAATGCTCTTCAATGGGCATTCATTCCGGATCCGGTATTGCGACATGTCTTCCGGCTTTTTGGACAGAGACAAATCCGCAGCATGCTACGGTTTTGTCAACGTCCAAAAAACTTTGACATACTGAACGGATGACATCCTGATGCATCCTGAACGGATTTCTCTCCATTCAGGATGCATTAGGATTATCCTGATCAGTTTCTTTCCGTCCTAGAGCCCCGACGACGGAACTCTAGGACGGAAAGAAACAACGCTAGTGTGAAAGAGCCCTAAGAAACTCTTCTTTTGTTTTTTGTTTTTAACTTCCCCTTAGCTAGATTTTGACCAATCTCGGAAAACCCAGTTAAGTAGATAGAAATTCAATTTAAATGCTCAACCATGAGCATTTACCAAACAGAAATATTTCAGAGAAGGTCCGAAAAGATTTACTGGGGATATCATTTATTACTGTGGAGAGATATTGTATGTAAATTATGTTTCCATTATCTCCAAATAATTACAGAAAAAAAGAAAATATTCAAAATTGGATAATTCTCACAGCCATAAATATCAGAACTATGCATTTCAATTTTTTATTGTGATTTAACATGATTTTTTGGGGCTTTAACTGAACCACCCTCCATTTTAGGTGAGTGGCAGTGCGCATGTTGGTCCACTATTCCATTCGCTTACCATAGGTAGCACTTTATCAGTCCAATAGAAGTGAAAGAAGCATTGTTTATGGTATAAACCATATAACAAAAAGATGCTTGCATCTTAACCACCACAGCCCCTCTAGCACCCTTAATGACCAGGCCACTTTTTACAATTCTGCACTACACTACTTTCACCATTTATTGCTCCGTCATGCAACTTACTACCCAAATGAATTTTACCTCCTTTTCTTCTGACTAATAGAGCTTTCATTTGGTGGTATTTCATTGTTGCTGACATTTTTACTTTTTTTGCTATTAATAAAAATTTAACGACATTTTTGCAAAAAAATGACATTTTTTCACTTTCTGTTGTAAAATTTTTCAGAAAAAACTACATTTCTATATAAATTTTTCTCAAAATGTATTGTTCTACATGTCTTTGACACCCCAAAGTATTCGCGGAGGGGCATGATGAGTTCATGTATCATTTCATTTTTTTTCACAAGTTAGCGGAAAATGACACTTTCTGAGGAAAAAAAATAATAATAAAGTTTCCATTTCTGCTAACTTCTGGCAAAAATAAATCTCCCACGGACTCACTATGCCCCTCAGTGAATACCTTGGGGTGTCTACTTTCTGAAATGGGGTCACTTGTGGGGTGTGTTTGCTGTTCTGGCATTTTGGGCGGGGCTAAATTGTGAGCAACCTTGTAAAACCTAAAGGTACTTTATTGGAATTTGGGCCCCTTTGCGCACCCAGGCTGCAAAAAAGTGTCACTCATGTGGTATCGCCGTACTCAGGAGAAGTAGGGCAATGTGTTTTGGGGTGTATTTTTATATATACCCATGCTGGGTGTGAGAAATATCTCTGTAAATGACAACTTTTTAAAAAAAATTATACATAGTTGTCAATTTACAGAGATATTTCTCTCACCCAGCATGGCTATATGTACAAATGCACCCCAAAACACATTTCCCTACTTCTCCTGAGTACGGCGATACCACATGTATGACACTTTTTTGCAGGCAAGATGCGCAAAGGGGCCCAAATTCCAATGAGTACCTTTTAGGAGGGCATTTTTACGCATTTTTCTTCTCACGCTTTAGGGCCCCTAAAATGCCAGGGCAGTATAAATACCCCACATGTGACCCCATTTTGGAAAGAAGACACCCCAAGGTATTCCATGAGGGGCATGGCGAGTTCATAGAAGATTATTTTTTTGGCACAAGTTAGCGGAAATTGATTTTTTGATTGTTTTTTCTCACAAAGTCTCCCTTTCCGCTAACTTTTGACAAAAAGTTCAATTTTTCATGGACTCACTATGCCCCTCAGCGAATACCTTGGGGTGTCTTCTTTCCAAAATGGGGTCATTTGTGGGGTGTTTGTACTGTTCTGGCATTTTGGGTGGGGCTAAATTGTAAGAAGCCATGTAAAGCCTAAAGGTACTCGTTGGAATTTGGGCCCCTTTGCGCACCCAGGCTGCAAAAAAGTGTCACTCATGTGGTATTGCCATACTCAGGAGAAGTAGGGCAATGTGTGTTGGGGTGTATTTTTACATATACCCATGTTGTGTGAGAGAAATATCTCTGTAAATTGACAACTTTGTATAAAAAAAATTAAAAAGTTGTTGTTTACAGCGATATTTCTCACACAAAGTATGGGTATATATAAAAATACACCCCAAAACTCATTGCCCTACTTCTACTGAGTACGGCGATACCACATGTGTGACACTTTTTTGCAGCCAAGATGCGCAAAGGGGCCCTAATTCCCATGAGTACCTTTAGGATTTCACAGGGCATTTTTACGCATTTGGATTCTCACGCTTTAGGACCCCTAAAATGCCAGGGCAGTATAAATACCCCACAAGTGACCCCATCGTGTCTTGCGAGATGACGCGCCGATGCGTCCACCCAGAGTAAGAGCACCGCCCGTCGGACGCATCCGTGCGTTAGGTGGTCCTCAGGTGGTTAAACAATAATTAAAAAAATCACAAAAAAGTACTATTGCAATTCTTAGTAAGTACTTTTACTGCAAAAATGGGCCATTGTTTTGGGACCTTTAACTATTAGCAATATAAAAAATATTAAGTAAACTCTGACAAAGATGTGATCATTAACCCCGCCATACATTTACGGCAGATGTCTGGTCTTTAAAAATGCAGCACTCTTCAGGAATTTAGAGGGTGCCATAGCCAGCGAGTGACTGCAGCTACACAGCAGACACCTATAGGTAATCTTAGTGATTGGAGGCAACTTTGATCACGGACACTCAACTTCTCAAATGCCATGGCCAATTTCAACAGCGGCATCTGAGGGCTCATTTTCTGGAGGTGGGCTGTATTTGGAACTAAACTTCTCCCACTAAAAGATCATGGGAACCATCACTTGCTATGTGAAGACTCCCAGGCCTGCCATAGCAAAGTTCGCAGGGCTCAATAGGAACAAACCAATTTTCTTATAGATACAGTGGTAAACCATTGCAGTCTATGATAGAAGCGATCTGATGATCCCACGTTTAAGTCGCCTAGGGCAGTGATTCTCAACCTGTGGTATGAGTACCCTAAAGGGCAACATGGGACTGCTCTAGCATCCAGCAATATTTCATTGCTGGTTGCTAGGGCCTCTTGACATTCGACAGTATCACCATACTTAGGACAGCAATACAGTTGAATACTGAAGCAAGGCACGAGAGCTGGTGGCCTGAAGCCTATCACAGGCCGGCACAGGCAGCATAATGACATCATCATCATGACCACCTGAACTGGGCTGCAAGCAGCTCAGGATGCAGGTATGAAGAGGCCTGTGCCCTGCACCACATCGCCTACAGCGGCATGATGGTAAGTATTTGCATTTGTTATTTTCCTTTGGCAGCTTGGGGCAGCACTATTGGGCCACTATAGGGGAGTGATTATTAGTAATGAGTGGCACTATAGGGACATTAGAACGACTAGTAGGACTATACATGGGCATTGTTTCTACTGGTAAATATGATGGGGCCTTTATTACTACTGTGGGGCAGTATAGAGGGCTAGGTCTCAAAGGCAACTATCAGTGTGATACTGACATTTACACAATCCATTACAATATACTATGTATTGTAATGCACTGTAAAAGAGATCAGACCCCAAAACATTGAAGTCCCCTAGTGGGACAAAAAGCCTTGCTGACGAGGCTGAAAGTGTTCATGCTGTAATTCTTATTTTGGCCACCAGATTACAGGCCAGAATAAGAAATGAGCAATATTGAGTTTAAATGTCATTTTAAAAATTCCTGATAGACCAAAATTAAAAATTAAAAAACATAATTTATAGGCTCATATATGAGCCACAAAATCATCACAAAAATTTGTTAAAAAATAAAAACAATATAAAAGTTTAAATCATCCCCCTTTCCATATAATTAAAAAATAAATACCTAAATAACAATAAATATAAACATCATGGGTACCACTGCAACTGAAAACGTCCATACTATTAAAATAGAAAAAAAATTCCAATATAGAGAATGGCATTGCTTCTCTTAGCCCAAAAAATTTAATAAAATGTGATCAAAAAGTCACGCACAGTCCAAAATAGTATCAATAAAAACTACAGACTGTTCCACAAAAAATGAGCCCCTAAACAGCTCAGTAGACATAGTATAAAAAAAAAGTTATGGGGGTCAGAATATAGTGATGTAAAAAAAAAATTACCAAAGTTTAAATTTATTTTTACACTATTTAGTCATAAAGAACCTATACATATGGGGTATTGTTGTAATCATACTGACCCAGAGAATGAACGGCATGGGTCAGTTTTGCCGTAAACGAAATGCCGTGGGAACAAAACCCATAAAACGGTCGTACTGACCAGCAGAATAAAGATAACATGTAATTTTTCCTGCATGGTATATGCCGTAATAACATAACCCAAAAAGCATTGGAAGGCATTGAAAGCATTGCTGCCTCTTTTTTATCCTACTTCCCAAAAAGCAAAATTGAAAGCTATCAAAAAGTCATACGTAACTCCAAAATATTACCAATGATAACAGCAAAACATTCTGCAAAAATAAGCCCTCACATAGCTCCGCCTACAGAAAAATAAACGTATGGTTGTCAGAAAATGGCTGGTACCAAAGAGAATGTTCAATAGCAACATGGTGCCCCTAAACCAATCCATCACAATCTGCTGCAAAACCCATTAGACAGTCTTCCTTTTTGGACCCTGTAGTACAGGGATCAGCATCCTTCGGCGCTCCAGCTGTTGTACAACTACAACTCCCAGCATGCTCCTTTCACTTCTGTGGGAGTTCAGAGAACAGCCAAGCAAGTTTGCATGGTGGGAGATGTAGTTTCACAACACCTGGAGTTCCAGAGGTTGTTCATCCCTGCTGTAGTATATCCACACAGCAGTTTATGTCCACATTTATGGCATTTCCGTACCTAGTAGAACCCAGTTAACAGTTTAAAGGGAGGGGCGTGTACTCTGAAATGCCATGTCTGTAGAAAACTTGCAATTTTCATTTCGAACAGTCCCCTTCTCATTAATTTCTGCAAAACACCTGTGGAGGCAAAATGCTCACTCAACCCCTTAATAAATACCTTTAAGGGTTTAGTTTCTGAGATTGGGTCAATTTTCAGGGGCACAATTTATTATATTACCCCAGAACCTCTACAGTTGTCAGCACAAAATGTGTAAATAAACACATTGTGCCTCAAATGTGCCTGTACTCAGGGGCATAACTACCATAGCGGCAGATCATGTGACTACTGTGGGGCCCAGAACAAGAGGCGGCCCATTTGGGATCATCTCCTCTTCTACTGGACGTGAAAACTTGTTCAGGACCCTGTGTGGGGGGCCTGGTTTGCTTGCTATGGGGTCCTTAATTCTCTATGTATGCCACTGCTGGTACTCTTTTAATCCTGAGCCCTGTTGTATGTCCAGGCAAAAGATTACGACCATATTTTGCCTGGAAGCACAACATAATAATAAAAGGGCTTACTTTTCACACTGGAACATGATGGGCACAATATATTGGGCACAGAAATGGCATATCTGTGTAAAAACTTTTGCAAAACACCTGTTGGGTCAAAATTCTCACTACATCCCTTGCTAAATTCTGTGAGGGATGTCGTTTCTATGATGGGGTCACTTCTTGGGGAGTTTCTTTTTTTTAATTTAACCTCAGAGCTTGTGCAGTTTTATAAATCACCAAACTAGGCCTCAAATGAACATGATGCTCTTTTTGCAGTTTACAAGCACATATGGGGTGTTGCTGTATTCAGAAGAATATGGGTAACATATTGAAGGCTCCTTTTACTCCTGTTACCCCATTGTGAAAATGTAAAATCTGGGGCTCAAGAAACCTTTTATTGGAAAAAAAAAATTATAAATTTTTTCATTTTCACAGCCAAGTGTTTCTAAAGTCTATAAAACACCTGTGGGTTCAAATCATTCAATACACTCCTCAATAAATTCCTTGGTGGTTTAGTTTCTAAAAGGAGATCAATTTTTGAGGGTTTCCACTGTAGTGGTACGTTAGGGTCTCTTCAAATGTTGACATATTCCCCCCCAAAAAACATTCCAGCAACATCTGTCCTCCAAAATCCATATGGTGCTCCTTTTTGAGCCCTGCAGTGTGCCCATTAGAAATGAGCGAATCGACTTTGGATGAAACATCCGAAGTCGATTCGTATAAAAATTAGTTTCCATACTGTATGGAGCGAGCGCTTCGCATAATAACTTAAGAAATTGATTTATACTGTAAAAAAGCATTTCCCGAACTCGGGTTTGGTTCCAAGTGGTACTCGCTCTGTACAGTATGGAAACGAAATTTTATGCGAATCAACTTCGGATGTTCCATCCGAAGTCGATTCGCTCATCCCTAGTGCCCATACAGCAGTTTAAGACCACATGTGGGATGTTTCTGTAAACAGCTGAATCTGAATAACAAATATTGAGGTTTATTTTGCTGCTAATCCTTGTTGTTACAGGAAAAAAATTGATTAAAATGGAAAATCTACAAAAAAAAGTGACATTTTGGAATTTTTTGAAAACATCAAATTTTTCCAAATTTTCTGTAAACTTTAGATTTTTTTTATAAATAAAAAAAAGGCATATCGACTTAAATGTACCACTAACTTGAAGCACAACGGGTCACAAGAAAACAATCTCAGAATGGCTTGGAAAAGTAAAAGCATTCCAAAGTTATTACCAGATACTGTGACACATGTCAATGTCAAATTTAGAAAATTAGGCAGGGTAAGGAAGGTGAAAAACTACAGGGTCCTGAAGGGTTAAACACTACTTGTTATACAGTATGACAGACTTAAAAGTCCTAACACTGAAAGGTAATTTTAAAAATTAAGGTAACTTTAAAGTAATTTTAAAAATTAAGGTAGATATATGCTGTCAGGTGGAATCGGCACACCACCATACAGATAGTCAGCCAGTCTTACCAAAATTGGTGGGTCTGGTCTACTTTGCTCTTAACATGGAGAGCAAAGTCTGGGAATTCAAACTAATATTGACAAAAGTACTCAATCAAACACCTGGATTTATGACCATGGAGACACTTTACACTCCTTAACCACAGCAGTCTCACTCCAGCTCTCTGAACTCCTAAATCCCCCATACACCGATGCAATAACCCTGCACTCCTACTACCAAGTAGACAGAGGCGGACAAGAAACTTAAAAGTGGCCCTGTAAAAAAAAAAACTTAAAGTGGCTGTTGCAAGTGGGTCCAAATTGACAGGAGGTGGAGCAACACAAGTAGATGGGGCCAATGCAGGGTCAGTAATACCATAGTGCAGCACAGAATATCACACCACAGAACTAAATATCACAGTACAGGGATATTTAGCAGGGGGCTTAGGAGGTGAAATGTGGGCAACAACACCAAGCCAGCCCTACCTTCAGCATGCTGCCTGGCCTTCTTCTAATAATGACCTCTATAGTTTTCCTAGTAGTATGTATACAGCCTGCGGCAGTGATGTGGGCTTGGGTGGCCCTGTGGACATCTGAAAATTCCCTGTATGGTCTATGGCCAGTCTGCTCCTGCAAGTAGACAGTGTGTGGACAGAAAAACTGATATATGCAAATAGGGTATCATCTGCAGTGCCAAGAGTCAGACACCTACCGATCTGGTATTCTGAACCTGGAAAAACCACTTTAATGATGTATCACCCCATGTACAATGGTTTGTTGCAACATCTCTTAAATAATTCTGGGTCCTGAAGGAGGAGGAGGTGAGTGCTACAGACGTTTAATTTTTTCTGGCTAGCCGATAAAGGTATCACTCTTATACTACTTGTTAATTTTTTTACACAAACATTTTCTAATAGACATGGTACCACACTAATTTTTGCTGTACACCATTGGGAATAGCAAGTAGGTCTCCAAAACGCTGGATCTAACAATTTGAGTAGCAATTAAGCTACTCTAAGTCCATGTTAATGGCATGTACATTAGCATTGGCATAGGAAGTCTATCAGCGCCTATGTATGGGCTTGCTGTGTGATTCTATATAATGCCTTTATAAAGCACCTTAGATTTCTCTAGAAGCAATGTTATGAGAAAAAGAAATTGCGAGGAAGAACGGATTCTCAATATGGATCCTTGCCACACAAAACCATAATATGGTGATGCTCATGAGCCTTACAGTTCAAAGTCTTATTTTACAAGGGAAGTCACTGTAAATGTCAAATGAAATTTACACTAACAGTGTGTGCCCAATGGTGCCATTAGCTTTTTAGGTAGTAAAGTTCAGACTGAAGTCTTCCCTTCACGTTGTATAACAAATCATAAAGTGTATACATTTTTTCCCAAAGACTTAATTATGTTTATGATACATATGCCAAAAATAAAATGTATGTCTTTGAGACTTTAGATATGTGCTGGAAATTGGACATGTCATCCAGGCTCCAGATTCTTCTCTACCGCAGAGCTATGATCTAAGAGGTCGCCTTGCATTGCCAAGAGTTTTGTTTTGGCTTCCTATGCAGGCATTTCTCCGTTAGACACACTTTACTAGTGCCTCCTTTAAAAAGTGCAACAATAGTGTATAGGCTTTTGTATACAAAGAATAGCTGCTCCTCAGAGCAGGTAATAATTTGCATGCAAACAAAATGTCCTTGGCACATCTGAATATACAAAGAGATGAGGCTCATGTTGAAATAAGTGGTTTGTGCTTTTAGTCCTGCTAGTGGTTGCCAGAATTATTGCATAGCAAAGCCTCCTTCTGTTCTTATTGACAGAATGAATGCAATAATACTTCTGTCATAGACCATATCCTTGTTGCCTCGGTTTTGCTTATTACCCAAAGGAGGAGAATATGGCCAGACTTAATGTTACTATCTTCAGATAATATTTTTAGCTACTGTATCATCAATCAGATCTTTTAATCCTCTTTAACGTAACAGTTTAGGAGATTGCTTTCTTCTTGCTCTTGTACAATTTATACAATATGAATGTATTTTGATTAATTGCAGATAAGAACTCTTAGGCTGCTTTCACACAGTCAGTGTTTGATCAGTGATTGTGAGCCAAAACCAAGAGTGAAGCCTACATAGAGATATGGTATAATGGAAAGATTTGCACCTGTTCTGTTATTTTTTACCCACACCTGGTTTTGGCTTACAATCACTGATGGAAATCACTGATTAAACACTGACTGTGTGAAAGAGGTCTTAGGATCAATGAATGGAATGTCTTTTGGGATTGTTGTCAGTTCCATGTGAAGCTCCGAAAGTTGTCCTAAAAAAATATATTGCCTTGGAGCAGACATTGATTAGGTATCCTGTAGTAGGCTTAAACATCCCAGAGCTCCAATGTAACTCAAGAAAGTAGCGAAAAATGTGGATTGTGATAAAGTAGACATATGTGGATGTTGCAGTGCAGAATTACTGGTTGGATTTGCAATGTTCAAAGTCTTCTAGAGCCCCTGGCACTGCAAAAATATGGTAGCTTGGGAGGATGACGGTATGATATACTATCCCTGGTGGTCTTGGGTAGTTAAGGAGTTAATGTTCACAACCCTCGTGATCTATAGTATCAAAGGGGGTAATGTCACCATGACAGTGACAGTCACAAACATAGGGTAGTTAAGGTTTTGATGGTGACATTTGGTTAATAAAATGATTTATACCAATATCCCTAGTGTGGGTAATGTAAAACGCCGGTCTTAATAAATGACCCCTTAGTCTATACAAGTTAGCAAATCACAGAACTCTAAGCAGTTTCTCTTTAAGGGCCCAAAATCTTCAAGGGGCTTTTTAAAGCCAGACACATTCTCATTTTCCTTTCTGTTTACTTATCCTTCAAGTTCTGAATAGTGTTTCTCGATGTGGCAAGGAGAAAAGCCAAAGGCAATTTGCTCAAGTCCTGTTACAGCTAGGTAAGACAAATCCAAAGGCACATAATAACCATAAATACATGTTTTCATGCCTATTCGGAAAAAACCTGAAGAGGATCTCAAAATATATAGAATTTCAAAATAACAGCATCCATATTAGTTTGCCTTTTCCTATCACTTTTGTAGTAAGAACTGCTGGGTGTCTATAAAAGTACGGTTATATTGGGTTAACTAACCTGAAATGTTTTGGGCCATGACAATGTTCAGGAGTGATGTGGCAGATATCATGTATAGAACAATCACAGAACAAGTCAGTGCCTCCTGCATGGTAAAAAAAAACATAGGTGCACAGTCACAATTAAAGGGAAAATCACAGAGGCATAGCAGCATTCCTCAAACTAAGTGTACATGCATCTATATGCAAGCTAATATCTCATCTAATATGCAACAAGAGGTTCTTAGCAGATATATCTTTGATTAAAAAGTATCTGGACCCATCCACCAACAGCAAGGTGACCTCGAAACGGATGGTTACCTAACTCTAGACCTATTTCTATGCCGTTCGTGGTCATCTACTTTCAATGAGAGCTAAACCAATAAAAACACGGACTGCTACCATTATGTCATTGCCTGATGCATGTTACCTTTGTAATAAACTATTATTTTACTTGTTGTCATATTCTTAGTATTTTTACCTCTGTATCCTTAACATGTATAAATTCCGCTTGGTCTTGACAATAGCTATGTGCATGTAATGCCTTGTAGCCAGAATGTTACCAGTTAGCAGTGCAGGTAGTTCCCCTAAACAGAAGAAAATCCTATCTGAAGGTCAGTTCACTGAATGATTTAATGTGGTTAGCAGACTAGAGATCCATATTGGGAACAAAGGCAGGAAGGTGATATTTATAAGAGTGACTTCCTACGGGCTGCACTGTGCAGTGTGCCGTCACTAATACAAGAAACCCTTATTGTACATCTGTCTTCCTGCACATCACCAAAGGAACGAAATTAGTTCAGCTCCTCCACTGTATTAGAACTATCATTATATAGCTTTCTATCTGTTTTATTGATTTTAAAATGACAATAAGTCATTCTTAAATTGCTCTATTGTGGTGCTATAGAGGAATTGAACATGTACAGCCACTTCCAGGGTTACTACCCAGTAATAAGCTTTTATTTTCAAAAGGCCTTTCTAGCAAAATGGGTTGTCTAAAGTGGATACTCATTTCAAGATAATCAAGGAAATGTCAGTTTAAACCCTTGTTGACATTCTCCAAGCATGTGGTGGTTTTAAATATGGTGTACGCTCCGGAGCTAAGCGTACACCATGGCTGACCGGTGACTACTGTGTCTGTGACTGGAGATAATTCAGATCATGTAAATTTTAACCCTGAGATGTCACAGGGTCAATTGTGACCACAGCATCTGAGAGGTTATTTACCATGAGTTGGCTTCCCCAGGCGATTAAACTGGCAACATAAATTGGATTGTGGGAGCTGTTTGGTTGTTATGGCAGCTGGGAGCTTTCTGATGGCTCTCAGGCCTACTATAGTAAAGGTTCAGTAAAGTACTGTCTGTGGTAGGGCTTAATAGTAACTCAGCTATTTTCGCATAGACTACAATGATTTGAATTTTTATTATTTTTATGTTTTCTTTATTTTTTACACAAAAACTTTTAGCGCCTTTAGGGACTAGAACCTGCAATCTTTTGATTGTTTGTCCCATAGACCATAATAGAGTACTATTATGGTCTATGAGATTCTGCCTGACACTCTGCCTGCTGAACTGAACCTTTGCATGGCTTTACAATCAGTTAACCATGACAGGCCTGGGAACCTTCAGAAAGCCCCAGGCCGTCCTGGTAGCTGATCAGAGCCCTGCAACTTCACTGCGTGTGCTCCAATCAGAAGGCAAAGTAATCCCCTCCTTTACCTAACCCCACAAATGTCATGATCGTTACGGCATCTGAGGTTAAATGACTGGGTTCTGTGTCATTGCCAATCCCAGTTAGCCGGGCTGGGTGCCAACTGTATTATACCTACTCCATACAACCCCTTACGTGTAATGATGTACATGTATGTGATTATGTGTGAAGGGGTTATACTGATAACTTGTTCTCAGGATAGATTATCAATATGTGATCGTGGAGGTCCATGACCCAGCACCCACCGCCAATCAGCTGTTTAAAGAGGCTGCAGCACTCAGAGCTTGCCAGCACAGCATCATCCATTGGATAGTGGCTGTGCTTGGTATTGCAGCTCAACCCTATGCACTTGAATAGAACTGAGCTATGCCTATTCTATGTGACTGATGAACGTGACAGCACTGCCCTAGGAAGACCAACACCGATCAGATACTGGTCAGTGCAAAACACTGGGACCCATGGGAAATAAGTATACAAATTAACTCATACTAGCCAAAGTAGTGTCCCCCATCTGTACACAGCACTATTTCAGAGTTTTTGCTCCTCAGCAGTACAGAGCAGGGTAAGATGCCTTGGGCTACATGCTCACAACAGTATGCATTTTGCAGTCCGTAAAACGTGGATCCACAAAATACGGATACCATCTGTGTGAATGCCGTATTTACCTAATAAAACTGCCTAGTCTTGTCTGCACATGTACAAGAATATAACATGTTCTATAATTTGCAAAACAGCCACATGAATATGGACAGCACGCAGATGACAACCGTGTGCAGTCCTCATTATTTTTAACCCCATAGACATTAACGGGTGCATGTGCGATCCACAATAAATACAGATCAAACGCAGGCCCAAAATACGGTCGTGTGCATGAGGCCTTACATGTAGCTTGGGGAGAGGACTGGTTATTATTAAAGAGACACAGCAGTGCATGGAAACTTATGTTTCAGGTAATGCTCCATGGGAAAAATATACAAATTGGATCTTGCTAAGCATTGGTTTCTGTCTTGCTTTTCTCATCCCATGAACTCAACTTTTTCTCAGTTTCTTTCAGGAACCCTGACCTTGGCTTGGGATAGCAATGCTTTAAATTCTTTGAATGTTCTTGTGCAATATTTTTTGACTTCCTTGATAGGTTGTTGTGTTCTTGGAATAAAGTTAGCAGGTTGGTCACAAACCACTGTTTTAAGTCTTTTCATTTTTTCTTTTGGTGGTAATCACTCCGTCTGTAGATTAAAGGATAAATGACTTTGCAACCATTTTCAATCTGATATATTAAATAATTTTTTTTCTTTTTAGTGTACTTTCCATCCAATGCAGGTTTCTTCACATCTTTTTATATTGTGTTTTTGCATACAGAGTAATACAGCAGTTTTAAAACTCTCATTCATATTAAGTAAGTATATTTTACATAAATGCTGTTTCCCATACAAACAGCTCTAGGAACTCATTATTTAAGAGTAAAAGCAATTTCTGCGAACTCCAAGTATATAAACATTTTTACACTGTACTCACCGTCACCAGTCTACAAAAAATAGGTGGCAAGGTTTACACTGTACTCACCATTCTACAAAAAAATAGGTGGTATATGATCAGTGGTATACGAGTCCCTATCAGACTGGAACAATTTCAATGGAGTCCAAGAGAAATGGGACTACTTAAAATTGGCACTACTGAAGGCAACAGAAAAGTGCATTAGGCTTGTCAGTAAAAGCAAAAAAAGGAAGAGACCACTGTGGTACTCAGCAGAAGTGGCCAAAATCATTAAAAACAAAAAAGATGGCATTTAGTAAGTATGAAAACACCCAAAATGAGGATGACATTGAAATCTAAAAGATTAGGCAGAGAGATGCCAAGCAAGTTATAAGAGCTTCTAAAGCACAGGCAGAAGAGAAATTAGCTCAGTCAGTGAAAAAAGGGGATAACACATTCTTCAGATACATAAATGAAAAAAGGAAATTAAAACAAGGAATTACCAAATTAAAAACAAAAGAAGGAAGGTATATGGAAGAGGATAAAGAACTAGCTGACTGCCTCAATAAATACTTCTGTTCAGTTTTTACAAAGGAAAATGAAGGAGAAGGACTTCAGTTAGGGAGGAAGACTAATGAATCATTTGATGCATGTGTCTTTACAGAGGAAGAGGTTCAAAGTCAGCTGTCTACACCCAAAGCTTTAAAACTCTCATTCATATTAAGTAAGTATATTTCACATAAATGCTGTTTTCCATACAAACAGCTCTAGGAACTCATTATTTAAGAGTAACAGCAATTTCTGTGAACTCCAAGTATATAAACATTTTTACCTATGTTTGTCATCACATATGAGTTCAGCCTAAAGCAACAGAGAGGATGTCCACTTCAAGGAGAGAAAGAGCAGCTTCCTGCTTGAATCAGTGCTGGTGCTGCTGTGATCACAAGACTTTAGTAGCTAGCAAATTATCTCTGCACACACACACACAGTTTGTAATTCCCAAATTGGGAATTTAGATTTATTTTTTTAGCTATATCAGTATTTCTCTTTCTGTAAGTATAGGACTACAGTAAGTATAGGATACTGTGAGGAATGTGGAATTATGATCTAATGCCAGCCATGATCTAATTCCAGCCATTTGCTGTCAGATAGCAGAGGGAGAGAACTCCGCAGGGGTCCTGGCTTCAAGCAGGCCACATGTGTACAAGTTCACACCTCACTCAGCCAGCACGGAGGCGAAATCATCCTACTCCCTGTAGGGGTCTCAGCTATTAACCAGATCATTTAAATCCATCAGACATCAAGGAACCAGGGGTTCATAAGAAATTATGAACTTCCTGTCCATTACAGGAATAAACCAGTTGCATATCTGCGACACAGGGGCCAAGACGGACATGCCCCTGGTCATAGTTTGGTGGTAGGATGCCATGAAGGGGAGATACAGAGATTTCCCAGCAGAAACCTAATAATGGCGCCATGTTTTGTCTCCACCTGTAGCCACAACCCAGGTGGATCCGTTGGTCCCAGAACCATCTCCCTGTGACCTTCTGGGCTGGAGCTATGGACCCTAATGAGTTTTGTGGGTCTTTTGGCTGCCAGGACAAGGAGCTAAGAGGGCGTGTCCATGCTCTTCCTATTAAAGCTCAGGAGGCAGTTAAAGAATGAAACTGAGCATGTGCGGCCATCTCAGTGAGCCGGACAAAGAAATTAGAAAAAACTAACAGCAAGTGGTGCTATAAAGATACATTTTATTGGATAACTCAGTGGCTATGCTAAAGTTTAAATTACATGCAACTACAAAGGTATTCAGATCCAGGTGCTGGTTTAAAAACTGTAGAATATTTTTTGTGGGACAACCCCTTTAACAACAGGACATGGCTTATGAAATATAGCATATGGCACAGAATATCAAGAACGGCTATATTAGCAATTTCCACATAGGTATCTCACATACATATTGGTTACAAGTAGCCAGAAAGTGTTAAGGTAAGAAAATAGTGTCCTCTAGAAACATGGTGAAAATGGTGTCCTCTAATGGTGTCCTCTAGTGCGTGACCTTTACCTACTGGAGTCCCATTTTGACAGCAAATATGATGGTGATATTGTCAGTGTTGTGTCACATTGTGTTTTGTGTTCTTTTGTACTGACTGGCAAGTAGGATATAAAAAAAAGCTAAAGAAAGTTAATCAAGACAGATAACAATTTAAAGAATGTGAAATGAGTAAATGGCAAATTTGTTAGTCTCCACATCTACGTAACCTGTATAAGCCTCTACATCTGTAGTTTGTGAGCTTTGTAGTCAGTCACATTCCCCAGAAACAAATCCCAGTTTAAAATAAAATCCAGTAATGTTTGCCTAACAGCAAACATAAATTAAGGATTCACGTCATTTGGTCGCAGCAGACTGAGCTTTGTTTCCTGATCGCTGGAAGTATTTTGTGATGGATAAGCTTGAGTTGTACTTTGCCTTTTAATAATTTATTTTATTGAATCTTGGGATTTCATTTCTTGCTTCTTTTTTTTTTTTTTTGTAGTTGTTTTAACCGCTATAGGACCAGCAGTAATATATTTCAGTTTTGCAGGATTCAATGCAAAATTAGACTTTTAGATTTTGTCTTCATGGCTAAGTTTAGACATTGAAAGTCACCGTCCTCTTGAGACATCTAGAAACCTATTAAAGTATAACATCATCTTCCAGCCGTTACCATTAGTGATGAGAAAAGTTATGAAAAATTTGATTACTTTGTCACAAAGCAAATTCCTTTTTATGTAGCAAGCACAATGACCGGAAACGGAGATCGCACCGCCCCACCATCATGGAAACCCTCAGATGCTGCGTACATGACTGATCGTGGCATCTAATGACACAATTTAGGCCTTTCAGGGGTTAATCAGGTTAAAAAAAACATACTCCCCTTATCCATTTGCTTGTAGAGAGGTCGTATTTTCTTTTTCTTACCACTATTAAAGGAAAAATAGATTCGTTACCAAAGATCAAAATTCGAATAGAAGTCAAATCATTTGGCTTTGATTCGCTCAACACTAGTTACCATTAAAAGGGTTTTCCAGGATTTTTAGTGGAGCTCCAACACCTGGACCCCCAGCCAATCAGTGCCTTACATTGTATAGTGGCTGTGCTTGGTATTGCGCCCTTCTTTTTTGCAGGGTTCACACTGTACTCACCGTCACCAGTCTACAAAAAAATAGGTGGCAAGGTTTACACTGTACTCACCATTCTACAAAAAAATAGGTGGCATACGATCAGTGGTATACGAGTCCCTATCAGACTGGAACAATTTCAATGGATTCCAAAAGAAATGGGACTACTTAAAAGAGGCACTACTGAAGGCAACAGAAAAGTGCATTAGGCTTGTCAGTAAAAGCAAAAAAAGGAAGAGACCACTGTGGTACTCAGCAGAAGTGGCCAAAATCATTAAAAACAAAAAAGATGGCATTTAGTAAGTATAAAAACACCCAAAACGAGGATGACATTAAAATCTAAAAGATTTGGCAGAGAGAGGCCAAGCAAGTTATAAGAGCTTCTAAAGCTCAGGCAGAAGAGAAATTAGCTCAGTCAGTGAAAATAGGTGATAAGACATTCTTCAGATACATAAATGAAAAAAGGAAATTAAAACAAGGAATTAACAAATTAAAAACAAAAGAAGGAAGGTATATGGAAGATGATAAAGAACTAACTGACTGCCTCAATAAATACTTCTGTTCAGTTTTTACAAAGGAAAATGAAGGAGAAGGACTTCAGTTAGGGAAGAAGACTAATGAATCTTTTGATGCATGTGTCTGTACAGAGGAAGAGGTTCTAAGTCAGCTGTCTAAAATTAATACAAATAAATCACAGGGGCCTGATGGAATACACCCACAGCTATTAAAAGAGCTTAGAGGTGTACTAGCAAAACCATTAACAGATTTATTTAACCAATCACTGGTAACAGGAGTCGTCCCAGAAGATTGGAAATTAGCAAACATTGTGCCAATTCACAAGAAAGGTAGTGGAGAGGAATCGGGCAACTATAGGCCAGTAAGCCTGACATCAATAGTGGGGAGATTAATGGAAACCATACTCAAGGAGAGGATTGTGGAACATCTGAAAACCCATGGGTTGATAGATAAAAAACAGCATGGGTTTACTTCAGAGAGATCATGTCAAACTAATCTTATTAACTTTTTTGATTGGGTGACTAAAAAAATTAGATGGCGGAGGTGCAGTAGACATCGCTTATCTGGACTTTAGTAAGGCTTTTGATACTGTTCCGCATAGAAGGCTTATCAATAAACTGCAGTCTTTGAGCTTGAGCTCACATATTGTTGAATGGATTAGGCAGTGGCTGAAGGACAGAAAACAGAGGGTTGTAGTCAATGGAGTATATTCAGACCATGGTATTGTTACCAGTGGGGTACATCAGGGATCTGTTCTGGGACCCATATTGTTTAATATCTTTATCAGCGAAATTGCAGAAGGCCTCAATGGTAAGGTGTGTCTTTTTGATGATGACACAAAGATTTATAACAGGGTTAATGTGCCTGGAGGGATACACCAAATGGAAAAGGATTTAGGAAAACTAGAGGAATGGTCAAAAATCTGGCAACTGAAATTCAATGTCGATAAGTGCAAGATAATGCACCTGGGGCGTAAAAACCCAAGAGCACAATATAAAATCAGTGATACAGTACTAACCTCAGTATCTGAGGAAAGGGATTTAGGGGTCATTATATTAGACGACCTAAAGGTGGGCAGACAATGTCATAGAGCAGCAGGTAATGCCAGCAGAATGCTTGGGTGTATATGGAGAGGCATTAACAGTAGAAAGAGGGAGGTGCTCGTGCCGCTCTACAAAGCACTAGTGAGACCTCATTTGGAGTATTGTGTGCAGTACTGGAGACCATATCTGCAGAAGGATATTGAAACTTTGGAGAGAGTTCAGAGAAGAGCAACTAAACTAGTACATGGATTGCAGGACAAAACTTACCAGGAAAGGTTAAAGGACCTTAACATGTATAGCTTGGAAGAAAGAAGAGACAGAGAGGATATGATAGAAACTTTAAAATAGATAAAGGGAATCAACACGGTAAAAGAGGAGAGAATATTTAAAAGCAGAAAAACTGCTACAAGAGGACATAGTTTTAAATTAGAGGGGCAAAGGTTTAAAAGTAATATCAGGAAGAATTACTTTACTGAGAGAGTAGTGGACGCATGGAATAGCCTTCCTGCAGAAGTGGTAGCTGCAAATACAGTGAAGGAGTTTAAGCATGCATGGGATAGGCATAAGGCCATCCTTCATATAAGATAGGGCCTGGGGCTATTCATAGTATTCAGTATATTGGGCAGACTAGACGGGCCAAATGGTTCTTATCTGCCGACACATTCTATGTTTCTATAGGGCATTTTTGGGGGGTCTGAGCTGAATTCTAACACTGGGAGTCTGATCTGAGGTCTGATTGGGGGTCTGATTAACATTGGCGGTCTGATTTAAGGTCTTACTGTGGGTCTGAACAGGAGTCTAATTAACATTGGGGGTCTGATCTGAGGTCTGATTAACATTGGGGGCCTGATCTGAGGGTCTGATGAAAAAAAGATGATTTTCTTATTTTCCTCCTCTAAAACCAGGGTTTTTCTTATGAGCAGGTTCGTCTTATAGGGCAAAAAATACAGTATATATCGTTTTCAATCCTGCATGCACTAAAAATAAAAATGATAATGTGTCTGGTCATGAATAGGAGAAAACTGCCCACTCTTAAACTGGTGAAACTATTCCCCTGACTTTCTCTATCATTACCAGTAGAGATGAGCAAATTTCATTTGAAATTCGTTCACACTTCGTTTGGTGGTAAAAGGTGAATTGCGTTATGGATTCCGTTACCACGGACCATAACGCAATTCTATGAAAGAATGCATAACGGAATGCCTTTAGAGGGGCGTTATGCAGGGGAAACGGGATGGATCTGTTTTGCAGCCCATCGACTTCTATTATTATGCCTCTAAAAGCATTCCGTTATGTATTCCATCATAGAATTGCGTTATGATCCGTGGTAACGGAATCCATAACGCAATTCACCTTTTACCACCAAACGAAGTATGAACAAATTTCATAAGCGGAAATTCGCTCATCTCTAATTACCAGTATTTTCTAGATTTAGCTTAACCATTAGTTGGAGTTATCTCTAAAACCTAGTTAGCAGGGCTATAGGTCACAAAGCACATCCTGTATTATCCATTAGTTGGACTAGGTATCTCAAGTGTTCACATTTTATTAATCTGACCCTGAGTTAGCTGTAACTATGTATTGCCACATGGAATTATCTCACGTCATACCCTCCTATTTATGGGACTTTTCGCGGATTGCCTTAGCTGCAAATTATTAACCTTCATTGACAGCTAGATTTTGTAAACTATTGAGCCAGTTTTCAGTGTGTCATTTTATCTTTCGATATCTATTCATATAGAATCTCGTACTTGAATATTATATCTTAGGCTAGATTTACACGTCCGTTTAACAAGGACGTGAACTGTCCGTAGTAACCTGGGCTGGATTCCTGCTTAGAGCTGGTTGCTATGATGCCTTGCGCTTCCTGCTGCCCCTGCAGTAGTATTGTAATCCAGCCCAGGTTACTACGGACAGTTCACGTCCATGTTAAACGGACGTGTGAATCCAGCCTTAATAGCATTTTCTCTGCCATCATGCAAAATAACATTATGTCCTGTTGACCATATGGACACAGAAGTTGTGATCAAGACAGGAACCTGGCTGTGATTGACAGTCAAGCTTCACCTGTAATGACCAGGATTAAAGCTTGCTGATCCCAGCCATTTAATCCCTAAAATGTTTTTTTCAATAGCAACAATGGTATTCAAAGGAGGCTGACTAATGGAAAACCATTGGCCCCTCTGTGACAATATAGCAGGGTGCCAGTAGGTTACCATAACAGTTTCTATGGTTCTAGGTATGTTTCTATTAGTCCATGCTAAGGGCATGACCTGATAGAATGTTAAAGTTTAAGCTAAGAAAAATGAATATGTAGCCCAAAATTTCCTCCAATACAGATATATTGGAGGGAATTTTTAAAAAGATATGACCAATCATTCAAGAAAAGAAAAAAAATTAATCCTAAAGGTCTAAAATAGACCAGTCTTTAATGGTTAAAGCAGTAATTCGCCTTGTTCATTGATTGACTGTGGTCATTTCCAGCATAAGAAGAGGGATGAGAAAGCAAAGACCAGTGAGAGACTGTGGGAGCAGCAGGAATTGATAAGGTTTATTATATTACACCACGCACAGACTTTTTTCTAAAACCTTAAGTGGCTGGACTACACCTTAAATACAATTGATTACTGCATTTATGATTTGCATGACTACATTCTATAATTTGTTATCATAGAGATTAGAGTTTTTCTCTTTTAATCAATGAAGAAAAATCTAAGTATGTTGTAATTTAAGGTTATTACTCAATGCGGTGAAAACTTTTCATAGACACTTTACTTTTTTATGGCATTAAACCAGTACTGTATATATAGCATGGTACTTAACATTTAAAGCACTGGAGCATAGCTGTGTGATGTGAGTTTAAAGGGGCATTCCAGTAGCTACAGGTTATCCTCCTATCCACCGGAGAGGGGATAACTGACTGTGAGAACATGGATTCCCCACAGATCAGTTAGTTATCCCTTATACAGTGGATATAGGCAGTGCTGTACTTATGGTGGATGCAGAACACACAACTGTGATGAGTCTCGGCCCTCTCGGGCTGAAGGATTAATGCGCTGAACTCATTCTCCTGTTACCTGACTTAAAAACACTGCATTTTTCTGTAGGGGAGGCTCAGTGAAATGAAGTTTTTACAGCTTTCATTAAGTTCAATGGTAACTGTATAAATTTGTATATATACACAGCTCCCACTAGTGGTGGCTGTAGGCAGACAGTTTTATTATACGCAGTATGATTTGAAGCAGGAGATTTCTGTGGAAGACTTAGGTATTGTTAATATAGTGTCCATATAACCACCATATTTATGAAGCATCTGTTTCACATTATTCCCACATAGAAGTCAGGTAAGGTGGAGCATGATTTTTTTAAACATTCCTCCACTTAAAGGGGTTTGACCAGTTTCTAGATATTAATAAACTATCCTCAAGAGAGGTCATCAATATCAGATCAGTTTGGATCTGACACCTGTGACCCCAATGATCAATTGTTCTCAGCAGCCACTGGTGCCAAAAAAAAGTTGAAAGATGCCACTGTGTAGTGGCCATGACAGGTTACCGCTCAGCTTCTATTCAAGTGAATGAGACATACCTGACATGCCAGCTACTATATCTGGGAACATCCCAGATAGAGGATAGCATGTAGAATATCACTTTAAAGAGGACCTCTTACCCCTCCTGACATGTCTATTTTAGTAACTGCTTGCATACCCATGTAAAAACTATTTTAGAGTATCTATTCCTATAACTATATGAAGTGCCATTCCATTATTATTCCTGCTACAAGATATGAATGAATTGCTAGCCATTTGCAGGGAAGGTTCATGTGACGAACTGCACTACGTTGGGATCACGCGGTACGGTTTCGTCACTGGCTACCAAGATGTGACGTTCAGCTTAGCGCAATTTTACACAGGCACCCCCTGGGGCACAGGGAGGCACGAGGAGTGAGAGAGGAAGGCCGACCTCCCGTGTGGCACAACACTCGCTCACAACCCTGACAGGCAGAGAGAGCCCTTTCACTGCCCCAGTGAAACAGAGCCCTGCCAGACCGGTAGACTGCCACCAGTTCCTGATTAGATCTAAGCCCGGTCCGTTAATGTAATTATATCGGGCCAGAAGCCACCCCAAGTAGCATGTATCGTTATACTGAGAAACGGACATGTGGGATTCGTGGAGCGAGATAAAAAACAGTGCAAGATTAAATTATACACTATAGACACAACACTATATACACACAGATTATATCAAATGGTCCGATATGCAAATACGGGTGATGGTACAGTCAAGCCCATAACTGAGCCGAACGGGAGCCAAATTGAGCCTACGGACCCCATAGACTATAATAGGGTCCGTTAATTGTCCGCTCTGAAGATGATTTTGGAGCGGAGACAAAAGTTGTACATGCAGGACTTTTTTCTCTGCTCCAAAATCCTCTTCGGAGCGGACAACTAACGGACCCCATTATAGTCTATGGGGTCCGTAGGCTCCATTTGGCTCCCGTTCAGCTCAGTTATGGGCCGAATCCGTCCTTTCCGTTCTCCTGCTCCTATAACAGAGCAGGGGAACGGAAAGGCCGAATGCTGATGTGAACTCAGCCTTAGTTGCCCATAGAAACCAGATTCCACCTTTCATTTTCCAAAGAAGCTGTGAAAATGAAAGGTGGAATCCGATCGGTTGCTATGTGAAAGTAAGTCAGTTCTACTTTACACCAGCTTGATAAATCTCCCCCTCTATCTATTTTATTATACATGGACTTTGGTTGTTTTATCGAAGCCTGCTTCTTCTAAAATTTACAGAACCAATTCTCAGGTTTATATCTGTTCCTCTGGGATTCCCATCCAGTACGCTACAGTATCTTATTTTACAGGATGAGGTAATAAAGATAAGACAGGGATTCCTCAAGAACTGATATTGCCTAAGGGTCAAGTCATCTTGGCATGCTAAGTAACAGTTGCTATAAAAACAGATTTATCTTAAGAAGACTCTTTGAGACTTTGCTCTAGTTTCCTCAGTTGGAAGAAGTAAATCCCTATACAGTATACGAGCACTGCTAGCTGTCAATGATAGGATGGTAAACCTGTTCCATTTGCTTCTTATCTAAGGAGCATTTGCTCTAAGTATCTTTTTAATGTGTTTTATACAGATTACATTACCTTGTATCTTGAATTTGTAAATTTTAGGTTTACAAGACAACCTGTTTTCTAACCATAAACATTCAATAGCTGTCGACAGATAATGCCTGACTCCCTTCTGAATCCCCCTTATATATGTTTCTGATCAGATAAAAGTGTATGTGTATTCAGTGAGGAGAGAAGCTGTATAGCGCCACCTGCTGTTTGTTATTTTTCTAATTTCCTTGTCTGACTCACTGAGATGGCCTCCCATGTTCAGTTTTATTCTTCAATTGCCTTCTGAGCTGTGATAGGCAGAAAACTGCAGAAGAATGAACACATCCCCTTAGCTGCAGCAGAAATGACAGTCCTCTTGAGCTGCCAGCTTGATATATCCAGCAGAGCAATGAATGGGGAGATCTCTGGATCCGTGTGAGGTTTTTACATTAGTCATGGGATTACCGTTTAATGCCCTGTAATACACAAGAATATCTGTATGGATGAAACGTGGTAAATTATTCTCCTTCAGCCCCTACAGGAAGTTAGGCATGGGCTTAGGCCCAGCCCCTAGCTCAGTCCGGCGAGTAGTGTGCAAGGAGAGGAAATGCGAGGAAGCCCCATGCGCTCCACTTCTCACAGTACTAGGCCAAAGATCCAGAGAATTACGTTCTCTGAGGATTATCTACTTGAGAGAAAGACCTCGCCATTTCTACTCAAGTACTCAAGAAAGGGAGAGATAAAGGAAAAAACCAAGAAGGTCCAGAATCTGCATGGCCTAGTGTGAGGCTAGACAGATTGGAGCAAGGAAGCACATTGCAGAGCTCCTACTCCAACAGCCTTCCAGATCTCCTGTGAGGAACACTCCTCAAGAGAGACTGCAAACTTGTAAAGCTATAAAGTTCTCAGATTCTGTTGCTGCAATAAAATAACAATCCAAGACATCCGATGCACCCAAGCATTACAATCCCTGCTGCAATGGAGGGAAAATGGGCAAAGACATCCTACACGCTACAGGTACTATTTGCGCAGCCGTACTGTCTGTTAGAAGTGCACGCTGTCGTACGAATTGTGGTCTTTGTGACAGCTTCTAACCAGTGATTCGAGAATTAGAGGCTGTAGCAAGAGAGAGAGATATTATTAAGGGCCACTGCATTAACAATCCACTGAGCTCATGCTGGGACATCTGAGTGTACTGCTGAATGTACCGTAATCTACCTTTCGCATTAAGTAAAGGAAAATGTTATTTGTTCTGCAATCTCTGCCAGGTTTCTTCACCCACCCTTTCATTGTACTGAACCCCAGGGAGCATCTGCCTGAGGAAGCACACCAGGACACTACAATATCCCATCAAGGCCACTACCACTCTTATGCTCTGCACCAGCTCCCACAGGGGTTTGCTGGAGTATTTGCTGATCAAAGGTGATAGACTTTACTGCAATGAGATGGCATCATTGTCAGGATTGCCACTGTGATTGATTGTTACAGCCAGAGCCACTAGCACTCTCATCCTCCACTTTTCTTCCCGGTGCTTGCAGCATGTCTATATTCCCTAATAGTTCTTCATGAGGCAATCCCTTTAAAGAACATAATCACAAATCACTGTTAATTACAAGCTAATATTCAATGCTGAGTTCAGCTGTCTGTGTCGAAGTCTGCTCCTGTCTTCATTTCTGAGACAGAAAGTAACTAACAGTCACCAGTCTCAGTCACATTAGCTGTCAAGTGCTTATCATTTCATTCACTCAGTATAGGCAATGGCCTGGATGCAAGCTGCAGTTGTCGTTGCTCATCACTGGAAGTAGAAAATAAACTCCAGTGACATAAGCAGGTATTTTTGTTTAGTGAAATTTATTAGTCTTTATGGGCTTTTTCAAACTGGTGCCTCTCTGTAGAACCATAAGAAGGCGCTGTGTGAATGCGATGACTGATATGTAAAGTGTGCAGACGCACGACCATTGACTCAGTCGGGAATTATGTAGCAGACCCATGATGAGCTGAAGTGGAGTATGGGAGTGGTAGTGGCTCTGGCTGTTACAGTCAATCACAGTGGCTTTCCTCACATCATTACTTCCTACGGACGTGCCATGAAAGGGGGGGTGCACGCTTTCTTCCTCGGGCATACCTAGGTTCTGGGGCTCCTTCCTGATGGTAATTGGGCTTCCCATGATGATGAGTGATTGTATGGGTACAGGGCAGGGAGTGTAGAGTACAATGTCTGGAGTATGGTGCAGGAATCAGTAACCAGGCCAGTTGTAGCAGAATAAATGTCTCTCTTTACTGAAGTGCAAAATAGAAGTTGTAGTACATCCAAAGATAGCTAAACACAGTTCCAACTGTACGAAGTGCAATTGTTCCCATATTACGTTGTATGGAAGGCAAGAATGAGAGTTATGGCCCAATTTCCTCTCTGTCCAGAGTCTCTTCCTGCAAAAATGATGGCAGGCAATCATACTCTTACAATGGTGGTTTTAATGTCCACTGAGGGATACAGGCTTTTAGAGATACGACTGGATAGGTTATGTCACTGCAATAATGTCTTAAAATGATTGTCTCACCTCGAACATTGGTGGTATATCTCTAGGATATCTCTAGGATGAAGCTTCCAAAGAAAATGAGAGTACACCATGAATGCATGTCCACCATACATTCATTTTTATGTAAATTCCGAAAATAGTTGTGTGCTGGCTCGGCTATTTTGAGTAGTTCCAAAGAAGTGAATTGAGCAGTGACCATGCTTTCGTGCACCTTCTATTCATTTCTATGGAACTTCCAGAAATAGTTGGACGCGCAGCTCAGCCATTTTCAGCACTCCAATAGAAATGAATGGAGAGGTGAGAGAATCTCTTTAACAGCTTTTGGTAGCAGGTTACCCTACTTACTCCAATGCTCGGACATGCAGACTCTAGGTTCTTTAGTTCTCTACTTTGTCTTACTCCATATCTCCTTCTGTATATCATGCAGAGATCAGTGAGTCTCTGTAGCAATATTCTAAACTCCAGTCTAGACTAAGGTTAGGGGTGAAGCCAGCCCACACCTAATCTCCTACAAGGACTGAGCCAGGATTGGTAACCCTGGCTGTACCATCTATATCTAGTTATGTTGGGTACAATACCTAGCATAACATTATATGACATTACATAAGAAAGAAATCATTTGCATACAGTGCCTTTCAAAAGTATTCACCCCCTTGACTTATTTCGTGTTTTGGTGCCTCACAACCTGGAATTAACATGGATTGTTTGAGGATTTGCATCATTTAATTTACAGAACATGCCCACAACGTTGAAGATGTTTTCTTTTTTTATTGTGAAGCAAACAACAAATAGGACAAAATAACTGAAAAAGTCAAGTGCATAATTATTCACCCCCCTAAAGTCAATACTTTGTAGAGCCACCTTTTGCGCAATCACAGCTCCAAGTCGCTTTGGATAAGTCTCTATGAGCTTGCCACATCTTACCACTCAGATTTTTGTCCATTCCTCCTTGCAAAACTGCTCCAGCTCCTTCAAGTTGGATGGTTTGCGAACAGCAATCTTTAAGTCTGACCACAAATTTTCAATTGGATTGAGATCTGGGCTTTGACTAGGCCCTTTCAACACATTTACATGTTTCCCCTTAAACCACTTTAGCAGTGTGTTTAGGGTCATTATCCTGCTGGAAAGTGAACCTCCATCCTAGCCTCAAATCACGCAGGTTTTGCTCAAGAATATCCTTGTATTTAGCACCATCCATCTTTCCCTTAACTCTGACCAGTTTCTTAGTCCTGGCTGCTGAAAAACATCCACACAGCATGATGCTGCCGCCACCATGTTTCACTGTGGGGATTGTGTTCTTTGGGTGATATGATGTGTGGTTTGCGCCCGACATAGCCTTTTCTTTGTTGGCCAAAAAGTTCAATTTTTGTCTCATCAGACCCGAGCACCTTCCTCCATACATTTGGGAGTCTCCCACATGCCTTTTCGCAAACTCACAACCTGCCTTTTTGTTTCTTGCCGAAAGTAATGGCTTTCTTCTGGCCACTCTGCCATAAAGCCCAACTCTGTGAAGTGTACGGCTTATTGTCGTCCTATGTACAGATACTCCAGTCTCTGCTGTGGAACTCTGCAGCTCCTCCAGGTCTCTGTGCTGCCTCTCTGATTAATGCCCTCCTTGCCCGATGCGTGAGTTTTGGTGGGCAGTCGTCTCTTGGCAGGTTTGCAGTTGTGCCATGTTCTTTCCATTTGGTTATGATAGATTTGATGAACCTCCTGGGGATCATCAAAGATTTGGATATTTTTTTATAACCTAACACTGACTTATACTTCTCAACAACATTGTCCCTTACTTGTTTGGAGAATTCCTTGGTCTTCATGGCAGTGTTTGGTTAGTGATGTATCTTGCTTAGGTGTTGCAGCCTCTGGGGCCTTTCAAAAAAGTGTGTATATGTAATGACAGATCATGTGACACTTAGATTGCACACAGGTGGACATCATTTCACTTATTATGTGACTTCTGAAAGTAATTGGTTGCACCAGAGCTTTTTATGGGCTTCCTAACAAAGAGGGTGAATATATACGCACATGCCAATTTTCTGTTTTCTGTTTCTAAACAATAGTTTTATTTATATATTTTTCTCAATTTACCTCACTAACAGACTATTGTGTTCTGATCCATCACATAAAATTCAGATTAACAAAACATTGAACTTAAGGCTGTAATGTAACAAAACACGGAAAAAAGTAAAGCGGTGTAAATACTTTTGCGACGCACTGTATACCCCTTACTCTGAGGTACTGCACATATTGTAAATAGTAAGTTTCTCTTAGATTAAGTTGAAGAAAAATATTTGTCTATTTATGAGGTTTGGTTTTTTAACAGATTTTCACATGCAGATGGTTTCAGAGAAGAAGCCTAGATTTCCAACTTAATAGTTATGTAATAATGTAGCTCATATCGCTATAAAAAATGCATCTAAAAGTATAGCCCAAAAATGGAACCTTGAAACCCAAATCAACCAAGTTTTCTCCTGTGAGCTCAGCTGTCTATGCTGAAGTCTGCTCCTGTCCTCATTTCTGAGACACAAAGTAACAGTCACCAGTCTCAGTCATATTAACTCTCATGTGCTTATCATTTTATTCACTCAGTGGTCTCAACACTCCCTGTCATTCAATATCATTGAGGGCAACCTTCCCCCTTATTTGTAGAAATGCTTGTTAGTGAGAGAAAAAGCTACCTTCTCATTTACACGGGAAGATCATTGGGATTTGTGCAACTCTTCATTCTCCGTAATTTGCCTGTGAAAATATGCTGCCGATCACCCAACAAATCAGCGTTTTGCTGATCCAGAATAAAAAAAATCTTTGTCAGCAGCCGATCACCCAGTGTAAACAGTGGTGTGCTGCCAACAAACAATGGAACTCTGAATGATTGTAGTAATGATTGTTCATCACCATACAGCACCAATGCTCACTGCATAAAAATGTAGCTAACCAGCAGGCAATGATCAGGAATGAAACATTCATTATAGCCCAGTGATATCAGTCTGTGTCAATGGGCTCCGCCTCCTAGCTACATTTCAATTACAACCACTGACAGACAGTACTCATGGACTGGTTTCAAAGAAGAAACTGTAAATAGTTTTTTAAAGTGAAAGTACCATACTGACATCATGCTACACCTCTTTTTAACATTGGCTATGTACACTGCAAATGTAAAATGCTCTTTCTTAGTACATTTTATGATGTCTTGCTGGGTTGCCGGGCTCATGGCAAATTAAGGTCACAGATCTGCCTGCAGTATATCCCTATCAGCAGTACAGAGTATTATAGAAGCGATCAAAAGACCACTGGTAAAGTCCCCTAGTGGGACTAGTAAATGGTTCAAAACATTTAACCCAAAAATTTTAAATGAAAATATGTCTTTTTCCATTGTAAAAAAATTGAAAAAATAAAATCCCCACCCAAGTATTTGGTATAACCGTGTCCGTAATGACCCGTACTACACAACTGTCATGTAATTTAACCTGTACAGTGAATGCCATAAAAATAAAACTGAAAAAACAATTTCAGAGTTTCTCGTTTTTAATTATTTACCCCAAAAAAGTAATAAAAACTATAAAAAATTGTAATGTACCTCAAAATCATACCAATTAAAACTACAAGTTTTCCCTCAAGCCACACACAGCTTTGTAGAATGAAAAATAAAAAAGTTATGGCTGTTATGAAGCAGAGATGCAAAAACGTTTTCTTTATTTTTTTAAAGATATTCTTATTGTGCAAAAGTAGTAAAACATATTAAAAAAAACTGTTAAATATTAAAATGGGTATAAAAGAAAACTGGCTTAGTTTCCCCATAAAGGAAAAATCACTTAGTTGCTCATCCAACTTTCATTTTCCAAACGAGCTCTGAAAAACAAATGGCTATTCTGTAACTTGTTTAGTGGGGGTCGGACTGCTGGGAACCCCATGGACCCAATAATGGGGGTTCTGTTACCCTGTCATAATGGAGCAACAGGTTTGAGCAAGAACCCTGCAACTCCATTCATTCTCTATGAGACTGCCAGGAATAGCAGGGTACATGAGCCGATACACAGGGCAATGATTGAGAACAAACTACTACTTCCTGATTATTGCCCTCACATTACAGTACACACTGTAACTGCATTGTAAAGACCTATTGTTCACACAAATACGTTTTGATATCAGTATAAGCGATGAAAATTTTGTATCATAATCAGCGACATTCCATCCAGACTTATAACCCAACCATAAATCTCCATTTTGAATTTGCATAAATAACATATCTTATATAATATCAAATATATTATAGGGCATTTATTATTTTAAGGTCCATGTTTTTACATTTATATTTTTAATATATGCAAGGTGTTGTACAGTCAACATAAAATGTGACAAACATAAAGCTTACTGCTGTCTATGGATCTTATAAGGGTGCCTTCCCACACTGCGGATTTTGTTCCAGAATTTTCCGCAACTGAAAATCAGTTCTATTAATTTTAATGGGGTAGCGGACACATGATTTCTGCAAGCCCCATTTAGGTTGAATGGAACTGATTTTCAGCTGCGGAAAATTCTGCAACAAAATCTCTAGCGAGTGAGTGCACCCTTACATTTTCATCCTAATTGCAGCTTGTGAGAATATCTCATGCAGAACAACACAAGCAATGACAATGATAAATATATATAATATATATAATATGGATTTAGTTTTACTGACAGTATAGCCAATATTTAAAGGCATAACAATGTAGTTGCCTCAAGTTACCGGTATTTTACTTCACCTGACATTTTTATATCAGAAAAATACATTTTATTCCTGACCTTTAAATTTCTCTTTATGTTAAAAAAGTATTGTATTTGCCTCAACCTATGTTGGCTTATCTAGATGCATATCTTGCTTCTTTTCAAGTTTCTCTTAAATATCAGAATTATTTTGTGACTGATTTTCTGCAAGATGACAAACAAATGCCACAGTTTTACAAAATAATTGGTTTAACTGAACCCCGGGTTATTTGTTTCATTTTTTACCTTTTCAGGGGAATAAGGTTAATAAAATATGGGACAAGTGAAATAATGTATATGAAGAATAAATTAATTTTAACATTGAGATTGTTTCAATTGATAAACTCTAACTCTTTTAACTGGTCAGCACATACAGCTCTGTTCTGGCTACACCTGCATACATTTTTACAAAACAAAAGTCTCTGCATGGTGTAAAATAATAAAGTTAGTGTCATGAAAGGTAGGAAACAGTGCAGCCCTGTACTCCACCGGTACCACTGTCCCTATCTGCCCACAACTTGGCGACTAATTGCAGGAGCCTAAACCTAATGGGGGAAAGAGTAGTCAAACAGAAAGAGATCAAAACCAGACAGGAAAAAACAAGGACCAGATCAGAATCCAAAAGCTAAGTCAAATACACAACGGAGTGAAACCAGGAGATAACATCAGAGACAAAATCAGCAGGTGAAGGCAAGGTCACAAACTAGCAAAGTATAATACCAAACAATGTCCAATATCAAGCAAGGTCAAATAGAAAGCAGAAATAGCAGAAGGTCATGTCAGAGGCAAATTCAGAGAAACAGGCAAAAGATCAGTGATCCAGAGTAACAAACAAAAAACTAGGTAGTGAGGCAGCAATACCAATCACAAGCAGCCGTGGCCAACAGCTGCCTGTTTAAATAGCATGCTCTCAGGAAGCATGTGATGCCAGCACTTTGATTAGTTCAACATCCCTGCAACCATAGTGTGGCCAGACTCATCATGGGAGAGCAATGTCATACTCGCCTTAGATATTTTCCTCCAGTGAAGTTCTGATGCTTCACAAATGCAGACAGTGATTGGTTTCCTGCATGTCGAGACAGCAATAAGTAAAGACCATGTTCCGTTGGATCAGAAGTTGTGGGGGATTGGTAAGGTGAGTATGACTTATTTTATTATTTGATACCATATGGAGCTTTTTTAAAACGTAATTAGTCAGACAACCCTTTATTGTAGGTCAATTATGAAATTAAGCATTATTTCTGAGCACTATGTTACCTGTAAGATGATTTTCTCCCTCTGTATTCCCTTAGCTCAGCTGTAGACTAGACAGTGACTACATGCTATGATGTTCTCCCACATTCAGGAGAACTTTTCTTTACTACCAGCCCATAATTCCCTACCTGCTTGTAATAAACTAGCAGACGATTCTGATTAATCTCAAGAGAAAGTTTAATTATTTCACAAATTCCTGATCTAGCAATCTGTGACCTGGAACATATCCAGGGAATCACAGCATCTGGCACTTCAGCTGTTGAGAAACTACAACTCCCAGTGTGCTCTATTCATGTCAAGCAAGAGTACATGCTGGAAATTGTAGTTTCTCAACAGCTTGAGTGCTGACCCCTGGATTAGACTCACATTGTATCTGAAACTAATAATAAACATAGTAATTAAGGTGATTGATTACCATGAGTAGTGAAATGATTTGTGAACTTGATTAGTTGACTTCTTGCACAAGATCATGTGATAGGTTAAATTGCAAGATCTGGATTTATTATTATTAATTATATATTTTACAGCATCATTAATTCCAGGGTGCTGTACGTATGGATTTATGAATGAAATCAGCTTTCACCCTCTCAATAACTCAGACGTGATTGGACCTGTTTACAGATGGCAGTTGTTGAGATGTGGCTATTTAAACTTTGGGACCCCTTTTTGCACACAAAAAATATACATACATGGAGGTTTGCAAATGGGGGTGGGCCACCATGGCCCAACAGATATATCATAATTTACACCAGAAAGCTGCCATAAATTATAGCTGAAATAAACCCTGGCCCATAGCTGTAGCCATTTGGACAGCCCAAAGATGAGCCAAGTCAAGCAAATATTACCCCAGCACATTTCTTTTTAAAAGACCAGTATGAAACACAAGTCTTAATAAATTTTTGATAATATGGAATAAAAGTAACTTCATATGTTAGGACCATACACTTTCTTCTTTCTCCTTGTGTCTGAGTATATGAGGAACACCGTGGATTGAAAGTTTTGTTACGACATAGGGTACAACCTAAGAGGTCCAGGTGAATGACCGGAAACTGCCTGTCCACCTCAACCATTTTTCTTTATGTGTAGAAGGAGTGATGGAATATCTTCTTTGATTAGATGTGTAGCCAAACTTTCAAAGTGTGTAGTCATGGAGTGTTTAGTTCTGCAACCCAGATATGCCCTTTATTCTCTATGCAGCTCAGACCACTGCATTTTGTATATATTCTGTATCGTTCTTTGTGCCCTTTTACCTTTCTCTGAGAAATTATTTACTTCCTACTAGTCACTATCCGCCAACAAGACAATCTGTGCTAAAATCTTTATACGCATTTATGAATAGTTGTTGATTCCCATAGCAGGACTTTCTTCCCTACATACCAAGATATTCTTGGGCACCATACTGTCCTAGAAATCATAAAGTTGGCAGCGCTTCACACACTATCTAGGACATGCTTTCCACATGAAATAAAAGATGACAGGCACCAGAGATTTTACTGGTGCTCTGCTGTCTATCACCTGCACAAGCCATCCACACCTCATCTTATAAACATAAGTGACAGGGTAGAGGTATCTGTGAGCAAGGCTGGACTAGAAAGAAAAATCCTACAAAGCATCTGTCTTGACATAAAAAAATGCTGAACCCCATAAGCATTGTTGACAGCTGAAATAATGAAAGTATGGTATAGGAACTGAGCAGTGGTTCTGTTGAACCTTCCTTACAGACCAATGAGAGTTACTGTGTATGTTTCTAATATAAAGAAAATTGGAGTAACTAAAGTCAGACAACATCATTGGGGTGTATTTGGAGAGACATGACGCAAAATGTAATAACTGTCCCTGCTACTGTCTTATCTTGATCTGCAGTATTTTTGGTGGAGATGATCAGTCTACCCAAAAGTCCAGCAGCATTTATTCAGATGACTTAGGCATGAGCCACAACATACCAAGCGTATACTGCAATGGTGTAAATAGTTCTTACTCTGATGGTTAGGCTGATATATAGCCTAATGTGTGATAGTTGAACCAAGTTAAAGAAAAAATTTGAACAAGAGGCCAAATTTCTTGCACCAGTGACTACTTCTTAGGCTCTTTTCACATTTCCATGAATTTTCTGCTTTTCTGTTTCACCAGACCCAACTTACTTTCTGTATAAGGGCCTGTCATTTTCCATTGTTGTGTTCATCATTTTGCCAGGAAGAATAAACCTGTGAACAGAGCCTAATCTGCCAAAATTAAGGATAATCAATACTTTCCTATAATTTCTGACTTCAACTCTGTACACTGGTTGCTATGTTCTAAGAAGAAGTCAAGGTTGTTAAAATGCAGGCATCTATCTACATTCCTGCAGACCAGAGAGTAACAATAGCAGATGCATGGAAACAAGGGGGCCTACCATTGCCACACCATTTCTGCTACTCCTGCTAGGTGAACAAATGAAAACATGACAAGGAGAGATCTAATTTATAATTTCAAAGACAACAAAAATGTCTCTGTCTGTTAACCTGAAAATTGTAGCCTGTTGAGAACTTAGAAAATATAATGCTAATAAAAGCAAACACGTGATCGTAGGCCGCAGCACAGCTGTGTGTAGCACAACCTTGGATGTTATGCACATGACTGCTGCCAGGCGTACACGTTAAATGGTCACTGTACTTTTAGACAACTATGCATAACTCATTAGTACAGGCCCCCCCCCCCCTTTCCCTTCATCCTCCTTTACTAATCTAACTTTTCCTTGAAATTGAGAAATCTGTCTTGAGAAACCTAGACAGGCTGCCTGCTCACTGAAGGATCAGATTGCATCATCTCATAGAATTCTATGGAGAGGGGTGAATAAAAGACAGGAAGTGTACAGAGACCAGAGAGCACATGTTTCAGCAGCTAATATTAAGTGTTAATTCTCCAAACAGTTAAGGGTTCCAGAGGTGGGGCTCAAATAAACATTTAGACATATACAGGGGGATTTAATTCAAAATTGTTAAGGGGGTTCAGCTCTGAACCAAGACATATCCCCTTTTTCATCCATGCAGGCCCCCTGATATGAGCATCGGCGCATTTCATGCTCTGATGCTTTCCCTTGCCCTATACTGTATAGCACAGGGCAAGGGCTGTTTGTTTATATTTTTACACTGCTAGGCGGAGGCTTCCGTCTAGCAGTGTTCCTGGTGACATGACGGGCACTGATGGGCAGGCTTTTGCACTGCCCTAGCCATTTTACAGGCTAGGGCAGCTCTAAAGCCTGCCCATTAGTGCCAGTGATATCACCTGGCTCACTGCTAGGCAGAAGCCTCCGCCTAGCTTTACCCATGGAGAGTCTGGTACGTCACAGTGCAGGGCAAGGGCAATCAAATGCTCAGATGCTCATAATCAGACAAGCTGCCTGGGTGAAAATGGGGATATATCCGGCTTCAGTTCTAAACCTGGACAACCCCTTTAACCTCTAGAGCCTTATCTAATTATGCTGCATGCTACATTTCTTCTGCAATTCACAGATACCACCCCACAGGCAACTTATGCTCTTACTATGACAACTTCCTCTACCTTAATGTGTTGCCCCAATATTCCAATATTATGCTATGACATCACTTTAACTGAAATATACAAACTAACTTCGTAATTACAGATCGTAATGGTTTTCTTTATGATAGATTTAGAAGTATCACAAAGTGCACATTTTGCTCTTACTGTTATTGTAGTGATATATGTCATGAAACAGAGCCCTGAGAAGTGTTACCAACAATATGTGAAGAAAGAAGTGTCCCTAATGCAGCTGAATAGTGATATGAGAAGCTGTTTGGGCCTCCCTTGTTATCACCTCACTTTTCCTGTTCTAATCTCGAGTTTCTGGGAACCCTCTCTCTTCAGTTTTAGCATGAGATAAAAATCAGCATTAACATGTCTCTTTTCCTCTGTAGAAGTACTTCATGCCAAAATAAAACTTGGCTTTTATTTTATTTGCTACTGATTATTTGCCAGTTTCTTAGTCCCATCCAGACCCTTTTTAATTCCTTTTTTACCCTGTCTTGTATCAGCCGGCCATTTTGAATTGCTCTTGTAGTACTCCTGGCTCACATTTAAAGCTGTGCTTTTCTGTATGTCTGAGGTTTACATATCATTATGACTATGACCTGTGAATAAAAGAGAGTGCGCCCCTGTAAAGTGGCAAAGGTGATGATGCCAGCTAACGCTTTTGTGCAGCTTTTAGCAACACTGCAATTTTAGTGACAGAACCTCATCTTACTGAAAATTTTAATTGTGTTTGTGTATACCATGCATGCATAAAGATATATATATATATATATTGTGGGGAGTCGCTCTGGTAGATAGCGGTGCGGGTGCAGTACAGAGGCAAAAGGGAGTCCAGAAAGTGCAGTAACCAGTGTTTTATTCACACTTGCACAAAACAAACAGTTAACAGTCTCTTAGTGTTAATTCACACACAGCAAACAAAAACGTGATGCAAAACAAAAACAGTCCAATGCAGGTTACAATCACCTGTGAGGTTTTAGGTGCAGGTTCGCACCTGGCTGTCAGCCCAGGGAACTCCACATAGCACAGAATGGATCAGAACTCCCAAACTCAAATGACTCCACAGCCTAACAGCAGCTCCAGGACAATCACCACACACCCACACCCAGCTGCTGGCTGTGTTATAAAGGCCCGGGAAAACCCGGCCTGGACCGTGGGGAGTAGGCACCCACCCAACTCTTTGCCTACTCCCAGTAAGAGCCGGCCCGGATTGGCTTTGCAGCCAAACTAAATAGCAATGTGTCAAAACAGCACTAGCTGCTGCTGACACGCAAGAAAACCCGGCTCTTACCTCACCGAGGCCAGGAACCTCGGTGACACGTACCTGCCATCGACCACGGTACCTTGCACCTTACCACAATATATATATATAGTGAGGCAGTAGTGACAGGCCTCATATATGAGGGAAGATATTTGTCTCCTACAATCATGCAGGAAACCTATTAGAGGAGATGTATAGTGTGCTTTGCTAGGTTTTCATCTGAGACGTGCCACCAAGGAGCCCGGCCTTGGTGGAGTAAAAGCCAGTAGCTAGTGTGTCCACTAGGATAGATAGTGGACGCTGTTGGTGATTAGTATAGCTGGTATCAGCTAATCTGGGCCAGGCTTTTATTGGGAATAAGCAAAGAGCTGAGTGGGTGCCTATTCCCCACTATCCACTCCGGGTTTCACAGGTGACCCATGTCCACGGTTCTGATTTAAAAGTCAGCAGCAAGAAGCAGGATGTGTCTGTATGAGTGATAGGCTTACAGATTACAGAGCGCAAGGTGTGTGTGAAGCAACACTGGCCTGAGAACGGTTCTAAGTGAGACCCGAGCCTGTATCACTTTGTTCTGGTGTTATGGACTGACTACCTGACCTGGCTGTACTACGCTGTAAGTTGGAAGAAATTATCAATAAACCGGATTTAAGTGACTTTGTTGTGTCCCTGCCTTTCTTCAACACTGGGCGTAGGAGCTGAAGACATTACAATATATATATATATATATATATATATATACACAGGGGAGTAGCTAAAGGATCATGGGCCCTGATGCAAGAGCCTCTGGGCCCCCTGGCTTAGGGGTCAGTGACCGCTGCGACCCCCCCTATAGCTACACCAGTGTATGTATATACACAAACACATGGACAAAATTGCTCTTTCATTAAAGAAAGAAAAACCCACAACGGTCATTGAAATAACTTGAAACTGACAAAAGTAATAATAAATAAAATTTTCTGAACCACAATTCAAAAGCAATGTCTGATTTTCATTAGTTGGTTTTCAGTAAATTTTGATTCATTATTACTTTTGTCAGTTTCAATTTATTTCAGTGACCATTGTGGGTTTTTCTTTCTTTTCAGCTAGACGGTCTGATAGTGACTCAGAAGGTCCTGGTAGATTGTCACATGTCAATAAAAATATCTTGAGAGGGTATAGCAATGCACCAGCCACAATATCACAGGATTCTCCTAGTCCATAATACACCTCAACAACAAAAGACATGGGCCACTTTCAGTTTCATATGTATTTAAATTCATTGCTTGCAACATACATCTTAAAACCAATATTCCATAGAAGTCCAAAGAAAGTGCATAGATGAAAAAGTGCTGTGCTATTGCCATATACTTATCAGTTCAGATAGTCCATCTCTAAAAGTGAGTCCACATGAGAGGTAGAAAGTCAGCCCTTTTTCAACACTGTGCAGTCTCAGTCCTATGGATTTAAATAACCGATCCAAAAAATGGAAATACATCTGAAAAGCAACACCTATAATTAACATCAAAAGCCCCGCACAGAACACTACTCCATTGATGAACAGGGATATTCTTACTTATAAAAAAGTTTAAAACAAAACAACTTTTATTCAATTGTTACACTAAAACAATCCCTTCACCGGAGCCCTTACTGCAGCTGTGTCTGCAGTGATTTCAAAAAGTGATTTTGCTATGAAAGCACACTGAAATTGCAAGCTTCATATAAAACTCATAGTGGCCCATGTCGTTTGTTGTTGACATTGTATCTGGAGCCAGGCTGATTGCGGTGCATCCCAAAGCTGCTGGAGGGTGGGTTGGGGAATACGACGATCGAGGTGGTCCCACAGATGTGCGATTAGGTTCAAGTCTGGGGAATTAGGGGGCCAGGTTAGTACTTAGAAGTCTTGGCCTTGCTTTTCCAACCAATGTGGGACATTTCTAGCCATGTGACATGTCACATTGTCTTGGCGGAAGATCCCATCTGTCCCAGAGAAGACAATCAGGTTGTAAGGGTGTATGTGATTTTACACAGATGAATTCATACCCAAATCGGTTGAGAAAGCCTTCCACACGGATAAGTGGGCCCAGAGAAATCCACAAAAGCTTTCTTCAGACCATAATGCTGCCACCACAAGCTCAGAGAAGGTGACCCTTTTTTCATTCAGCGAAGGTCCAATACCAATCCTGCCAGTTTTCACATTACTTATTCGCAATGATGCCATTTGTCCTCGCACGATACACTTTCCCTACAGCAGATTTTTGATAAATATTCCCTTTAACCCGTGCCAGGAATAAATGATATGTGTACAGGCAGTCTATCACACAGCTTATATCCCCACCAAGCCAGCTGTATTTGCACAGTACAGCTTTGGCACAGTTTTTAAATTTTAAATTTTTTTTTAAAGGCTAAATGGACAAGAAGTCTAATGAAAATAAATAATCACTTTATTTTGTACCTTGATTTCAATTTTGAAAAAAGATAATGAAGCCTAAATCTGTATTCACACGTTTGTCTTAATTTATTAATGTGTTATAAACTCTCGTTTGGTAAAACATGTGGAGCAATTTAGCATAATAAGTTGCATCTACTCTTCCTAAGACTTGCCTGACCAGTGAGCATGACTTAAAGGGGTTCTTTACTTTGTTACAACTGATGATCTATCCTCTGCCTTCTCAAACAGCTGATCGGCGGAGGTCCCGGGTGTCAGACGATCAGATGCTGATGATCTATCCTGAGGATAGATCATCAGTTGTAACAAAGTGAAGAACCCCTTTAATTTAAAAGGAGTAATCGTATGGTCTTCAGCCGTCACTCCGTCTGTGACGTGGTGCACGGGTATTTGGAAGGTGATCCGTGTAGCAATGAAGAAACAGACCAGCACTCACAGTTGGTAGAATATGCTTCCGCCTAGGTTTACCCATGGAGAGCCTGGTACGTCACTGGATCTCCATAAAAAGCCTTTGTTCTGCGCGATTCAGCACCGGGCAAAGGAGAGCATAGGAGCATGAAATACTTCGATGCTCATGCCAGGACGAACGACCCCTTTAAGTTTCTGCAATGGAAAATATAGCAGATTTATGCATCTATCTCTTTATTGACAAAGGACAAATCTCATTTAGCGGTTTATGTGCAACTGGTTCACCCCATTAACTTTTATTCCCCTTTGTTACACTTCAGAAGTAGAAATTGTAATTTTACAAAGTGCTTAATATGAGCACAAAACTTGTAGTTCAGGAGCTCCAAAAATAAAAAAATACCAGACAGCACTTTAATAAATATAGTTATATTGCTATTGGCATCCTTGTTACCTGGTCCACTTCTTCTTTGTACTACTGTTATTAACAGTAGAATATCAGTAAATCGCCCTTTTCCTGCCAATTTTACAAAAAAATGGAACAGGTCATTCATCCAAAGGTCTCAGGCTATGGACCCCCTGCACTGATATTTTTTTATAGTTTTTTGCTTCCTATATTCAAACTTTAGCAAATTCTAAATAGTCTTTATTAAAAATATCCTACCAGTTTCTTATTGCCTACCTAACTGCTGTTGCTTCTGAGTCTGACATCCATCCATTAGGGCACCTGTTTCTGACAGCTCCCTCTGCTGTCCCCCTCCCTTCTCTCAGAGATAGCAGCTGTAGATAGGGAAGACAGTACACATAAGGCAGTCTTCAGAGGGAAGTCAGCAACATTTTGGACAGATCCAGTATGTATTTCTGAGAGGGAGGTAAGAAAAGTCTGAGAGTAAGTTGCAAACTAAATATCAGAGGGTCTGAAAATGAATAACGGGCAGCATGGTGGCTCAGTGGTTAGCACTGGAGGCCTTGCAGCTCTAAGGTCCTATGTTCAAATCCAACCAAGGACAACATCTGCATGGAGTTTGTATTTTGCCCCTGTGTTTTCGTCTTTTCAAGTTACAAAAGTGGCTGAAATCCTTAGTAAATACAGTTGCAAGAAAAAGTATGTGAACCCTTTGGAATGATATGGATTTCTGCACAAATTAGTCATAAAATGGGATCTGATCTTAATCTAAGTCACAACAATAGACAATCACAGTCTGCTTAAACTAATAACACACAAAGAATGAAATGTTACCATGTTTTTATTGAATACACCATGTAAACATTTACAGTGCAGGTGGAAAAAGTATGTGAACCCCTAGACTAATGATGATATCTACAAGAGCTAATTGGAGTGGGGTGTCAGCCAACTGGAGTCCAATCAATGAGATGAGATTGGAGGTGTTGGTTACAGCTGCCCTGCCCTATAAAAAACACACACCAGTTCTGGGTTTGCTTTTCCCAAGAAGCATTGCCTGATGTGAATGATGCCTTGCACAAAAGAGCTCTCAGAAGACCTACGATTAAGAATTGTTTACTTGCATAAAGCTGGAAAGGGTTATAAAAGTATCTTCAAAAGCCTTGCTGTTCATCAGTCCACGATAAGACAAATTGTCTATTAATGGAGAAAGGTCAGCACTGCTTCTACTCTCCCTAGGAGTGGCCATCCTGTAAAGATGACTGCGAGAGCACAGCTCAGACTGCTCAATGAGGTGAAGAAGAAACCTAGAGTGTCAGCTAAAGACTTACAAAAATCTCTGGCATATGCTAACATCCCTGTTAGCGAATCTACGATACGTAAAACACTAAACAAGAATGGATTTAATGGGAGGATACCACAGAGGAAGCCGCTGCTGTCCAAAAAAAAACATTGGTGCACGTTTACAGTTTGCACAAGAGCACCTGGATGTTCCACAGCAGTACTGGCAAAATATTCTGTGGGCAGATGAAACCAAAGTTGAGTTGTTTGAAAAAAACACACAACACTATGTGTGTGGAGAAAAAAAGGCACAGCACACCAATATCAAAACCTCATCCCAACTGTGAAGTATGGTGGTGGGGGCATTATGGATTGGGGCTGCTTTGCTGCGTCAGGTCTTGGACGGATTGCTATCATCGAAGGAAAAATGAATTCCCAAGTTTATCAAGACATTTTGCAGGAGAACTTAAGGCCATCTGTCCACCAGCTGAAGCTCAACAGAAGATGGGTGTTGCAACAGGACAGCGACCCAAAGCATAGAAGTAAATCAACAACAGAATGGCTTAAACAGAAGAAAATACGCCTTCTGGAGGGGCCCAGTCAGAGTCCTGACCTCAACCCGATTGAGATGCTGTGGCATGACCTCAAGAAAGCGATTCACACCAGACATCCCAAGAATATTGCTGAACTGAAATAGTTCTGTGGAGAGGATTTGTCAAGAATTACTCCTAACCGTTGTGCACGTCTGATCTGCAACTACAGGAAACGTTTGGTTGAAGTTATTGCTGCCAAAGGAGGTTCAACCAGTTATTAAATCTAAGGGTTCACATACTTGTTCCACCTGCACTGTGAATGTTTACATGGTGTGTTCAATAAAAACATGGTAACATGGTAATTCTTTGTGTGTTATTAGCTTAAGCAGACTGTGATTGTCTATTGTTGATTAACATCAGATCACATTTTATGACCAATTTGTGCAAGAAATCCATATCATTCCAAAGGGTTCACATATTTTTTCTTGCAACTGTAG
The DNA here is from genome assembly GCA_033119425.1 of Bufotes viridis. Taxonomy (NCBI): domain Eukaryota; kingdom Metazoa; phylum Chordata; class Amphibia; order Anura; family Bufonidae; genus Bufotes; species Bufotes viridis. The sequence continues at coordinate 297,959,079 of CM065590.1, read as the reverse complement.
GTCACACTTGATTTTTCCACACATTTTTTTGTGTCAGAAAATGTGGTGCATGTTTTCATAGATAAAGCTTTTACATAGGATTTACACCAGAAAAGCTTTTACATAGGATTTACACCAGAAAATTCTGCCCTGCTTATAGTCATTGGCTCCTCTGAGAAATTGTTTGGGGATCTGAAAATAAAGATGATTAATTCTTACAGGAGAAACATATGCAAAAATATTCAAACATCCATAGTCTAGATCAGGGGTGCACAATCTGCGGCCCGGGGGCCACATGCGGCCTCGATACCATTCTTTGCGGCCCCCAACCATCTGGTAACAGATATATGTGTCTATGTCTTGTGTCTGCTCACATGTATCTTTCATGCATTCTCCGATTAGGTGGGAGTACTAGAAGTGTAACCAGACATTAATGATATATACTGTATGTTCAATGTGCCATAAATACAGTATTTCAGTTGGTAATACCTCCTTTTAGTTTTATTTTCGGCCCTTGGAATTAGTTCAGGCTGACAATGTGGCCCCCAACCAGAAAAGGTTGGGCACCCCTGGTCTAGATACTCCACAAATATATATTCCTGGAATAGAATTTAAAAAAAATTCAACATATTCAGTTGTTGTGCATCTCAGCCCTAAAGCCGTGCAGTATTAGTTTTATTTAGTCCAAACCACTAAGTTTCTGTATACCACATTAAATGGCATCTACCCCTCCAACCAGTGTGCACCAGATTTTCCCGTTTGTTTCTCATTTAAAATTAATATATTTCAGTCTAGCTAACAATTTAACTATTGTGAACAAAATTGGTTTATGTTTTTGCAAAGGACGATGCATGAAGAATGTTCAGAAAATGACTCTCTGTCTCTTTCTTGTTTTTCTCTCTCCCTCTCCACCTTTCGTCTGAATAATGGATTGTTTCAGGGCTTACTTTAATATAATTTTTATGGTTTCACAGAATTAGGCAGACTTCCAGTAATAGAACTGCATGTGAATCTCGCCTTGTTTATGCAGGCTGAGAAAACCACATCAGCTATTTACATGGTGGGTGTTGGGTGGGCAGAGATCTATGTGCAATAATGGAAAATGGCAACTCAAAAATCTGCTCATAGGAACCCTTTTTTCTATGTTATCATGTGCCAGGATCAGATTAGGGTGTTAAAAGGGTTACTGCCTCTAGTAATGTTGAAAGAAATGTACTAAATGGGAGTTAACAATAAGAAAGCACTGAGTATCCATAAATGAATGCACAAGATTACTTGTGAAGCTGATGCTGGAGGGAAAAAGAAACGAGGCACACTTTAGCAAAAGTTTTTCATCCACTTTGCATTTTATAGGAATATGCCATAAATTATAAAAGTCAAAACACCTAAAACATATGTTTGCTTTGAAAGAAGAAAAATACATTGGGGGAGATTTATCAAACTGGTGTAAAGCAGAACTGGCCTAGTTGCCCATAGCAACCAATCAGATTCCCTTTATCATAGCTCCTTTGGAAAATAAAAGGTGGAATCTGATTGGTTGCTGTAGGCAACTAGGCCAGTTCTACTTTACACCAGTTTGCGGAACGGGTGCGGACCCATTCATTTTCAATGGGGCAAAAAAATAGAACATGTTCTATTCTTCTATTCTTGTCGGCAGACAATGACAAGAAAAGAGATTTCTATTATAGTGCCGGCCATGTGTGGTCCGCATAACGGACGTGTGAATGGACCCTTAGGCCTCTTTCACACGAGCGTGTCTGGATTAGGTCCGGATGCGTTGCGATGTGTTCAGTTAAAACTGTGCGATTTCACAGGCAAAGCCATTCAGTTTTGCCTGCGATTGTGTTCAGTTTTTCCGCGCGGGTGCAATGCATTTTGATGCGTTTTTCACGCGCGTGATAAAAAACTGAAGGTTTACAAACAACATCTCCTAGCAACCATCAGTGAAAAACGCAGCCCCACTCACTTCTATGGGGCTAGGGCTGCGTGAAAAACGCAGAATATAGAACATGCTGCGATTTTCACGCAACGCACAAGTGATGCATGAAAAAAAACGCTCATGTACACAGACCTATTGAAATGAATGGGTCAGGATTCAGTGCGGGTGCAATGCGTTCACATCACGCATTACACCCGGGCGGAAAACTCGCCCGTGTGAAAGGGGCCTTAGAGTGGGATACCAATGCTTTGCTTCAGGTCAGACCCATTAAAGGGCTTGTGCCAAGAAAAATATTCACTGAAAGTAGCAAAAGATTCCCAGCCGACACTGCAACACGTGTCCACTAATCGCTGTTTAAGCCTCAATGCACAAAAGACTCAACGGTCCACGGTGGTGCTCTGCAGAACACATAGTCAATATCATACTATCCAAGAAGGAAAAAAAGCTCTGCGGCACTCGACTTCAATCTTGTATTGCAGTTTATTTCATAGTAGTAGATGGTAAGAGATACACAGGTGATCAAACGGCAACAGCTGTTTCTCGCTACAATGCGCTTCGTCAAGCCTCCAATGACGTGGGGGGGGGGGGCGCTAAATATATACCTACCCCACCTCCATGCCATTGGTGTATACATAACCAAATTACATATTCCAAAAACACACGTTAAAACCAATTAAATGAAGACAGCCAAGTCATTCTTATCATTTAACCCTAAGGGTCCAATGGCCTCCGTTCTAATTATCCATGCATATGATGTAGTGGGAGGCGGAAAAAAAATTCCAAATGGGGTGAAATTGCAAAAAAAAGCAATTCCACCACAGTTTTGCGGGTTTTTAAATTTCCGAAGTTCGATGTGCGATAAAACTGGTTACCGGTTACTTTTACTCTACACAGGTCAGTCCGAATTCGGCAATACCCTATACCCTGTATAGGTTTTCTTGCGTTTTGATACTGAAAAAAAAATTCAAAAGTGGGAAAAAATCTGTTTTATTTTTTTGTCACCATGTTTTGACCCCTATAACTTTTTTGTAATTATATGTACAGAGCTGTATGGGGGCTTATTTACTGCGTCATAATCTTATCTTTTTATTGATACCATTCTGGGGTGTGTATGACTTTTTGATCACCTTTTATGTAATTTTTTGTGGAAAAGAAGTGACCAAAAATGGCGAATCCGCCATTTGGACGCTTTTTTCCGTTTTGTTGTGTTGACCTATGGAAATATTTTTTTATATTTTTATAGTATGGGCGTTTTCGCACATTGCAACACCCACGATGTGTATTTTTTTAATCTTTTATTTTTTATATTTTTATTTTAGCAAAAGGGGGTGATTTGAACTTTTATGTTATTTTTATTTATTTGTTTTTTAAACTTTGTTAACTCATGTTATTTCTTGTGAAACATAATGCAAAAACAAAATGACTCAAATTATAGAAATTACACTGCAAAACTAATAACATTTCTCCCACATAAAATAAGGCCTTGCACAGACATTTTAGTGAAAAAAACAACAACTTATGGCTGCTGAAATGCAGAGCGGAAAAAACAACAGCATTTTGTTGATTATTAAAGGGGTTGTCCAGCTTCAGGGCGGATCCCAGATATAAGCTCCCTTTCACTCCTTTACCATGTATAGGAGGACCATCGGAGCATTTCTGTGCTCTGATGCTCCCCTTGTCTTGTGCTGCATCGTGAAGCGCAATGTTAGTTGTGAGCCGGTGACGTATCGGGCTTCACATCAGTATTTTAGATCGGAGACTTCCGCCTAGCAAGAAACACAAAGCATAGTGCTGTTCTGGGTAGCTTTACCCTCAGTTCACACTTGCGCGTTTTACAGCGCGTTCGAACGCGCTGTAAAACGCATAACTGATGCAAACCAATGCTTCCCTATGGGACTGGTTCACATTTTCGCGTTTTACAGCGCGTTCGAACACGCTGAAAAACGCCCGACGCATAAACAAGTACTTGAGCTTTTTTGGGGGCAGTGTCGCGCATTTGGCCCATAGACTTCAATGGCAATGCGCAACGCTTGTATTTTGCGCGTTTTTGACACTGAAAACGCGCGTTCGAACACACGTTTATGAATTTGCAACATGCAGGAAAGGCCAAACCCCAGCTCTGATTGGCCAAACTTCATATAGACAGGGATATTTGGTCATTGGACAACACTGCAGTCAATCACACAAACGCGCGTTTACTATTGCCAAAAACGCGCACAAAAACGCGTGACAAAAACGCGCGAAAAACCGCGTCTCAGAAACGCTCAGGTCTGAACCCAGCGTTAGAGGCAAGTACTAATGGAGCACAAGTCAAGTGGAGCATGGGAGCAAGGAAAGGCTCCGATGCCCCTCTCATACATGGTAAAGAAGTGAAGGGAGCTTATATCTGGGTTCAGCCCTGAACCCGGATAACAACTTTAACCCCTTAAGGACCCTGCCATATTTCAAATTAAGGACCAGGCCATTTTCACCTTAAGGACCAGGCCATTTTTTCAATTCTGACATGTGTCACTTTATGTGGTGATAACTTTAAAACGCTTTTACTTATCCAGGCCATTCTGAAACTGTTTTCTCGTCACATATTGTACTTAATGGCATTGGTAAAATTAAGTCAAAAAATTTCATTTTTATTTATAAAAAAAATACCAAATTTACCACAAATTTAGAAAAATTAGCAAATTAGCAAATCTCAATTTCTCTACTTTTATACTAGATAGTTACTCTAGGTAGAAACTTCAAAAAAGTGACCCCATTTTGGAAACTACGGGATAAGGTGGCTGTTTTTTAGGTACTATTTTAGGGTAAATATGATTTTTGGTTGCTCTATATTACACTTTTTGTGAGGCAAGATAACAAAAAAATAGCTGTTTTGGCACCGTTTTTATTTTTTATTTACAACGTTCATCTGACAGGTTAGATCATGTGCTATGTTTATATGAGCAGGTTGTTAAGGACGCGACAATGCCAAATATGACTAAAAATGTTTAGTGTCTCCACATTCTGAAAGCCGTCGTTTTTTATATTTTTTGGGCGCCTGTCTTATGTAGGGGCTCACTTTTTTCGCTATGAGATGACGGTTTGATTGTTACTATTTTAGGGTGCATATGACTATTTTGATCACTTGGTATTACACTTTTAGTGATGTAAGGTGACAAAAAATGTCTTTTTTTACATACTTTTTTTTTTACAGTGTTCATCTGAGGGGTTAGGCCATGTGATATTTTTATACAGCAGGTTCTTACAGATGCGGCGATTCCTAATATGTATACTTTTTATATTTACTTAAGTTTTACACAATAACAGCATTTTTTAAAACAAAAAAATAATGTTTTAGTGTCTCCATATTCTGAGAGCCATAGTTTTTTATTTGTTTGGGCGACTGTCTTAGGTAGGGGATCATTTTTTGCGGGATGAGGTGACTGTTAGATTGGTACTATTTTGGGGTGCATACGTCTTTTTGATCACTTGGTGTGATATTTTTATAGAGCCGGTCGATACGGACGCTGCGATAAATAATATGTCTACTTTTAATTTTTTCTCTATTTTTTACAATTTTTTTTTCACTTTATTTTGGGAAAAGGATGCCTTTTTTTCACTTGAAACTTTAAATTTTATGTAAAACTGTATTTTTTACCTTTTTTAACTTTATTTTTTGTCCCACTCTGTCAATTTTGGGTGTCTGATCTCCTTTACAATGCTTTACAATACTTCTGTATTGTAAAGGATTGGCTATAAGTGTATTACTTAAGGGGGCTGGATCTCACAGGCTGTCATGGAAGGCAGCCATGATGCCTAAGAAAGGCATCGGGCTGCCTTTCCTGCCATCGGGTCCCCGTCACAGCAGCGCGGGGACCCGATGGCTGCTTCCTTCCTGCCTCCTTCCTGCATGGACCGCGGCACATCAAGGGTTAATGCGCCAGCATCTGTGATTTCACCGATGCCGGCGCATGCAGCAGGGGTCCGGCTATCAGTGACTAACGAACCCCTTCCATGGATCGGGCATGCGCATCTCCTGCACCCACCCAATCACCGTGCTGTACATGTACAGCGCTGGTCCTTAAGTCGCGGACATCTGCGCCGTACATGTATGGCGAGGGTCCTTAAGAGTTTTATGATTAACAAAATGTTTTTGGTTTTTTTCCGCTCTGCATGAAGAGTGAAGGGGAGCTTATAGCCCATTTCAGCCCTGAACCTGGACAACCCCTTCAAAGCTTTTTCAGGACTGGTCATTAAAGGCGCTATATAAATACTGTGAGTTTTCAAAGCCAGCCATAGAAATAATTCCCTCTATCTAGCAAGTTGTTTAATATTTTTCATTACTGGTTGTTTTTTTCGAAAGGGACAATGATGCGGTGACATTTGATACAATGGTTCCCATGGTTACAGTCACTGTTCTTGCTGCTCTAGATATAAATTGTTCAGCTGCTGAGATCTAGGATAGTATTGCTTGCTATTACTGACTTTTAAAAAATGGTCACCAACAGTACCAAGAACTTACCGTGATCATTTTGTCACCAGGAATGGTCATATCCATGGCCTGCTATGGACATGGACTGCTTGCTAAATGTATTTTTACCGAGATGAAATAGAATAATATCAGGATATATGACAATATTTGATAATAGGCTTGGTTCAAAGTAATTATTTATATTAAAAGCTTTATATTTTTCTTGTAAATTATTAACTTCCTGACCACATGTCACGTACATGACTGCATCCTGATCTTAGCTGTCTTTTGCTTTTAGAATATAATTAACTCTATATGACATTTCCTTTAAAAGCTATGCCGATTATCTTCTATGGAGGAAGAAGTTAAATGAATTACTGAACTTCTCAAGTCATTGGCAGATGAGTGTCCGTAAGTCTGGATACAAACAAGTTTTCATAGCCAAAAGACACTGAAGAGGGAATGAAAGGCAGGAAACAGCTTGGATTCCTCACCAGTCAAGGCCAGTTCAGTAGCCTTCTTTAGTGTGTACACTTCGATCAGCATCTAAGGCCTGCTTCCTTTAGTAACTAAGGATTTGTTCCTTTGCCGACCTCAGATCTTAAGCATCCTGTGTTTTGCCATGACAGATTAATAAGAATGAGTGGGAAATTTACACTTGCAGCATATTAGAATAGAAGCAAACATGATGCTCATGGAGCACGTAGGTGGCAAATGCTTTGTGCGTAATAATGCTGTGGTGGGCAAAGCTAGTTCTCATACTAATGACATTAACCTGGTGAGTGCTAAATCCTATAGAAAACACTACTGCACTGGTAGGCTAAGACTACAGTCACATGCTAATTTCTGTCCATTTTATTAGAAGTAGGCTAGCAAAAAGTGAAGCACATGCTGCAGAATCAATCCCATTCAGATTTATGGACCAGATTTTCAGTTATAGAGTTTTCTGCAAAAGATTTGTCTATTGTAAATCTACCCTTTGGCATACAGTATTCACAGGTACAATGAATGCAACTGAAAGAAAGGATTGTCATCTGTTTTTTTACATCCACTATTCCAAATTAGAAAAAAATACAAAAATGATGCAGCATACATTGATTGGAGCTGTAGTTGGTATTGCAACTCCACCCTATTCACTTGAATGTGACTGAGATGTGTCTAGACCGTGTAAACGATAAACATGACATCGCTGGCCTAGGAAGAGACTTTGGCGCTCAACAGAGTGATAATACCCATTACAATGGGTATTATAACTAGTTGATGCTCTACAGGGGCATATTACAACTATTGAGGCACCACAAGGGGGCATTATAATTATTGGAGGCACTAAAGTGGGAATTATATATACTTGAAGTACTAGAGGAAGCATCATAACTACTGGTTGCATTATAGGAGACATTTTAACTACTGGCGGCTCTACAAGGGAGTATTCCCCTAGTAGTATATTACTACTAGGGGCTCAGCTGTCAACCGCACCAGGGGTACTCTAGGAGGTAGTGGCCTGGTGGCTACTTTGCAGCGAAGCCCAGATTCCTGTGTAGGGGTTAAAGGATGAATACCAGGGGACTGCCAGGATAACGCCCTTAAATTTAGTCAACAGTCAAACGGGTTGGTTGACACAGTCATTTCACACTTACTTATAGTTACAGGGAATAAGGTTTTAGATCAAAGAAGGGGATAACACTGATATTTGTGGTCATGGGAATATTATACTTCAATAAAGTGATGAGAAGATCTACTTGTCTAGTAAAGAAATAGATAAAAATTGATTGAACCAGGATCCTTGTTTCTATGAATAGGAAGCAAGAAAAAAAAATAGAAAGCAAAGAGAAAACTCTGCAAGCTTATGAAGATTTTGCCTCAATCTCTACGGGAGAAGGAATGATCAAGCAATCTCTTCCAACTTGCAAGGATCTCAGACCTTAATTTTTTAATTTTTTTTGGCCTTTAGTGATATGCATGGCAGCCTATTCTAAAATAGCAGAGGGAAACAGATGTAACTTAAACAAGGCGGTTTTACTGAAAAAACAGAGAAAACTATTAAAAGTCAACAGGCTTAGGCCCCTTTCACATGGGCGTGATTTCCACGCGGGTGCAATGCGTGAGGTGACGCATTGCACCCGCACTGAATCCGGACCCATTAATTTCTATGGGGCTATGCACATGAGCGGTGATTTTCACGCATCACTTCTGCATTGCGTGAAAATCACAGCATGCTCTATATTGTGCGTTTTTCACCCAACGCAGGCCCCATAGAAGTGAATGGGGCTGCGGGAAAATCGCAAGCATCCGCAAGCAAGTGTTTATAAGGGAAAATAATAAAATCTACAAAATGCTCAACCCAAACCCGAACTTCAGTGATGAAGTCCAGGTTTGGGTCTGGGTACCAAACATGCTGATTTTTCCCACGCGTGTGCAAAACGCATTAAAGCGCTTTGCAATCGCGCGGAAAATCGCACATTTTTCCGCAACGCACCCGCCTCTTATCCGGGCGTCAAACATGACGCCCGTGTGAAAGAGGCCTTAGTGTTTACATAGTGGTATACAAGAGGTAATGGCAGTCTCAAGTCTCCCAATATGGACATATGGGGTCATTTATTGAGAATGGCATTTTAGAGGCCGGTCTTAATACCCATTGCACTGGTGCATGATGTGCCTAAGTTATATAAAGGCGCCAGCTTCTACATCCAACGCCAGCATAAATCTACGCCCGCCCCCTTGCTGGCATACATTTAGATCATTTTCTACACCTAAAACAGAAAATTATAAATGAGAAGGGCCAGACAGCCTGTCCCCTTACCCGCTCAATTCATGCTCCCTTTTTAGACCTGGCGTGAGTGGGAAAAGTCGCAGTTTCGGCCGCAAATCCCCTTTGTGACCAAATCTGCTACAGATATATGCCTAGACTTGGCATATATCTAATAATAAATGACCCCCATAGTCTTTACCAGGGGCAACAGGCAACTATAAAACAGTTCTTTTACGAGAGAACACTCAGTCTCCCCCTGACTTGTGTTGTATCCGGCTCCCTGACATCAGTACTCTGGTACTCATTTCCTCCAAGTGGCAACAATAAAGATGGATAGTTGTGCGACTCGCCTCACAACTCACAATATGGCACACCACTGACTCACACCTTGTAGGTGTCACAGCATCTGACTGGCTGGTCTCAATTACAGGACTGGTTTCTCCATAGGTCAAGGCTGCTTTCAGGATGCACAGGCTAGGTGGTTCACTTCGGCCTCACTACTTTACTCCTCTGTGGTGCTAACTACAACCTGCCTTCTCTAAGCCCTGGGGTGGTGCACTATTACAGCTAGTGCTACCCCCCTCCACTTCTAGCTAGCTACTTGCAGTAAGCTGCAACATTTCCCTCATTCCAGCTTTCCTCTCCATCTCCCTATCCAGCATCTGACATGAAGACTCATCTTCTCCTCTAGGAATATGCAGCTCACATGAGTATGCCAGAGGACTTGCATTTATGTCCAAACCTTTCATTGCCACCAATGTGCCCAGTACATTCCTGACTGCCTCCATTGTAGCTCTGTTACAATGTCCTCACATCCTGCTCAAGGCAATATGAATCTCCCAGAGTGCTAATACGCTATCACAAGATGCTTGCGACATTTCCCAAAAGTATTCAGCTATTCCCAGGCCTTTGCACACAGAGCCTCCTTGTCTCATACTTTATATAAAACTTAAAGGGGTATTAACAACTGAATCTGAGGTATTTGCCAATGTCTGAAAGGTACTACTCCTACTTCCAGGATTCACAACTGTCAGGAGAATAATGCCATACTCACTATAGAAAATATACTAGTGCTAATGCTATACTCATTATGAAAATGTGAGATTCTTGGCATTTTGCACAAAATCATTTGTGTCCATCTACCAAGGCAAGGTGATCTCTATATACTACCTTTTTTAGGGCCACAATGGCCTTCATTAAATTTAGGGAAAGCAGGTTCCACATATATGCTGAGCCCACTCTGTATTATACCTCTCCTGGTGCCAAATGGCCTCAAATGAATACAGGGTGAGCAGGCTTCAGCGTTATATGTGCATTTATTAAAATCAGCCTGTGGGAGAGACAGGTCAGGAGTGCACCACCAATGGAGACAGCCACATCTCCAAATGCAGACTGCAAAGAAAAAAATAAAGTTAGACCTCATGCACAAGGCTGCGATCAACCAACCATATATTAGATAAAAAGCGAACTCCGCGGCACTTTCAAAAAGTATGAAAGTTTATTCACCAAATAACAGCAACATTTCAATCCACTCAATGGGACCTTTCTCAAGCAGTGATGACCGTCATACGTGACCACGCCGGCCGGCGTGATGACGTAATCTCGCGTCGCACAGGATTTTGGCCGAGATCTTCAAGCAAGATGGCAGCCACCAGTCCGTCTCAAGCAAATGGAGGTGGTAAGTTTGATTTAATTTTTTATTGTTAATTTTACACTCAGATGCCGCGATCATGTATGAACGCGGCATCTGAGTGGTACAATGACAGGGGGGCGCTATCGCAGCTCCTGTCATTGCACTCGCTACTTACAAAAAAAATGCGCTTCATGACGAAGTAATTAGTCAGAAAGCTAATTTTTTGTCAAATTCTGTGAATCAGCCGAATCGAACTTTTAAGAAATTCACTTTATTGATAAAAAAATTTGAAACATTTCAATACACGCAGAGAGGCTAGCACTGTAACACAGAGTGAAGTTTCAGGGAGGTGTCTACAAGGCTAAATGAAATGATAGCCCAAAGTGTGAAATACTGGATATTGTTTAGGTTTGAGAGAATTCCGGACCATAATGCTATGGAACATGTTCTCACAGGATTTAGTAATGCCTGAAAATGTGGATAGATTTAATATTTACTGATTTTAATCATGCCTTTTTTACTTTGCATGCCGTACCTAAGGGTGGTTGTTCAACAGAAACGCGTAAGAGAATTTGATTTTACATTTTTCTATATAATATATATATATATATATATATATAAACAAAGGAAGAAGACTGCGGCACCGCTAAATAGTGAAATAAAGTGGATCCTTTATTCACCCAAGTGCATGCACTTGGGTGAATAAAGGATCCACTTTATTTCACTATTTAGCGATGCCGCAGTCTTCTTCCTTTGTTTGTATACGGCCTAGTCCAGGCCTCTTGACCGCGGGCACGCCATCCCACTCAGCTGAGTGCCGCCATTGGAGATATCTTTTTTTCACTATATATATATATATATATATATATATATATATATATATATAATATTTTCCATGGAGGATTTAGGTCTTTTTACAACCTACTATGTAACTATGTAAGAGTTGGTAAATCCCAAGGTGAAAGTTTCATTCTCGATGATGGGTGTGAGGGGGGCCACCACTAGTAAGATGTGTCGGATCAGCCAGGTCTGTGTGATTACAAAACGGAAGATCTTTATGGGGCAATTGCCTGATTTTTTCATGTTTATATCAAAGCAGTGCCAATAAGGGTAAGTTCGACTGGGAATGCTTAGGTCCAATCAAAGCTGGCTTTGAGCATAATGAAATGAATCCACTATGTGGGAGGTAGAGGCTGCCTTATAATATGACAAGCAGTGGGAACGGGAGAGGTTGCCTTCATTCATAGGCCCGCACAGAATAATTCTCACTAATCACAGATGTTTATCTTCCCTTTTAAACTACAAAGCTTAGAAAAGAAAGCATGCAGTAAGAGGAGTGGGAAGGTTTGGAAGAAATAGAGCAGAATGGGTACCAAGGTAAGGAGGACACATTTCGTTTAAATGTTAAAATTGGAAGGGATTCAGGCTGCCATTAAAATTAAAACTTAGTCTGGAGGAGGTGACTGGTCCAGCCCAACATCGAGAGTAGAACGTACCTACAGGGGATATAAAGGAAGCAGTCTTCCTGGATGCCTCATATACAAAGTACTATAAAAAGCACATAGTTGGTGAGGGTTCAGGAACTTCAAATTACGCCTCTGATTTAGAGCCAAATCAGTATGCAATAAAAGTTTATAGAGAATTTACAGATGGGTCAAGTACAACAGTAAACTTTCTGTAAGTACCAAGCACTTGTAATGGTCGTGGACAACACTAAGACGCCTTATTTCAGGAATGTGTCTAATGGAGATTAGGTGCTATTGTCCACTCAGCTTTTAATCTTTTTTCCTCTTTTCTTAAGCCAAAAAAATTGAATTGATGACAAATAGATGTGAACATGGAAAAATAATGGACAAAAAATTAATATTACTGAAGCATGAGATATGTCATATGTGTTTGCCTTCCGCAGAAAGAGTGGTGCAGTTTTATCTTTCATCTTATAGAAGGGAGTCACCAAATAAAACATGCTAAAATTAAATTGTGAATGTAGAAACAAAGCAAAGCCTATGTGTCATTGTTTTTAGAAAAACAGCTTAAAATATGTTACATCACACTGCTAAGGGGGGGTTCCTATCTGCGATCTGGATTCCATTATGGCTTTCGATTATAACATGGTTATAACGGAAAATAACGAAATCCATAGACGTAAGTCAAAACGGAAGCCTTTAAGAGGCATTCCGTTTTGATCCGTCTTAAAGTAAGTCTATGGGAATCAGAACGGATCCATCTGGTTCTCGTTATGCATGACGGAAAACAAAGTCCTGTCGACAGGACTTTTTACTCCGTTCTGCATAACAGAAACAGGACGGCTCCATTCTGATTCCCATAGACTTCTATTAAGATTGAATGCCTTTTAAAGGCTTCTGTTTTGCATTCCGTCTTAATACAAGTCTATGGGCAGCATAACTAATCCGTCCTTCCGTCTTATGGATTCCATTATTTTCCGTTATAACCATGTTATAACGGAAAGCCATAACGGAATCCAGAACTCAGATTAATAGAAGTCTATGTGAATCACTAAAAATAAGTCAGTGAATAGGAACGAGCCGTCCCATATACGTGAATGGGATGACTTCTTGTACTTACACCTGCTCATCGCTCCTGTTGCAACAGCGAGCAGCTATACAATTAAGGGAAGGCTGCACTGGCACGGCGCGCTCCTTCTCTTCAACCAGCTGATCGGCGGGGGTGCCGGGTGTTAGACCCACGGCGATCTGATATTGATGACCTATCTTGAGGATAGTTCAACAATAATAATAACTTGGACAATCCCTCTTAGTTCCTTTTACACTGGTCGATAATCGTTCCTGTTCATTGGACTGTGTAAACATAGAATCATTCAGCCAGAAACCAACCAAATGCTCGTTTGCCAGTTGTTTGCATATTTTAAGAAATATGCATACTGTATAGGGACCAAATGATTGTGTTGTTTCCTTAGAGTTTACACTGGGCAGTGTACAAAAGCACGAATTAAAGGGAACCTGTCATAAACCCCATGCAGCCCATACTAACGGCAGCATAACAGGGACAGGTGAGTTGATTTCAGCGGTCTGTCATTTAAAAGTTAAAAGTAAGTGGTTGCCGAGAACCACCATCACAATCAATGCAGACTGGGCCTGGAAAAGAGTCACGGTCACCTGAGAAGAGTCCTGGTTATTCATGAAATCCTGCTCTCCCTGCCCACCTGCTGATGACTGACAGACTTCTACCTAGTTTTCTCTCTTTCTCTCTAGGAGAGAACTGACAATCATCATCAGATGGGCGGGAGAGCAGGGGATTATGAATAACCATGACTCTTCTCAGGTAGATTTGACTCTTTTCAAGGCCTGGCCTGCAATGATTATGATGCTGGTTCTCGGCAACCACTTACTATTAGTTAATGAGTGACACACCGCTGAAATCAGTATTTCTGTCACTAATTTATGCTGCCCCAGTGAGGTCAGCATAAAGTTGATGACAGGTTCCCCTTAATTTTTTCATCACTGCTGGTTATGGGCAAAAATCAACCCACTTAGATAGACTTTTAGGGCTGGTCCACACGTTATGGGTCTGCTCAGATTTGGACGAATTACAGTACAAAAAAGGTGAATGGGAATGGTATAAATCTCTTCAACAGGCTGCGTACATTTTCTGTGCTGAAATTGACCTGCTATATGAATTTTAAATCCACAGAATGCCAATTTGTGTTGTGGAATTGTTGCAGATTTTTCATAGCTATTCCCCACTGACTTCACTACAATTCAGGTGGAAAATTTGAAAGCAAATCTGCACCAAAGTCACAATGGCCATGCACAGGGGCGTAGCTAAAGGCTCATGGGCCCTGGTGCAAGGGTTCAGCTTGGGCCCCCCTTCCCTTATTGGTTTGTGTGTCTTCTTATGGGGCACAAGTGTCTTTGGGCCCCTTCAGGCTGCTGGGCCCAGTAGCGACTTCTACCTCTGCACCCCCTATAGCTACGCCTCTGGCCATGCACACAATGGACGTCCACAATGACATGGACTTCATTTGAAGAACTGTAGATTTGACGTTGATTTCAGTGAACAGTCTTGTCATGCTATGTTTTCCTTGGAGCAGATACGTGTCTGAAGTCAAAGCCCTTCAATTGTACCCAAACCACAATCCATTCTCTGCTCAATATGGATGCAACACGTGGATATGACTCAGCAATGGCTTTATTAACCTGTTCCTGACCGCCTAACTCATATATACGTCGACGGTCAAGACCTTTAAAGATGGCGCCCGCTCGTGAATGCAGCAACCACCGCAGGCTGCTGTTTTAAACATCAATCCCACACTTTTAACCCCTCAGATGCCATGGTCAAATGTGACCACAGCATCTGGGAGGTCAAAACCCATGAGCGCACGCTCCCATCCCCAAGGGAGGATTAAGAGAGCCCAATGGTGTGCAGGAGTCTCAGTCCTCCTGAAAGATCTGAGGCTGCTGCACATTTGTTCTTATGTTTTAGTCTGAGAGAAGCAATATAATGATTGCTTGTTCAAGTTCCCTAGATTAATTATTAAAAAGTGTAAAATATATATATATTTAAATTTTATATATATATATATATATATATATATATATTCAAATCACCCCCCTTTCCCCAAACTAAAAATACATAAACAATTAAAAAAAAAACATCATGACCATTGCTGCTTGCTAAAACTCAGCTCCATATAAAAAAAAAAAAAAAAGATAAGAATATGGTGATGCAAAGAAAAAAATTATTTTTTTCCAAAGTAATTTTTTTCAGTATTAAAACACAAGAAAAACTGTACATACCATATGTGGTATCTTTGTAATCGTACTGTCCCATAGAAAGAAAGCAACAGATCAGTTTTAACGCATGGGAAACGCTATAAAAACGAAACCCGTAAAACTTTGGCAGAATCGTGTTCTTTATAATTCCACCCTATTTGGAATTTTTTCCTGCTTCCCACTAGATTGTATGCAACCGTAAATGGTGCCATTAGAAAGTGCGATCACACAAAACAAGCCCTTATACGGCTATGTGAATGGAAATTTTTGAAAAAAAGTTATGTCTTTGGGAAGATCGGGATTAAAAAAAGAAATAGAAAAAATGGAAAATAGCCTTAAATAGCCTTAAAACCAGTGTGCAAGAACCTAACACCATATGCAATATTGTTCTCACTGCTATACTGAATCATGGCAGGGTATACTTAGACATATCACCACTTATTAACTGTTAGCTCAAAATATGTACAATGCAATAATACAAAATAAATTCTCCCCCAAGGTGTACAAAGCCTTTAAGTGTCTTTGTAATGTGTTGGGGTCTGTAGTGCTTTTATCAAATTGCCAGCACACTCTGGGTATGTTCTTTTTATGCACTACGTCCTATATTGAAATAGCTTTTTGGGGTCTCCCAGCTCAACTTCCTACCCCCTGCAATGTGAAAATGCACTGCAAATGTAATGTAAGTTTGCTGACATACAGTAATCAGATAAGTAAGAATCAGACAGGAACCCATATGGGTTTGGATTTCAAAATCAAATGCAAAAAAATGTCCATAAGAACACGGTTCTAGTGTATTCAGGCATTTCCACTTTCCACTTGCACTCGCTGACACTTACACATTACTGCACCATGCACAGATAGGCTTCTAGGTTCCAAACCGGATGTCTTGTAGTGGTTATATATGTCCGCTAAAAGCAAATGGCAAACAGCCAAAATAGTAACAATTCCAACATAAATATACAGAACATTAACAGGCTAATTATAGTCATTGAATAGCAAGGCAAAACACATTCTAACATTTCTATAGTAGAAGTGAATTCCTGAGGAAAGTTCAGTGACTTCCACCCCTTCTCATAAATCATGGTTGAAATTCTAGGTCTAAGATCTGTGGCAGGTTACAAATGGCATATAATTCCTGTAGTCAGGAGGCAAGGGACCTTTGACACCTGTGAGTTCTTAGAGCACGGCAAGCCTTGTCAGCTGAAACATGATAAAACTATTTCACATTTATGACGGGACAAAAATAATGTACTTTCAATGGGCTGTGCACATCAACAAGGATTAGAGCTGCCATTTAAGTCAAAGAGATAGGCTTGGCAATGAATGCTATTGTGCAAAAGTTTGGAAAAAGTTTCAAAGGTGGGCAACTAGAATATTATATAAGATGGAAGGTCTCTCTTAATCTTGTAAAAGGCGATCTTATTAACATGTATAAATATATGCCTGGTCAATACAAAAAAGTGACACAGGATTTATTAGTTCCAAGGACTTTACAAAGGACCAGGGGGTATTTGTTATATGTGGAGGAAAGATGATTTAGACATCTATACAGGAAAGGTTCCTTAGCTTGATCAAATTATAGAAGGCCCTACCTCAAGGGGTAGTAATAGCAGATATTATGTCTATTATATGATATTATATGATATTATATTATCTAATAGCAAACGGCACCGAGAGTCTTCCTGCATTTACTATTATGCAGCTGAATAGGAAGAGACGTGCATATGTCCGATTGGGACTTAAGTAGAAGCATTTGCAGGATATGCAAGTCAAGTGCAGCGGAGACAGCGGCATCTGCAGTGGGATAGATGGGTAAGTACTAACCAAAGATTGTTTTTTTTCCCCATAGGGCTAAACAAAGCATAGGTTTCTTAAAAAGCCTGGAGGAATCCTCAAGGTTGAGTGGTGGAAGAGAGTCTGATTTGTTGAGCAGAAGTCTAATTTGTAACCCCAGCATCCAAATCCAAAAATTAAAAGTGGCCCACCTATTATACTATATTTACAGTACTGGTCTCTTCATAGGAGATGAGAGATCTTATGGGACCTCTCAAGCTACTGGGACCAGGTGCAAGAATACTCTCTGAACGCCATATAGTCATGGCTCTGGTTGAGAGAGAGAGTTCTAGAGTATGAGGAACGTGTGGCTGAAATTATGGAGGCGATGGTCTAAAGGAGCAAATAACAGAAGAGAAGAGTGAAAGGTACTGTATTTTTAGGTCAAGAGATTACATATGGGAAGGTATCAGGAGATTATGGACCATCAGTCATTGAAAATATTTAGAAATTGTTAAGCAATGGGTAGCCAGTACAGATGAATGAATTTCTCGAAAATTCGATTCGGCCGGTTCGCCAAATTTTTCTAAAAAATTTGGTTTGATCTGAATTCATTTGTGGAAAAATCACGTTAAAAACGGCTATTTCCTGGCTGCAGAAAGCCTTTATAGTGGTGTAGAACACTGTGATTTGCAGTAAAACAACTGCAAGGCACCTTGTGGTAGTAAAACAATACTGTGAGTCAGTATGACATGCAGATGACAGACGTTGCTCTTAGAATCACTGCACACTTCACTTATTTGGGCAGTTAAGTGTGAACTCAGCCTTACAGGTCAATGTTAGCGTAAAGAATAAGCGCACTTCTTTAACACCGTCGGCAGCTGATTCCACATAGATGTCTACAAAACCTGTTCTATTAAACACTTATACAAGTAGATCCCCCCCGCCCCCCAACAGAGTGGAGAGGGTGTCAGCAATAAGTTTGTGTTGACATAACTGATTATTTTGCCCTTTCTCTGATCCGTCAGAACAATAACCCCAAAAAAACAGATTCTGTCTGTGGAGCATCAGCCTTCACTTGGTCTGCATTTGGTCAGTAATCCATCAGTATTGCTAAAGCCCAAAAAAAAAAACAGGAGTGGATCTAAAACAGAGATGACACGTGAATAGAATATTTGCATGTCTTCTGTGTTTTGTACCCACTCATGCTTTTGGCTACCAAATCATAAGCCAATTATGTTGCAAAATAGGGACCATGTCATGCAAGCCTTACAGCTGTTACATAGACAGGATCCGTTGTGCTTCTGACAGATCAGAAGAAGGGTCAAATAGATGATGATGTCAGCCAGGCCGAAAAGCAAAATAGTGGCCCAGTCATGAAGTGGGGAGAGTGGGAATTAAATGAGAAGTCCACGGAGTGGCCCTATGACATAGTGGTGAGGTGGAAGCAGCACAAAGAGACCACAGAGTAGCACAATGACAGAGTCAGAAGGTGGCAGCAGCATCAGGAGGAGGCAACAGAGTGACACAATGACAGTGTAGAGGTGGCAGCAGCTTAAGGAGTCCACAAAGTGGCACAATGACAGAGTGTGGAGGTGACAGCAGCATCAGGAGTCCACAGAGTGGAACAATGACAGTGTGAAGGTGGCAGCACCATCAGGATGCCACAGAGTGGCACAATGACAGAGTGTTGAGGTAGTGGCAGCAGCATCAGGAGGAGGCCCTAGGGTGGCATAATGACAGTGTGGAGGTGGCAGAAGCAGCATGAGGAGACCACAGAGCGGCACAACGACAGAGTGTGGAGGTGGCAGCAGCAGCATCCGGAGGAGGCCACAGGGTTGCACAATGACAGAGTGTGGAGGTGGCAGCAGCATCAGGAGGAGGCCACAGGGTGGCACAATGACAGAGTGTGGAGATGGCAGCAGCATCAAAAGGCCACAAAGTGGCAAGGTGACATAGTTTTGAGGTGGCAGCAGCATCAGGAGACCAGAGTGGCAAGGTGACATAGTGTGGAGGTGGCATCAGCATCAGGAGACCACAGGGTGGCAAGGTGACAGTGTGGAGGTGGCTGCAGCATCAGGAGACCACAAAGTGGCAAGGTGACATAGTGTGGAGGTGGTCGCAGAATCAGGAGACCACAGAGTGTCAAGGTGACATAGTGTGGAGGTGGCAGCATCAGGAGACCACAGAGTGACCTGATGACAGAGTGGGGAGGTGGGTGGCAATACCAGTACCAGCTGAAAATTGTGGGTGAAAGAAGAAACACTTGGCATCAGATGTGTGGCATCAGGCGGTTGGCGGAATCAGAATAGTAGCTGAGGCAGGTAGCCAGAAGAAACCGGTTTCTTTTGTCAAAGTGTTGGTGTGGCACCATGGATGATCTAGACTGATGCTTAAGGCATTGGTGGGTAGAAGTTCTGCTCCAGGTCTAGCTGCTGCTGCTGCTACTGGTGAGTAGTTTCTTCACTAGGCAGGTGAAAAAAGCTGCTTATCAGCGACTCTAGACTCAAGTTGCTGCTGATGGAGCTGGAACTACTCCTACCGGGCCATGGCAGAGGAACTTGAGCGCTGAGGGCCCCTCCGGTCAGACCTGCGAGAGGATGGATGATGGCGCAGATAGGCAGAGGTCCACTGATCACATAGGATGTCTCTATTGTAGTTCAGTTTGTTCTCCCTCTCAGAGGGTGTAAAAAGGCCCCCATTTTGGACCGGTAGCGAGGGTCCAACAAGGTGGAGAGCCAGAAGTCATCCCTCTGGCGAATGGTGACAATTCAGCTGCCACTACGCAAGCAAGTGAACATGCACGGGGCCATTTGTGCAAGTGATTCGGAGGGACTCCTTGCCTCCATCTCCACTGCATACTGCCATGGTGTGTCTGAGTCCTCTGGCTCATCTTCCTAATCGTCCTGTAGCTCCTCTGGCTGCTCCTGATCCTCCTCTCCTGTCACCTGTGTAGAAAAACCACCCATTTTGCTACACATTGCTTGTGCTCCAATGTCCTCCTCCAGTTCAGCCCCCACAGGGCTCATGTGGCCGTGAGATCTAGACACCACGTCTCCAGTCCCCTGACCAGACAGATTTACCAGCATCTGTTCCAGGACATAAAGTAGTGGAATGACTTTGTTCATCCCGTAATCCTGGCGACTGACAAATAACATGGCCTCCTCAAAGGGCCTGAGCAAACAGCAGGTGTCACGCATGAGCTGCCACTGGCTGACATCGAAGTTACACAGGGGAGTACTCCTGTCGGCTTATGGCCTTCATGGTCTTTCTCTGTTCGTATAGTCGGTCCAACATATGGAGAGTGGAATTCCAATGGGTGGAAACGACGCATATCAGCCTATGTTGGGGGATGCCATTCTGCCGCTGCAGCTCAAGGAGGTGGTGCTTTGTGGTGTACGAGTGGCTGAAGTGCATGCAAAGTTTCCTGGCCATTTTTAGGATGTCTTGCAGATAGGTGGAAGGAACCGCTTGACAACCAGATTGAACACGGGGTGCAGGGCGCATACCGCAGCCCTCCTTGACACAACACCGACACCATGTTCCTCCTGTTGTCAGTCACCATGGTTCTGATTTTCAGTTGTTGCAGAGAAAGCCAGGATTCGACTTCTTGATGAAGGACAGTTCATCCCCTGTGTGACTCCGTTCACCCAGGAAAACAAGGTGCAGAACAGCGTGACACAGCTGTGCTCTGCACACGTGGTATGCTGGAGGGGCACTGTGAATTGTTCCTGCAGTGGTGGCTGAGGACACAGTGGAGGATGAGGAGGCAGAGGCGTCGCAGGACTAACGGCATGAGAACGTGGAGGTGGAAACGGCATCACCTGGCCAAGTTGCTGTGTGCAGGAACCATATTCACCCAGTGGGCCGTAAAGGACATGTATTGTCCCTAACCGTAGTTATAGCTCCACATGTCGGCGCTGCCATGCACTTTGGCAGACACCGACAGGCTCAAGGACTGGCCCAAATTCTGTTCCACATATGTGTGCAGGGCTGGTACTGCCTTTTTGGCAAAGAAATGACGGCTTGGGACTCTCCACCTTGGCTTGGCACAAGTCATCAGTTCTCTGAAAGGTGCAGAGTCCACCACTTGGAAAGGGAGGGACTGCAGCACAAGCAACTTGGCCAGGAGCATGTTCAGCTTCTGCGCCACTGGATGAGTGCACGCATACTGTTATCTCCTGGCAATCGCTTCGGTAATCGATTGCTGACGGAATGACTGACGAGGAGGAGGAGCAGGAGCATCTGGACCAGCAGATGATGGGAAGGACAGACAGCTCCCTTCGGCTGAGGTGGTGGAGCCACAGTTCTCCCAGGCCACTTTATGGTGACGCTGCATATGTTGACGCAGGGCCGTGGTGCCAATATTGGCACCCTGGCCACGCTTCACCTTCTGCCCACAGATTCTACAAATGGCCATGTTCACCTCCTCTGGCGGCTTAACAAAAAACTGCCACACGGCCGAGTAGGTGATATTACAATGGGCGCCTCCCCCCAGGGCCCTCCTATAACACATCCCAGGTGTAGGAACGCCAAGTGGTGTAGTGCGCCCTAAATGTCTCTTTATGTGTGCCACGGTGCTCCTACCTGGATACCACTGGACCCCAGGCTTTGGCTCCAAAGCAATAAGTAGGAGGAATAATGATAAGGCATTGGAAAAAATAACTTGAATCCAGACCTTAAGATGAAGTTCAACGGCAGCTTTACTTTGAATAAACGTTTCTTCAAACAGTTTACAGGCTTTGTCTTGGTTCCAGCAGGCTTTAGCATTAAACTGGCAGGCAAACTCAACTATACTATATCTTTCTCTCACTCTGCTGTACTGACAAGCTAACTTGGTGTCTTTGATTCCTTTCTATGCTGCACTTCACTCTTGCAGTCGGACTTAGGTTCAGACAAAAAGTAGATTAGAATCCTGGCAGCTCCAACATCGAGTCTCAACCCGAACAACCCAGAATTGCCCCACTGGTGAGTTCCATTCTCTCTAACTATAGCTCTGTATGTTTGCTGCCACCTGCTGGTGAACCAGGCAAATTACATGAACAGTTACATAACATTATTAGGAATGCACAGTTTTGAGAGACCTGGAAATAAATATGTAAGATGACATTAGGTTAGACCATTAAAGACAGTAGCAGGGTCCCGTAATGGTAACACCACTCTGGGGTTTTAGAATTTTACCCCCAACACTCCGCACTGACTGCTACTGCCGCTGCTTCCATGAACCCCTGCACCACTACTTTCGGGACAGGTAGTCTCCTGCGAAGCAAGTTGTCTACCCCAGGCACGTTTGGCTCCCGACCTCCCACTGCTGCCTCCCTACTGACTCCCGGCCATACTAGCGCTTTGATGGCTCCACTGCTGCCTCACGAGCAAGCTGCCACCCTCTTCTCCCGATGATGATGAAGCCCCTAATTCACCCGGTTCCCAAGTGCGATCAGCTACATCATCATCATAGAGTACTGTCTGCACATCAGTGATGTCCTCTTCAACGGTCTCTGGGTCAGGAGCCTAGCAGAGGAAGCGGCGGATGTCTCCTCCACATCTTGGCTGGCCAGTAGCTGCTGACTGTCCTCTAGTAGCTCTTCCTCGCTGAATAGCGGAGCTGAGCCCACAGAATATAACGCTTCTCTGGCTGAAGGAACAGAAAAGGACAGAGGTAGGTTGAGCACAGGTGAGGGCACAGGACTTGCTCCCAGGCCATGCCAACTAAGAGTTGTGTCTGACGAACCCACCGACTCTTGGCTGGGGGTGTCTGATGTCACTTGCGACGAAGTGGATGACCGAGTCAACCATTCAAGAACTGCTGGGTTGCTGGTCAAGACACAACCGCTAGATGAAACCGGGAGCTTAGGCCTCTCGCTGTGACTCCTGCTGCCATGCTCCCTTACTCTGCTGCGACCTATGCCTGCGCCAGAAACATTTTGGCCTCTGCCACTCCCCTGTGCAGGGCCTGGCACTTCTCTTTCTGACATACTGTTAGATCAAATAAATAAATAAAAAAAAAGGAAATTAAAACACCCCAAAAAAGTCTTTAGACCTTTTTTAGAACATATAACTGCACCGCTGAATGGCAAATAGGCCTTTATTTTTTTCCACTTATACACGCTACAAAAGGCTTTAGAACATATAACTGCACCGCTGAACGGCAAATAATATATATTTGGACAGAGACAACATTTTTAAAATTTTTGTTCTGTACACACCATGGATTTTGAACAAAACAATTCAGATGCAGTTGAAGTTCAGACTTTCAGCTGTAATTCAGTGGGTTGAACAAAATGATTGCATAAAAATGTAAACTCGATCAGTTTGGCTGCATTTGGCTGGATTTGAGCACACATTATGTCACTGAAAACCCCAAAATTCATCTGGCTGCTTCTGTCCTGTGTCACATCATCAATAAATACTAGACACCCAGTTCGACTAGCAGCCATGCATGCCCAAGCCATCACACTGCCTCTGCCGTGTTTTACAGATGATGTGGTATGCTTTGGATTATTAGCTGTACCGTGCCTTCGCCATACTTTTTTCCAGAAGTGTGCTGGTATTTTAAGAAGTTTTTTTTTAGCAAAGTGTTGTTCACTTGGTTGGCTGTTGTGAAGGGGTTTCTCTTCACCATGGTAATTATTCTGCAATTATTCACCACTGTTGTCTTCCCTGGATGGTCTTTTTGCATTGTTGAGGTCACCAGTGCTTTCTTTATTTCTCAGAATGTACCATACTGTAGATTTTGCCACTCCTAATAGTGTAGTAATTTCTCGGATGGGTTTTTTCTGTTTTTGCAGATAAAGGATAGCTTGTTTCACCTGCATGGAGAGCTCCTTTGACCTCATGTTTACTTCTCAGCAAAATCTTCAAAATGCAAGCACCACACCTTTATGTCCATGTCCATTATACAATTATAAGTTGAATATGTTTTAGTAAACAGGTAATAAAAACAAAATTTGTGTCAGTGTCCAAACATATATGGACATAACGGTAACTGCACCGCTGAGCGGCAAATATATATATTTTTTGCCACTAATACACGTCAAAAAGGGCTGTAATTTTCTGACTTCACCACGCGACGGCAAATACTTTTTTTGTGCCACTAATACTCCAAAAAGGGCTTTAGAACATATAACTGTATCGCTGAACGGCAAATAGGCCCTTATTTTTTTCTACTTATGCATGCCACAAAAGGCTTTAGAACATATAATTGCACCACTGAACAGCAAATAATATACGGTATTATTTTTTTGCCACTAATGCACACCAAAAAGTGCTCGAGAACATATAACTGCACCGATGAATGGCAAATATATATTTTTTTGCCACTAATACACGCCAAAAAAGGCTGTTATTTTCTCACTTCACCACACGATGGCAAATATTTTTTTTTGTGCCACTAATACACGCCAAAAAGGGCTTTAGAACATATAACTGCACTGCTGAACGGCAAATAATATGTATTTTTTTGCCACTAATACACGCCAATACGGGCTTTAAAACAAATAACTGCACCGCTGAACAGCAAATTTTTTTTTTTTTGCCACTAATACACGCCAAAAAATTCTTGAGAGCA
Source organism: Bufotes viridis (assembly GCA_033119425.1). Classification (NCBI taxonomy): domain Eukaryota; kingdom Metazoa; phylum Chordata; class Amphibia; order Anura; family Bufonidae; genus Bufotes; species Bufotes viridis. The sequence goes on along the minus strand of CM065590.1, from coordinate 297,934,238 downwards.
TAAAACTGCACCGCACAAGGGTAAATAAGACGTAGAAATATTTCCTTGTAATAAACCCTGTTAATGGCTGAATCAAACAGCATTTGCACCCCAATAGCAAGAATGATTTGCTGGAATGACAGAGCTGTATAATGGCAATTTGGGTCCCCAGTCAGTGCAGCAAGGTGTAATAGGATTGTTCCTATTACCCAGGCTGTAAACTCCCCTACTGAACCCTGTTCTGCTTCAATACTGTGAAATGATTCCTCCATATCCTTTCCCTGAACTTCTATACAGCAAAATAAAAGTTTTCAAGCCTTTTCTAGCACTGTCCCTAGCGCCTGCTGACGTCTCTCCCTGCACTAAGTACACTGGAAAATGGCTGAATCCAAGATGGCTGAGGCTATTTATAGTGTTGTCACATCATAGGGTTGGCTGGCTGCTGATTGGCCGCATGCATGGTATTGTAGGTGATCCCTCGTTCCCAGAGTTCCTTGCTCCATGTCCTAACATGTGCAGCAGCCATTTTAGGAAAAAATGCAATTCGTTACCACAAAGCATGAATTCCACTTCATCAACTTCGATTCGCTCATCTCTAGTAGCCAGTGTAGGGACTGACCGAAAGGAGATGTGGAAGAGGAGCACAAAGAGTGGAGAAATAACCAGGCAGAGGAGCTATGAGATTCCCAGTTGGGTTTCCCTTAAATTCAGCAATAACTGAACATTCAGACAAGTAAAAAAAAATCCAATTTTGACTCCTTGATTCTGCCACTTAGGGATAGAAAATTGATAGTGTCCAGCAGGTGCACACACAGAAATTGCTTCCGAGCAGGAACAATGTTTTGTCACATTGCTCTTCGGGCCCAATAGTTCATAACAAAGCACCCTATATATCATCCTAGCACTCTATCAGCAATAATGGACTATCAAATTCTTGAAAGGGAATCTGTCAGCTCTGTAAGCAGTGTACAAGAAACACTGAGTTCAGTTATGTCATTTTTATCTTCATACTCGCATTGTGATGCTCGTACTCATGTACATAAATCCTCTCAATGCATTGTACTGATGGTTTGTGGGAGTACAGCGTCAGAATGCACATGAATATGAAGATAAAAATTACAATACCAGACTCTGCGTCACTAACACTATACACCACACGCTTACTCTATTTGGGGGAGGTGTTTTGGAGCTGACAGATTACCTTTAAGTCTATTAAAGGGGTTGTCTGGGTTCAGAGCTGAACCTCCATTTTCCGATACCTCCATTTTCACCTAGGCAGCCCCCTTGACTTGAGCATCGGAGCAGTTCATGCTCAGATGTTCTCCTTTGCCCTACGCTAAATCTCGCGGGGCAAAGGCATTTTCTGGAGATCCGATGACGTACCGGGCTCTCCATGGGGCTGCCAGGAAGCCGGTGACGCCACCGGCACTGATGGGTAGGCTTTAGCGCTGCACTTGCCTGTAAAACGGCTAAAGCACGTCCATCAGAGCCGGTGACGTCACGGAAGCTTGGTATTGTAAACAATCTAGCACAGAGCAAGGGTGCGCATCGGAGCATAAGAGGGGCTGCCTGGGTGAAAATATGGGTATGTCCAGGGTCAGCTCTGAACGCGGACAACCCCATTAAATGCAATATAATAGACAGTAGTAATGCAACGAAACATATTTTTTCCTAAAAGTGCCACCTTTTGTGCAGTTTCTTTTTTTCTGTGTAATAAGGGTGTATTCACTCAAAAAGTCCACAAATGGCATGTATCATGGTCATGTAATTACAGGTGAAAATGCTCTTTTATAATTTGCCCAAACACACATATTTAGGCCTCTTTCACACAAGCGTGACGGATTGGCTCCGGATGCGTTCAGAGTGCGTTCAGTGAAACTCGCACCATTTTGCAAGCAAATTCAATTAGTTTTGTTTGCGATTGCGTTCAGTTGTTCAGTTTTTAGCCATGCAGGTGCAATGCATTTTGATGCAGTTTTCATACGCATGTTAAAAAATGAAGGTTTATAAAAAACAATATCTTTTAGCAACCATCAGTGAAACACGCATTGCATTCGCACTTGCTAGCGGATACAAGGCGTTTTTCACGCAGCCCCATTCACTTCTATGGAGCCAGGGCTGCGTGAAAAATGCAGAATATAGAACAACACTCATGTACACAGACCCATTGAAATGAATGGGTCATTATTCAGTGGACGCATTGCACCCGTGCGGAAAACTTGCTCGTGTGAAAGGGGCCTTACAAGAGTACTAAGTGCTGTATATTGAATAAATGACAGATTCTGCGCTCCTAATTCCTATGGTAACAAGTGTGTGAATGCAGGAACAACATCTGAACAGAAGGCTTGGTTTCCTGGGAGATTTGAAGCCATGACGTCCTCAATTAACTGTGGCTTTGATTCCATTCCTTCAAAAATAAATAAAAAACATGAACAGTATCTTCTGCTATAACATTGTAAATAATTGTTTCATTGCATTTTTAAAGATTACCTTGTTGATTTGCTCTAATCAGCATGGGATGCATTGAGATCTTATCAGTCCTTTTTTAATCCTTTTCTTCTTTTTTTCTGCATGTGGTCCTTTATTATATGACTATAAAAGGTATCAGACTGAGTCATTTCCTTCGCCTTTAGATCAGCTGCTATATTTAACTGCATTTATATACTGTAAACCAATAATCTACTTCAACGAAACAATGTACCTGAACAGATTTGTATTTAATGTGCGCAGTCTAAACAATCAGTTATAATAGTCTATATTTTATGTCATGTTTGGATATACATTATGATTGAATATTTGATTTAACAGACTAATACCTGTCAAATTCAAATCATATGATTTGTTATCAGTTTTTTGCATTGTGCTTGGCAACAAATATATATATTTTTTTAAATATTGTTGCAACATGAAATCAAAGCTTCAAAATGGAAGTGTCGTATAATTGCACGCAGTGGTTTTCTTCTGGCTAATTCTCTGCCTGTTTGCAGCTAATATTTGCCTGGTTGCGGCTAGTGTTGAGCGAACACGAACTGTAAAGATCGAGTTCGTAGCGGGCTTTAGGGTTTTTGGTACCCGGACCTGAACCCGAACATTTCCGTAAAAGTTCGGATTCGAGTTCGTTGTTCAGCCATTTAATAAAGCTTGTTGAATGGGTGCAGGGCAGCCAATCAACAAGCGTTTAAGATGTATTCCCTTAGAAGCCCTCACAGCCATGACTACTAATGGCATGGCTGTGATTGGCCAGTGCAGCATGAGACCCAGCCTCTATATAAGCTGGAGTCAGGTAGTGCCACACGTCATGTCAGCTCTTACTAGTGTAGGATAGGATGCTGTTGCTGTGACTGAGAGATTAGGAAAGAATCTGATATCAGAGCTTTGTGTTAAGTCTGCGATCTACAGCGATTTTTTTTGTGGGTGCAATGCAACATTTTTGTACCCTGCCCTGAGCCTAGTGACACAGAAAAATACATTTTAGGCTACATTCACACGTCCGTGTGAGTTTTGCGGATCCGCAAAACACGGACACCGACAATGTGCCTTCTGCATTTTGCAGACCGCACATTGCCGGTACTCTCATAGAAAATACCTTTTCTTGTCCACAATTGTGGACAAAAATAGGACATGTTCTATATTTTTCGGGAACGCGATTGCGGACCCGGGCGGGACATCGTCTGTCCCCATAGGAATGAATGGGTCCGCAATTCCGTTCCGCACAGAATTGCGGACGTGTGAATGGGGCCTTAATCCGTCTGTTAGTTAGGTGGGCGTTGGTGGCCATTTTGTGCAAGTGACAATATTGCCAGGGACAATAATTTGCCAGGGACAATAATTTAATCATGTTCCTGAAGCTCAGTGGGTGACATATACCAATTTTTTAAGTGCACCTGCATTGCATATGTGCCAGGGGAAGGGAAAATAATATAGGTAATCCGTTAGTGAGTTCAGGGACCCAGGAGGTGACATATTCACATTTTTTTCTGTAAAGTACCCCTGTGCTGCATATGTGACAGTGTAATAAATTCAGTAAATCCATCTGTTAGATTCTGGGGGGGACAAATAAAATTTTTTGCCAAAAAGTACGTTTGCGGCCTGCACTGCATTTCTGAGAGTGAAATATAATCGGTACGTACGTTTGTGGCCTGCACTGCATTTCTGAGAGTGAAATGTAATCAGTAAATACAACTGGGACATTGTGGGTGAAAAAAATCCCTTTTTTTTGCCATAAAGTACATTTGCGGCCTGCTCTGCATTTCTGAGAGTGAAATATAATCAGTAAATACAACTGTGACATTGTGGGTGAAAAAAAATCCCTTTTTTTTGCCATAAAGTACATTTGTGGCCTGCACTGCATTTGGCCTCATGCACACGACAGTATTTTTTTGCGGTCTGCAAAACGGGGTTCCGTTGTTCAGTGATCCGTGTCAGTTTTTGCTTCCGTTGTGTTTCCGTGTGTCTTCCGTTTTTTTTAGCGGACATGACCCAAAAGATTTTACCAAAAGACAGGCTGACAATTTTTGCCAAGTGCCTGCCAAGGGATCCGCAAAAAAAACGGACGCGGAACGCGGATGACACACGGATGGCCATCCGCATTTTTTCACGGTCCCATTGACTTGAATGGGTCCGTGAACCGTGTTTCACGGACAAGAATAGGACACGTTATATTTTTTGGACGGACTGGAATCACGGACCACGGACGCGGAGGACAAACGGTGCATTTGCCGAGTTTTCCACGGACCCATTGAAAACCAATGGGTCCGCAGAAAATCACGAAAAACGGCACAATGGACACGGAATCAAACAACGGTCATGTGCATGAGGCCTTTCTGAGAGTTAAATGTAATCAGTAAATACAATTGAGACATTGTGGGTGAAAAAAATCACCTATTTTTTGCCATCAAGTACATTTGCGGCCTGCACTGCATTTCTGAGAGTGAAATATAATCAGTAAATACAACTGTGACATTGTGGGTGAAAAAAATCTCTTTTTTACCATAAAGTACATTTGCGGCCTGCACTGCATTTCTGAGAGTGAAATATAATCAGTAAATACAACTGTGACATTGTGGGTGAAAAAACATCCATTTTTTTTGCCATAAAGTACATATGCGGCCTGCACTGCATTTCTGAGAGTGAAATATAATCAGTAAATACAACTGGGACATTCTGGGTAAAAAAAATCACTTTTTTTGCCATAAAGTACATTTGTGGCCTGCACTGCATTTCTGAAAGTGAAATATAATCAGTAAATACAACTGGGACATTGTGGGTGAAAAAAATCCCTTTTTTTGCCATAAAGTACATTTGCGGCCTGCACTGCATTTCTGAGAGTGAAATATAATCAGTAAATACAACTGGGACATTGTGGGTGAAAAAATCCCTTTTTCTGCCATAAAGTACATTTGCGGCCTGCACTGCATTTCTGAGAGTAAAATATAATCAGTAAATACAACTGGGACATTGTGGGTGAAAAAAATCACTTTTTTTGCCACAAAGTACATTTGCGGCCTGCACTGCATTTCTGAGAGTAAAATATAATCAGTAAATCCACCTCTTAGATTGTGGGTGGACCACGGTTTCCACGGTTATCAGGCCAGTCATTCACAAGTTGCTTGGAGGGTGTGTTCCTGCTGCACTGCATACCTGACAGGGAAATATATTCTGTAAATTCAGCGGAGTTTAGATTTTGTAAATCCATCTGTTAGTTTGGTGGGTAAAAGCAAAGATGGAGGAGAGTGTCAAATAAGGGACGTGGCCCTGGTCGTGGTGCTGCTGGTGGTGGTGGAGCTCCTGTTGCAGGGAGAGGATGTGGTCGATCTGTGCCAGCTACATGCCCAAATGAAACACTTTCCTCAGGTGTGCGTAGGTGACAGAATGATCAGCGTTATTTTGTAGGCCTGAATGCCACTCTACGAATGGTGAGGCCAGAAGTACAGGCGGTAGTAGAATGGGTGGCTGACAGTGCCTCCAGTTTCTTCACAGTGTCTTCCACCCAGCCCTCTGCAGAAAGCTCAGAGTTGGCACCTGCAGCCCATGGGCATCTGTCTTTAACCTCACCACCTTGCAAATCAACCAAGCAGTCTGAGCCCCAAGTCATGCAGCAGTCTCTTATGCTTTTTGGTGACTCTGCTGGCAGGGTTTCGTGGGACATCCACATAGCCCTGCTCCAGAAGTGGAAGATATTAAGTGCACCGATGCCCAACCACTTATGTTTCAGGATGTGGACATGGGAGGACCACCGCAGCACGTCTCTGATGATGACGAAACACAGGTACCAACTGCTGCGGCTTTCTGCAGTGTGCAGACCGACAAGGACGGCAGGGGTGAAGAGTGGGTGGAAGATGATGTGGAGGATGATGAGGTTCTAGACCTCACATGGAATCAAGGTCATGTAAGTGACGTGTGCAGTTTGGAGGAAGAGGTGGTGGTCGTACAGAGCCACCAGCACAGCAAAAGAGGGAGCAGGATGCAAAAGCAGAGCGGCCGTCCCCTAGACAGTATGCCTGCTATTGCCCACTGCACCCAGGGACCGAGCACACCAAAGCCAGCTCCAAGGAGTTCCCTGGCATGGCAGTTCTTCAGACAATGTGCTGATGACAAGACACGAGTGCTTTGCATGCTGTGCAATCAGAGCCTGAAGCGAGGCTTAAACGTTCTAAACCTGAGCACAACCTGCATGACCAGGAATCTAAATACAAAGAACGAGCTGCAGTGGTATAAACACCTCAAACACCAAGAAAGGTCTCAGGCTCCTCCTGCTCCCTCTTCTGCTGCAGTCTCAGCCTCTTCTGCCACCTCTGGAGTGACAGTGGCACCTGGCAACCCGCAAACAGAGGATGTGGCAGCAACGCCACCACCTCCGTCACCAAGCATCTCCACAATGTCCCATGGCAGTGTTCAGCTGTCCATCTCCCAAACACTGGAGAGAAAGAGGAAGTACCCCCCTACCCACCCGTGATCCCTGGCCCTGAATGCCAGCATTTCAAAATTCATGGCCTTTGAAATGCAGTCATTCCGTCTGGTGGAGACGGACACTTTTAAAAACCTTATGGCAGTGGCTGTCCCACAGTACGTGGTTTCCAGCCATCACTACTTTTCCAGGTGAGCCATCCCTTCCCTGCACAACCAAGTGGCAGACAAAATCAGGTGTGCACTGCGCAAAGCCATCTGTGGCAAGGTCCACATAACAACCGATACGTGGACCAGTAAGCACGGGCACGGACGTTATATCTCCCTAACAGCACACTGGGTAAATGCAGTGACTGCTGGGCCTGGGGCGTATAGCAGTTTGGTGCATTTCCTTCCGCCACCTTGGCCGTCGCCATGTTCCTGTGATTGAACTGTCTGTTCTGCCCCTCTCTGCACCATTAAAGAAAAGTCGCATCGTATGGTGAGTGCCGCTTATTTATCTCTATTTGTGGAATTATATTCGGATCTTACAAGCAGCGCACCACCTGATTGCGAGAGTACTGTGACCCCCGTTTTCTTCATGTGACCGGTGGTGAATGTGATAGTTTGCCATAGTGCCACCAATCCTTGGACTCAATACTACTGTTTGTCCTTCCGCCACCTAGGATTGCAGGGCATTTCTCTTTGCCTCCTGTTGCCTCCTCCTCCTACTCCGCTTCCTCCTCTACCACCTCCTCATCTGCTCAGCATAACACCTTCACCACCAACTTCAGCACAGCCAGGGGGAAACGACAGAAGGCTGTTTTGAAACTCATTTGTTTGGGGGAAAAACCCCACACCGCGCAGGAGCGGTGGACGGGTATGGAACAAAACACCGATGAGTGGTTGGTGCCACTGAGCCTCAAGCCCAGCCTGGCGGTGTGTAATAATGGGCGAAATCTCGTAGCAGCTTTTGGCCTAGCCGATTTGAACCACATCCCTTGCCTGGCGCATGTGCTGAATTTGGTGGTGCAGAAATTCCTGAAAAACTACCCCGATATGTCATTGCTGCTACAGAAAGTCCGGGCCATCTGTGCGTGCTTTTGGTGTTCTCACCCTGCTGCTGCTCGCCTGTCTGCGCTGCAGCGTAACTTCGGCCTTCCCGCTCACCGCCATACATTTTTTTGTACAATTACTCAATATGGATTTAAAGCTCTCCCATTTATCCTCAGTATTATTATGTGACAGTAGCTGCTCCCAGTCTATGCCCTAAAATGCTGCCCTAAACCCGGGGAAATTAGCCTTTTTAAAATTCAGTGTCTTTGCTCTGCCTGACAGAGTTTGCTTCTTATAGTTCAGGGGGAATATAATTATACTGTGGTCACTATTACCTAGTGTTTCTCAAGAGTAACATTTCCAACAAGCCTTGCATCATTAGAAATTACCAGATCCAACACAGCATTACCCATAGTGGGAGCTTCTACAAACTGGCCCATAAAGTTGTCCTGCAGCAAGTTGAGGAATTTTCTCCCCTTTGCGGTTGAGGCAGAATCATGACCCCAGTCAATGTCTGGGAAGTTAAAATCTCCCATTATGACCACTGAACCAGCCTGTGCAGCCCGCTCTATTTGGTTATACAGTTGCGTTTCTATCTCCTCTGTGATGTTAGGGGTCTATAGATTACACCAAATATTATTTTTTCAGTGTTTATATGCCTTTGAACTTCCACCCATAAGGTTTCCACATCCTGACCATCCTCACCCACAATTGCCTCTTTCACACTTGTCTTCAGATCACTTCTCACATACAGGCACACGCCACCACCTTTTCTATTGACCCTGTCTTTCCTAAATAGTGTAAAACCCTCAATATTTACAGCCCAGTCATGTGAAGAATCCAACCATGTCTCAGCCACACCAACTACATCTATGTGTTTTTCTAGTACCATAGCCTCCAGCTCCCTCTTTTTGCTAGCTAGACTTCTGGCATTTGTGAAAATACATTTTAAATTACTATTACCTGTAAAGTGAATATATGGGATTTTTGGGTTACCTTGGTTGATGTTTGTATGCAACAAGTCCTTGTTACCAGCAGTTCTATTTTTCATCAGTGTATAGTTCTGCCCAGTCTTCTCCCTACTTTCCTCACTAACCCCAGCCTCCACTAAATCCCCAGTGTCCACTCCGATATCCCACTCTCTATCTACACTATCTACCCCCTTATTAGTATGACCCAACTCCCCACCCTCCCAGATCCTAGTTTAAAAGCTCCTCCAGACATCTTACCATTTTTTCCCCCAGGGCAGTTGCACCCTCCCCATTAAGGTGCAGCCCATCCTTACTGTAGAGCCTGTAACCGACAGAGAAGTCGGCCCAGTTCTCCATGAACCCAAACCCTTTCTTCCTGCACCAGCTTCTGAGCCACTCATTTAACTCCCTAAGCTCTCGTTGTCTCTCTGGTGATGCTCGTGGCACTGGTAGTATTTCTGAAAGCACTACCTTGGAGGTCCTGGACTTGTGCTTCTCTCCTAGTTCCCTAAAATCATTTTGAAGGACCTTCCATCTCCCCTGACTTTGTCATTGGTGCCAATGTGTACCATGACCGCCGGGTCTTCCCCAGCCCCACCCAGCAATGTGTCAATCCGATATCCAATATGACGAACCCGAGCACCCGGAAGACAACACTGCAAAAAATTGTAAAAAAAGAAAATCTCCCCCATATGTTTGGTATTGCCGCGTTTGTAATGACACGGACTACATAAATATCATGTAAATTATCCTCTACGGTGAACGGCGTAAAAAAACAAACAAAAAAACAGAATTGCTAATTTATTCTTAGTTGCCACCGAAGAAATGTAATAACAAGCGATCAAAAAGTGCCATTTACTCCAACATTATAGAAGTGAAAAATACAAGTGGTCCTGTGCAAATCAAGCCCTCATACAACTCCATAGAAATAAAAATAAAAAAGTTATGGGTCTTGGTAAACGGCAATGCAAAAACATTTTTTTCTTTAAAAAAAAAAAGGGTTTTATTGCAAAAAAGTAGTAAAAAGGAAAAAAAAAACGATATGTATTCGGTATCACTGTAGTCATAGTGACCCAGAGAATAAAGATATTATGTTATTTATAAAAATGAACACCGTAAAATTTATAATGTAAAAACGCAGTGGCAGTATTGCTGTTTTTCCCATTTCCCTCCCAGAAAGATTTAATAAAAAAGTTAATCAGAAAGTTGTGTGTACCCCAAAATGGCGCCAAGGGGTTTACTGTTCACAGTAACAGTAATGTTGACCAAGGATGCCCAAACTTTTGCATGCCACTGTATATACTGAACTCTAGTAGTCACCAGAAGGCAAAGTAGTTGCTAAGTAATATGAAGTATTACACACAATGAAATGTCTAAGGTATGCTAGAAAAAAAAGAAATGAATATAGATTTTTCAAATGCTGCAAAATGTATTTAATTTTACCATTGTATAATTATGCCTTAAATGGGAGGGGGGTACCATCTAACATTTACCCACTTCAGGACGTTGCTATTTTCTGCTTTTGCAATTTTGTTTTTTACTTCCTGCCTTCCCATGGCCATAACTTTTTTATTTTTTCCATTTACATAACCGTATGAGGGATTGTTTTTTGCAGGACAAGTTGTACTTTCTAATGGCACTATAATAATAATGCATACAATGTAGTGAGAAGCTGGAAAAAATTCCAAATGGAGTGGAATTGGAAAAAAACCTATTCCACACAGTTTTATGGGTTTCCTTTCTACAGTGTTCCCTATGCAGTAAAACTGACCTGTTACCTTCATTTTTCGGATGAGTACGATTACAGCGATAAAACATTTATATAGTTTATCGTGTTTTAAAAATGAAAACATTTTTTAGAAATTCGGAAAACATTTAATTATACTTAGCATCATCATATTCTGTCCTCCATTTTATATTTATGTCTGCAGTGTGAGTACTCATTTTTTGTGGGCCGATCTGTCATTTTTTGGAATGTGTATGCCTTTTTGATGAGTTCTTACTGAATATTTTGGGTGGCGAAGTGAAGAAAAACAGCAAATTAGCGATTTTTAAATTTTGGGGCATTCACCATATAGGATAAATATGTTCATATTTTAATAGTACAGGTGTTTTAGGATGCTGAGGTGCAAATGATCTTTAATGTTTTTATTTTTAATTTATTTTTATTATGGAGAAAGGGCATGATTTCAGCTTTTATTTTTTACATTTTTAAAAACTTTTTTTTACACTTTTATTAAGCCACTATAAGAAACTTTGACATGCGATCCTTAGATTATTTGTCACGTACACTGCAATGAATTAATATTGCATTGTAAGCCACTTGCACTATTTTTCTATGGAGCACTGTAGAGATCAATACCACTCTATTAGTCTGGAACTCTTCAACAAGATGCAGCCAGATAGAAAGAATGAACAGCTTCACCAATCTCTGCTTGAAGAAGCTGTTCAGGGCCCTGCAGTGCTCCAGGGGAAAGCTGTATTAGATGTGGTCACAATTGACCATGACATCGGAGGGGTTAAATATCTGCGTTTGGCATTAATGCCGATTACAGGCATTTAAAACAGCAGAAACTTGGCAGCTTACTGTGCTTGTGAGCAGGCGCCATTTTTAAAGACCGGACTTCCACCGTACATGAAAGAGTTAACTAATGATTTTCTAATACCATATTCTAATACTAGATTTTCACTGGATTAGCTCTTTAAAGCAAGGTTCACACCTACTGTGGAGGTTCCATTAGGAGTCTCCATCACAGATTGTGGCAAAAATACAGGACAAAGGACCGCAGCATGCTGTACTATATTGTCAATCAGAAGGAAGGACACCATAGTGGAAGCCTTTGGCCACCATTGCTGCTTGTTATGTGATGGATCTGGCACTTTCAGAACTGAAAGGTGGAAAATATGCTGCATTATTAAGCGCTGGACTGGTCGGCACTGCTCTGGAGATGTTCGCAGTGCACGTGTCAATGGGTCGGCGTCCCCGGAATACTTCAAAAATGGAGACCGGCACTCGCTTCATTTGATCTTAGGAAATGCTTTAATTTGTCACATACTATACAAGTGACGCGTTTCGGCACTTTGTTGTGCCTTCATCAGACTCATGATGAAGTCACGATGAGTCTGAAGAAGGCACAACAAGGTGCCGAAACGCGTCACTTGTATAGTATGTGACAAATTAAAGCATTTCCTAAGATCAACTGAAGCGAGTGCCGGTCTCCATTTTTGAAAATATGCTGCAGATGGGAGCCTAGCCTAATAGGCTGAAAGTATTTGTCATCCACAGTGAAGTGGTAATACAAGTTATAGATGTATAGTACATATATATATATATATATATATATATGTGTGTATATATTAGTAGAAAAAAAGAGCAGCATTCCAATGTAACGTGAAAAAAGTGGATGGTTTATTAACCCATCTAGCAGCAACGTTTAAGCTCTCGTATCAACGTAATACGCATCAACCTAGGTGACAGTAAACAAACCATATTCAATGGATACCATGTAACGATCAAATGCCACTATTGAAGGAGGTCAATGCTGGCGGAGGGGAGGTGTCCTAGTTGCTCTGTGAGAGCCAGTGACTGTTGTTACTACAAGGACATCTCCCTCCGACAGCATTGGCCTCCTTCAATAGTGGTATTTAATCGTTATATGGTATCCATTGAATATGGTTTGTTTACTGTCACCTAGGTGACTATTACGTTGATGCGGCCCACGTCGGTGACGTAACTTTATGGGCAGACGCATGCACTATGAGTACTCAGTTGGCAGCGGCCATCTTTACTATGGTTTCTTAGTTGATTTCTTTAATCCCGTATCATGCGTAAGTAAGGACGGGTGGCGCATGCGCGCACCATGTTTCTTGATGCCGAACTTAATCTCAATGTTATCCAGCTGCCAGTGACATCTGCCTATGGACTACAGAGAGATTTTTAAGTGATTTATTTGGTACACCTGATTAATTTACTAATGGGAATCATGTCACATTATGTATTTTATGCCCCAGATAATTTTTTGAAAATTATGACTGTATATAATCATGTCACAAATGGACTATGCACCTTATAAGTATGCACTTTCTTGGAATTTTGAAGTGTAGTCACGTTTTTTTTATTTCTTTTGATAATTATGCAGCAACGTTTCAACTCTACTTAATAGAGCCTTTGTCATGCTGTGATAACATGTTCCATACATGATATATAAATACTAGTGTCGATCAGGTGTAACATACTGTATGTTACACCTGATCGACACTAGTATTTATATATCATGTATGGAACATGTTATCACAGCATGACAAAGGCTTCATTGAGTAGAGTTGAAACATTGTTGCTTGATGGGTTAATAAACCATCCACTTTTTCACGTTACGTTGGAGTGCTGCCCTTTTTTTCTACTACTATTGAGCGAACATTGGTCTCTGGCCATATTAATGGATTTGCACCCTCATTGCTGTGTGCTGCTGTGTGCTTGTTTTGTTTATATATATATATATATATATATAGTGGGGAGTCGCTCTGGTAGATAGCGGTGCGGGTGCAGTACAGAGGCAAAAGGGAGTCCAGAATATGCAATAAACTGTGTTTTATTCACACTTACACAAAAAATAAACAGTAAACAGTCTCTTGGTGTTAATTCACACACATCAGAAATCATGAGGCAAAACAAAACAGTCCAATACAGGTTCCAGTCACCTGGGAGGTTTTAGGTGCAGGTTCGCACCTGGCTGTCAGTCTAGCCGCAAGACAATCGACCTCAGGCTTCCAGGCCGTCTGCACTCCTCCTTGCTGGGCTCTTGCTTCCAGCCCAGAGAGCTCCACAGCACTAACTGCAGCTCCAGGACAATCACACCCACACCTGCTGGTGCTGGCTGTGTTTTAAAGGCCCCGGAAAAACCGCCCTGGACCGTGGGGAATAGGCACCCGCCCAACTCTTTGCCTATATTTTCAGTTTGAGATCAGAGGAATTTTGGGGCCAAGTCAACACCATGAAGTTTTTGTCATATTCCTCAAACCAGTTCTGAAAAATGTTTGCTGTGTGGGAGTGTGGATTATCCTCTTCCCCTAGTGAACACTGTTTTCATGAAGGCCTGTACTTGGTCTTCAACAATGCTTAGATGGGTGTTACATGTCAAAGTAACATCTACCTGAATGCAATGGCCCAAGGTTTTGCCGCAGAACAATACCCAGACCTTATTCAGACCTGTGTGTTTTCAACGTTAGCACAGGAAACCTAAAATAAATGCAGAAAGGATAGACCACCTCATGTTCCTGTTTGAAACATCTCCTGAAGAATAAGGAACATGGACTTAGACCTTTGAATATACAGAATCCATCAGAGCATTATGAAAAGTAAAAGCAATCTTAGTATAACCTGAAGTTGAAGATTAAAAATGCTCTTGATATCTAAAGCTGAAAGGAAAAGGAAAGTGGCATTATTAATCTGATAAAAGTGTTATTCAGGCATGTAATGTGAAAAATACAGTATTAGGACGTTTCTTGACAATTGTGTGTTAGAAATCTTGGAACCTGGAAAAAAGTGTCATGGTTGGGTAACCTTCAGAATGCAGGACTGAGGCTCCTCGCTGCAGTGATTATTAGGCGAGGTGCGGACGGCTTGTGCAGGTTATAGACAGCAGAGCACCAGTAAAATCTCCTGTGCCTGTTATCTTTTATTTCATGTGGAAAGCATGTCCTAGATAGAGTGTGAAGTGCTGCCAATGGTATTATTTCTAGGACACAATAGTGCCCACTATACAAGATGACTACATAATTATATACTAAGGTTGGAAACAGACACAAATACATATAGTTCAACCTATTATTCCCCGCCATTTATCCAGGCAAATGGTTAGTAGCGCTTGGACAGATAACGGGATTTTATTCAGAAAAAATCTTTTCAAAGCTACAGTAGTGTTCTAGTACCAAACCCAGAGAAACACTACAAGAAAGATGCCGTCAACAGGGCAACTGGGTAAACATTTGGAACCCAAACCCCACCAGACTCCCCTTCCCAGCCACATATAGAAGAGTTGCCTGTGCACCTCTTTACACTGAAGTCTATAGGATTAATGGAGATAGCTAACTCAGTAACTACCTAAGACTTTAAAAGATATAGCACCTTTTCTCTGCTGATTGATATATATATATATATATATATATATATAGATTAGAGATGAGCGAATCGAAGTTGACGAAGTGGACTTCGATCCGAAATTCAGGAAAAATTTGATTTGCACCGAATCTGAATTTCCTCACAATTCGTGGTAATGAATCGCATTTTTCCTAAAATGGCTGCTGCACATGTGAGGACATGGAGCAAGGAACTCTGAGAAGGTGGGATCACCCATAATGCCATACATGCAGCCAATCGGCAGCCAGCCAACCCTGTGATGTCACAGCCCTATAAATAGCCTTAGCCATCTTGGATTCTGCCATTTACCCGTGTACTTAGTGCAGGGAGAGATGTCAGCAGGTGCTAGGGACAGTGTTAGAAAAAACTTAATTGTGCTAAAAAACAATTTACAAGTGCAGGGAAAGATTATTCAAGGTGTTGGGTAGGAACAATCCTCTTACACCTTGCTGCACTGACTGGGGACCCAAATTGCCATTATACAGCTCTGTCATTCCAGCAAACCGTTCTTGTTATTGGGATACAAGGAAATATTTATAAGTCTTATTTGCCCTTGTGCAGTGCAGTTATATGTTCTAAAGCATTTTTTGGCTTGTATTAATGGGGGAAAAAGGTCTTATTAGCCGTTGTGTGGTGAAGTGCTAAAATTACAGCCCTTTTTGTCGTGTATTAGTCGCAAAAGTAAAACATATTTGCCATTCAGCGGTGCAGTTATATGTTCTAAGTCCTTTTGTGGCGTGTATTAGTGGCTAAAGAAAAATATATTTGCCGTTCAGCGGTGCAGTTATATGTTATAAAGTCCTTTTTGTCCTAATCCTAATAGTGGCAAAATAAATATATATTTGCCATTCAGCGGTGCAGTTATATGTTCTAAAGCTTTTTTGTCATGTAATAGTGGCAAAAGAAAAATATATTTGCCGTTCAGCGGTGCAGTTATATGTTCTAAAGCCTTTTGTGGTGTGTACTAGTGGCAAAAAAATATATATTTGCCATTCAGTGGTGCTTTTTTGGGACATTAGAAGGCTTAGAATTTTAGAAGCAATTCTTACATTTTTTACGAACATTTCTAAAACCCACTTTTTTAAGGACAGTTCATTTTAGAAGTCACATTGTGGGCCTTACATAGTAGAAACTACCCAAATGTCCCCATTTTAGAAACTATATCCCTTAAGTTATTCAAAACTGATGTTACAAACTTTGTTAACCCTTTAGGTGCACCACAAGAATTAAAGGAAAATGGAGATGAAATTTCAAAATTTCACTTTTTTCACAGATTTTCCATTTTAATACATTTTTTCCTTGAAAACAGCAAGGGTTAACAGCCAAACTAAACTTAATATCTATTACCCTGATTCTGCAGTTTACAGTAACACCCCAGATGTGGTTGTCGACTGCTATATGGGCGTACGGCAGAGCTTAGAACAGATGGAACACAATATGGCTTTTGGAGGGCAGATTTCACTGGAATACTTTTCAGGCGCTGTGTCGCATTTTAAGGTACCCCACAGTGGAAACCCCGAAAAAGTGACCCCATTTTGGAAACTACACCGCCAAAGGAATTTTTCAAGGGGTGTAGTAAGCACTTTGGCAAAATATGCTTTTCATAGAATTTAGAAACCCTTGGCTGTAAAAAAACAAAAATTACATATTTTACTGAAAAATGTTACTTTAGGCCCAAGTTTTTCATTCTCACAAGGGGTAACAGGAGAAAGTCAACACAAAATTTGTTACCCATTTTCTCCTGAATACGGCAACACCCCATATGTGGTTGTCGACTGCTGTATGGGCGTACGGCAGAGATTAAAACAGATGGAGAAGAATATGGCTTTTTGAGGGCAGATTTTACTGGAATAATTTCCAAGTGCTGTGTCGCATTTGAAGTTATCCCAAAATGTGACCCCATTTTGGAAACTACACCCCCTAAATTATTTATCTAGAGGGTGTAGTGAGAATTTTATTATTTTACAGTATTCATCAAGTGGTAAAATGAGAATTTACTTTTAAATTTTGAAGTTTGTCTAATTTTCCAAATTATAATTGGCTAATAATATAATGAAATGTGGAGCGTTAAAAAACAGTGGATTGCATAATAAATTTAAAATGGTCAAAAGTGCATAAAAGAAGTTAAAAGATGTAAATTGATTAAATTAATAATCTAGGAGAGTATAATAAATGCAGAAACACTGCTTAATGCAAAGTCCAGGCTTATGTGGACAGGTGTCAAATTGATATATGGTATCCCGCCGTATAACATTCTTGTAACAGACCCCACTTCTTTTTTGGGTTCTGCTTTTTTCACAGTAGGGGTCACCTCTGATGGGAATTGTTGCCCTGGAATAATTCTGCTGGCATGACTAGATGACGCTATCCCACTGCTATCCTGGCGCTGCTCTCCAAATATTACATTTTTAATGATTTGTTCTTGAAAATCAAGATATGTTCCTTGGTTCCCTGCTTTTTGGAACATGACAAAATAATTACGGTATACAGGGCTACCTGCAAAAGGTGGGCTGCAAGTTTCTTATACCAAATGCAGGATTTCCTGACCGCGCTATAGGGCTGCAGCATTTGGTCTGCAAGGTCCACCCCACCCATATATTTATTGTAGTCCAAATGCAGACAGGCTTACAGATGGTGATATTTGTGCCACGCACAGAAATAGGGCTGTTGCTGTCTGGATGTATTGATGTCATTATGAGGACATCTTTTTTGCCTCGATATTTTACAAGTAAGATATCCCCATTGCAAAGGCCCTTTATTTCCCCAAACTTCAATTTTTGGTTCACAAAAGGCTTGGGCAGGTCTCTTTTATTGCGGCGTATAGTGCCACATGCCACTGTCTATCTGACAGAAAGGCACCTGAAAAGGGGTATGCTGGTTAAATAATTGTCGATGTACAAGTAGTACCCCTTATCTAAAAGAGGGTGCAAAAGATCCCACACTATTTTACCTGCCACATTGAGGGAAGGGGGACATTCAGGAGGGCAAAACAGGATATCTTTGCCTTCATACAGAGTAAATTTATAGGTGTAGCCAGATCTGCTCTAAGAGAGCTTATAAATTTTTAGCCCAAATCGTGCCCTTGGCAAATATTGGCAAAATTGAAGCCTGCCTTTAAAAAGTACTTTAACCGCTTCAGGACCGCCGTACGCAGGATTGCGTCCTGCGGGCGGTCCTGTTCTTCTGATCGGACGCGCCGGGGCGTCATCTCGCGAGACGCGAGACTTCCTGTGAACGCGCGCGCGGGCGCGCGCGCGTTCACAGCGTCTGGCGTCTGAAGAGTTGTACTACAGCCTGCCAGCGATGATCAATCGCTGGCAGGCTGTAGATGCGATATAAATCGCATCAAACAGCTATATCAGGCGCTGTTTTATGAACAGCGTCTGATATAGCTGCTACCTGATCCTCTGGTGGTCCCATTTTCTGGGATCGACCACCAGAGGACCAGGTAACTACAATAAAGTTGCACCAAACACTACACTAACCCCCCACCCCCCTCACCTATTAACCCCTTGATCACCCCATCTAGACCCCTGATCACCCCCTGTCATTGATCACACCCCTTGTAAGGCTCCATTCAGACGTCCATATGTGTTTTGCGGATCCGTGGATTCACGGATCCGCGGATCGATCCGCGGATCCGATCTGCGGATCCGATCCGCAGATCCTCAAAACACGGACACCGGCAATGTGCTTTCCGCATTTTGCAGATCCGCACATTGCCAGAACTATATAGAAAATGCTTTTTCTTGTCCGCAATTGCGGACAAGAATAGAACATGTTCTATATTTTTGCGAGCGGAAGTGCAGACCCGGAGCGCGGATCCGTAATTCCGAATCCGAGCGGGACAAAGTCTGTCCCCATAGAAATGAATGGGTCCGCAATTCCGTTCCGCAAACAGAATTGCGGACGTGTGAATGGGGCATAAGGGTCCCCTATCACCACCAGTTAGTTAGCTACTTGTTAGGTAGCTAGCGCTCATCCCACCGCACCGCAGTCACTGATTTTGGCAGAGATTTATTCATCCACATTGATCGATGCGAATGAAGAAATCTGTGCCGTTCATTTTTTTTTTTCAGCGCAGAGGCTGAGCGGAAAAAAAATCTCATTACCCGTATGCTCAATATACGGAGAATCGCAGAAACTCCTAATGCTGGCCATACGTGTAATGATTGCGGAGACCCTCAAAGGCCAGGGCAGTACAAACACCTCACATGTGACCTCATTTTACAAAGAAGACACCCCAAGGTATTCCGTGAGGGGTATGGTGAGTTCATGCAAAATTTTATTTTTGTCACAAGTTAGTGGAATATGAGACTGTAAAAAAAAAAAAAAAAAAACAATTTCCGCTAACTTGTGCCAAATTTTTTTTTTTCTGTGAACTCGCCATGCCCCTCACGGAATACCTTGGGGTGTCTTCTTTCCACAATGGGGTCACTTGTGGGGTATTTATACTGCCCTGGCATTTTAGGGGTGCTAAAGCGTGAGAATCCAAATGCGTAAAAATGGCCTGTAAAATCCTAAAGGTACTCATTGGTTTTAGGGCCCCTTTGCGCATCTTGGCTGCAAAAAAGTGTCACTCATGTGGTATCGCCGTACTCAGGAGAAGTAGGGCAATGTGTTTTAGGGTGTATTTTTACATATACCCATGCTGGAGTGTGAGAAATATCGCTGTAAGCGACAACTTTTTACATTTTTTATTCAAAGTTGTCAATATACAGAGATATTTCTCTCACCAACATGAGTATATGTACAAATACACCCCAAAACACATTGCCCTACTCTCTGACTCGGCGATACCACATGGTGACACTTTGCAGCCAAGATGCAAAGGGCAAATTCAACGAGTACCTTTTAGGAAGAGTATTTTTACGCATTTTTCTTCTCACGTTTTAGGGCCCCTAAAATGCCAGGGCAGTATAAATACCCCACATGTGACCCCATTTTGGAAAGAAGACACCCCAAGGTATTCGCTGAGGGGCATAATGAGTTCATGAAAAATTAAACTTTTTGTCAAAAGTTAGCGGAAAGGGAGACTTTGTGAGAAAAACAATAAAAAATCAATTTCCACTAACTTGTGCCAAAAAAAAATATTCTATGAACTCGCCATGCCCCTCATGGAATACCTTAGGGTGTCTTCTTTCCAAAATGGGGTCACATGTGGGGTATTTATACTGCCCTGGCATTTTAGGGAGCCCTAAAGCGTGAGAAGAAAATGCGTAAAAATGCCCTCCTAAAGGTACTCATTGGAATTTGGGCCCCTTTGCGCATCTTGGCTGCAAAAAGTGTCACACATGTGGTATCGCCGTACTCAGGAGAAGTAGGGCAATGTGTTTTAGGGTGTATTTTTACATATACCCATACTGGGTGAGAGAAATATCTCTGTAAACTGACAACTTTGAATAAAAAATGTAAAAGTTGTCGTTTACAGCGATATTTCTCACATGCAGCATGGGTATATGTAAATACACCCCAAGCTACTGCCCTACTTCTCCTGAGTACGGCGACTACCATGGTGTCACTTTGCAGCCAAGATGCAAAGAGCCTAAAACCAATGAGTACCTTTAAGATTTCACAGGGCATTTTTATGCATTTGGATTCTCACACTTTAGGAGCCCCTAAAATGCCAGGTGAGTATAAATACCCCACATGTGACCCCATTTTGGAAGAAGACACCCCAAGGTATTCCGTGAGGGGCATGGTGAGTCCACAGAATTTTTATTTTTGCCACAAGTCAGCGGAAATAGTTTTTTTTTTTTTTTTTTTTAGTTTTTACAAAGTCTCATATTCCACTAACTTGTGACAAAAATAAAATTTTACATGAACTCACCATACCCCTCACAGAATACCTTGGGGTGTCTTCTTTCCAAAATGGGGTCACATGTGGGGTATTTATACTGTCCTGGCATTTTAGGGGCCCCTAAAGCGTGAGAAGAAGTCTGGAATCCAAATGCGTAAAAATGGCCTGTGAAATCCTAAAGGTACTCATTGGTTTTAGGGCCCTTTGCGCACCCAGGCTGCAAAAAGTGGCACACATGTGGTATCGCCGTACTCAGGAGAAGTAGGGCAATGTGTTTTGAGGGTGTATTTTTATATATACCTATACTGTGTGTGAAAAATATCTCTGTAAGCGACAACTTTTAAAAAATTTTATACAAAGTTGTCAGTTTACAGAGATATTTCTCTCACCCAACATGGGTATATGTAGAAATACACCCCAAACACATTGCCCTACTTCTCCTGAGTACGGCGATACCACATGTGTGACACTTTGCAGCCTGAATGCAAAGGCCAAATTCAACGAGTACCTTTAGATTTTACATGGCGGCTCACAATTTAGCCCCGCCCAAAATGCCAGAACAGTAAACACACCCCACAAATGACCCCTTTTCGGAAAGTAGACACCCGAGGTATTAACTGAGGGGCATAGTGAGTCCGTCTGAGATTTCTTTTTTTTTTGCCAGAAGTTAGCAGAAATTGAAACTTTTTATTTATTTTTTTCTCAGAAAGTGTCATTTTCCGCTAACTTGTGAAAAAAATGAAATGATACATGAACTCACCATGCCCCCAGCGAATACTTTGGGGTGTCTTCTTTCTAAAATGGTGTGATTTGGGGGTATTCATACTATCCTGACATTCTAGCACCTGAAGAAACATGACAGGTGCTCAGAAAGTCAGAGCTGCTTCAAAATGCGGAAATTCACTTTTTTGCACCATAGTTTGTAAACGCTATAACTTTTACCCAAACCAATAAATATACACTTATTGGACTTTTTTTTATCAAAGACATGTAGAACAATAAATTTAGAGAAACATTTATATAGAAATGTAGTTTTTTTTAAAAAATTTTACAACAGAAAGTGAAAAATGTCATTTTTTTGTAAAAATTTCGGTAATTTTTGATTAATAGCAAAAAAAGTAAAAATGTCAGCAGCAATGAAATACCACCAAATGAAAGCTCTATTAGTGAGAAGAAAAGGAGGTAAAATTCATTTGGGTGGTAAGTTGCATGACGGAGCAATAAACGGGTAAAGTAGTGTAGTGCGGAATTGTAAAAAGTGGCCTGGTCTTTAAGGGTGTTTAAGCTAGGGGGGCTGAAGTGGTTAAAAAGTGACTCGTCCAATGCAATATTTTTTTCTGGGGGGTAGGCCACTTTCAATTTTTGATTTAAATAATTTATAAGGGCCCTAATTTTATAAAGCCTGTCATTGCTGGGGTCATCACGTAGGGGGCACTGTGTGATGTCAGCTATATGATTGAATCGCAGGATTGTCTCAATTCGCTGTCTTGCCTTTCCCTGTACATGGAGGTATGGTACAACACATAAGATGACCAATAAGATCTCATAGTGTTTTTTTTATGAGACCCATATTTAGAAGGAGGCCCCAAAATTTTAAAATGTCCACCACAACAACAGGGCACCATATGCCATTCTTGGCGTAATATGAGGTGGGGTGACTAGCGATGAATTCAGCAACGTAAACCCCATAACATCATAACGGATGCCTGTGACAGAATTTAATTCTGGAACAGATGGAGAATATGACTCTGTGGCCATCCATTCGGGGTCAATGGTGCTAGTGCCAGGCAAAGAGTCTCGCTTGCGAATTTGCTGTGGCTCGTCATCACTAGTGTTAGCGGACGATAACAAAATTTGAACCTGTTCTGTCTCCCTTGCACTTTCTGCCGTATTCATATGCTCAGCCATTTTATGTGATGCAAACTACAACTTTATAAATATATATATATATACATATATAAGTATTAAGCAAAGACCTTTGCTGTATTTGTGGGAGGGGAGGCTGATTACAAGGCTATTTATAGGCACCTGTGGGCCCAGGCTGACGCCGATTCAGCTGATTTCACTACCTCTGGGTCAGCTCTAGGATACAGCAGCATGGTGTGGAGGCTCCTTACGGCTGGGCGATGGCAGAATGTCTCAGGAGGGCGCTGGTATTCATGGTAGGATCGGAGTGGTTTGCACGGGACCCACGCTGCGGTCTGCAACATGTAGCGCTCTGGGATGAAGCAGAGTTTGGGCGCTAAAGGGCCGAGCATTGGTTGTTAGTGGGCTCAAGCTATGCACGCTGTGTTTTGTGTATCAATGGTTGATTTAAAAAAAAATAAAAAAATGCAGCAGCATCATGTGGAGGCTCGTTCACACCTGGGCATCGGCAAAAAGGGCCAGGCGAATGCTGGCACTCACTGTAGAATTGTACTTATTGGCACGGGACCCACAGTGCGTTTTGCGATTCGCAGTTCTCTGGGTCAAAGCAGAGTTGGGTGCTAACAGTCAAATGACGGTTGTTAGTATTTTGTCTAACTGTTTAGGGGCTTGTTAGGGGCTATTGCATATAGTTATTGGTGAAGCATGCGCCTAGAGTAGGTATAGTCGCATGTTTTCTGATATCGGTTTCATATGTAAAAAAAAAAAAAGTGTTTTCCTATTACCTGTTTTACATGTGGGGGCACATCCGCAGTTAAAGCCAGACATGCAAGGTGTTGGTGGATGTATATCAGTGGTCTGTATATGGGGACACAAGCAGATCGGTCAAGGCGCTGGTATTTGAGTACTGATGCTCTGGTAAGTGTGTTTAATCTATAAACTGTATGTTATGGGCACACGTGTCAGCGGTCCTGTGCTAGGTTTATAAGTGCACTATATGTCGATTAATTAGCGTTGCATCATGGGTTATATTCAAACACGTTTATATTTTCTTAGATGGCGTTGTGGTGACTCTTTTAAAAAAAAAAAAAAAAAAGAGAACCTGCAGCATTATGTGGAGGTTCGTTAGCGCCTGGGTAATGGCAGAAGGTGCCAGGCGAGTGCTGGCATTCACGGTAGGATCGGACTTGGTTACACGGTTAGTGACTTGTAGCACTCTGGGGTGAAGGAGGTGGGGCGCTTATGGTCGAATGATCATGGTTAGGATCGTTACCTTCAAAAGCTACGTCCGTCTGTCTGCATTTACATTTTGTCTTATACTCCATTCACTACTAGAGCTGCGTTCATGCGTTTGCTGTTGCATCACATTAATACTCTGCTCACTTCAGATTGCATTCATACGGCTGCATTATACCTTGCTCTTCATGCTCAGAGCTGGGCCCATACCATGTTTTAGGCACCACTCACATCCAGAGCTGCATTCACCCACCTGTTCTTACATCAGATGTTATATTCTGCTTCCACTTAAAGCTGCATTTTTCCCTTTCATTGCTACATCATGGTTACTCAGTATTTTCACTAGGGCAGTCAGCACACCGCTCTGATACCGCTTTCTTTCAGGTTTATGTTTCTTTCCTCGCTGGTTGTTACATTCCATTCCAGGCCTACTTTTCTGTTTCACTTCGGTGAAAGAAAAAAAAATAATAATAAATTGGGTGCTGTTCTTTAGTCCTGGTTCGCATTCACTCAGACTGGTCTCCTGCCCCAGCTCACCATACAGTCCCTCAGCGGTCAGTGGGTTAATAGGAGTAAGTTTCCTACTATGTTTCACAAGCTGTTCACGCGTTGTCACGATTAGGGTCTTCTCTTAGCGAATTGTAATGCCTCTGGCTCTTTTTCTCCCATCTGTTCAATTTCACGGTTGGTTTAATGTCTACCTAGGCACGGGGTTCGGTTCACTATTGTCTATGTATATCCCATCAGGTCTGGCTCACATTTTAATTACTTATCGTCACTGTAATGTCATCTAGTTCAGTCTTGGCTTCAGGGGCCCGATGACTGCTTCAGCCTCATGGCTCCGCGGGGTCTATGACCATTCTTCACGTTATTCGTTAGGGGTACAATATGGTTGTAAGCTGGTTAGTGTCCTAGGTTACTGTCGAAGGGGGTCATGGTTATGCGAGTCCCCTAGTCATACTGGTGCTGCTTAAGTGGTTTAAAAAAAAATAAAAATTTAAAAAAATAAAATAAAAAAATAAAAAAATAAAATAAATAATAATAAAAAAAAAATAAAAATTGCCATAAGTTTCGCATTCATGGCTACGCCATTAGAGTCTCTGACGCATGGCTTCTCCATTTAAGTTTGAGACGCATGGCCCCGCCATTAGTGTCTCTCGCGCATGGCCCCACCATTAGTGTCTCTCGCGCATGGCCCCGCCATTAGTGTCTCTCGCGCATGGCCCCGCCATTAGTGTCTCTCGCATGGCCCGCCATTAGTGTCTCTCGCGCATGGCCCGCCATTAGTGTCTCTCGCGCATGGCCCCGCCATTAGTGTCTCTCGCGCATGGCCCGCCATTAGTGTCTCTCGCGCATGGCCCCGCCATTAGTGTCTCTCGCGCATGGCCCGCCATTAGTGTCTCTCTGCGCATGGCCCCGCCATTAGTGTCTCTCGCGCATGGCCCCGCCATTAGTGTCTCGCGCATGGCCCGCCATTAGTGTCTCTCGCGCATGGCCCCGCCATTAGTGTCTCTCGCGCATGGCCCCGCCATTAGTGTCTCTCGCGCATGGCCCCGCCATTAGTGTCTCTCGCGCATGGCCCCGCCATTAGTGTCTCTCGCGCATGGCCCCGCCATTAGTCTCTCACGCATGGCTTCTCAGTTTACATTTTACACACACAACTCCGCCATTCGAGGTCAGCTGCGTGGTCCGCCACAGTAGGTTCCATGTCTATTTCTGCCTTCAGGCCCGCTCGCATGGCTCGGTCAGCTGTGGCTCGCAATACAATTCTTCTTGTGGAGGCTCGCATGCATGGCTTTTGGCATTAGAATCTAACTCACATTATTGTTGTAGGTTGTTGGGTTTTCATCGTTTTCTTTTCAAGCAGTCATCTCAAGCCTTCCTTTTCAGACATCACCTTCTCCTGGGTTCGCATTTTTCTCCCATTTACCCTCTCTAGGTTCTTGCTTCCCTCGCTCCCCGCTGTTACTTTTCTCTTGCCCGTCCTTGCATTATAGACCCATTCTCCCAGGAAGCTGACCCTGTGGTCTCATTTTTCAAGTTTCTCAAATTTCGGCTCTCAAAGGGTTGTTCAGGAAAAAAATAAAAAATAATACTATGGCATCAGTTTCGTCCACAGGGAGTCCTCTCACCACTACATGTGATTTACGAAGTCTGTCACGTCTACAGACTAATAAGTCCTGTCTCACCACTACAGGCGAATTACGAAGTCTGTCACGACTACAGACTAATAAGTCCTGTCACGACTACAGGCGATTTACGAAGTCTGTCACGACTACAGACTAATAAGTCCTGTCTCACCACTACAGGCGATTTACGAAGTCTGTCACGACTACAGACTAATAAGTCCTGTCACGACTACAGGCGATTTACGAAGTCTGTCACGACTACAGACTAATAAGTCCTGTCACGACTACAGGCGACTTACGAAGTCTGTCACGTTACTGACACGATAAGTCCTAGCGCGACTACAGGCACAGCATACGTAGTCTATCATGACCTTAAGCTTGTCCTGTCATAGCAGGTGTTGGTGTCGCACCTAGTTTCTGGGTACCGGTCTATCATCCAGTAGTAGGTACAATAATAAGGCACAATATACGTAGTCTGTCACGTCTATGGACTCAACAAGTCCTATCACTACTGTAGGCGTAGCATACATAGTTTATCACGGCCTTAAGCTTATTTCCTGTCACAACTGCTAGTATGGTGAGTATGTTTTCTGTCCTCATTACAGGCAACATTAGCTCGTTAATTGGATCAGCCATGTACTCGTGCTTATGGTTCCCCAGGCCTGGTGAGTCTACACATTTCACTTAATCCATTACTAGAGTTAGACGGCATCCGCCATCTTCTAACTTTTTGGGTCCTTTATAAAAAATAATAATAATAATTAAAGCGGTGGCCGGGGGAATAAGTATAGGTGAAGTATTTTGCTACTATTAACAGGGCCCTTGGCGAATGGTTGGACTTCAATTAGGCCCTTCCATCAGATTTACCATTGTTGTTTTAGTCTGCAGCTCTCAGGATTCAGACCGTATCGTAATATGTTCATATGTTGTTCAACATAGGAGTAAATCGTTTCTGATTACCAACCACTCTTTCAAAAGCATCAACATTAGCTACCTCCAAGAACGACGTGCCGGCGCACGTGACAAAGAGGTAAGGTACATAGAAGTCTCTGTGGTACGTACGGTATATTCCGCACCTTCATCGTGTAGTGTCTTTGCGTTCAAAGTGGGTGTCGTAATGGTATGTTTATGTTTTGCTCTAAACTAAGGTCTGCTCTTTTTGGCCCCTTTAGGCTGCCCTACCGCAGCAGTTATGGCACAATTCTACTGCTTGTTGTAGATAGGTTACGTACACCTTTCTGATAGCCGATCCGACCACAAGTATTAAGCAAAGACCTTTGCTGTATTTGTGGGAGGGGAGGCTGATTACAAGGCTATTTATAGGCACCTGTGGGCCCAGGCTGACGCCGATTCAGCTGATTTCACCCACCCACCCACACCATCTTACAGTCACTTCATATTAGGGTGGCCCCCTTTAGGCTGCCCTACCGCAGCAGTTATGGCACAATTCTACTGCTTGTTGTAGATAGGTTACGTACACCTTTCTGATAGCCGATCCGACCACAAATATATATAGTTTGAAAAAACCACAGGCAGCACCATCCAAGGTTAGTACAGCGGGTGCAATGTCCAACTCCGGGCTCCAGGTATTGTCCCAAAATATAAAAAAAGAAAAAGATCGGACTGCACTTCAATTCGTAATCCAAAAGTGTAAAAACTTTTATTGACCCATCAGGTGGCACAAGTGCGACGTTTCGGCTCACATGAGCCTTCCTCAAGCATAGACAAACGTGAAATGACAAAGTATATATAGCGATCTTTAGAAACACACATCCAATCACATCATGTGATCAATTAAGTAATACAAATCATGTGATACTTCAAATAAATATCATGTGACAAATGCCAGTAAACAATACTGTGATTAAGATAATATATGACATTAGCATTACAATAAAAAATACCTATAAGTGAGACATAATAGTCATATTTTAAAATGAAACGAGGAATGAAGTTGATCGCTACTCCCTTCTCAATGGCGCCCACACATACCATCACGTTCAGAAGAGCGTCCCGTGGGTAATACTGCGCATGCCAAGACTGGCCCCGGCATTTCCTCCGGACCAACTGGCGCATGCATTTAAATGGAAACTGTCTGCAAACGCCATCTTGATTAAGGATCTTCTTAAGAAAGGAGTGAGTCTCAAACTTGCCGGAGTGAGACACACCCCCTTAGATGACCGCCAACCTGCGAAGACACGTCAATGCCTTTGACAGGCAGCGATACAACTATCTGTCAAAATCGGCGGCCAGGAGGAGTACTCCTCCCTAAAAACAGCATAGGACAGTATATTGAAATAATTTGTGGCGACATGTATTCAGAGCAGCAACATCATAAAGTACAATTGGTGTGGGTGTCATTTGAAGAGTTAGGGCGCTATCCTCAAACATTCTCTCGATTCAATGAAGAATATCTAAAAGGCGAGAGAAGATGAAAAAAAAGGTTACTAAAACAATATTCACAAATCCATGGCATTAAAATACATGCAGGACAGAGGTAACGAATGCCAAATACAAAAGACAGAAGATGACACCACCCCCCTTTTTTTTCTTTTTCTACTACCTAAATTCCACATTTAAACCATTTGACTGTAAGCAATTCAAATCATATTTCCATTTCAACTCTTTTTTCTTTAGGATAGCTACATGATCACCACCCCTTCTTGGCATAGCGACATGGCCAACCACCCAACATCTCAAATCCCTCTCTGTGTGTTTACAGGTTGCAAAATGTCTTGAGACAGGTAGGTCCATGCGGTTTTTTCTAATAGTATTACGATGGTTATTTAATCTTAATTTTAGTTCTTTAGAAGTTTCCCCTACATATAGAAGATCACAGCGGCAGGACAAAATATAAATCACAAACGAGGACTCACATGTGAGATGGAACCTAATCGGGTAAGACACTCCCATGCCTGGATGTACAAAGGATTTGGTTTTGCGATTAAATCGACAATTGACGCAGCCAAGGCAATGAAAACAGCCCAAGCCCGACTGCGTCAGTGTCCTCTGGACACTAACTTTCTTGGTTCCTACATCTGCTCTAACAAGTTGATCCTTAATATTCTTGTTTTTACGTTAGGACAAAAAGAGAGGAGACCGGAATTCAGGGATGTCACCCAAACAACTACCCAGGATTCCCTAGTGTTATTTCAATATTTTGCCTATAGCTGGACTCAATTCCGAATGAGTGGAAATGAAAGGCAACCTTTCAGACTTAACTGCTTTATTCCGTCCATGTAAGGCATTATGTCTATCGGTATCAAGGACACGTTGTTTTTGTTGTTGTAAGAGCTTCTGAGGGTAGCCGCGTCGCTTAAATTTGGAGACCATTGTTTCCAGAGTTTCATTTAATGTACTCTCATCAGAAACGATGCGTCTAGCTCTCAGAAACTGAGAATATGGTAAGTGTCTGACCATGTTGCGGGGATGACAGCTTTCAAATCGCAGCATGGTGTTTCTGTCAGTTGGTTTAGTAAATAACCGCGTGTGGATCATTCCATTAATATACAGAACAGAGGTATCTAAGAATTGCAATTCATTTTTTGATGCAACAATAGTATACTGTAAATCAATATCTAGGCCAGGGCTTGACAAATTTCCTTGGAATCTAGGAGCCAGCTAAAAAAGTTAGGAGCCAGACGGAGCCGCGTCATAAAGCTCCCAATAGATGCCCCCATAGTGTTCCCCCCCCCCCACTTCTCCATAGAGCCCCCCAATAATGCATGCGAGTACATAGGGCCCCCAGTAGATGCCGCCATAGTGTTCCTTCCCCTGTTCTCCATAATGCCCCCCATAATGTGCGAGTATATAGGGCCCCCCATAATGCTTCCCCTTTTCAATAGGTTATATGACACGTCAGATGCTGCCAGCGTCTGAGTTATCGCCACTTGCGGCCGCCATGATGTGGAAACCCTTACAAGGATTACAGGGTCCGGAGGGGAGGGCAGAGGGGTCCGGAGGGGAGGGCAGAGGGGTCCGGAGGAGAGGGCAGAGGGGTCCGGAGGGGAGGGCAGAGGGGTCCGGAGGGGAGGGCAGAGGGGTCCTGAGGAGAGGGCAGAGGGGTCCGGAGGAGAGGGCAGAGGGGTCCTGAGGAGAGGGCAGAGGGGTCCTGAGGAGAGGGCAGAGGGGTCCTGAGGAGAGGGCAGAGGGGTCCGGAGGGCACAAACACAACAGCAAGCTCTTTCCCCCTCTTGTCATTCACTCCCCCCCCCCCTTGTCATTCTCCCCCCACCCCCTTGTCATTCTCTTTCCCCCTCATCTTGTCAATATCTTTCCCCCCTTGTCATTCACACCCCCCCCTTGTCATTCACTTTCTCCCCCTCTTGTCATTCACTTTCTCCCCCTCTTGTCATTATCTTTCCCCCCTTGTCATTCACTTTCTCCCCCTTGTCATTCACTTTCCCCCTTGTCATTCACTTTCTCCCCCACCCTTGTCATTCACTTTCTCCCCACCCTTGTCATTCACTTTCTCCCCCCTTGTCATTCACTTTCTCCCCACCCTTGTCATTCACTTTCTCCCACCCTTGTCATTCACTTTCTCCCCCTTGTCATTCACTTTCTCCCCCTGTCATTATCTTTCCCCCTTGTCATTATCTTTCCCCCTTGTCATTTTCTCCCCTCCCTCCCCGCCTGTAATGTTGCGTGGTCGAGCTTTGTATGGTCCCACGGGTACAGGAGCTTTAGATTCCTGTACCCGGGTGGACTGACAGGAAGTGCACACTGTCTGCGCACTTCATGTCAGTCCGGCCGGGTAAAGGAGACAGATGCTCCTGTACCGCGGACCATACAGGGCTCGGCCACGCTACAATGAGCGCTCGGGCGGCTGCAGCATGAAGGGGGCCGGCGCTCCTAGGACGCATATAGGACACGCCGGCCCTGCGCCCCGGGCACCTGAGAGAACGGGCTGACAAATACCCAGGCGCCAGGACCAAATTCCTGGTCGCCATGGCGATTTGTCGAGTCCTGATCTAGGCCATTCAAATATTGATGGAATTCTCCCAATTGCAACTCAGACCCAGTCCATATTAGGAAGACGTCATCTATGTATCTCCACCACCTCAAAACATGTTGGAAGTGGTGGGACATATAGATAAAGTCCTCCTCCATATGCCGCATGTATACATTTGCATACGTTGGGGCCACATAGGACCCCATCGCTACACCCCTTTTCTGGGTGTAATAGATGTCTTGGAATAGAAAATAACTATTTTCAAGGATCATCCGTAACAAAGCAATCACAAATGATTGCGCTTCAATAGTGAAGGGAGAGCCGTCCAAAATCTTTTGGACAGAATCGATGCCTCTATCATGGTTAATGGAAGTGTACAAGGACACTATGTCAAATGAGACAAGGGTTATGGAATCATATCCACTAATGTCAACAGCCTCCAATTTTGTCAAGAAATCACCCGTATCTCTTATATATGATTGCGCTCCAATGGAAAACTCCTGAAGTATTTTATCCAATAAAATAGCTATGTGACTGAAAACTGAGTTAGTGCCTGAGACGATCGGGCAGCCAGGTGGATCCACAAGAGACTTATGGATCTTAGGTAAAACATAAATAACCGGAGTGACCGGAAAAGGGACTAGTAAATAGTCCCTTAAATCACCATCAATAATGGCTGCCACTATCGCCTCAGACACTGTTTTATAATGTTAATGATATGGAATTTCGGATCATGTTGTAAAATGCCATATACATTGGTGTCGTTCAATTGTCTTAATATCTCAGATACATAATTAGAAGTATTCATCACCACTACAGCGCCACCTTTATCCGCGGGTTTAATTGTTAAACTCGCGTCTCCTTTAAATTGTACTAGTGCCTCAATCTCTGCAGAGGTCAGATTAGTATGTTGCAAATGATTTTGACCCTCATTAAAGAGTTTAAGTGTTGTAATATCTTTTCTAACTGCAGAGATATAGGCATCTATAGCGGGTTCACAAACAGCGGGGACAAAATCACCTTTGTTAGTCAGGCCTAGTGATCTAAGTGACAATTCACTACATCTACTCTTATACATTGGTGTTTTATCTCTGAACCACACCTTCAATTTAAGCAACCGAAAAAAACTATTTAAGTCCAATTCCAAATCAAGCCAATTTACCTGGGTGCTAGGACAAAACGAAAGTCCTTTCGATAAAACACTGAGCTGTGCAGGTGTTAACTCTTTGGAGGATAGATTGAAAACTATTGTTTCTTCCTGTTGACGGACCCCTTGTTGGACTGTGACCGGGTCTTGCTGTTGCGCATCCTTACATTGTCGTCTGTATCTGTGGCCTCCCCGCCTGATTCGTTTTCTTTTTCTTTTCTCTTCTTTATGTCCATATTGCGATCTAAAAAAGCCTTATCAACATCAATCGTGGTCTGAGTATTTTTTATTTTTTTCTGCTTATCCCTGTTATATCCTATAGAAGACCTGTCTGTTTGCCAGGTGTAAATGTTGCCTTTTCAATAATCCTCTGTATCGCGAACCCATTTGCCTCTCTTATTCACTTCCAATTCACTTTGTAATTTATGTAATTGAAAATTCCATCCATCCTTATATTGTACAAAATCTTCTTGTGTCATCTCAGTTAGTAATAGCTGTTCAATATCAGAAAGTTCCTTCATAACAGATGAACTTTCAACTTGCAAAAACTCAATATTGAGTAAAATAAAATCAAGGGAGTACATGTTAGACAAAGCTTCAAAGCGTTTACAGAACAGTTAATTGTTGTAGAACAAATTTGGTCGCAAGTTTGACTTCATTCCTCTTGGGATTTTTTTCTCCTTGAAATATTGTCCTAGTGTGGACATATGCAATTTCATAGATAAGAAGCGTCTGGATAATGTTTCATACCTTCTTTTCAGTTCTTTTGTGGTAGGTATTGTGAGAAATGCGGTCTCCAAATTTAAGCGACGAGGCTACCCTCAGAAGCTCTTACAACAACAAAAACAACGTGTCCTTGATACCGATAGACATAATGCCTTACATGGATGGAATAAAGCAGTTAAGTCTGAAAGGTTGCCTTTCATTTCCACTCATTCGGAACTGAGTCCAGCTATAGGCAAAATATTGAAACAACATTGGGGAATCCTGGGTAGTTGTTTGGGTGACATCCCTGAATTCCGGTCTCCTCTCCTTTTGTCCTACCGTAAAAACAAGAATATTAAGGATACACTCGTTAGAGAAGATGTAGGAACCAAGAAAGTTAGTGTCCAGAGGACACTGACGCAGTCGGGCTTGGGCTGTTTTCCTTGCCTTGGCTGCGTCAACTGTCGATTTATTCGCAAAACCAAATCCTTTGTACATTCAGGCATGGGAGTGTCTTACCTGGTTAGGTTCCATCTCACATGTGAGTCCTCGTTTGTGATTTATATTTTGTCCTGCCGCTGTGATCTTCTATATGTAGGGGAAACTTCTAAAGAACTAAAATTAAGATTAAATAACCATCGTAATACTATTAGAAAAAACCGCATGGACCTACCTGTCTCAAGACATTTTGCAACCTGTAAACACACAGAGAGGGATTTGAGATGTTGGGTGGTTGGCCATGTCGCTATGCCAAGAAGGGGTGGTGATCATGTAGCTATCCTAAAGAAAAAAGAGTTGAAATGGAAATATGATTTGAATTGCTTACAGCCAAATGGTTTAAATGTGGAATTTAGGTAGTAGAAAAAGAAAAAAAAGGGGGGTGGTGTCATCTTCTGTCTCTTGTATTTGGCATTCGTTACCTCTGTCCTGCGTGCATTTTAATGCCATGGATTTGTGAATATTGTTTTAATAACCTTTTTTTTCATCTTCTCTCGCCTTTTAGATATTCTTCATTGAAACAAGAGAATGTTTGAGGATCGCGCCCTAACTTTTCAAATGACACCCACACAAATTGTACTTTATGATGTTGCTGCTCTGAATACATGTCGCCACAAATTATTTCAATATACTGTCCTATGCTGTTTTTAGGGAGGAGTACCCCTCCTGGCCGCCGATTTTGACAGATAGTTGTATCGCTGCCTGTCAAAGGCATTGACGTGTCTTCGCAGGTTGGCGGTCATCTAAGGGGGTGTGTCTCACTCCGGCAAGTTTGAGACTCACTCCTTTCTGTCAGTACATGTGAGATTCCTCACGGTGACCATTACATACGGCTTGAGAAGACAGTGACTACAATATCTATATGGATTTTGGTATGTTCATGTTTTGGGC
This sequence comes from Bufotes viridis, assembly GCA_033119425.1. Classification (NCBI taxonomy): domain Eukaryota; kingdom Metazoa; phylum Chordata; class Amphibia; order Anura; family Bufonidae; genus Bufotes; species Bufotes viridis. The sequence continues at coordinate 297,899,988 of CM065590.1, read as the reverse complement.
TATTTGCCCTTAATCAAGATGGCGTTTGCAGACAGTTTCCATTGAAGCACATGAACCAGTTGGTCCGGAGGAAATGCCGGGGCCAGTCTTGGCATGCGCAGTATTACCCACGGGACGCTCTTCTGAACGTGATGGTATGTGTGGGCGCCATTGAGAAGGGAGTAGCAATCCACTTCATTCCTCGTTTAATTTTAACATATGACTATTATGTCTCACTTATAGGTATTTTTATTGTAATGCTAATATTTGCACAAGTCACTTTATTTGTCATATATTATCTCAATCATAGTATTGTTTACTGGCATTTGTCACGTGATATTTATTTGAAGTATCACATGATTTGTATTACTTAATTGATCACATAATATGATTGGATGTGTGTTTCTAAAGATCACTATATATACTTTGTCATTTCACGTTTGTGAGTATCTCACAAAAGTGAGTACACCTCTGGCATTTTTGTAAATATTTTATTATATCTTTTCATGGGATAACACTGAAGATCTGACACTTTGATCCAATGTAAAGTAGTCAGGGTACAGCTTGTATAACAGTGTCAATTTGGTGTGCCCTCAAAATAACTAAACAGTCATAAATGTCTTAACCACTGGCAACAAAAGTGTGTACACCCCTAAGTGAAAATGGTCAAATTGTGCCCAAATCATAAATATTTTGTGTGGCCACCATTATTTTCCAGCACTGCCTTAACTCTCTTGGGCATGGAGTTCACTAGAGCTTCACAGGTTGCCACTGGAATCCTCTTCCATTCCTCCATGATGACATAATGGAGCTGGTAGAAAACTTGCTCTCCTCCACCTCCCATTTGAGGATGCCCCACAGATGCTCAATAGGATTTAGGTCTGGAGACATGTTGGGCCAGTCCAGCACCTTTACCCTCAGTTTCTTTAGCAAGGCAGTGGTTGTCCTAGAGGTGTGTTTGGGGTCTTAATCATGTTGGAATACTGCCCTGTGGCCCAGTTTCCCAAGAGAGGGGATCAGGCTTTGCTTCAGTATGTCACAAAACATGTTGGCATTTACGGTTCGCCCAATGAACTATAGCTCCACACAACCAGCAGCACTCATGCAGCCCCAAACCATGACACCCCCACCACCATGCTTGACTGTAGGCAAGACACACTTGTCTTTCTACTCCCACCTGGTTGCTGCCACACACGCTTGGCATCATCTAAACCAAATGAGTTTATCTTGGTCTCATCAGATCACAGGACATGGTTCCAGTAATTCATGTCCTTAGTCTGCTTGTCTTCAGCAAACTGTTTGCAGGCTTTCTTGTGCATCGTCTTTAGAAGAGGCTTCTTTCTGGGACGAACAATCTAATGCAGTGTGCGGTATATGGTCTGAGCACTGACAGGCTGACCCTGCACCCTTTAACCTCTGCAACAATGCTGGAAGCACTCATATATCTATTTTGAAAAGACAACCTCTGGATATGACGCTGAGCACCTGCACTCAACTTCTTTGGTCGACAATGGCGAGGCCTGTTCTGAGTGGAAACTGTCTTGTTAAACCACTGTATGGTCTTGGTCACCATGCTGCAGCTCAGTTTCAGGTTGTTGGCAATCTTCTTATAGGCTATGCCATCTTTATGTTAGAGCAACAATTCTTTTTTTCAGATCCTCAGAGGGTTCATTGCCATGAGGTGCCATGTTGAACTTCCAATGACCAGTATGAGAGCGATAACACCAAATTTAACACACCTGCTCCCCATTCACAACTGAGACCTTGTAACACTAACGAGTCACATGACACCGGGGAGGGAAAATAGCTATTTGGACAAAATTTGACCATTTTCATTTAGGGGTGTACTCACTTTTTTGCCAGTGGTTTAGACATTAATGACTGTGTGTTATTTTTAAGGGTACACCAAATTTACATTGTAATACAAGCTATACACTGACTACTTTACATCGTATCAAAGTGTCATATCTTCAGTGTTGTCCCATAAAAAGATATAGTAAAATATTTACAAAAATGTCTAACTCTGACACTAACATCAACTATTTTAAGCTACCTACTGACCTATATACTACAGTATTTTATAAAAAAAAAAAAAAAAAAAAAACTGATGTTCTGTGGGGAGGAAGGGTGGTTGGAGGATGGGGTGTCAGGGGAACAGTGTGTGTTTGGGGCACTATGGCGTGTTTATTCGCTTGGGGGCACTTGTGGGCACTCTGACAGGAGACCAGGGCAGCGCATCTACGATCTCCTGAAGTGTAACTGTCACCATGAAGAGATCGGAGCTGCATTGTGTGATTTTGCCCTGCCGGCCAGCAGGATGTGCTGCGATTGGTCACTCAGATCTGAGTGACCAATCACAGCGATTGGGAAACAGGCACCACTGTGATCAGGCACCGTCAGGGGACCAGACAGCTCTGCTGTCTGTTACACCCGTTAAGGTGCCCGTGTCACCGCAAGTATACTTGCAATGATACTTCTTATTTCATGACGTACTCTGCACGTCATCATGTGGTAACTAACACCACATCATGACCTACAGTTGCAAGAAAAAGTATGTGAACCCTTTGGAATGATATGGATTTCTGCACAAATTGGTCATAAAATGGGATCTGATCTTTATCTAAGTCACAACAATAGACAATCACACTCTGCTTAAACTAATAACACAAAGAATTAAATGTTACCATGTTTTTATTGAACACATCATGTAAACATTCACAGTGCAGCAGGAAAAAGTATGTGAACCCCTAGACTAATGACATCTCCAAGAGATAATTGGAGTGAGGTGTCAGCCAACTGGAGTCCAATCAATGAGATGAGATTGGAGGTGTTGGTTACAGCCAGGGCCGGACTGGGGATAAAAACCAGCCCTGGAAAAAGTTGCATACCAGCCCCGGAAAAAGTTGCATACCAGCCCCAAACACACACGCCGCGAAGGTAGTGTATGTATGTGTGTGTATATATATATATATATATATATATATATATATATATATATATATATATATATATATATATATATATATATATATATATATATATATATATATATATAATTATATACACACACACAGGTCGGGCCTTACCCTAGCGTTGCCGTGACTTGGCCTCTGCGCAGTGGCAACTCTAGGAACAATATATGGGAGGCACATAAGATACCACAGTCAAAATGGGGGCACTAATAATTTTCCCCACTTAAATTCATACAACTGAAAAAACGAAATAAGTATATATAAATTCAAAATACGAGAGTATTGCGGTATGCAGGGATACATTTATAATAAAATAATTTACTTACAAAAGAACCTATTCCATCTTCTGCTGTGCTGTCCTCTGCTTGCTTCCACGGATCTTCCCTCTTTTCAATCTGTCCTCAGTGCGCAGGGCAGGCACACTGCTATGGGGATCTGTGGATGACACACTGTTATGGGGGATCTGTGGATGACACACTGTTATGGGGGATCTGTGGATGATACACTGCTATGGGGGATCTGTGGATGACACACTTTTATGGGGGATCTGTGGATGACACACTGTTGTGGGGATCTGTGGATGACACACTTTTATGGGGGATCTGTGGATGACACACTGTTATGGGGATCTGTGGATGATACACTGCTATGGGGATCTGTGGATGACACACTTTTATGGGGGATCTGTGGATGACACACTGTTGTGGGGATCTGTGGATGACACACTTTTATGGGGGATCTGTGGATGACACACTGTTATGGGGATCTGTGGATGACACTGTTATGGGGGATCTGTGGATGACACACTGTTATGGGGATCTGTGGATGACACACTTATGGGGGATCTGTGGATGACACACTTATGGGGATCTGTGGATGACACACTTATGGGGGATCTGTGGATGACACTGTTATGGCGGAATCTATGGATGACACTGTTATGGGGAATCTGTGGATGACATACTGTTATGGGGGTACTTGTTACACCTGCGGCATGGCTATCCGAGCTGTTCACTCTCCTGATCCGCCATGCCGCAAGTACCGCGCACTGCCGTGCTGCTGCTCTGTCCCCATTGACTATAATAGGGCAGGGGCGGAGCTATGGTGCAGCATGGCAGAGATCGCCGGACTAAAAAGTCGGACATGCAGTACTTTTAGTCCGGCGATCTCTGCCGTGCTGCGCCATAGCTCCGTCACCTGCCCCTATTATAGTCAATGGGGACAGAGCAGCAGCACGGCAGTGCACGGGTACTTGCGGCATGGCGGATCAGGAGGGTGAACAGCCCGGATAGGTCGGATAGCCATGCCGCAGGTGTGAAAGTACCCCATAACAGTATGTCATCCACAGATCCCCATAACAGTGACATCCACAGCGCCCCATAACAGTGACATCCACAGCGCCCCCATAACAGTGACATCCACAGATTCCCCATAACAGTGTCATCCACAGATTCCCCCATAACAGTGTCATCCATAGATTCTGCCATAACAGTGTCATCCACAGATCCCCCATAACAGTGACATCCACAGTGCCCCCATAACAGTGTGCCAGTAGCCGTCCCCTTTAGTGCCAGTAGCCCCTTTATGTGCCAGTAGCCCCTTTAGTACCAGTAGCCGTCCCTTTATGTGCCAGTAGCCGCCCCTTTATGTGCCAGTAGCCGCCCCTTTATGTGCCAGTAGCCGTCCCCTTTAGTGCCAGTAGCCCCTTTATGTGCCAGTAGCCCCTTTATGTGCCAGTAGCCCCCTTTATGTACCAGTAGCCGTCCCTTTATGTGCCAGTAGCCCCTTTAGTGCCAGTAGCCCCTTTAGTGCCAGTAGCCCCTTTATGTGCCAGTAGCCATCCCCTTTATGTGCCAGTAGCCCCTTTATGTGCCAGTAGCCCCTTTATGTGCCAGTAGCCCCTTTAGTGCCAGTAGCCCCTTTATGTGCCAGTAGCCCCCTTTAGTGCCAGTAGCCCCTTTAGTGCCAGTAGCCCCTTTAGTGCCAGTAGCCCCCTTTAGTGCCAGTAGCCCTTTATGTGCCAGTAGCCCCTGTTTGGTGCCAGTAGCCCCCTTAAGTGGCAGTAGCCCCTTTAAGTGGCAGTAGCCCCTTTAAGTGGCAGTAGCCCCTTTAAGTGGCAGTAGCCCGCTTTAAGTGGCAGTAGCCCCTTTATCTGCCAGTAGTCCCTTTATCTGCCAGTAGTCCCTTTTATCTGCCAGTAGCCCCTTTATCTGCCAGTAGCCCCCTTTAGTGCTGCCAGTAGCCCCTTTATCTGCCAGTAGCCCCTTTAGTGCTGCCAGTAGCCCCTTTAGTGCTGCCAGTAGCCCCTTTAGTGCTGCCAGTAGCCCCCTTTAGTACTGCCAGTAGCCCCTTTAGTGCTGCCAGTAGCCCCTTTAGTGCTGCCAGTAGCCCCTTTAGTGCTGCCAGTAGCCCCTTTATCTGCCAGTAGCCCCTTTAGTGCTGCCAGTAGCCCCTTTAGTGCTGCCAGTAGCCCCTTTAGTGCTGCCAGTAGCCCCTTTAGTGCTGCCAGTAGCCCCAAGAAAAAAAAAAAAAACACTTATACTTACCTCCAGCGATGCGATGCAGGCCTCTTCCGGCCTGTGTCTCGAAGCTGTACGGTCTCGGCGGCGCGATGATGTCATCGCGCCGCTGAGTCGGCTTTCTGATAGGCTGCCAGCCTAGTGCTGGCAGCCTATCAGAGGAACAGGGAGAGGTCACGCCTCTCCTCCTCTGCTGCTAGCTCACGACGGAGATGAGCGCAATGCAAGCGCTCATCTCCGTCGCCACTGGAGCCCAGTGTGCCTGCGGCCGCCGGCCGGCCGTGCGGCAGTCAGGGCTACCGGCCTACCGGGAATTTTCCCGGTATCCCGGTAGGCCAGTCCGGCCCTGGTTACAGCTGCTCTGCCCTATAAAAAACACACACCAGTTCTGGGTTTGCTTTTCCCAAGAAGCATTGTCTGATGTGAATGATGCCTCGCACAAAAGAGCTCTCAGAAGACCTACGATTAAGTTGATTGTTAATTGTTGACTTGCATAAAGCTGGAAAGGGTTATAATAGTATTTCCAAAAGCCTTGCTGTTCATCAGTACACGGTAAGACAAACTGTCTATAAATGGAGAAAGTTCAGCCCTGCTGCTACTCTCCCTAGGAGTGGCCGTCCTGTAACGATGACTGCAAGAGCACAGCGCTGACTGCTCAATGAGGTGAAGAAGAACCTAGAGTGTCAGATAAAGACTTACAAAAGTCTCTGGCATATGCTAACATCCCTGTTAGCGAATCTACGATACGTAAAACACTAAACAAGAATGGATTTCATGGCAGGATATCACAGAGGAAGCCACTGCTGTCCAAAAGAAAACATTGCTGCACGTTTACAGTTTGCACAAGAGCACCTGGATGTTCCACAGCAGTACTGGCAAAATATTCTGTGGACAGATAAAACCAAAGTTGAGTTGTTTGGAAGAAACACACAACACTATGTGTGGAGAAAAGAGGCACAGCACACCAACATCAAAACCTCATCCCAACTGTGAAGTATGGTTGTGGGGGCATCATGGTTTGGGGCTGCTTTGCTGCGTCAGGGCCTGTACAGATTGCTATCATCGAAGGAAAAATGAATTCCTAAGTTTATCAAGACATTTTGCAGGAGAACTTAAGACCATCTGTCCACCAGCTGAAGCTCAACAGAAGATGGGTGTTGCAACAGGACAACGACCCAAAGGATAGAAGTAAATCAACAACAGAATGGCTTAAACAGAAGAAAATATGCCTTCTGGAGTGGCCCAGTCAGAGTCCTGACCTCAACCCGATTGAGATGCTGTGGCATGACCTCAAGAAAGCGATTCACACCAGACATCCCAAGAATATTGCTGAACTGAAACAGTTCTATAAAGAGGAATGGTCAAGAATTACTCCTGACCGTTGTGCACGTCTGATCTGCAACTACAGGAAACGTTTGGTTGAAGTTATTGCTGACGAAGGAGGTTCAACCAGTTATTAAATCCAAGGGTTCACATACTTTTTCCCCCTCCACTGTGAATGTTTACATGGTGTGTTCAATGAAAACATGGTAAAATGTAATTCTTTATGTGTTATTAGTTTAAGCAGACTGTGATTGTCTATTGTTGTAACTTAGAGGAAGATCAGATCACATTTTATGACCAATTTGTGCAGAAATCCATATCATTCCAAAGGGTTCACATACTTTTTCTTGAAACTGTACATAGTACATCATTCATCACTAATGGGTTAATCGCACTAATATTAATAGTAAGCTATGTTCCAGCTTACGTGAACCTCTGGTTTTCTAGGACATTTTACATTAAAGTCTACTACAGTTCTATAGTTTTTTTTATATTGAAGCTAGTTACAGTATTACATTCATGTTTTACATGATGATGCTTAAGAATAAAGCTGCAAGCAGACTTATAACTTTTATCACAGCAGGCAATCAGCAAAGTTTCGATCTAGAGGATAAACCTTTAATAATTATACTTTTTAATACAGGTGAATAATGGACACTGTAATCAGTTTTTGCCTCTGGCTTTATACATACTTTTTCACTTTTACCCTTCCATCATGCTAAAATAGACGTTGATGCACAGGCAATATGAGTAGCATAATAACAAGTGTTCATATCAAATAATATGTCTGTCTGTAGTAATGAAACAATCATTTTTTCCTGCTAAAAATCTGAGCAGAAAATGTAATGCATGAAAATTCTGACAATTTATTGTATCATAATTTTTACTAACCATAGAGTGTACATTGTATGAGCTAAGAAGGATCCATTATTCATTAAAACACACACACACATATACAGTATCTCACAAAACTGGGTCCATCCCTGACATTTTTGTAAATATTTTATTATATCTTTTCAGGGGACAACACTGAAGATATGACACTTTGATACAATGTAAAATAGCCAGCGCACAGCTTGTATAACAGTGTACATTTTGTGTGCCCTCACAATAACTCAACACACAGACATTAATGTCTAAACCGCTGGCAACAAAAGTGAGTACACCCCTAAGTGAAAATGGCCAAATTGTGCCCAAAATTCCAGTATTTTGTGTGGCCATTATTTTCCAGCAGTCTCTTAAGGCCTCTTTTACACAGGCGTCACGTTTGATGCCCGGATAAGAGGCGGGTGCGATTCGGGAAAATGCACGATTTTCCCACGCGAGTGCAAAGCGTTTTAATGCGTTTTGCACACGCATGGGAAAAATCGGCATGTTTGGTACCCAGACCCGAAGCCGGACTTCATCACTGAAGTTCGGTTTCGGGTTGAGTACTCTGTAGATTTTATTATTTTCCCTTATAAAAAGAGGGAAAATAATAGCATTCTCAATAAAGAATGCTTTGTAAAATGGGGATTAAGGGGTTAAAAATCAAAAAACTTAACTCACCTTAGCCACTTGATCGTGTAGTTGTGATCTCTTCTTCATTCATTAGCTGCCGTCTAAAGGACCTGTGATGAGGTCACTGAGCTCATCACATGGTCCAATCACATGGCCCATCACCATGGTGATGCACCATGTGATTGGACCACGTGATGTGACGTTACCACAGGTCCTTTAGATGGCAGCTAATGCTTGAAGAAGACAGAAGAGATCACAACTACGAGATCAAGTGGCTAAGGTGAGTTAATTTTTTTTATTTTGCAAAGCATTCTTTATTGAGAATGCTATTATTTTTCCTTATAACCATGTTATAAGGGAAAATAATAAACATCGGGTCCCGTCGCTTAGCAACCATGTGGGAAAATCGCACTGCATCCGCACTTGATTGCGGATGCTTGCGATTTTCCCGCAGTCCCATTCACTCCTATGGGGCCTGCGTTGCGTGAAAAACGCTAAATATAGAGCATGCTGCGATTGTCAAGGAACGCAGAAGTGATGCATGAAAATCACCGCTCATGTGCACAGTCCCATAGAAATGAAAGGGCTCGGATTCAGTGCGGGTGCAATGCGTCCACCTCACGCATTGCACCCGCGCGGAAATCACGCCCGTGTGAAAGGGGCCTAACTCTCTTGGGCTTGAATTTCACTAGAGCTTCAGAGGTTGCTACTGGAATCCTCTTCTATTCCTCCATGATGACATCATAGAGCTGGTGGATGTTAGAGACCTTGTGCTCCTTCACCTTCTGTTTGAGGATGCCCCACAGATGCTCAATAGGGTTTAGGTCTGGAGACATGCTTGGCCAGTCCAGCACCTTTACCCTCAGTTTCTTTAGCAAGGCAGTGCTCCTCTTGGAGGTGTGTTTGGGGTCGTTATCATGTTGGAATACTGCCCTGCAGCCCAGTTTCCAAAGGGAGGGGATCCTGCTCTGCTTCAGTATGTCACAGTACATGTTGGCATTCATGGTTCCCTCAATGAACTGCAGCTCCCCACAGCCGGCAGCACTCATGCAGCCCCAAACCATGACACTCCCACCACCATGCTTGACTGTAGGCAGGACACACTTCTCTTTGTACTCCTCATCTGGTTGCCACCACACACGCTTGACACCATCTGAACCAAATAAGTTTATATTGGCCTTATCAGTCCACTGGACATGGTTCCAGTAATTCATGTCCTTAGTCTGCTTGTCTTATGCAAACTGCGGGCTTTCTTGGGCATCATCTTTAGAAGAAGCTTCCTTCTGGGATGACAGCCATGCAGACCAATTTGATGCAGTGTGGGGCGTATGGTCTGAGCCCTGGCAGGATGACCCCCCACCCCCCTTTAACCTCTTCAGCAATGCTGGCAGCATTCATACGTGTATTTTGAAAAGACAACCTCCGAATATGATGCTGAGCACCTGCACTCAACGTCTTTGGTCAACCAGTCTTGTTAAACCTCTGTATGGTCTTCGCCACCGTGCTGCAGCTCAGTTTAAGGGTGTTGGCAATCTTCTTATAGGCTAAGCCATCTTTATGTAGAGCAACAATTAATTTTTTCAGATCCTCAGAGAGTTTTTTGTCATGAGGTTCCATGTTGAACTTCCAGTGACCAGTATGAGAGAGTGTGAGAGCAATAACACCAAATTTAACACACTTGCTCCCCATTCTCACCTGAGACCTTGTAACACTAACGAGTCACATGACACTGTGGAGTGAAAATGGCTAATTAGGCACAGTTTGGCCACTTTCACGTAGGGGTGTACTCACTTTTCTTTCCAGTGGTTTAGACATTAATGGTGTGTTGAGTTATTTTGAGGGCACACAAACTTTACACTGTTATACAAGCTGTACACTGACTACTGTATATATCTTCAGTGTTGTCCTGTGAAAATATATAATAAAGTATTTACAAAAATGTGAGGGGTATACTGTATAAAGATATATATATATATATATGCTTAACTTATCTCACAGCTCTGGAAAAAAAAAATGGTCCTGGAAGAGTCACCCTTTACCAAAAATGTAGGACATTGCCTATATTTTTTATAATATTTTTATCTTTCAATACACAAATTACAAAATGAGATTTAAAAAAAATAATTATCCGTTATCCTTTTTAATATCCCTCTGCTTTTCCAAGCAGGGTAAAAAAGAATAAAAAAATACTTTGGGGCACATTTATTAAGACTGGAGACGCCGGTCTTAATAAACCCCTAAGCTAGAGGTAGTTCCGCCAAAGTTATGAAGAGGTGCCGGTCTAGTTCTAAATGTAAGGCTTCATTCACACCACTGTTCAGCCTTTCCTGTTCTCCTGCTCCGTTATTGTGCCGCCTGAGCCGTATAGCGTAGGACACAGGCCGGAAGAGGCCTGCACCGCATCGCGTCCAACCTAATGGAGGTAGGTATATGTGTTTATTATTTTTATATGGTACAATACAGGAGAGGAGCGCTGTGGGGGCACTGTGGGGGAACTTCTTACTGGCACATGATTGGAGGGGCATCTATGGGGGGGTCACTTACTGGCACATGATTGGGGGCATCTATGAGGGGCACTTCTTACTGGCACATGATTGGAGGGACATCTATGGGGGGATCACTTACTGGCACATGATTAGGGGCATCTATGGGGGGCACTTCTTACTGGCACATGATTGGGGACATCTATGGGGGGCCACTTCTTACTGGCAGATGATTGGTGGGGCACCATGGGGGACACTTCTTACTGGCACATGATTGGAGGGGCATCTATGGGGGGTCACTTACTGGCACATGATTGGGGGCATCTATGGGGGGCACTTCTTACTGGCACATGATTGGGGGCATCTATGGGGGGTACTTCTTACTGGCACATTATTGGGTGGCACTATGGGGGCACTTCTTACTGGCACATTATTGGGGGGCACTAGGGCCACAAAGAAGGAGTATTTTATATGGGGGGCACTATGGGGGAAGAGAGCGAGGAACACTATGGGGGCATCTACTGAGGCCACACAGAAGGGGTATTTTATATGGGGGGCTCTGTATAGGGGCATTTTATACTGGGACACATTATGGTGGGTACTATGGGGAAGGAGGGGCCCACAGGGGGCACTGAGAAGGGGTATTTTATACCTGCAAGTTATGAGGGACACTGGGGCACTACATAGGGGCATTTTATACTGGTACATTATGGGGGCACTAGGAGGAAGCACTATGGGGGCATTTACTGAGGGCACTAAAAAAGGGTATTTTATACTGGCACATTAAGGGGGCACTATGGGGACATTAGCGCAACTGGGGGCATTAAAAGGTGGTATTTTTTGCATTGGCACACATTATAAGGGGCATTTTTTGTACTGTTACATTATAAGGAGAATTATTACTACTGGGGTGCATTATCATGGGCTTTATTACTACTAGGGGTCTATGGGGAACACAATTACTAGTATGGGCACTATGGAAGCATTATTACTTACGGGGCACAATGGGAACATGTTGGCGGCTCTGTAGGAGTACTATTACTACCATGTGTGGTCTAGCAGAGAATCATTATCGGTGGGACTTTTGGGAGCACTATTATTGTGGGGGCACCTTGACACAGTATCAGCTTAACACAATTATTTTTGGGGGACATGTGTTTACACTATTAGTGTCAGGGGCACTATTAGCTGGGCACAGTTATTTTAGGACACTGCATGCCAATAATTATTGAAGGGAACTATCTGCATGGTACTAGTATTATCAGGGGGTTTATCTGTTTCTGCAGTACAATATTGAGGAGCACACCAGCACAGTATTGAGGGTGGTAGGATGATTTGTCCAGAAAATGGGAGGATGATGAAAAAGTAGTAAACTACGATTTTTTTTTGTCAAACTGCAGAGAAGAGAAAGGACTGAAAAATGGTGGTCTGGTCTGAAAGGAAAAGATGAGGAAAGAGAACATCTACCGTACATCAGAGGAAACGTCACTGGATGTAAGAGGTATGGGGCACTGTATTAGCCTGCATGTTCTGTAGTGATGTATGTAATGTTAGGAAGGAAGGGGTTAGGTTAATAATTTGGTATAGGTTTGGGGGGGGGGGCGCTTTTTCAATTTTTGCCTCAGGCAGCAGAAAGACTAAGTGCACCCCTGTCTGTGGGGCCTGTAGGCTCTGTTCGGCTCAGTTATGTGCCGAATCCATATATCAGAGCAGGAGAATGGAAAGGCTGAATGGTGATGTGAATGCACCCTAAGACAGCTTCCTTGTTGTCTTACATTTAGACCTTTTTCTATGCCTGAAACAGGCGTAGAAAATGGTAAATAAAATGGGTCCTTTTTTAGACCTGGTGTGAGCGAGGAGAAGTAGCAGATTGCAGCACAACTATCCGTTGCACCGCAATCTGCACCTGAAATACGCCTAGGAATATTTCAGCATCATAAATGACCCCCCTTTGTTCTCTATTAAATACTTTACTTTTCCAGATGTACAAGATATTCTGTAAGCATTCTTTTTTGTTTTCTTTTTAGATTTTTTTTTCATATTTAGTAGCTTGTTAAAAATAAGTTATTCCATTAAGGATGGAATTTTTGGACAAAGCTCTTATCTGGCTATGAACAATCTAGCCCAAAAAAGAGAATCCTGAAAATAAACTCTCTGACAGTATGGGTATACTTTACACCTTGTTTGTACTAAAGTACCCGCATGAGGGGAGAAAGGGATTCTAATACCCAGTCTCAATTAGATTAACCCCTTAAGGACCGGGGGTTTTGGGATTTTTGCGTTTTTGTTTTGCGCTCCCTGCCTTCCAAAAGCCATAACATTTTTATATTTCCGCTCACATAGCCATATGACGGCTTATTTTTTATGGGACAAGTTGTACTTTTAACGCTACCATTTATTTTTGCATGTGATGTAGTGGGAAACGGGAAAAAATTCCAAATGGGGTGAAATTGCAAAAAAGCAATTTCACCACAGTTTTACGGGTTTTTAAATTACAACGTTCGATTTGCGATAAAACTGACTGGTTAATTTTATTCTTCAGGTCAGTACGAATCCGGCAATACCTAATATGTATAGTTTTTCTTGCGTTTTGATAGTGAAAAAAAAAATTAAAAGTGGGAATTTTTTTATTTTATTTTTTTGTCGCCATGTTTTGACCCCTATAACTTTTTTGTAATTATGCGTATGGAGCAGTGTAGGGGCTCATTTTTTGCGGGGCAATCTGAACTTTTAATTGATACCATTATGGGGTGCGTATGATGTTTTGATCACTTTTTATTCATTTTTTTAGGAAATGAAGCGCCCAAAAATGGCGAATTAGCCATTTGGACGCTTTCTTTCCGTTTTTATGTTTACCGTATGGTGAATATTTTTAATATTATTATAGTATGGGCGTTTTCGCACATTACGACACCCATTATGTGTAATTTTTTATTTTTTTATTTATTTTATTTTCATTTTGGGGAAAGGGGGTGATTTGAATTTTTATATTTTTTTATTTAATTTTTATTTTTTAAACTTTTTTTTTTTTTTTTACTACTTTCTTATAGTTCCCATAGGGAACTATAAGATGCAATCATCAGATTGTTATTTCATATATTCCAATGCAATAGCATTGGAATATATGAGAAAATCGCATATTTCCTATGGAGCCTATTACAGTCATAGGCTCCATAGGAATATTGTGTAGTACCCTAGGTTTCATTCACAGAAACCTAGGGTACTACATGCATGCCCGGCTCCCCTTGTGGCCATCAGGGAGCCGAGCAAAACCGAAAGTGAAACTTTCGGTTTTTGCGCTGACAGATGCCGTGGGTCAGGATTGACCACGGCATCTGAGGGGTTAAATGTCCGCGATCGGCATCGCTGCCGGTCACGGACATGAGCTGCGGGTGTCAGCTTGATGAATCAAGCTTTTACCCGCAGCTCGGGCGCCCGCTCCGTGCGGGAGCGGGCGCCATCTTTAAAGTGCGGACGAAGGGCGTACATGTACGCCCTTCGTCCTTAAGAGGTTAATCCAGAACGTATTTATTTCAAATTCCAGTTCCATATTATATGTAGCTGATCAACTTCTAAAACTTGGCATCTTAGACAACTAGAAGACATCTTCAATTCTATTAAAACTATCAGCCTACATGGCTGGACAAGTGGCTAATATGTGGGTTGTACACTACTGTAAACACTGAATACAATATTGTACATTGGGCCCTATAAAAATAACATCACCACACACAGTGGCCCTGAATTTAATAATGCCACATGGTTTGCTCCCTGGAATAAGCAGTATATACTGGGTCAAATTTACTAATCCTATAAATGGTGTAAATTTAGACAGGGGTCTAAGTTTGGGATAGGCGCAGATATTTTTTCTAAACCGTGATGCGCCAAATTGTGCCACATTTTGACGCAAATTACATTATAATCTAGGGGCACTCAAATGTGTGCCCCTGTGCCCCTTGAAAAATAGTGCTACTGTATTTGCTAAAACCCCTTAAAATATTGTCATATGCTGTACACAATGAGGATATGCTACATGTGCTTGAAAATGGTGGCATACATTGTACCCTCTGAAAATAGTGGCGTTTGATTTGTCCCAGAAAATAGTACCATATCCTGTACCACCTAAAAGGGTCTACTTCACACTGTGATCCCTTAAAAAACTTTTTGTTCAGGTCTTATGCTGTTATCTATTGATGCAGGACCGATCTCTTCTGGTCAGGGCTGGCTTCCAGTGAATCCAAAACTAACAGTGGACTAGTGACTATAAAACATAACTTTCAATGTTACTTGCTATAAAAGTTTAAAAAAAAAATACAGTGTGGGTGAGAATTAAGCAGTCATCTGCCTGCCGGCAGGTCCAAAGCCTGCACAGAATGTGACTGTAAAGGCAAAGTGTCCAGCTAAAATAGCTATCAACAATACGGGGCGATATGGCAGCAAAATACCATTCACCCAGTATAAACAATGGGCCAAAGTGCCCACACTCTGTTGGCAGATACCGGTCTTACCTGCCTCTTAGAACGTCAATGGTTGGCATCCGGGCCAACATACCATAAAGGCACATTTGTCAAATTATAGAAAAAATGGCCTTACCGCATACAGTGTATTGCGTGTAACGAGTTGCCCTGCAGATAACTCAGGCTTAGGTTTTCGAGGTATGTCCACCAATTACAACGGTCAGGTGTCCGTGTCTGTGGCTAATGTTTCTCCTGAATAGCCCTAATGATAAGTCCCTGCTTGGCATAGGGATAGGGTCTATTCTTTTTCCTGCCTATTGACACGGACCACTCGCCCCGACAGGGGCGACCCCATACGGATCCTGTCCCTGTAAGAGGCCTAAGAAAGCTACAAATCCCTTCACTCTTAGCTCCCTACGTGCCACGTTTCGTCCCAACACCTGGGACTCTTCAGGGAACGTGATACAGATCAGGAGGGATAAAGAATGATGCAAGAACTCCCTCAGAGCTCAAGATGGACAGTGGTCCTAAATCGCGGGCCGCGAGAGGGAAGTGTCCCTACTATCGCCGTATCTCACCACTTAAAAGTTCGAAGGAGCCGCGGCTGGACATACCTCGAAAACCTAAGCCTGAGTTATCCGCAGGGCAACTCGTTACACGCAATACACTGTATGCGGTAAGGCCATTTTTTCTATAATTTGACAAATGTGCCTTTATGGTATGTTAGCCCGGATGGCCCATTTGTTATTACTGAAGTCTCTGGGGACTTCTGTGAATAACTCAGGGATTTGATTTTTGAACTTGAAGGACATTTTAAAACTTGGATCTGAAGTTGACTTTGGTACCAAGGTACCAGCTGGACCGAATCTGACTTCGGATTCCTGTTTTAAAATGGTTTTCAAATTTAAGAATTGAATGCTATTGAATGTTATTTACTACTTTCAACTCGCCGGAGCCCATGCATTTTAATGCTGTACGGAGATGGGTCTCTGTACTGCATTATTACAAAGTTTTGAGAGAATCAACTTGGGATCTTTTTATTTTGCATATTCCTGTTTCCCAGGGAGCTTTGCACTTTGGATTGCTGTGTTGAGACTCTTAAATGAGGCTCCACTGTGTTTTATGTAGCTGGTCTCCCTGAGATCAGCTATTAGTTTGTTAAAGTTTTGAGAGAATCAACTTCGGATCTGTAATCTGAAGCTCGATTCATTAAACTATATCCTTTTCAGGATCCACACTTCAAAGGATGACTATCCAGTAGGCCAGATAAAAGTCTGTGGAGTTCCTTGAGCATATTGCAAAGAGCACAAATATATATATATGGCTCCTTTAATTATTTCATATAATGATCATCTAATAAGAATCTTAAATGTGTTATCATGGAAAAGATTTTATGACTTATCCTCAGGATAGGTCATCAGTATCAGATCAACAGGGGTGCGGAGATTCTGGGACTTGGACTACCGCTCATGTGGTAGAGGCTTTCAGACTGTTGAGAGTCCAGGTGTACTTTTCTTTTTTCCCTCCCTAAAGCTAGGCTCGTATTTGCTACAACAGCTTTTTTTTTTTCCATATTTGCATTAGTATGCTAGGTTAGTCAGACATTTCCAATGTTTGGTTGGTTCAGCAGGACACTGTAAGGCCATACTTACTTACTTAGACACTAACTACAGTGCAAATCTCATATGGGTTGTCCATCTCCAGTAATAAGGAATATTGCTTAGACATTCCTGGCTTGCTGCCATGGTAAAGTTCCCAATTTGCAGCTTTTCCTTTGAGCCAAGACTAACTTGCCAAGTCTTCTATTAGTTTTCTTTCTAATGGTACTTCCTTTTAGTGGAAAAAAAAAAGAAATAAGGACTCTCCAGAAATAGGAAGGGCAGAACATTTAATTGCGATTTTATAATCCCTGTTTTAATATGTTGACAGATTGTCAAAAACCTCTGGGTTATTTGGCCTGAGGTATGTCCTTCAAGAAGTTGCGTATTTTCTTATCAGCCATCGTATACTGTATACATAGGGAAACCACCATATACTGCTTAGATAAATATCAACGCCATGAATTAAACATGCAGAGGAAATCTATAGCTGCTCATGTGATCTCCAGGAGTGAGAGAAGCCAGCCTTATTTTAAAGAGGAGTGTCTTTGTGAAACAACCCCTTTTAATTCTTTCATTAATATCATATTGTGAATGTGCTGGACTATTCCTATGAGCTTAGGATTCCAGGGGATGCAATACAATGCAGAGCACAGGCCATTTTCTAGGTTACTTCGTGAGGAATAACGGCATTTGGAATCCATAAGGGGATTCTTCAATGAACCCGAACCTTGGACAACACGAAGGACCTGGGGTGACGTCACCATCATGTGATCAGTGCAGGGGGTGTGGCTCAGTACTGGATTAGATAAGAGGTGGTAGCCTACGACCTCTTATCCAATCCAGTACTGAGCCTTGCCCCCTGCACTGATCACATGATGGTGACGTCACCCCAGGTCCTTCACCCCGTGTTTCAAATGCCGTTATGGTCCGTGGTAGCGGAATCCATAACAGGATGCTTGGATAACCCGAACCCGAACTTTGGACGCCGAACTTAAAATACAAGTTCGCTCAACTCTAGTGAGGAATGAAACTTAGTTCAACTCTAATAATTCTACACAACATAACTATATAGTTGTTGTAGGAGCCACTCCATTCTCCCATTGCCCACTATCTTGGATCGCTCTGAGGATACCTTACTAACATGGTTTGCCTTCACATGACCATAGTGAGGACAATTATTAGCTAGGGAGGTAGGTAAGAATACTTATCATGCAGGAGGGTGGCCTTTGAGCAGCAGGCAAAGACTGGAAGTCAGGCATGTTCAATGAGAATGACCTCTGGTTTGTACAGTGACTGACTGGGGGTTCAGAGTGATGTCACTGATGGCTGACTTCGCTGATTAGAATCTGGGCTAACATGGGCAGAAGAAAATGTAAAATAAAACTACACTGACTACATAGGCAATAATGTATTACAAAGAATATTAGCCGAAAAAACATCACTGGAGTTCTTCTTTACAGTATCCAGGCACTACAGTACTTAAGGGAGTTCTTCATGAAGACATGCTATCTTTGACAAAGATCTCAAATTGTACTAATATGCAGTGTTTAAAGATTACCATGCTGCAATGCATTTGAAAAGTCTTCAGACCCTTTCAATTTTTTTTATGCTACAGCCTTTTGCTAAAAAAAAAAAAAAAAATTAAGTTTTCCCCATAAATCTGTACTTAATACCTCATAATAAGAAACGGAAAACAGAATTTTAGAAATGTTTCCAAATATATGAAAAAAAGGCTAAATGAAAAATTTGCATGGACATCGGGATTCTGACCCTTTGCTCTGACACTTGAAACTTAACTCTGGGGGCCTCCCATGCATCTTAATCATCGTTGAGATGTTTCTACACCTTGATTGCAGTCCACCTGTGGTAAATCCAGTAACCTGGACCTGATTTGGAAAGACACAGCCCTGTCTGTATAAGGTCTCACAACTGACAATACATATTAGAGCAAAAAACAAGCCACGAGGAGGAATGGGCAGTCTAGGCTTGCTATTAGGGTATTATAAGTAAGGCCTCATGCACACGACCGTTGTTTGATTCCGTGTCCGTTGCTCCGTTTTTCGTGATTTTCTGCGGACCCATTGGTTTTCTATGGGTCCGTGGAAACCTCGGCAAATGCACCATTTGTCCTCCGCGTCCGTGGTCCGTGATTCCAGTCCGTCAAAAAAATATAACCTGTCCTATTCTTGTCCGTGAAAAATGGTTAACGGACCCATTCAAGTCAATGGGTTCGTGAAAAAATGCGGATGGCCATCCGTGTGTCATCCGCGTTCCGTGTCCATTTTTTTTGGGGATCCCTTGGCAGGTACTTGGGAAAAATTGTCAGCCTGTCTTTTGGTAAAATCTTTTGGGTCATGTCCGCTAAAAAAAAACGGAAGACACACAGAAACACAATGGAAGGCAAAAACGGACACGGATCACTGAACTACGGAACCCCTTTTTGCGGACAGCATAAAAAAACGGTCGTGTGCATGAGGCCTTAATAGAAGGGGATCTTCTGTCCAGAACCTAATCCCTCAGAGTGGAGAACCGTTACTGAAAGTGTCTCTCGTGTTAGAGGCCCTGTCCTGCATAATACAGACAACCCATTAGGTAATACTTAGGGGTTTTCTGAGATTTTAATACTGATGATCTATCCTCTGGATAGCTCATCAGTATCTGATAGGTGGGGTCTGACACCCGGGATCCCGCCGATCAGCTGTTTGAAAAAGCAGTGGCACCAACAGCAGCGCATCGGCCTTCTCTCCACTTTTCCTAGTATAGGAAAGTATAGAAGTGAATGGGGGTGAGCTTCGATACCAAGCACAGCCGCTATACAATGTACGGTGCTGTGCTTGGTGAGAACAGAGAAGACCGTGGTGCTCACAGGAGTGCTGGTACCCTCTCAAACAGCTGATCGGCGGGGGTCCCGGGTGTCAGACCCCCACCAATCAGATACTGATGACCTATCCTGAGGATAAGTCATCGGTATTAAAGTCTCATAAAACCTTTGTAAACACTCACTGACAGATTTCCCACAGATTACAGCTGATTGCTGAGGTCCCATTAGGAAGACATTTTGTGATCTTTTTGTTTTCAAGGGATCTTTGTAACTGAATTAAAAGGTAAAGCTTGTTAATGACGTAAACAAAAAGATATGTAGTTGGTTTTGGATTTAGTATGGATCAGGCCACACTGAAAGGGTTAATGTGAGCAGGACTGCAGGCGCAGTCATTAATGCTGTGTATCACCAGGTTACATATCCTATCATGTATTATTACCAGCCCGTTCTCACGTCTGGTTACGTCGTTGTTATAATCACAATAGTTAACAGGAAAGTCCAGTTTTGCTACATTGTTAGAGAGGTAAATAAATGCCAGCGGTTACTTAACCACGTAAAATATGTTAATGTACAGTCTCACATCTTGGTTTGGCCTGGTCTGATTAACCCTTTTATTTCGCTATGAAGAAAGTAAAAGGCAGTTCCAAGTCTGATTGGCTGAAAATCAATGACTATTGTGAGTGCCCCTTGGGAACTAGACATGAATATAATAGTGTTTGTCCCTGAAAACGTAATTTGTCCCTGAATTGAAAGGTTGATGGATGTCTGCACTACTACTACTACCGGAAGCCCTATGATTAATTACCTTGGCATAGTTGATTGTAGTAGTAATATGGGAAAGGCTACAACTTCTCCATTGCAGCTTAGACAATGTTAAGTGTATTTGAGGAATTATCTTCATTCTACACGAATCTCAATTAACCCTTTCACGCCCGATGACGTACGTACGTCATCGGGCCGGTCTTTAAACATGGTGCACGCTCGCGCGCGCAGCGGGCGCCATAGCCACGGGGTTTCTGCTATTTTAAATAGACATATTTCAAAAGTAACCACGGCAGTCGCGCGCTTCCACTCCAGTAACAACGTTCCCCGGCTGAGATCAGGGAATCTGTTACATCGCTAAAATAGCCTGAAGTGTCAAGCAGGCTTTGGTGGCTATTTCAGCAATATATCAATACAGGCCACTAGGTGGCAGCATTGTATTGGTATAGTGCAGGCATGCTCAACCTGCAGCCCTCCAGCTGTTGCAAAACTACAACTCCCATTATTCCCTGACAGCCTACAGCTATCATTCTACAGAAGGGCATCGTGGGAGTTGTAGTTTTACAACAGCTGGAGGGCCGCAGGTTGAGCATCCCTGATATAGTGAAAATTAAGTGTTCAATTATGTCTATATAGACATCAATGAACACGATGGGCAATCTAATGATTGGCAGTTATTGTCACCCAAGGCGTCTTAAAATAAGTTAAAAAAAAGTTAAAAAAAAGTTTAAATCACCCTCTTTTCCTTAAAATAAAAATACTTAACCAATGAAACAAATAAACATCATGGGCATCGCCGTGTGCAAAAATGCCCATACTATTAAAATATAACAATATTAACCCCTTAAGGACATAGGACGTATGGGTACGCCCTGATGTCCGAGTCCTTAAGGTCCTGCTCAGCCGGCGGTGATCGGAACAAGGTACCTGCTGAAATCACTCAGCAGGTACCTTGGCCCAATGCCCAGGGGGGTCCTGTGAACCCCCCCTGTATCGGCGATCACTGCAAACCGCAGGTCAATTCAGAACTGCGGTTTGCAGTGCTTTCTGCGGTCTCTGATCCCCGCATTGCTGACACTCTGCTAAAAATGGCTGGCATCTGTGCTTGTACGGATGCCAGCCGTTTAACCCCTTCCATACCGCGGTCCATACGGAACGCTGTATGGAAGGGGTTAACAGGGAGGGAGCTCCTTCCCTCTCCCATCGGGGGCTGCTGTGCCCTTGCAGCCCCCAAATCTTCATGGGAGTACAGAGGGAGGGGGCTCCCCTCCCTCCCCATCACCCGCTGCTCTGTTCTGGCAGTGGGTGATGGTTACCATGGCAGCAGGACGCTTTCAGAGGCGTCCTGCTTGCCATGGTAATGGCAAATCTGATCTTACTTCTGCTAAAGGCAGAAGTCTGATCAGACTTTGTGAAGTAAAAAATACAGTACAGTCATGGGCGTAGCTATAGGGGGTGCAGAGGTAGCAGTCGCTACCGGGCCCAGGAGCCTGAGGGGGCCCAAAGACCCTTGTGCCGCATAAGAAGACACACAAAGCACTGAGGGAAGGGGGGCCCAAGCTGAACTCCTGCACCGGGGCCCATAAGCCGCTAGCTACGCTCCTGAGTACAGTACACTATATAGTGTACTGTACTGTATTATACAGACATCAGACCCACTGGATCTTCAAGAACCAAGTGGGTCTGGGTGGAAAAAAAAAGGAAAAAAAGTGAAAAAAGTAAAAATATAAAAAACACATATCACTACACATATTATGTATCGCCGCGTCCGTAAAAACCTGCTCTATAAAAAATTTCACATGACCTAACCCCTCAGGTGAACACCATAAAAAAAATGGTGTAAAAAAAGCCATTTTTTGTCACTTTACATCACGAAAAGTGTAATACCCAGCGATCAAAAAGGCGAATGCATCCCAAAATAGTACCAATCAAACCGCCATCTCATCCTGCAAAAAATGAGCCCCTATATAGGACAATTGCCCAAAAAAATTTAAAAATATGTCTGTCAGACTATGTAGGCATTAAAACATGATTTTTTTTTCTAAAATGCTGTTATTGTGTTAAAGTAAAATAAATAAATAAAAAGTATACATATTATGTATCTCCACGTCCGTAAACACCTGCTCTATAAAAATATCCCATTATATAACCCCTCAGGTAAATACCGCAAAAAAAATTAAATAAAAAACATTTTTGTTGCCTCACATCACAAAAAGTGCAATAGCAAGTGATCAAAAATGTATATGCACCCCAAAATAGTTCCAATCAAACCGTCATGTCATCACGCGAAAAATGATACCCTACCAAGGACAATAACCCCAAAAAAGTAAAAACATATGGCTCTCAGACTATGGAGACATTAAAACATGATTTTTTTTTGTTTTAAAAATGATATTATTGTGTTAAACTTAAATAAATAAAAAGTATACATATTATGTATCGCCGCATCCGTAACAACCTGCTCTATAAAAATAAAACATGAACTAACCCCTCAGGTGAACACAGCAAAAAAAAATATATAAATACGGTGTCAAAAGCCATTTTTGTCACCTTACATCACAAAAAGTGTACTAGCAAGCGACCAAAATGTCATATAAACCCCAATATAGTGCCAATCAAACCACCATCTCATCCCGCAAAAAATGAGCCCCTACATAAGACTGTCGCCCAAAAAATAAATATGGCTTTCAGAATGTGGAAACACTAAAAAATCTTTTTTTTCAAAAATGCTTTATTATGAAAAACTGAAACAAAAATTCCCAAAAAGTAGTTATATTTGGTATTATCGTGTCCGTAACAACATGCTCTATAGAAATAGCACACAATCTAACCTGTCAGATCAACGATGTAAATAACAAAAAATAAAAACGGTCCCAAAAAAGCTATTTTTTTTCAACATTTCCATTGTAATCCATTTTTCCAGTAACAAGGTAAGGGTTACCAGCCAAACAAAACTCAATATTTATTGCCCTGATTCTGTAGTTTGCAGAAACACCCCATATGTGGTTGTAAACTGCTGTATCGCCAAACGGCAGGGCGTAGAAGGAAGTGAACGCCATATGGTTTTTGGAAGGCGGATTTTGCTGGACTGGATTTTTGACACCATGTCCCATTTGAAGCCACCCTGATGCTCCCCTACAGTAGAAACTCCATAAAGGTGACTCCATCTAAGAAAGTACACCTCTCAAGGTATTCAAAACTGATTTTACAAACTTTGTTAACCCTTTGGGTGTTCCACAAGAGTTATTGGCAAATGGAGATTAAATTTCAGAATTTCTATTTTTGTTACCTTGCCTCAAAAAATAGTGTATTATAGAGCAAACAAAAAAATCATATTTACCCTAAGTTAGTACCAACAAAACTGCCACCTCATCCCATAGTTTCCAAAATTGTGTTATTTTTTTTGGGAGTTTCTATTCTAGAATTGCATCAGGGGGGCTTCAAATAGGACATGGTATCAACAAACCAGTCCAGTAAAATCTGCCTTCCAAAAACCATATGGCGCTCCTTTCCTTCTGAGCCCTGCCGTTTGGCCATACAGTAGTTTACGACCACATATGGGGTGTTTCTGCAAACTACAGAATCAGGGCAATAAATATTGAGTTTTGTTTGGCTGTTAACCCTTGCTTTGTTACTGGGAAAAATGGATTAAAATTGAAAATGTGGCAAAAAATCGAAAATCTCCATTTGCCATTAACTCTTGTGGAACACCTAAAGGGTTAACAAAGTTTGTAAAATCAGTTTTAAATACCTTGAAGGGTGTACTTTCTTAGATGGAGTCAGTTTTTTGGAGTTTCTACTCTAGGGGTACATTAGGGGGGCTTCAAATGGGACATAGTGTCTAAAAACCAGTCCGGTAAAATCTGCCTTCCAAAAACCACATGGCGCTCCTTTCCCTCTACGCCCTGCCTTTGGCCATAAAGCAGTTAACAACCACATATGGGGTGTTTCTATAAACTACAGAATCAGAGTAATAAATATTGAGTTTTGTTTGGCTGTTAACCTTTGCCTGGTAAATTGATTAAAATGGAAAATTTTCCCCAAAAAATTCGAAATTCTGAAATTTTTCTTCATTTTCCATTAACTCTTGGGGAACACCTAAAGGGTTAACTACGTGTGTAAAAATCAGTTTTGAATACCTTGAGGGGTGTAGTTTCTAGAATGGGGTCATTTTTGGGTGGTTTCTATTATGTAATCCTTACAAAGTGACTTCAAACCTGAACTGGTCTCAAAAAAGTGGGTTTTTGAAAATTTCTGAAAATCTTCTAAACTTCTAAGCCTTGTAACGTCCACAAAAAATAAAATGGCATTCCCAAAATGATCTATACATGAAGTAGACATATGGTTAATGTAAATTAATAACTTTTTTCGGCGGTATTACTATGTATTATAGGAGTAGAGAAATTGAAACTTGGAAATTTGCAAATTTTTTCTAATTTTTGGTAAATTTGGTATTTTTTTAAAAATAAAAATGAATTTTTTTTACTCCATTTTACCAGTGTCATGAAGTACAATATGTGACAAGAAAACAATCTCAGAATGGCCTGGATAAGTAAAAGCATTTTAAAGTTATCACCACATAAAGTGACACTGGTCAGATTTTCAAAAAAGGGCCGTGTCTTTAAGGGGTTGAGGGCTTACGGCAAAAGGTGTATCGGGAAAAAAATTAAAACAGCCAATTTGCCCTTTTTTGGTCACTTCAACTACCCAATCCTTTTTCTATAAAAAGTGATCAAAAAGTCGCACACACTTCAAATTGGTATCACTGAAAAGAACAGATCATCCTGAAAAAAATGAAACCTCACACAGCCCCATACTCATAACTACAAAAAAGTTAAAAAAAAGTAAAATAAATGTTTTCAGTATTAAAATGCAAGAAAAATTATACAAGTGTGGTATCGCTGGAACCGTACTGACCTGAAGAATAAAGATAACAGGTCAATTTTACCGCGTAGTGTACTGTGTAATAAAAATAAAAAATAAAAACCTTTATCAGAATTGTGTTTTTTCCCAATTCTATCCCATTTGGAATTTTTTTTCCGCGTCCTACTACATGGTATGCAACCGTAAATGTCGCCATTAGAAAGTGCAACTTAAAAAATAAGTCCTCATAAGGCTATATGAACGGAAAAAATAAAACAGTTAGGACTATGGGAAGGTGGGGAGTGAAAAATGAAAACGCAAAATGAAAAATGGCCCGGGCCTGAAAGGGTTAACCCCAATAAGGATGCTAGATATACATGTCCTTACCTTGCAATTTGGTGTGCCTCTCTTACTAGTAATTAAGATGATGTCAGTGTAATACAATGCATATGCTTCGAAATCTTCTGGACTACAGGTCCTGAGACTGGTTCTCCAACATTGCAGAGAGAGAAACCTGAGAATACAATCTTCTTGCTATGTGTATATATGGCTCGCAAGGTCTGCTGGTTGCCAAGCAATAGCGCTGCAGGCCAGAATGAGAACGTCAACACGACAGACCTGAAATTGAATTTTCTAAAGGTTAAAAAAAGGGCTGAAAAGTATGAGTAAAATAATCAAACTCTTCTCTACTTACTGAATATGTGTGAATAAATTATACTTTATTTTTACTTTTGTAATGCTGCAGCATCTTGGGTTATCTGTCTGGCAGCAGTGGCTCAGTGGCTAGCACTGGTGGCCTGCAGCGCTGGGGTCACTAAGTGATAATAGTGACTGTAAAGCGCTCTGGAATATGTCAGCGCTATATAAGTGAGTAAGATAAATCTATGTTGTATCTATATAGTCTGTTAAAAGGGGGTGTCTGTGAAGTGTTTTATTCGGATGACCTATCCTCAGGGTAGGTTGTCAGTATCTGATTAATGGGAGTCTGACCCCAGGGACCACTGCTGATCAGCTCACTGGAGTGCTGCGGCCTTCCCACCGTTTACCCTGGGCCAGTGACGCCATGTTCGTGTGTCATGTGGCCTAGGTGCAGCCCAGTCCCATTCAAGTGAATGGGGATGAGATGTGATAGCAAGAACAGAAGCTATACAATGTACAGTACAGTGCTTGGCAAGCTTTGAATAGACAGTAGCGATCCAGTCAGCTTCTTCAAACAGATGATCAGCGGGGGTCCCGGGTGTCGGGCCTCCACTGATCAGATACTGATGATCTATCTATCTTCTATCTATCTATCTATCTATCTATCTAATTATCTATCTATCTATCTATTCCATATCTACAGTATCTATCATCTATGTTATATCTATCTATTCTGTCTATGTCATCCATTTAATATCTATTTATCTGTCTAATATCTATTCCATATATATCTATCTTCTGTCTAATATGTATCTATTATATATCTATCTTCTAGTTCTATCTATCTCATATTTATTTATCTATTTTTTATCTAATATCGATTTATTTACTTATCTATCTAATATATATCTATATCAAATGTCTATTCCATATCTGCATATCTATCTAAATATCTACCTACAGGGGCGTAGCTAACGGCTCATGGTGCAAGACTTCAGCTTGGGTCCCCTTCCCTCAGTGCTTTGTGTGTCTTCTTATGCGGCACAAGGTTCTTTGGGCCGGTAGCGACTGCTACCTCTGCACCCCCTATAGCTATACCCATGTCTACCTTATATCTATCTAATAACTATCCATCTATCTATCTAATATCTATTATGCTGTATATCTAATATCTACCTGTCTATTTAAAGGGCATCTTTTGTACCTATGAAACTGGCTGACCTGCTACATGTGCGCTTGGCAGCTGAAGGGATCTCTGTTGGTCCTATGTTCATATGTGCCCACATTGCTGAGAAAAATTATTTTTTAATATATGCAAATATTCCTCTCGGAGCAACGGGGGGCGTTGTCATTACACCTACAGGCACTGGCGTACCGCCCATAGAGGCAGGCTACGCAGTTGCTATAGGGTCCGTGAGTCAAAGTTGCCCGGCCAGGCTGAATGGCCCCGCCCCCTTTCTGACCTGAGCATGATGACATCATCACGTGAGACCCAGAGCATGAGTGGTGATGTCATTGGGACCGCATGCATCAGGACACAGCAGCACAAGCCACAGATAAAACTGTGGTCTGTATCGCCGACAGCGGCTGTGGGATGGGAGGGTGGCTAGGTTTTTTTCTTTATATATATATATACTAAATGTCCACACTGCTGGGGGCACCAGGGATAGGGGGAAGGAGATCATTATATATACTTGGCACCACTGGGGAGGAATGGAGGAGCATTGTATACATACTGGCACTACTATATATATATTGGCACTATGGGGGGAAGCCATATATATTGGAACTAGTGGGGGCACTACAGGGGGACATTAGAGCCACTGGGAGTCTTATAGTTATATTATTATTACTAGGGTACTGTAGGGGTGTTATTATTATTTGATGCAATATGGAGGGCATTGCTACTAATGGGGAGTATTATCACTATTGAGGGCACCATAACTAATGAGGGCAGTCTGGGTGTATTGTATAGTATAGTGTTTTTGCACATGGGGGGAGCACAACAGGCACTATATTGGGGGTAGCTTTAAGAGGTTCTCCGGGTTTTTTCATATTGATGACCTATCCTTAGGATGGATAAACAATATTAGATCGGCAGGGGTCGGATACTCGGCGCTCCGACTGATCAGCTGTTTGAGGAGACAGCGCTCTGTGCGCACATGCCGTCTCCCTTCTCTCTTCCTGCCCTGCTGTTGTATGTCTATGGGACAGCAGCAGAGAACAGCACGCACAGTCTCCTCAAACAGCTGATGGGCGGGGGTGTTGGACTGTGTTTTTAGCACATTTTTACAAGATGTGGGCCCCCTCTTCTGATTTTGCCCAGGGCCACATTTTGTCTAAAACCGACCCTACTGCTGCTTCTCCTGCATGATGTACCTGTCATTACAGTTTTAGCAGCAGCAGAGCCGTTTGAGAGAGAGCGACCCTGGCAGGGTTAGCAGTGCTTTACTGCTCTGACCCCCTCACCACTGTGACCCGCAGAGCCTGGCTAGAAAGGTATCTCCATCATCCCACATCGCACAGACACAGCAGACAGTCCGCACATGTACTGAAGGGTGGAAGGAGGACATAGTGAGTTTACCCAGTGTATGTATATATACTAATGTGTGTGTGTATGTATATATTTATATATATACACACAAACACACACACACACAAAACACTATTCACTGCTTACCACACAGCAGCCCCCCATATGCTTCAAATTCTGAAGGGGGGGTGGTCAATCCCTGCCCTTCATTGCCTAATTGCTAATAGCCTATTTATAAGAAGGCAATGGGAGGTAGGAGGTACTGAACCCCCCTCAGAATCTGAAGCATATGTCTATGTAATATTATGTGTCTATATATATATATATATATATATATATATATATATATATTTATATGTTATACACACACATACATTATGTATTGTAAGAGCTCTTCTTGCTCTGCTACATAGAGGTGTAGAGCAGTGATGGCACAGGCTCAAAGGTTGAGCCTATATATTGCTGAATCTAGCAGGACTGGAGTTAGCACCAGTTCTGCCATCTTAACCCGATTGATGCTTCATGTGAACATAAACACAACGCACATAATATGTACCCATATTGTTCTTATAAGGGCTCATGCACATGGCCATAGCCGTTTTTACGGTCCGCAAAACACGGACACTGTCTGTCTGCATTCCGCATCCGACCTGCAAACAATGTGGATTGGAAGCGGACAAAAAAACGCTTGTGTGCATGAGCCCGTAGGTTAGTGCAATAATTGTACTTTTTTTTTTTAGGGGGGCCCAATTCTGAGTGTTGCTATGGGGCCCCATGATTTCTATGTACGCCCCTGCATAGAGGTTCAGCTCTGTCAGCAACTGCTGCGCCCTCTGCGCTTTGATTGACAGGATCAGGTGTGATAATGTTTACCCTGTCTGGCCCTGTCAATCAAAGTATAGAGGAAGTGACTGCTGCAGAGAGAGCGGAGCCTCTAGGTGTAATGGCACCGCCCCTGTTGCTCCTAGAGGCTCATTTGCATATATTAAAACATCATTTTGCTCAGCACATACGAACAACACAGATGGCTTCAGCTGCCAAGCACACATGGTACAGGTCAGACAGTTTCATAGCTACAAATCTGATGACAGACGCCCGTTAATCTGTCTATATATAGTATTAGAACACATTTTGTCCAATCTCTTTACCTTTTGATTTTTTGACTTTGCCACTTAGCCTGTTGCTTAGCAACCAACACCAGCAGTGACTATAACAGAAGATGGTTTGCTTGCCTTCTGTCTTGAGGAAACTGAGAAGCATTTATTTCTGTTTCACTATCTAAAAACTGTATTCCTTGATCTGACATTACAACAGCCTCTCCATATGCATTGGGGACTGTGTTTGTAGAAAATTACCTCCATGAAATATAAGGATTTAAACTAGTTGGCTAGATTATAGGAAAATAAACTGTAATGTTTCGAATAAAGTTCTATGGGTGACCTTACACTTAACGCTCAAGGCCCCTGGTCGCCCCATTATCAGCCATGTAAACAGAAGTTACTTTAGAGTTTTCGCCATTTACATAGGCCATGAACCCCCCCAACATCACTAACCTAACGTGTCCACAATTAGTGCATATGACTCTTTCATCGCACCCCAAAATGATTACAGAAAAAACCCCAAAGTATATTCAGATTCAAAACCCAGAATATAGACCCCCAAAGTAAGTACAGAACCCAACATAACTACAGAGCCCAGACCAGTCCTTAGAACGTAAATCCTCAGACCAAACCCTAGAAAACAGACCACAGACTCCAAAATAAATGGGACCCCAGACCACACCGTAGAATAATTCTGAGGATAGGAGCTGAACAATAACTGAAGCCTGAAGAGATTTTCCTGCCTGTATCGGGGTGTGTGCAACTGATAAAAGGTGGGTCTTGTAGGGTGTTCCCAGCAGGTAGTGGCTACCATCAGTCAAAAGTGGTTGAAGGAATGATAGCTGCTGCATCTGTGACAGGGTCATGGGTGCCCAAGACTCATTGATGCACATCAGTTGCTAAGGCTAGCCTGTCTGGTCTGATCCCACATAAGAGCTAGTGTAGCTGACAAAGTGCTGACAAAGTTAATAATGGCTGAGAGAAAGGTGTCAGCTTGCGGTATATGGGTATGTGTAGCTACAGACTGGTCTTAGTGTCCATGATGACCCATGTCTGCCGTTGAAAGCACCTATCATTGGCATGTGAGCATCAGAACTAGACCATGGAGCACTAGATGGCCTTGTCTGAGGAATCACAATTTCTTTTATAAGTTACCATTGTGTGTGCATTGCTAACCTGGGCCGGGAGATGGCACCAGGATGGACTATAGGAAGAAGACAAGCGTGCTAAGGCATTTTGATGCTCTGGGTAATGTTCGGCTGGGAAACCTTGGGGGCGGGCATTCATGTGGATGTAACTTTTACACATACAGTACCACCCACCTAAACATTGATGCAGACCAAGCCTCTTTCAATCAGGATAATGTGCCTGCTGCACTACAAAACTTTTTCAGTCTTCAATAGTAAAATTGAAGAGGTTTTTTCCAGAAATAGGCAACAGGATCTTTCTGTTTGCTGGGGGCCTCATTGCTAGGACCCCAGTCGATCATAAGAACAGGGGTTCCATTTTCCTTACTCCTCCTCCAGGGCCGGCGCGTCCTATACGCGGAATAAGCAGCCGCGTAGAGCGCCCCTTGGGAAGGGGCGCTGCTAGGAGCGCCGGCCCCGCCTCATGCTGCAGCCGCTGAGCGCTCTGAATTGAGCCTCAGGCGGCTGCAGCACTGCCCAGGCTGGCGCGTCCATGAGGGCGCACCGCCCGGGCTCAGCAAGAGGAGAGAGCTGACAGGAGGGAAGCGCTCAGCGCCCTCCTGTCACTCCATTGTAGCGTGGCCGAGCTTTTTAAGGTCCGCGGGTACAGGAGCATCTGTCTCCTGTACTCGGCCGGACTGACATGAAGTGTGCACTTCATGTCAGTCCCCTCGGGTACAGGAAACGAAAGCTCCTGTACCCGTGGAGCATAAAGAGCTCGGCCACGCTACACTAGAGGCTCAGGTAGGGGAGCTCAAAGTGGGGCCAAAATGGCCAAAATCGCCTCTACTTTGAGCGGTCACTGCTCCGCGGCCCTGGGGGACACAGGTTCGGGGCAGGGCTCCTCAGAGAGCCCCAACCCTCCTCTACAGCACCCCGCAAGAAGCTGGGCCTGGGACCCCATGGTTCCCCGGGAACCTTACCTGACTTTGGCCGCGATTGGCTCCGCGGTCGCCGGGGCCACAAACTAGCTCAAGGGGTCCCCTTGAAGAGGGGACCCTCCTCTATCTAGCCTGGAAGTGGGGGCCGGATAGCTCAAAAGGCGGCCGCGGGCGCGAGCTCAAAGTGGGGTAGGATTAACCAAAATCCCTATGGGAAAACCAATGTTAATTAGACTTGACGGTACCGCTGGGGGCACCCACTTTGCCCGCCTGCGGTGCGACGGCCGTGCGGGGTAGAGACTAGCTTCCGCCGGCCCCTGAAAGCCCTGGGTCTCCCTACAGCCTGGTACCTGGGGGTCCAGCTGGCACCCAGGGCGGCCGAGATACAAGCGTTCAAGTGGACCGGTAAATCGACCAGTCGCTACCCGGCTTAGGGTGCACCACGGTCGGTATGAATTTGGAGGTAAAGTTGACCGACTTTGAGCGGTTACTGCTCCGCGGCCATAGGGGCCACCACCCCGACCAAGGTGTCCCTGGAAAGCCCCAACCCCCATCTACAACGTTCCACCGGTCCCGTGTCGCTGGCACGAAAGGCGGCGGAGGTACCGGCGCTCAAAGTGGGGTCGGTCTGGGCCCCAAAATGGACCGACTTTGAACGGCCACTGCTCCGCGGCCATAGGGGCCACAACCCCGTGGAGCCCGGATGAACCCAGCCAACCGCCAAAGAGGCTTGCTCCAGCCTTACCCAAAAGACATGCCTGTCCTGCGCAGAAAAAATGGAAAAGTGGACCTACTTTGAGCGGTTAATGCTCCGCGGCCGTGGGGCCACATGGACGCGGGAGGTGTCCCCTGAGAGCCCTGGTTCTTCTCTACTGCCCCATGCAAGAACTGGGGCCCTGGCACCAAGGGCCCCGGAGGAAACCACGACCGACTTTGACCACACTTTGCTACCCGGGAGGGGACCAGAGCCTCGGCCAGGGGGAGAGAAAGAGAATGACAAGAGAAGTGGGGGAGGATAAAAAGAGGGAAAGAGAATGACAAGGGAGAGGGGGAGAGAATGACAAGGGGGAAAGGGAATGACAAGGGGGAGTGTGAAGAATGACAAGGGGGGTAAAGAATGACAAGAGGAGGGAGATAATGACAAGGGGGAGAGAGAACTGGTGTTAGTTAAAGGGGTTCTGCAGTTTGTTACAACTGATGATCTATCCTCTGGATAAATCATCAGCATCTGATCGGCCCGGGTCTGACACCCGGGACCCCGCCGATCAGCTGTTTGAGAAGGCAGCGGCGCTGCAGGAGCGGCCTTCTCTCTGTTTACCGCAGGCGCAGTGACGTCACGACTAGTATCACTGGCCTTGGCGGGGTTAAGCTCTGTTCACTTGAATGAAGCTTAGCCCCACCCAGGCCAATGATACTAATCGTGACGTCACTGCGAGAAGGCTGAGGCACTACTGCCAGCGCTGCTGCCTTCGCAAACAGCTGATTGGCGGGGGTCCGGGGTGTCGGACCCCTGCGATCAGTTTAAATAAACTGCAGAACCCCTGTAATATGGCAGATCATATGGGTGGGGCATTGTGATGTCACATGGGGGGGGGGCGGCAAACTTTTCTTTTGCCTAGGGCGGCAAAAATCCTTGCACCGGCCCTGTTCTCCTCACTTCATGATCGAAAAGGGGCTTGAATAGATTTGTGGGCGAGCATCTGCCCTCCTTTTCTGTTCAAAGTCTATGGGATTGAGGAAGATAGCAGAGCACTGTACTTGGCAGTCTCATAGACCTCATAAAGTTACAAACCTCCTCTGGCATTAACATCAACACAAAAACTGTGCACCAAGAGCTTCATAGCATGGGATTCCATGGCTGAGGAGCTGCATGAAAGCACAATGCCAAGTATTGGAAGGAGTGGTGTAAAGCCCGCCACAACTGGACTCTGGAGAAAGAGTAACAAAACACAACTCTTTATCTGGCAGTATGATGGACAAGTGCGGGTTTGGCAAATACCAGGAGATCTTCACCTGCCTGACTACACTGTGCTAACTGTAAAGTTTGATGGAGGAAGGATAGTGCTGCTATAGGGCTCTTTTTTGCAGGTTGGCCTAGACATCTTAGTTCCAGTGAAGGGAAATCTTAATCCTTCAGAATACCAAGATCGATTGGTCAACTGTATGCCTCCATCTTTATGAGAACAGTTTGGAGAAAGACCATTTCTGTTTCAGCATGACTGTGCCCCAGTGCACAAATCAAGATCCATAAAGACATGGTTGGATGAGTTTGGTGTAGAAGAACTTGACTTCCCACACAGAACCCTGACCAAACGCTGAGATCCCCCTCGAACACCTTAGGGATGAACTAGAATAGAGATTGCAAGCTAGGCCCTCCCATCCAACATCAGTGTCTGACCTCACAAATGCTCTTCTGGATGATTGAGGGGGAAATTCCCACAGACACACTCCAAAATCTTGTAGAAAGCCTTCTCAGTATAGTGAAGGCTCTTTCAGCTGCAAAATGGGGAGCAACCCCATAGTAACGCCTATGGATTTAGAATGGGATGTCATAAAACCCCCTGTAGGTGTAATGTGTAGGTGTGCCAAAACTTTTTGTCTATATGGTATATATTAGGCTAGTTCAACATTTGTGACTGTGCTTTATGGCAGAGAACAGCCTGCCAGAGTTCTCCGGATCCGGCATTGTCAGATGTTGCCGGAATGTCTTCCGGCTTATAATGGGGTCCGGCAGATATCTGGACGCTACTTGGCAAACATGCCAGGATTCGGTTGGACAAATACCACTGCACACAATGGTTTTTGTCTGGCTGATTCCCGGCAGAACACCTGCCAGAGAGCTCTGCCGCAGATGTGAAAGAAGCCTCACCTGTATGACCCCTGTATTCAGGTCGTGATGCCAGTCAAATGACACACTCTGTGTTTCTTCTGATGACACTGCCTCCAGTGGCTTGCTTCTGCGTCTTCCTGTTTCCTCCCGGTTCTGGCTACGTCTCTGCCCATCTAATTTACAGGGAAGGGGAGGAATATCCGTAATTTTCTTGAGGCTGTGGTACATGTGTCACAGTGTAGTTTACTGTGTCACAGGTTGCCGTATGTACTCACTTTAGTAGCTCTCTGGTGTACTGGTTGCGGTGGATTCCGTGTAGACTGGTTGCTATGACCTATGTGCAGTTACGGCAGCCTGTGTGCGAACTGCTCCTTGTGTATGCATGCTCCCATCCCTGTTGTCTGGGTTCTGGTGGGGTTCATGGTCTGGTCTACGTGTGTCTGCTAGGCGTCAGATGACCTTGTTATCCTGCTCTTTATATTCCTGTAAGCTATGGGTTTGGTGTCAGTCTGTCTCCAGCTTTGCTGGGTGCAGGAGCTATGCTCTTGACCTGTCTGTGTGGTCACCTAGTGAGACATCAAGGTCACCTTGCCTGGTTCCATGTTTTGGGGTGCAGCTGTCTGTCAGCCTAAGAACGAACTCCGCATGGGGAACAGGCATCTGCATGTCTGGTTCTATGTCTTATGTGCAGCTCTGTCTGTTCACCCATGGACTAGCTCTGCATGGGGAACATGCATCTGCTCGCCTGGTACTATGTCTTATGTGCAGCTGTCTGCTGGCCCATGAACTATCTCCCCATGGGGAACAGGCATCTGCTAGTCCGGTTCTATGTTGTGGGGTGCAGCTGTCTGTTTCACCATGGACTATCTCCGCATGGGGAACAGGCATCTGCTAGTCCAGTTCTATGTTGTGGGGTGCAGCTGTCTGATTCACCATGGACTATCTCCCCATGGGCAACAGGCATCTGCTCGTCTGGTACTATGTCTTATGTGCAGCTGTCTGCTGGCCCATGGACTATCTCCCCATGGTGAACAGGCATCTGCTAGTCCGGTTCTATGTCTTGTGTGCAGCTGTCTGCTGGCCCATGGACTATCTCCCCATGGGGAACAGGCATCTGCTAGTCCGGTTCTATGTCTTATGTGCAGCTCTGTCTGTTCGCCCATGGACTATCTCCGCATGGGGAACAGGCATCTGCTAGTCTGGTTCTATGTCTTGTGTGCAGCTGTCTGCTGGCCCATGGACTATCTCCGCATGGGAAACAGGCATCTGCATGTCCGGTTCTATGTCTTGTGTGCAGCTGTCTGTTTTACCATGGACTATCTCCGCATGGGGAACAGGCATCTGCTCGTCTGGTTCTATGTCTTGTGTGCAGCTGTCTGCTGGCCCATGGACTATCTCCGCATGGGGAACTGGCGTCTGCTAGTCCGGTTCTATGTCTTGTGTGCAGCTCTGTCTGTTTGCCCATGGACTAACTCCGCATGGGGAACAGGCATCCGCTAGTCCGGTTCTATGTCTTATGTGCAGCTCTGTCTGTTCGCCCATGGACTATCTCCGCATGGGGAACAGGCATCTGCTAGTCTGGTTCTATGTCTTGTGTGCAGCTGTCTGCTGGCCCATGGACTATCTCCGCATGGGAAACAGGCATCTGCTAGTCCGGTTCTATGTCTTGTGTGCAGCTGTCTGTTTTACCATGGAATATCTCCGCATGGGGAACAGGCATCTGCTAGTCTGGTTCTATGTCTTGTGTGCAGCTGTCTGCTGGCCCATGGACTATCTCCGCATGGGAAACAGGCATCTGCTAGTCTGGTTCTATGTCTTGTGTGCAGCTGTCTGCTGGCCCATGGACTATCTCCCCATGGGGAACAGGTATCTGCTAGTCCGGTTCTATGTCTTGTGTGCAGCTGTCTGCTGGCCCATGGACTATCTCCCCATGGGGAACAGGCATCTGCTAGTCCGGTTCTATGTCTTGTGTGCAGCTGTCTGCTGGCCCATGGACTATCTCCCCATGGGGAACAGGCATCTGCTAGTCCAGTTCTATGTCTTGTGTGCAGCTGTCTGCTGGCCCATGGACTATCTCCCCATGGGGAACTGGCGTCTGCTAGTCTGGTTCTATGTCTTGTGTGCAGCTCTGTCTGTTTGCCCATGGACTAACTCCACATGAGGAACAGGCATCTGCTAGTCCGGTTCTATGCCTTCGATGGACATCTAGTTTGTGTGCAGCTCTGCCTATGACTCCATGTGTCATTCTTCATGGGGTCAAGGCATCTACTTGTCTGCCTGTTTGGACAGCTCTGCCTGTGGCCGCCATGTGTCATTCATCATGGGGTCAAGGCATCTACTTGTCTGCCTGTTTGGGCAGCTCTGCCTGTGGCCGCCATGTGTCATTCTTCATGGGGTCAAGGCATCTACTTGTCTGCCTGTTTGGGCAGCTCTGCCTGTGGCCGCCATGTGTCATTCTTCATGGGGTCAAGGCATCTACTTGTCTGCCTGTTTGGGCAGCTCTGCCTGTGGCCGCCATGCATCCGTTCCACATGGGTCCAGGCATTTGCTTGTGTTCTGGTTCCAGTTTGTCTGGTCTGAACTGTGTCCTGTGTGGTTGTTTGGGTTCCAGCCCTTGTCTGTGTGGACTGCTGGTGCTTGCACCATCAGTCTCTGCAGGTAAGTGGCCAAGTGCACCAGGACCATCCTGGAAGGGGGACCAGTAAGCCCTCGGCTAAGTTCATTCCCACCATCAGGAGCTCTGTGAACAATGGGGCTCACTGAGTCTCTGCCCTCTGGGTTTGGCCCAAGATCAATCTGGTGCACTTGGTCCAGTGGTATTACCTGCCACTGGTCCCTTACCTACTAGTCCAGCTCACTGTCATGTTTTGATCCTGTTGAATGAAGAATTCCGGTTGGTCTTTGTCTTGTCTGATTGCTTGCCTTGTGTTTGTTTGCCTGAGATGTTCTAGGGGTCGGTAGTACCATCGTTAGAACATGACTAGATTATTATTATTATTTTTGCTGCCCCCGGCTTTCATAATATCCCCCATGTAGGCCCCCTGGTAAAATAATGTCCCCCATGGTGTAGCAATTTTTTTTTACTGCCCCCAGCTTTAATTATGCCCCCAATGTAGGCCCCCATCTTAAATAATGTCCCCCATAGTGTAAGATGACGTCACTGATCGCTCCCACGTGGTTACGTCACCACGCATATCGCAGGTCCTGCTCAATGAAGAGAGAAGTGACTGCCACAGCGCGAGCAAGTGGATGAGGTGAGTTTTTTTTAACCCCTAAATGGCCATATACATAAAGTGTATCCGTTTTTAACGGCCGTTAGACGGGTGCACTCCTGTCAATCGGCCATTAAAAATGGTCCCATTGATTTCAATTGGGTCCGTCTGGCGGTGGAAACAGCCAAAAATAGGACATGTCCTATTTTTGGACGGACTCTATTCACTGGCCGTTAAAAGAACGGCCTTGTGAATAGCCCCATAGCGTTTCATTGGTGCTAAAAATGGCCTTCACACGGCCGTTATTCACTGTCGCGTGCATGAGGCCTATGCTGGTAATGTGTTTTTATCAGTATATTGAGCTACAGACGTGGGTTACTTATCTTTATCATGGTTTCCTAATTTGTCCGTTAAAAAATGTTGGCTGTCTGTAATTTTGGGATAAGTTGTCCAGAAAA
The DNA here is from genome assembly GCA_033119425.1 of Bufotes viridis. Taxonomy (NCBI): domain Eukaryota; kingdom Metazoa; phylum Chordata; class Amphibia; order Anura; family Bufonidae; genus Bufotes; species Bufotes viridis. Next base: position 297,861,868 of record CM065590.1, on the reverse strand, counting down.
ATTAAAAATTCTGTTTGGCGGCACCATCAGATCTCCTAGGTATAGGCTTTTATGGAAGTGCCAAGGCCAATTATGTATACAGTTTTATTTTGTTTGTGACCCTGTGACGGGACCCATCACTGCTGTGGCCAGTCATTGGTTGCTGCAGTGGCACGGGTGACTCTCATTCACTGACAAGCCAGAAAAATAAAGCACGGTGAACCTATTAAGGGCTCTTTCACACTGGCGTTTTTGTTTTCCGGCATAGAGATCCGTCGTCGGGTCTCTATGCCGGAAAAATCCTGATCAGTATTATCCCCATGCATTCTGAATGGAGAGAAATCCGTTCAGGATGCATCAGGATGTCTTCAGTTCAGGACCGGAACGTTTTTTGGACGCAGCAAATACCGCAGCATGCTGCGCTTTTTGTTCCGTCCAAAAATCCGGAACACTTGCCGCAAGGCCGGATCCGGAATTAATGCCCATTGAAAGGCATTAATCCGATCTGCTCTAGCTAAACGCTCGCTTCGGCGAATCCAACGCTTAGCTTTTTCTCATTGTTACCATGGCAGCCAGGACGCTAAAGTCCTGGTTGCCATGGTAAATATAGTGGGGAGCGGTATATACCATCCGTGCGGCTCCCGGGCGCTCAGAGTGACGCCAAGCGCCCCACACGCATGGATCACGTGATCCATACGCATGGGGCGCTCTGACGTCATTCAGGAGCGCCCCGGGAGCCGCACGGACTGTAGGTATACCGCTCCCCCGCTCCTACTATGGCAACCAGGACTTTAATAGCGTCCTGGCTGCCATAGTAACCTGAAAGCAATTCGAAGACTGATCAGGATCCTGATCAGTCTTCTAATGCTTCAGGCGACTTGCGTTCTGACGGATCCGGCGGGACGGAAGTGCCTGCCGGATCCTCAGAACGCAAGTGTGAAAGGACCCTAAGCCACAACTGAGCAGGGGCAGCAGGTACGGCTACTTTCACACTAGAGGTTTTGCTGCATCCGGCAGGGTTCAGCAAAAGCGCTTCCGTTCCTGATAATACAACCATCTGCATCTGTCATGAACGGATCCGGCTATATTATCTTTAACATAGTCATTGAAAGTCATGGGAGGACGGATCAGTTTTCTATTGTCAGAGAAAACTGATCCGTCCCCATTGACTTGCATTGTGGGTTGTGACGGATCCGTCTTGCTCCGCATCCCAGGATGGAAAACACGCTGCAGCATGCTGCGGTTTGCTCTCCCGTATAAGAACATAATGTATTTTGGAGCATTCTGTTCTGTTCAGTTACGTTTTATCTCTATTGACAATGAACGGGGACAAAACAGAAGTGTTTTTTTCCGGTATTGAGACCCTATGACGGATCTCAATACTAAAAAATATTAACGCTAGTGTGAAAGTAGCCTAGGTGGGCTTCTTTCCATAGGGGAGGGGGACTGCCCAAAAGGATTTGATAGCTGGACAACTCCAGTGACATGTGCACCAAGGGATGGAGTTGTACTAGAGTAGTCACCCTGGACTGCGCCCTCGGAGGAGCCATGTCCCCGGAAGTGAGAGCGCGGTTCTCACGCCCGGGGCTCCGTGCTGCGCCCCTGACACACTGCCCCCCGCTGCGCCTCCTTATTTACCACGACAGGGCTGCCTGCCCGCTGTGGGCGTGGCCTCCGCGCTCGGCCCCGCCCCCTCGCGCTGGAGCGGCGGCGGCTCTGGATGCAGTCACTCGCTTCGGGCTGTAGCTCTGCACAGAGGGAGACTGAGGAGCAAGCCGTGCGGTACTACCGGGAGCAAGGGGTTAAATGGACCTTCACTGCCCGGGACAGGGCTCAGTGATATCCTCCCTCTGCTACCAGCTCTGCACCTTCTGCTATGGGGAACACGGTGCACAAAACCTTGCCAGGTGAGGCTGCTGGGCATCTCCTCTCGGAAGGGATACTGGTCGGTGAAGGCTAGCCCTATAGGCTGTCATTCTGGGGGCCGAGGAGGCATTCGGTGCAGTCTGCTGGACTATGGGTACCTGCCCAGGACTCCTCGTGTACAGTAGGTAGTAGCCTCGTCAGCCCCTGAGCCCACCTGTTAACGCACGAGCTGGCAGGTAATGGTGGGCGGGTTCACATTCAAGCCCTAACGGCTGTGCCCCGGTTGCTATGGGAGTGTTATCTGTGGAGCGGGAAGCTCGGGCTGCTCAGGTGGCTGCTCAGATGGCTGCTTTGAATCTGTGCTGGGCAGGGGACTGGTGTAGCAGAGCTGGGCACGCTCCCTCATGTTCACTGTGCTGTAAGCTTCAGGGGAGGCTCCATACCTCACAAAAGTGTACTAATCTTAATTTCACTCAATTTACAGTTTATTTTTAGGACATTTCTGGCAAATGGTGCAAGGTTTACCACATAAACCAGTGCGCCATACAATCCAGGTGGCTTCTTCTCATGACAGTCCTTCACTGTATAGGGTCTGGATATGAAATCAGTGAGGACCCCCCTGAGTGTCCCTCTTTTTCATCTGAGGAGCATTATTACACGTACGACCTTTCTGGGTCCTCTCTGTATATTAGACCCTGACTTGCCTAGTAATTCATTATTTGATGCAATTGGGATTTTGGAAATGTCTATATTCAACTAACTAGCGCTCTAACGTGTCTCAGAAAACTAATGAAGTGTATAAATCTGTAGGAAAATGGATCTTTCACACCATGAACCATCAGTGCCCCTCTTTGACCGTCCAAAAAGTTGGGACCAACAGGCAGGCCCCCAATAATCCTGAAAATGGAGGTTCTTTATCCCTCTTTCTGTCATCACAGCGTGTCATGGTAATGGTGTGAATATGTGCCTGTTTTTTGATAGTCGCATGTGGTATCTGTACTGTGTGAACATAACCTAAGGTGGTTTATGTGGATGCGTTTACTAGTGCTGGTGTAGACCTGCTTGTGCGCCGTATTTCTCAAGAAAATGGCGTGCGCTACTGAGCGATGCCACTTAAAACCTTAAAAAAAAAACTCTTGAAAGCCATGACGCTTTTACTGATTAAAATAGTAGTCGCAATTACGTCATAAGACTGGGGTATTTGAATAGTTGCGTCGATCAAGGTCTCATTCCTTAAATTACATTCATTTTTCGGTGGCCTTTATTTCAAAAAATAAAATTTTTAAATTACATGCATTTTTTTCTTTTTTAAGCAATTTCTGAGGGGGGAAAAAATGCTTTTTAAAAAATAAATAAAATAAACTTTCACTGCCCCCCTAAAGAAAGCACCACAAACAAAATGCATATATATTTTTAAAAAAATATTTCGCCATAGATTTTCAAAAGGAAAGACGGCATGAAAACCGCTATGTGTGAACCCGCCCGTAGCGTGACGCCACTCCTGTTTCTGCACCGTTCGCATTTAGTCCTGGCTTAGGGTTGTGGGTAGCTTTCCATTTCGCAGCGGCTGTGATTCCACGTCCTAAAATCCTGTATGGTTATGTGTGACCAGGGATTAGAAAGATTAGCGCTTGCGTCTTCAGGCATCACGACAGACTATTAACCGTTTGTTAGCTGAGAGTCCATCTCTCAGGATGAAGCTGAAACCGCTGGGAGAAACGCAGGGCTGGCTACCATGGGCTGTGGGGAGCTGGCATTCTGGCACCAGCCTGGGAGGATTAGCCATGTGCCCCTATAAGAGGCGACAGATGCCACATTGTCCCAAATGTTGGACAAAGGCACAAAACAGCTGAGCTGCAAAAATAACATGAGCCTAGTGAAGTCAGTCTCCACTTTTACGATCCACCAGGCCGTCTGTACAGCTGGTGTACCTCATCTGTGCCATCAGGATAGGCGGAAGTGCCCGCTTTGGTACTTGCCCTTCATCGGAGCTACATCTTACAGTTGTCAGACATTATAAGGCACTGTCCGTGCCCGCTATATTTGTATTAGTGACGTCTCCTCTTCTATACGTGTACAATAGACCTAAGCAGTATGAAGACAATGAGGACCCCCGGCAGACGGTCTCTGGACGTGGATATTGGGAGCCGTCAGCTGGCCCTCCAGATAAATCCTAGCTGTTATGCCACCGCACTTGAAAGCATTCCGGCTTAACCCGTCAGGCTTTCAAGGGTACACGAGGAATTGAACGTCTGTCAGGAAAGACATTGTTACCATATCCAGTAACTAGGGGCTTGACTCAGTAATTCCGTATCATTTGGCTCCCTCGTGAAGTTTCAGAAGACGTGTGATTTTCTGTCCTGGATTTGTCAAATGGTCAACAGTTTGTACCCAGTCTTTATACCAATGTGATATTGTCGATTAGAATATGGACTGGGAGAAATGCTGCCCTGTGGTGGATAGTCTAAAGATGGCCGAACTCGCAGAGAACACGGCCAATGTGTGTGGGGGGCTCCCTACTATTCCCCCACACGTGATCCTTTTGTTCTTCCAGGAGATAAGCCGATGCAAAAGTGTATGAGGGAGTCGGAAGAGAGAGCTGGCAGCCATTAAAGAGGTTGTCCAGCATCTAAAATGCATGGGCATCTCATACAGGTTATACTTGCCTCGCTCCCAGGCACCCGCTTGGCTCCAGATGGCGGCCGCTGCATCTCTGCACGGGAATGAGCCTCCTTGGCATCACCCGCAATGCTAGGCGCGGTCTGCTATTGGCTGCACCCCATCGTCGACTTTGGAAATCCTATCCGCTTACATTGTGGATCACCTTGCGTAATACTTGGCACGGGTAGCCTTAAGGCTATTCATTTTCCGTGTAACATTATGGGAAGGATAGATTTGTGACACAGACAGATCCATACATGAAATTGCCTTTGCAATATGTTGTGTTATGGACAGGAGAGTACACTGTGCCCCCTGCATACAGGAGCCCTTATATAGGCTATTGGCTACTTGGATTACTTTTCCTATGTTTTTTCTTTCTTTCTTGTGTCCTGTCCTATTTATGCGGAGTTCACGTACAACCATTCTTAAATGTGGGCCTGCATCGCTCTTGGAGGCGCTCATTTGGGCTTTTCTTGTCGTGTTTACTGCCAGTTCTCTGAGGTTTTATGGTCTGCCATGCTTTTTTTTTTTTTTTTTTTTTTTTGCAAAAAGTCATTAATTAACTGAATCCCCTGCAGGCCATTGAATGACTCTGTGGTGAGCATGATGTCTGTATAGAAATTGCAGTATCTGGACGCAGTCGACAGCACTTGAATATTTCTCCTGCAGTTAGTGTATTATACAATGTATTCATAGACGTAGAGAAAGAAGTGATTAACATTTTCTCCGGACATTTCTGTTCTCCTAGACCTTGATCTCCTATAAACAGAACAATTATCAGTCCCTTCTATATAATGATTGATCAACCAGTAGTGATACCATCAGACAGGTTGTTACTTATGACCAAATAGGTGCAGCGTTAAAGGGAGTCGCCTCCAAAATCATATCGCTCAATATAGAGTAGGTGCCCTGACACATAACTCTACCTTTCTAGTGAAAATGCGGTCTTCCAATTCTGAGAAATGCTTCTTTTTATTTTTATCAAATACGTTTTCGGTGCACTGTGGGTGGGGCCACTTTGTTTGGAGCACCCGGCGTCTCTAAAGTCTTGGGGACTGTCAATAAAACAAGTTGGGGAGGCACTAGATGGCACTACTGGTGGAGCAATGGTGCCTCAAATGGCGCAGCCCCACCCCTGGTGCACCGAAAGCCTTAGGCCTCATGCACACGGCCGTTGCCCGACCCGAGTACACCGGATCCACAATACACGGGCACCGGCTGTGTGCACCATGCATCACGGATTTGGACCCATTCACTTGAATAAGTCCGCAATCTGGGAGATGCGGAACAGAAGCACGCTTTCTGTCCGTGCCTTCGCACCGCTAAAAAATTAGAACATGTACTATTTTTTTTTTACGGTGCAGACGGATCACGGACCCATTCAAGTTGAAGGAGTCTCGATCCGTCCCGGCCGCCGCACGAACGTTGCCCGTGCAAATTGCGGTCCCCAATGCACGGAACGGGCATGTTGATGAGGCCTTATCTGGATAGAATGAAAAGAAGCTTTTCTCAGAATTAGAAGAGCAGATTTTCACAAGAGAGGCATGCTTAGGTTTTTCTACCTACCTTACACGCTTGTATGCTTACTTTAACACAGATTTTTGGAGGTGACAGACTCCCTTTAAAGTGGTCATTAAAGGGATATTCCCATCTCTCTGGGCGTACCATCATTTTATCATCCGTAGGGCCTCTACTACTACACATGACCATATCCGTGTCTGGAATATGGATGTGGTCTGTTCGCATCCTGCAATATCCTATTTTCCCGGGACCCACTGCAAAAATGGATAGAAAATGTCCTATTCTTACCATATCGACCAAACGGGCACAGACAGCACAAGGATGACTTTTTTTTTTTTTTTTTGCAGTCCCATAAAAATGAATGGGTCCGTGTGTGTCAATTGGACACAGACCAACAATACGGTAGTGTGCGTGAGGCCTGAATCACAGTGCTGGTATAGCACAAATAATCCGATGGGGCTTGGCTTTCTTAAATGAACATGTGGTGAGCACGCACCGCACCTGCGTGGTACTGTTGTATTAAAGAGAGGTGAATGCGCCAAAAAGAATTTGATCGCTGTGTGCGTGCCTATGCAATTACTTTTTAAATGGGACATTGGTATGGGTATGGAATTGGTAAGGTTGTAGATGGGCATGACTACTGCCACTGATGAATGTAAATTGCTTCAAAGCACTCGAAGCTCGCACAGTATGCATATGGGACATATCCAGGCAAGAGAGCAATATGATAGTCCCTTAGACCATCAAGACTGGATAGTTTTAAATGGGTTTTCCTGGCTTCTGATATTGATGACCATCAGTATCCGATCAGTGGGGGCTGACACTTGGCACCCCCCCACCCATCTGCTATTCCCTGCTGCCTCCGGCACCAGAACAAGCGCTTTGAATGGAGCCAGAGTTACAGCATGTCCCTGGTTATTGCAGCTCTGCTCCCATTCAGTGAATGTGACCCTGCTCAGCCACTACATTGAACAGAGCTGTGCTTCTGGCTGTGTGCAAAGTGAGTAAGTAAATCGGTGGGGGTGAGGGGCGTCAGACCCCATCAGTCACATACTGTTCACCTATCTTGAGGACAGGTCATCAGTATCAGGAGCCTGGTCAATCACAATTGGAGCTGTCTTCTGGACATGTTGTGGTTGGCATAGTGGGGGATAGAGGCTGAGGACACCATAGTCAAGTCTCACCCGCAGACAATAAGGGGGAAGCTGAAAAAATCCTAAAGGCTATGGGGCATACACCGTGCTTAGTCACGTGTCTATTGGCATAGGATGTGTTGAATTTATAAAGAGGTGCACATCTAAGGCCTCTTCATCCACCACAAGCTAAAATATAAATGAAATGAAAATTATGAATATGTAGTAGTTTTATTCTCACCTCGCCTTCTTACATACGTAACAGTTTTACTTATGCAATGGCTTGATCGTTGTAAGTAGATGAGCTTTTCTTATGTAAGGAGGATGTGCACGCCCTTTACGACAACTTTACCAGGTCATAATTAATGTATTGTCTTACTTCACCACTATAAATTGATAGTTATATTGTACTAGTTCATGAACTTTCGGATTATATCATGAACTGTAATTGCTTCAGAAGTATTTGAACTCCAATAACTTCTTCCAGATGTTAAAGGGATTGCAGTATCCTTCAGCATGCCCCAGTCCTTATACTGGTGTCCTCTAGGTGGTGGCCCATAGTCTAGAAATGGAAGAAGTTGGCCTCACAAAATTATAAAAAAAATCAATTTATACCTTTCTGCATGATGTCATTTTGTTCATGGTCCGGTATTGCAGCCCGGTGGTAGTCATCTGTGGAGGAAAAGACATGTTACTTGCCAAGGAGCTGGGTTTTGTTAGTTCTCTGTCCTTTGAGAAAACCGAACCTGTCTGATACCTATTAAACTGAACCGTATGGAAGTCAGGCATAGCCGTCTTATTGTAAATATCCTGACACCTCTAATGATGTAAAATGAAGCTGCAGTATTACCACGTGGAGGAGATGCCTCCAGACGTTATGTCCTCCAACACTCCGAATACAGAGCAGATGGTTAGAGCAAGGACCCCTTCCAACCTCTCCTCCTTCTGGGTGGAATATGAACATTACTGAATAGATAAGTAAATGGCATTGGCCGTACAGTAGACTTGCATAACTGAATGTTCAGCAACCATATACATGTTGGTCCATATTGGCCATCAGTCTTTCACATTTTTTATAAACTGTCAATGACTGGACAGAAGGACGAATGATTTCTCTGGGAAAGATGGTTTGCCGACTAGTGAATATTGGATGGAAATTTTACATAGTCAACTTCTCTTCCACATGATGATTGGTAACGATCAGCTAAAATAATTGTTCCTTGTTAAATTCCATCCGGCGGTTGACTTTGTGGTTTACATTCGTTTTAATAAAGTTTAGACTAATATGGCTACTGTAAAGGGGTCCTCCGGGCTTTTCTAAAAATCCTAAAGTCTTGAGACCCTATAGAGCAGGTATGGCCAACCTGCAGCTCTCCAGCTGTTGCAAAACTACCACTCCCAGCATGCCTGGACAGCCTACAGCAGGGCATGGTGGGAATTGTAGTTTTACAACAGCTGGAGAGCAGCAGGTTGCCAGCCCTGCTATAGGGGAAAGATAATTTCCTCTGCTACATAGCCCTCCGCCGTGCCTCCCCACAATGTCACCTTTGCACTTAGACTGTAACCTCTTGCACTAGGGTTCCAATTGGATTTGTTCTCGAGTCTTGGCGGGACAACCCTCTTTATGGTGGACTGCATGGAAAGTATTATCTTAGTCTTCCCCACTAGATGGCACATATATTTGCCAACCTATGCTGCATCCCATAACAATGGGCAATGCATTATGCCACGCCTGTTTAACTGACACAGTGATGTAATAAGATGACTATAAAGAGATACATACTCTGTGATAGTTCAGAGCTGCATTCATAGTTCTGCTACCTGTCATTGGACACGTTCAACAAACTTGACAACAGACCTCCATCAGACGGCTCAAAAAGCTTTATTGCCTACAATTAAATGTGCTAACCTGTTGTGGATAGTGATGGCTTATGACTGCGGCCGCTACAGGTCAGCACATGATGGACCGGCATTGGTAGAACAAGACCTGGGAAAACCTGGGGAAAAGTAGTCTATATTTGTCCTACAAAGACATGATGGCACATCAGACTGCAGTGGTGGCGCTGCGTTTCCTTTATCTTGCTAATAATTAGTCTTTGAGAACGCTTTGAGCTTATGTTCTGGGGATTTCCTCCGTCCCCGATGGTTCGGAAAGTTACTTAAAGTGGAGACATAGTGTGATTGATGTAAGCAGCTCTCTGCTACCGAGGTTCCTCTGGGTTTTCTTAGTGTGTTAATGATTCACGAGCTACGGTTTGAAGATAATCAGCCATGAATATTCAAGGTCTTAGTTCCCAAGCTACTATCCTCACTACGGATGAGCGAATCTACTTCGGATGAAACACCCGAAGTCGAGTCGCATAAAACTTCGTTCCAGTATTGTGTGGAACAGGAGCTCCGTACAGTATTAGAATGTATTGGCTCCGATGAGCCGAAGTTATTGCGAGACTTCGGGTAATAACTTCATATATTAACTTGTACTGTAAAAAAACGCTTGGCGCCGAACCCGAGTTTTTTACAGTACAAATTAACTTATGAAGTTATTACCCGAAGTCTTGCGAGACTTCGCTAAGCAATAACTTCGGCTCATCGGAGCCAATACATTCTTATACTGTACGCTCCTGCTCCGTACAATACTGGAACGAAGTTTTATGCGACTCGACTTTGGATGTTTCATCCGGAGTAGAATCGCTCATCCCTAATCCTCACACGTAACACCTAGATGTGTAAATGTATAAATATATATCTTTCGTAAGATTTTTTTTTTTTCATTTGATATATATATATATATATATATCAGTATATTACAGGCTTGAGAAAGGCTCTAGCTTCTGCCCAGCAGTGTAGTATTGTAAATAGTAAAGCCCTTGCCCTGCTTGATCCATGCACTCATTCGGCAGTGCTATAGCTCTAAATGAGTCTTTTGAACAAAAATGATGTAATTCCCGGTTTGTAGGACATAATTTATGGAAAGTGACAAAGCACAAATAGTTTTGTCTTCTTCATCTCTCTTGGTGCGTCAGAGCGCATCATGTCTTGTACACTATGCCCTCGCTTCATGATATAACCAGGCCAGAGAGCAGGCTGAAAGACAAAGAGGACCTTTTTATGAATTTTTGCCAGGGGACTTGTCATAAAATGTCGTCACTTGAGTATTACGGTACTTTGTAAACATCCCAAAGTTAATTAGCGGGAAATCCTTTCCTCTGCCCAAGACTGGAGATAACACGGATCGCTGCACTGCCAAAGAGCAAATGCGTTTCAGACAAAGCTGTAGATGTCTGGACGCCTGTGGTTTTCAATGGGGATGACTAGGTCGGCACTATATGTACCACAGCAATAGCTGCCTGCTGGGAAGCTGGGCTTGGTAGAACCTTGCACTGCAAAGGATGCATTGACAGGGAATCTCCAGGGAACAATGGCCCCAAGGCACAATCCGTGATGGAGAAGGAAACCGTGGTTGTGTAGGTGCGTGGCGCTGGTGGCATTGTGGCGCATTTGAGGACTACCTGAATTTGGGAGTCTTGTGCGCACCATGCTAGGACCGGATTTCTCTCATCATACACATGAACTGGGAAATAATGACTCGGTCCAGCTCTTCTTCACCATTCTAGTTGTCTTTGGCAAAATGGCCTGGACTATGTTAACAGAAAAAAAGAATCCTGAGTTTCTGCGCGGTTTCACTGCGCTTCTTGTGGCCGGTTTTCAAAAAGTTACTGATGATGAACTGAAAAAAATCTAAACAAATGACTATTACAGTAGATCAATTCTTCTTAAAAATGACCCAAAGCTGGAAGACCAAGGGGCCCATTCAGCCTAATATATCAGTATTCCCAGAAAACCTCTGCAGCTTCTCTTTGCATTTTGTACTGCAGTGGTGGGAAGAGGAGCTTCAGCGAGTCCGTTCCACTGGTCTGGATGGGATTGTTTGGCTGGGCTGTAGAAACATGTCTGCCAATTCCCCCTTGGGGCTCATGCTCTTGACCGGTGGCAGTTTAGCGGATACCGGCCGCGTTCATTCTGCATTTTGTGGAACGGAACAGCTGGATAGGACAATAATAGGACTTGTTCCTATGGACAGGGAATGCACACAGTCATTTCCGTTTTTTTGGGGCCTCCCCTGGAACAGACACCTTTAAAAATGCATGAGCCCTTGAAGCCAGTATTTGTTTTATCACCCGGGGTACTCGGACAAAGACAGGCAGCAAGTTCTCGTATTATAGAGGACATGGCTGTCTTGGGAAATACTTCTCGAGTATTTGTACTTGGAACTCTGCATTGTGCTGTTCCTCTGTTATTCCCCCTCCCCAACCAGTAATACCTAGTTGTAACTTTACTCCTAAGTTTCTAGGAGGAATAACAGAGGAACAGCGTAGAAAAGATGCTCCCAAATGACTGTTTTTTTATGGGTAAACCTGACGAGTGACTTCTTCCGCACCTTTCTGCTGCAGGCGGCACAGGAGAGTCTTCCCAGTACCAGGGATGATATAGCCAGCTTTCCTTTCCTTGGCGGGTCTGTTTCTTTGCCATTTGAACTCCCACTCAACTCATGGTAATGAAGTAAATCTAGGTCATCTTCATTTTTAAAAATAAACATATCGAGTGCGGAGTGTCTTCAGGGGAGGGGTGGGTACAAGGTGTGTGTATGGAGCAGCATTTCTCAGTGCCTCTTATAAAACCAGTGTGAGGTGGGAGAGTCCTTCCTGTTTTTAGACTTGGCGCAAAACAAACTTTCCAAAACGCCTGTTGGGATAAAGGGGGAGGAAGCTGTCAGCGTCCCGAGCAGTTATGGAATCGGTTCTTTTTTCTGATCTCTCAATATCTGGATGTGGGTCGGCCTGTTTTATGGAGGCTGACACATTCCCACGTGAAACCTTCAGCAGCAGAGAACAAAGCTCTGACCTTGATGGACACAAGTTATTGCTGAATGAAAACACCTTCTCATTACGGCCAGAGAAGCTCTTCTGGAAGGAAAGGAAATGAAAAGGAAGGGCACTCAGCTCCAAAACGCACAGGCACACACAAGTCTTGACAAAGGGCTGGGGAAAAAAAAAATCATCTATATACTTTTTTTTTTTCAACTTAAAGGGGTATTCTGGTTGTTACACGTTATCCCCTATCCACAGGACCCACGTAGATTAGGAGAATCCGCCATCTCCGGCTGCACAGGGGATACAAGGCCCCATTCTTGTGCATCGGGGATAACTTCTTACGACTGGAATACCCCTTTAAGGGTAATTATTCAACTTTCTTTTTTTCTTGCCCTAATCTATTTTTTTATTTTTTTTTATGTTGGTGTAGGCATGAGGACTAATTGTATTTTAGTGGCACCATTTTGGGGTACATATACCTTATTATTTGACGTGTTTATTTTTGGGGGGAGTGTATATATATATTTGCACTTTACAGTGCAGCATGACTAGTGTGTGACCTTAATTTCCAGTCATCCCCCCCCCCATTTGCCGACTGGACGCTATTGTGGTTTCTGTAAGCCGGCGAATACCTGGCGTGTACATTAGGAGGTTTCCAGCGCACGTAGACACAAAGGCTGATGTGAACAGCCACCAATGTCTTTTTCCACCCTAGGCAGTGCCCTATGTAGCAGCCCTGTCCTCCCAGAGCATTCTTCCCTCACCGTATCCATTATCTGCAGGGAAGAAATCCCGTTACTCCTGGCTGTATCCAAAGAAAGATTCATCAGGAGCTGGCGGATGGGCAGAATAACCTGGTGCCAGTCGTGTACAGCGTGTGCTCCCAGCTCCCAGTTGTCTCCTGTCATTTTCTAGATACAATTTATTTCGCTGTTTGCTTTTGGCGAGACAGTTATAACGTAGCAAAGTACTTTGTTGCTAAGTGACATTAGAAGAACGGATCTTGCTCCTCCAGAAAGATGCCGCCTCTATTCCTACATGTGAATTACTGCAATACCGTGTATTGGAAGTGTTTAGCTGTATTTTCTATATGTTGCATGTCATTATTGCCTATAGTATGACGGACACGCACGCTATTCGGAAAGTGTGGTGAACTAGGGGGTGACTCTGCTCATATATAGATAGATTGTTCATTTTGGCAAATATTATATACGCACACCCTAGTGAGGCAATTCAGTGTTAGACTACGTTCACACTAGTGTTATTACTGGATCTGGCAGGGTTCAGCAAAAGCGCTTCTGTTACTGATAATACGACCATCTGGATCCGTTATGAACAGATCCGGTTGTATTATCTTTAACATAGCCAAGATGGCTCCGACATGAACTCCATTGAAAGTCAATGAGGGACGGTTTGCATTATTGTTGGCAGCACATCCCAGTTTACATGAGGGCATGTGATCAATGACATGAGCGTTGGCTGGATCAGCGTCTGATCAGGATTAAGCAATCATATGGACAGAAAGCTGATCAGGACTGCTGTTTATCAGATTTGCTCAGATTTTTCATACAGCAGTCTGTCATTGACTTGCACAATTATTAACCCATTTCGACAGCCGAGCATGCAGGTAGACACTACCAGTGTGGATTATTTGGAGGAAAAGCCTTGTATTTTGCCTGCTTTAGCCCATAACGCAGTGAAGTGTAACCAGGAGAAGACTGGCCTTGATCTCTCCCGTTCTGTAATATACGTTGCTTCAGTCCTGCTGAGGAAAGCTCCCGGCTGTCTGGCTTGTGAACAGGACTGAAGAATGAGGAGAGGGCAGGACATGATGGAGGCCACCCTGGTGGAGGGATGTGCTTTACCCAGAGCCGTGCCAGGATATTCAGTAAATGACTGGGATCCTTGCCATTCTAACCTCACTAACTGGAGATGTTTGTTTCCTTCTTAAGACCATAGACACGTCCATGTGTATATAGACGTCTTGCTTTGTACTCTGGTTTGTTTTATTTTCTGTACTTTTATCATTCATAGGGATGTGAAAAATTGCATTATTCGGGTTTAAATCTCTGCCTTGTTCTGGAGGTAAGGTATGGCTTCATAAATCTATGTGGGTGCTGTATTGCAGCTCTATAGATCTTGGAGGTTTTACAGAATGTGTGTGCATGAACTCTTATAGTTAGTAGTAGTGCTAGGCGATATGGGTGAAAATCTATATCGCGATATTATTTGAAGGATGTTCAATATAACGATATATCACAATATATTATTTTCTATAGGGAGGGGGGGCTTTTTTATTTTATTTTATGTTTTACTTTTTATTTACTAACTATTAGCCCCCTTAGGGGCAAGAACCATTGTCCTATTCACCCTGATACAGCTTTATCAGGGTGAATAGCATCTCACACTCTCCCTGCTGCCCTGTGCTCTGTGCACACAGCAGCAGGGAGCTGACCATGGCAGCCAGGACTTCAGGAGCGTCCTGGTTACCATGGTAACTGATCGGAGCCCCAGCATTACATTGGTGGCAGTTTCTGATCGGAGCCCCAGCAATAAAGTGGAGGGGAGAGGGGACCCTATGGACACTGCCACAAATTATTTAATACTGTGGCGGTGGGGAGGGGGGCCTGCAATTAATATAATACTGAGAATAAGGGGTGTAGAAGGGAGGGACTGTGGCCACTGCGCCAGCAATGAATATAGTTAATGCTTTATACAAACGTAGCCTGCGTGTGCCGGCCATATCCCATACCCGGCCTCTGACTGCGCACTGCGATGTGCCGCAATTAACCCGCAGCACGCAGTCATAGAGGCCGGGTATGGGATATGGCTGGCACACGCAGGCTACGTTTGTATTTAAGCAGTCATAGGTGCTGGGTATGGTAATATACTTGCCTTTCCTGCAGGGTGCGTGGCTGGCTGGCGTCCGCAGGAGACGGACTGCATCTTCTTCCCAGCATGCACTGGGAGGGACCTGACGTCCCACACAGCATCAGCCAGCGCGCTGACTGTGTGTGAACACAAGGCCCTGTAGCGGGGAGTCAGGAGGCCACGGAGTGGTGAGTGAGAAGCTGCTTCAATTCACTACTGCTCCGTGGTCATCTATTGCGATATGGCGATATAGCTAAAGTCTATATCGTTGCCCGAATTTATGGCGATATTATCGTATATCGTTTATATCGCCCACCCCTAGTTAGTAGTATATCTCCTATACTAAACTTGCTACAAAAACAGAACAATTTGTGGCAGTGATCTTTTTATTACCGTACATACATGGACGCATACATAGGTTTAGAAGTAAAGCTATAGATATTTATTTTCTTTGGGTAAAAAGTATGAATAATAGCTCAGGCTACAAAGTGCCTTCTACCCCCTGGATAGATTCTTCTGGGCATGACTCATTTTAATTGCACATTTCAGAAAGGCGGTAATATCCTGTATGGTATTCTATATAGACCGCTGAAACGTTCCAGTCAGTTGCTTGGTGATTTTCGGCACTCTGCTGTCAAACAATCATTGAGCAAGTGAAGGTGCGGGTCATATTTGTGAGGACCCGCCTGCTTATTACCGACGACTAGCCAGGCATCACAGTCTGCTGGTGGCTTGAAGTTCATGATAAAAAATCTACTGACCAGAATGGGTTTAAATACAGCCCAGCGTATCATTACAGCGATTACTTTTACCTTGGGTATCTTCTCCACAGTTTGGGTTTGGATTACAAAATTTGCCTAAATAGTAAACCCAAATTAAAGGGTTTATTCAGGACTAAAGGTCCCTTTAAACGGGACAAGAGAGCAGGTGATTATCGGGAAAAAGCGTTCCTTCCCAGCAAGCGCCTGCTCACCGGTGAAGGAGACCGCTGCATTTACTTGCAGCGATCTACTCCACAGTATGGGGAGGAGCAGTCGCTAATGCCATTGCTTATCCCCATGCAGACTCGTTTGCCAAAAGCCGAGCGTGATTAGACAGCACAATATGCTGCCAGCAAACGATGATTTAGGTGTCCGCACAAACCATTGTGTTACCTGATGAACAAGCTTTTCGTGGTAATCGGTGGCACCTCTACACCACCAGATAATCTCTAAGGCCTCTTTCACACTTGCGTTCTGAGGATCCAGCAGGCACTTCCGGCCTGCCGGATCCGTCAGAACGCAAGTCGCCTGAAAGCATTAGAAGACTGGTCAGGATCCTGATCAGTCTTCGAAATTCTTTCAGGTTACCATGGCAGCCAGGACGCTACTGAAGTCCTAGCTGCCATGGTACTCCGCAGCAGTGTACTCACCTGCGCTGCGGCCGCTCCTTCATGACGTCACAGGTACCCGCGGCGCATAGATCAATGCGCTGCCCGGACCTGTGACGTCATGAAGGAGCACCGGGGGCTGCAGCGCAGGTAAGTACACTGCTGCGGAGTACTTACCATGGCAGCCAGGACTTCAGTAGCGTGGTGGCTGCCATGGTAACCGATCGGAGCCCCAGCTTACACTGGGGCGCCGATCGGAACGGCTGCTGTGCATGCGCAGAGCTAAACGTCTGATCCGGCGATGCGACGTTTAGCTTGGTTCCGGATCCAGATTAATGCACTTCAATGGGCATTATTCCGGATCCGGCGTTACGGCATGTCTTCCGGATTTTTGGATGGAGACAAAAAAACATTGACATACTGAACGGAAGGCATCCTGAACGGATTTCTCTCCATTCAGGATGCATTGGGATAATCCTGATCAGTATCTTTCCAGCGTAGAGCCCCAAGGACGGAACTTTAGGACTGGAAAGCAAAGACGCAGATGTGAAAGGGGCCTAGCAAGTGTTCTGATGAATGTATGTTAATATTTATCTGGCTGATTCTTAGCCTGTGTAAAGCAGCATTAAAGGGGTTATTTCATGATTTTTGTAAAAAATGATGATCGCACATCATATATAGTACATGACAATCTCTTTCTAACAAAGCTAGAACCAGCCCTGTACCTCACGTGGATCCAGAGATCTTCCCATTCATTGCTCCGCTAGATTTATATCAAGCTGGCATCTCAAGGGGAGTGTCTTTTCTGCTGCAGCTCAGGGGGCGTGTCCAAGCTCTACCTATCACAGCTCAGGAGACAGCTGGAGGATGAAACTGAGCATGTGCAGCCATTTCAGTGAGCAGGTCAAAGAAGTAAGATAAAAACAAACAGCAGGTGGCGCTATACAGATACATTTTATTGAATAAAAGTGGATATACAGAATTTTTACTTACATGCAATTATAAGTATTCAGATCCAGGTGCTGGTTTGAAAACTGTAGAATATTTTTCGTGGGATAACCCCTTTAACTTGTTGATGACGTATCTAGGTCATCAATATCAGATCAGTGGAGGTCTGACTCCCGGCACCCATGCCAATCTTCTGTTTTAACTGGTTGCAGCATAAGAAATGGCCAAAGTACACAGATCCTTACACTTTGTAGAAGACTTTCCTGGTTACTACAGTCCTAGAAATATACAAAATACCTGAGCTTGGCTTGTTTCCACTTTCTTCTCCTGGGTAGGGGTTAGATAAATATATTAACTGCCCTGTGATTTGACAATGTAGTCCACAGCAGCCCACAATTATGCAGATTTGGCAAGATGTCTGTCTCTCCAACCCCCCCACCGCCCATTTTATTTCAGTTCTAACTGTTAGATAGGTGGGGAGTCCTACTGCTGAAACCCCCACTGATCACAAGAACAGGGGCCTCGTATCCTGCGGGGTTCCCATTAAAGAATGGGGCAGGTTGGCCGCCCTATCTCTATGGCGAAGTATAGCTCTCGGGTTTTTCCGGCAGGTCCCATTGAGATGAATGGAGCTGCAGCATTCATTTCAGAGCACTCTGTGGGATACGAGCCCCCCATGCACATGATTAATGGGGGTCCCAGCGGTAGGACATCCTAGTAATCTAATAGTTTTCCGTTTCCTGTGCAAATAACCATGATACCCCACTTAATGTTTAAGAAGATTTGGAGGAGGTCGAGGCTAAATAGCTGGTATTGCAGGAGGTCAAGACCACACACCCAGACTGTAATTTCTTGATATGGCGATGAAATTACTACAAAGTCTAGATGTGTCAATTTTCATTGTCAGATCAACTATGAATTGCATCTTATCCACATCGATTTGCGGATGAAAATTTTTAGAAGACCTAAAGATGTGAGATCTCTGTTTCTGCACATGGGAATTTCCACATTACGATGAGCATTCGTGACCATCAAAGTTACTTGAACCAACTGCAAATACAAAGGCCCCTTCCAGGCTTTAAAGACGCTTTGGGCGATATCTCGAAAGCATGCCATTGCAATGGTTTATTGAGCACTTACAAGTGCCATGTGTGACGTGGATCGCCTGGGAATGGGAGTTGTGAGCAGACGAATACCTGCCGTACTGTAATTGCAATAGGTTACTTCTGGGGAGTTTTCCAGCATGACTAAGTGTGAATCACTCATTTATTAGGATGGAGATGTAAGAATACTGTAACCTGTAACTAATTTCAAAAGAGGACACTTATGTCATTTCTAGCCTTAACTGGCAGTCCAATGTCTGCTGCAGTGATTGGCGTCTGTCCAGTGTACCCGCATTTCAGTGCACAGCCTGTTCAGCCCCTAACCATGCTGGAACCTGATGGTAATGCCCCTTTGTTTTATTGTGGTAGGCACCCTTATCTAGGGAGAAGCCAGTAGCTGTTTTATGTGAAGGTGGCCTAATGGGAATATTTACTTAAATGTACAAGTGCTCCCCCAAGTTACACTGGTTGTCAGAGAACGGAAAAAGTATGCTGGAGTCCATAACTCTATGGAGAACTAATTGGTTCCAAAGTCCCAAAATGTCGCCCCAACATCAGACAATGAAGAATAAAGAAAAACAATCCGTTAACTAAGATGGTGCTTACATATAACCTCCAGAAGTAGCTGCTGCCAGCTGTAAAGGACCATCTATGATGAGGACAGGGGCTTCTTTAAGGTCTACCAGGAAAATAGCGTGGCGCTGCCCTTTCCAGGGTACATAGGAGCATCTCATCCTGAGACGGGTTGTATGACTCCCTTTACAAGCATGGGCTATCACATTTATTACCTGTACATACTGATAGTTACAAAACAGCTGTTTTTGGTGACAACTACTGTTGGCAATTTTCCTAGAATCTAAAAACCGAGAGTGTGTCTTGCCCTTCAGTTCTTACCAGTAAACACTGGAAAATATTCATTAGTTAGAGGACTAAAGTGCCATGGCGGACAACCTGTCATATTACTGTTATTTAGCACCTGCACACAGTTCATTTCTTTCCCACCTGAAAGATGTCTTCTGATGCGTGATCACAGCGTGCTTGGACAACCAGTTGGGTGTTACGAGAAATAGTTTGTCTTCTCTTAATCATATCCCTTGATGTGTCTGGCAAGAACAAGAGAATTTCCTACTTTCTACTGTAATATAATGCCAAAGAGATTTTCTGAATGCAAACACAGTTTTTTATATACAAGGTGACCAACTGGTTGATGGAGTAGACAGTGTTTTAGAGGAAATGATAGAGATCACTATAGTTATAGAAAGTCTGGCAACGCTCCACCGGTAAGATGTGTGGGAGCACATTAACCTCCGCACTTGGGACACCTTGAAAGACTTCATTTATTGCCCGCCTGAAACATGGCCTATAGATGACTTACAGGGAAAGGTGGGTTTAGCCCTTTTTTGCTACCCCCTGAATGTTCTGTAATCTGGGTACTTGGTTGGCAGAGCATTATGACAATAGAACATTTTATGTAAGGGGGTTATCCCCGCGAGGTACAAGAAGGTAAAAATGGAAGCATTCAGCAGCTACCTGAGTGTTTGGTTTGGGTCAAGACTAGAGATGAGTGAATTTCCGCTTATGAAATTCGTTTACGCTTTGTTTGGTGGTAAAAGCAGAATTGCGTAATGGATTCTGTTACCACGGACCATAAAACAGTTCTATAACCGAATGCCTTTAGAGGCATTCCGCTATTCATTCCGTCATAATAGAAGTCTGTGGGATCCGTCCCGTGTCCGTTATGCAGGGGAGTGCTCTCATTCTGTCATAGAATTGCCTTATGATCCGTGGCATCGGAATCCATAACGCAATTCTGCTTTTACCACCAAGCGAAGCGTGAATGAATTTCATAACATGTCTCTAGTCAAGTCACAATGGGTAATGTTGAACTCCCCCGCTACTGAAGTAGATTCTTGAGGAGGAATTCACATGGTTATTGGAGACAAATGGCAAGGCAAATTACAGAACAGGAGAAAGACTGGTATGCAAGGTGTAGAATGGGCTAATGGTAACATTTTCCCTAAACAGTGCATTTTTATACCCAGGATGACAGACATAGCTTAAAATGCCACTGTCTACTGCAGTACATTGACTTCAATGGTTCAGACATGACATCAATACCTTATTATTCATGTACATGACGACATCAGAACATTATTATTCAAATACATGTTAACATCAAAACTTTAATATGCATAAGAGGCACTGCACCTCTTGGTCTACTTAGTGAATCAAGAATTACTATCCCGTTCAGCATATAAATACCGACTATATTCCCTAAAAGCCATAAACAATAACCTTTGATCCGGCTTCCTCCTTCTCTCATACTTGTTAAAAGAATACAGTGCCTTGAAAAAGTATTCATACCCCTTGAACTTTGTTTGCCTCGTGTTTTTTCACATTACACCAACTGATATATTTTATTGAGATTTTATATTATAGACCAACAGAAAGTGGCAAGTATGTGTGACGTGAAAAGAAAATGATACATGCTTTTCAAATCTTTAATAAATAAAAATCTGGGAAGGGAGTTTCCCCTAGCAGCACTGTACTTGAGCATTGCTAAAGAGAGTAGGGGCACGCAGTCCCCCAAGATGTTGGGCTCGTTTTCTTCATTAATTGGAATCTACCTATGTAACCAGTGATATTTCTTTTTTTAAATGAAATAAAGATATGAAGGTGTTTTATCTATATGACAGAATGACTCACTAAGCCGCAGTAGGAATTTTATCTTTGAAGTCCTCATGATTGACTTGATAGAAAGTCCATCTTCTGAGCGCTGAAGATGCCTTTGAGTAACTTACAGAGGCAGGCTTCCAGACTCCCTGCCTTATAAGTCCACTATTAGGGTTGAGCGAATTGGGTTTGGATTGCTGTATCTGACCCCATTCTTTTAAAAACTGTTAAGAATATCAGCCCTGTCCTACTGTAAAATGTATTGCTTCTGCCACTTCGTCTCGCCTCTCACATGTCACTAAATTTATTCACATAAGTTACTGTATCAAAATATGAAGCTGAACTCTGCTTCGTTAATAAAGCATGAAGTAGAGTTTGGCTTCGTATTTCGATAGATATTTTGATAGAGACGAGACCATGTAAGTAAGTCTGGTAATATTTGTTGAATCTTCCGAAAGACCTCCAAGGAGGCAATACATTTTACAGTAGCACGGAACTAATATTCTTAAGTTTTTAAAATAATCTGGTTTGGATACAGAAATCCAAACCCGATTTGCTGAACCCTTTCCCTGCCTAACTGTCCTGCTGACAGCAATAAACGTGATAGCCCTGCTAGTTTAGTGGTCTTTTCCCAGAAAACATTGGGGATTGGCACTGCCAGCGCTTAGTGCTGACCATAGGTTTACAGTAACACCGCGCACTCCTGTCAGTGCAGACTGCTGCATCCCTGCTCATGTCTTTTCAGCGCTAAGAGACACACTGGGAAGACTCAGAGAGGAACAGGGCTGCTGTGTTGTGTCCTGGCAGTAAGTATGCTATATTCATGTACACGCTCTTTACTGTGATCGGTAACTAAGAGAGAAGCACCGGGAAAGCTAACCTGGCAGAGCTTGCCATGGTGAGTGCTGACAGCAAGGATATAGGGAGGCAGGGGCTACATGTAGCAATGGTTTTGTGTGCAAGTGCTTGATGCACAGAGCCGTGTCTGAATTATACACCTCTTCTTCTTTTTGAGAAGCTATCATTATTAGGCTAGTTTCACACGGGATGTATGGTGGATCCTCTTATCTATAGACAGAGGTAATATCATTACAGGCAGGATTAGAATGACAGATAAGCAGGTAACTGCAGTAAAGTGATCTGGATAGACAGAGTGGTGGTGGCTATTATTATTATTATTATTATTATTATTATTATGATAATAATTATTATTCTATATATATATTTTTATATACAGATATTGACTGGGAAAATTAAACATAGCATCACCAAAATTCTTTAAATATATTTAAACAATAGGTCATTTTCTGATGACACATTTCCTTTAAGGTTGGGGTTTGTGCAATGTGATGGGCTGATGCACATCATCTTCACTCCCTACTCCTTGCCTTGAGGTTAGTGTAATAAACACTGCCAACATGGCGAAGCTGTCTGATAGCGAGAGGGAGCGCCCCATTTGGAACCCATCTTACCGTGGCTGAATGAATTTCTTCGTATTTTCCTTCGGCACATATCTTCTCTTGAACAATACTCTGCTTTGTTTGTGTCTTCAGGGGCTGATTAGTTGGGAACGTACACAAATATTCACTTACTCATTCCTTCCTTTTCCACATTGCTGCCCCGTATTCTTGGGGAGGCCCCCCAGGAATCACAGCAGAGCTTGCAGCCGGGAGGGGCTTGATTGCCTGTAACTTAATATAAAAAAGGTGATAAACACATTTTATGTCCAATGATATTTTCTGTCTAAGTAAGCACTTAGTAGCTAACATAACTACAAGCATATGCTGTGTATCCCTGCATTTCACTTCTGCAGGAATCTGTTGCTTCTATGGGTTCTGTACAGTACACTTATATAGTACAGGGCTGTGACAGTCACTAAACAACTGTCAATGTCCTATTCATACAGTTTTTGTCCATATTATTTTACTATTTGTACTATTCCAGGCGTTTTCACTGATCGGACACCAGTACCCTTTCCCATAGCTTATACCCTCATGACACCCCTAACTTCCAAAGTTGTGCTACAATTTGTCAACTGGCTCATGCTGGATGATAACTTTTAGTGAATCTTTCAACAGTTTTGTCTTCCCCTAAATCAGTTTAGCTGGCTTATTTTGTGAGAAACTTTTGGGGCATCGTAAGCCATGCCATCTTTTTTACAGAGGCACAGAAGTGTCTAAAACACAGTGAGGGACATTTATCAAAACTGGCGTACCCATACATCAGTCTTGATCTCCCTGCACTGGCACAAATCGGGGGCATCTCTGCATTGCTGTACTCCAGATGCCGTGGCTTAGACCAGTGTTTCCCAACCAGTGTGCCTCAAGCTGTTGCAAAACTACAACTCCCAGCATGCCCGCACAGCCAAAGGCTGTCTGGGCATGCTGGGAGTTGTAGTTTTGCAACAGCTGGAGGCACACTGGTTGGGAAACACTGGCTTAGACTTCCGCTATAACTTAAGCCACTTCTTGGCGAAAGTGATTGTAAATCCATGGGGTCATGCAAAGCGCCGCCTGCTGCCAAGCCCTGCCCCTTTCTCTCCACTTTGGAAAGTGCAGAGAAGCTTAAAAAGTTCCAAATTATGGTGCACATATGGCCCTTAGTAAATGTCCCTCAATAAATGTGGTGCAAAGCATAGTTTTTTTTGGCACCAATGAAGCTAAAATGTTGATGCCTTAAAGGGACACTGTCATCTGGATTTCACTATTAACATCACCACATCAGTCTCCACCATTTATATTAAAATATACTAGTGTTACTGCCCTGTGTCCTGTAATTTGTCTATAAAATCACTTTTATTAATAAGCTAATTACCTCAATAAGGAGCCCAAGGGGCTGTCCCTCCGGCCGTTGGAGCCCAGCACCACCCACTGTTAATTTACTCACTGCTCATCGCCAAATGTGTTTGTTGCCCCCGATATCTCGCGCATGCGCTGTGGATACTCATGTCAGCGCCGGCGCTGTGTCCTGGCATCGGCCTCACAGAACGAATTGTGCATGTGCCAGCTTCGCTCGACCCGGAAATGTTCCCCACACACACCCCCGGAGCTGCCAGCATGAAATCAATCTAGGAGAACAATCTCTAGATCCATGAAAGGTACAGGGCTGGTTCTAGTGTTGTTCTAAACAAATTGTCATGTACTACAAGACGTCTGATTTTTTTTCTTTTTATATTTATGACATTAATTATGGGAGAACACATTTAAGCCACCTTTGCCCCTTGGCTGTGTACCCCTTTTTCCCTTGCACAGTGACCTCAACCAGACCTACAGATCCTATCCGCATTTACTTGAAATTATAATGACGGCTTGTGTTTTGTGTTTGAAGTCTGGAAAGGCCTACTCCATCCAATTATGTCTTTTCTGAGACTTTTCAAAAAGTCTCAATGATCAATTTGGAGTGAACGCATTAACATAGCTGCCCGTGCCCACTTTCCCACCTACATTCCAAAACTGCAGTGAGTGGTGAAAAAATGAGAAAAGTCTGAAACTTTTTGCGCAAAGTCCTATTTTGAGACAGTTTGAAGCCAGAAAACCTCAGGAGAGCCAGCTCTGGTGTCTATAGAAAAAAGCTACAAGCTTCAGGTTACATTGATGACTGAGGCACCTCCCTGTGCTTCCAGTTTACGTAGTTCTATCATCCGTGGGATACAGAATTAATATTTCACCACGATTGACAGCTGTAAATGTAGTAAGGAGTGCCAGAGAAGCTGCCCGTAGTGATCTTATCAGCACCGTCACATGGCAACCATTTCTACAAGACTGCCATAATGTGACTTTCTCTTCTGGATTGTAGGTAGGCGCTTGGGGAATATATATATAGTGTTCAGCTTTGCCCTTGTGGCATTCTGTAGTTTAGATATTGTAGGACAACTGAGATGTGATGCCCTTGTGCGTGCCTCACCTTCAGGCTAGACATTTTTAGAATCTGGGAGTGCTAAATATACTGGTCACAATGATTGCCGCTCCGTCCCTGCATGTGACAGCAGAGAATAAGGCTTCCTGATACATGGGAGAACACAGCTGTTCTCAGAAGATGTCTGACAGCCACTCACACCTCCTCCTGCCATAGGAACAAGATCCCGTGTCTTCCAAGCTGAATGTACATGGTAATGTGGGGACCGGAGTCGATAACTGCATCATGTATGTGCTCCACATTCTGGAGCTCGTGTCAAGTTGTGCAACTTCTCCGTCTTTACTGCCATTCCTGTTTCCATTTTTTTATTCTGAACTTCAGATGAACCTTTTATAGAACTGAGAGTTTTTTTCTGGCTCTGTACTCAACATTATAGAATGACCGTACGATTGCTGATTAAATAATTTCCAGGTCATGGGAGACGATCAATTTATAATTGACGTATGACGCGTTGTAAAAGTGAGTTCTGTGCTCCATGTCATCGTCGGTAGTTTGTGGAGATTATTCTCCTCAGCTTCTGTGATAACACAGCTGTTGACCATTGTTGTACCAGATGAAAGGGTTAAACATTTCCAACACGAAGGCCCCAGGAAGGAAGGAAAGGCTAGAGGAACAGCACGTAAGTTCCAATGGGATGAATTTACATTACCTGTCGACTTTTACATTTCATCCAGACAGCAGGCCTAGAATTGGAAACAAATTCCTATATCATAAAGGAAATGGCTGCTGCATATTTCCATTAACAAAAGAGCAGCCCTGATCTCCAGTAATCCCAGCTTCCCTCCAAAGAATGCTCCAGAGAGACGTCTTATTTTCCACTTTTTACTTTCTGAATTAAATAAAAAAGTCCCTAGGTGAACGCAGCAAATTGCAGGAGGACCGTGTAACAGAAGGAAGTGCTGATGCCTCACTCAGTTATGAGAATCAGTTTTCTAGTTGGCATCCATGAAGTGTCACGTGTTAACATTTCATAGTTACTACATTGGATTGTTGGACACATGTCCACTGTAATATCTCCATGAATTATTTGAAAGCCAATTTTACCTTTTTCTCTTTCTTCCGCAGATACAAGCCATCACAACCGTCAAGTGGTCAACAGACCCTGTTACACATTACTCCACTGCGGTCAAGAGAGGAGACTCGTCCTGTCCCGTACAGAGTCTCCGCGCTTTCACTGCCAAACAAAAGGCAAAAATATCAGACTGGACACTAATGGAAGAAAAGCCATCCGGCGCAATAGCTTTTGTAACGGGATCACTTTTACGAGTCGACCTATCCATCTGTATGAGAAGGTCCGCTTGAAGCTGGTGTCTGTGCACCACGGGTGGAGCGGGGCTCTGCGCTTTGGATTCACAATTCATGACCCAGCGCAGATGAAACCCGAAGACATACCCAAATATGCATGCCCTGATCTTGTTACCCGGCCTGGGTATTGGGCGAAGGCTTTACCGGAGAGGTTTGCTCAAAGGGACAATATTTTGGCATTTTGGGTTGACCGCCAAGGAAGAGTATTCTACAGTGTCAATGACGAGGATCCCATTCTATTTCATTGTGGAGTTAAAGTATCCAGTCCTCTATGGGCTTTGATTGATGTCTATGGAATCACCCAGGAAGTACAAATACTAGGTAACTTCACTTGTCTTAATCTAGTGTTTGAGACCTCACATATTTTATTTCATGTTGTGCTTTTTGTTGCTACCAAAATGAGCCTTAGCCTTTGCCTGTAGACACCAGTCAGAAACGGACGTTGCCCCCAGTGTAGATTGGTATATGAGTGGTTACTACAGAGCGTTCCTCTACTTGCTGTACACAAGGCCTATTGTTCTTTGCATTATATAAGCAGAATGAGTCACTTTTTTTCTATTGCGAAAGTAGTTTCACGCCAGGTTAACAGGAATCATATATTAGCCAGGTACTTGGCAGTCACTATCGGCCCCAGAAGATGAAGTCCCGACACAAGCGCTACCACTACAGCTGCAATGCTGTCTTTGGGGTGTCATTGTGGCATTTAGATGAAAAAAATAAAAAATGGGATTGAAATACACAGTTGATCAATTTATTCCTTACCTCAAAGGGTTGTCCATTTGCAGCAGTTAGGGTACCGCCACACTGTCGGCTGGGAGTGGATCGTGAAGGAAGACAAAGGACAGATAGGACTTCTCTTTAATTTTTTTTTTTCTCTTTTACTTCTGGTTTTGGCTTCCAAAACTGCATTGGGAAACCTGACCGGATGCCAGTACCAGGGCCGGACTGGGGATAAAAACCAGCCCTGGAAAAAGTTGCATACCAGCCCCAAACACACACGCCGCGAGCGTGTATGTGTGTATGTATGTGTATGTGTATATATATATATATATATATATATATATATATATATATATATAATTATATACACACACACAGGCCGGGCCTTACCCTAGCGTTGCCGTGACTTGGCCTCTGCGCAGTGGCAACTCTAGGAACAATATATGGGAGGCACATAAGATACCACAGTCAAAAATGGGGGGGCACTAATAATTTTCCCCACTTAAATTCATACAACTGAAAAAAAACGAAATAAGTATATATAAATTCAAAATACGAGAGTATTGCGGTATGCAGGGATACATTTATAATAAAATAATTTACTTACAAAAGAACCTATTCCATCTTCTGCTGTGCTGTCCTCTGCTTGCTTCCACGGATCTTCCCCTCTTTTCAATCTGTCCTCAGTTAGTAAATTCGGGCTACCTTAACATAGATTGGGTTTACATAAATACTGTATAGGAGCTGCAGGGCCGGAACTTGCGGGATCGGCGGCATTTGCACGAGTACAACTACTCATGCAAATATCGGTTTCGGGACATCCCTAGTACTTTTGCAGTTGGGATCTGGCGGTTGTCCGTCACAGATTTGTATTTTTGCTCCCTGTTTCTTCAGGAAAAAATAAGTTCATATCTTCAAATCATTGTTATGGTCTGATTTCATGATTTCTTTCATTCCGTGTAGTTAGGCACCACTCATGGCCCATGTCATCTCTTTAGTATGTATGCCAGAGACCAGTCTACACAATATATGTCCATAAGTCCTTCGTCTAACCAGTGAACATTAGCATATCCAATAAGAGGATGGAATAGCATAGCCCAGGGATGGGCAAACTGCGGCCCTCCAGCTGTTGTAAAACTACAACTCCCACCATGCCCTGCTGTAGGCTGAGAGCTGTAACCAGTCTTTGCATGCTGGGAGTTGTAGTTTTGCACCAGCTGGAGAGCCCCAGTTTGCCCATCCCTGGCATAGACTGTCATTCTACCCACTAGAAGCCAGTAAAAAATATTGTACCACCATTGTAGGATTTTTAAACCTAGATGGGAGCCTATGGTTGATGTGTGCCACTGTATAACATATTAAATGTATGCGTCATGAGCCTCCCACGTCATGTGCAGTAAATACATGCCATAATGGCCTATGGGTACCAGATGCCATGCAGTGATGGGTCACTCATAGGCTATAATTTACCATTAAATAGCCTAGGTGGCTCATCTCGCCTGAATGATGATGATAGTGGGTGCTCGAGTCTTACTGGTTGTCCGATACCAGATTAAAAGAGGAGTATAATAGGATCAACCCTTCTGTCTGTTGGATCAAACCCACCCTATTATAAAACAAACCCCTCTGTTTGTGCAGTTGTTAAAGTGGAACAATCCAATGATCCCCTGAAGTACAAATGATAAAATATGTCGACAAATAATAATCTAAAAGTCTGGCATCTTTCCATCTCCGCTCTGTGCACACATATATATATGGAGATCCGTTGCGGAGCCCGTGCCGTATATAATGTTCAGTTCTTTACCACCAGGAGTAGACCTGATGATAAATGCTATAAAAATATGAAATAT
Source organism: Bufotes viridis (assembly GCA_033119425.1). Lineage (NCBI taxonomy): Eukaryota > Metazoa > Chordata > Amphibia > Anura > Bufonidae > Bufotes > Bufotes viridis. Next base: position 297,833,083 of record CM065590.1, on the reverse strand, counting down.
AACAAGTTCAAACATGGAGGCAATTGTTCGCTTAATACAAATCGGTCAGTATCTTTGCTCTTGGGCTACTTTCACACTTGTGTTGTTTTCCGATATTCGGTATTTCCGGAAATCGTTTCCATTTTTAGTGCTCATGAATTCTGAATGGAAAGATATCCGTTCAGGATGTCTTCGGTTCCAGCAGCATTGCGTTTTGTGACTGGACACAAACCCGCTGCAAGATGCCGGTTTATAAAAATGGATCTGCCACTGAAAACAACGTAAGTCAGCGTTTTTTTTTGTTTTGTTTTTTTATATGGAGCTTTTCACCGTTATTTAGTGACAGATCCGTTTATTTCGGTTTTGACGGAACGGTTGCAACCTGATGTTCAAAATCCAAACTGATCCATTTAATTCTGATGTTGAGATTCTCTGCTGGAATCAGCAACGCAAGTGTGAAAGTAGCTTTCAATAGGTCATAAACCCAAATCTCTATTACCCAGAATCCCACATTGTCTAATAAGGATGTGTATGTCCGGGTATACAGTACTCTCGTGTGTATAATTACTCGCCATACGGTTTGTAGTCTCATGCCACCTCTTAATATAGATATATTACTAGCTGCCAGTCATCTTCAAAACCATGCCAGATGGAATAGCGCTATGCGGTTCTTACCACCTCTCATAGTGCCGCAGTGCGGATTGTGATGTTCCTCCCGTCTCCTTTTAGCGTCTAGCGCTGTATTGCCGATGTCTCTGTCCGTGCAGCACTGCGTGTTTCTTCCATCTCGCCGCGATGTGTAACACTTGGGGAAGTTTGCTTGGAAAAAGTTGCTCCCAGTGTGAACGAGAAATTCTCTAGACGTGTCTCGGACTTTTAATCCATATGCAACTGAGCAGTTAAATGTAAAGGAACAAGGTGCACAGAATGTCTTGGGCCCGCCCCCTGTGCACTTAACTGCTCATTTGCATATGGATTGAAGTTTTATTTTTCTCCAGAATGAAGCAATGGATTGCTAAGTGAAAGGTATCATTAGGCTGGGCTGAACTAACCCCACAAGACACTATACCTGCTGACAGATGCTTATAGGTCACACTCCGATTTTGGCAGCGTATACACAAATTGGACGGAGGTCCTACATAGCCTGACATTTACTTTACATATCACATATGTGCTCTTTCATGCAGACACCGCCTCCATTTTTCATTTTCTTTTACCAGCCATCATCTATGCGATATGAGGTCTCTTGCCCATTTTCACACTTTAATCACGTTTTTCAGTTTGGCATTTTCTTTCCAATATTGAAGATTTTTTTTCAGGTTCAGGGGAAGCTACTGAAACAGAATTTAGTGTTGGATAAAGGGATGAAGAGCATTATCTCCCAGCTCGCTGTTGTGCATGGCTGTGTACAATCCTCGGTTATGTCGAGCCTCTCACTTCTAGCCATCAATGGTGCAGCCGACTGTATATCTTGTGTCTGCAACAAGAGACTCTTAGGGCCTCTTACACGGCATTCCTGTGTTATCGGATAGGGTTTTTAGAAAGTCCAGTACTTGACCCTCCACGAGAAACTCCGGCTACCACCTTATCTCTGCATACAGGAGTGGTCTAATTCATGTTTGAAGATCTTGGAAACTTACAACCATTAAAATAACAGATCAACAAATTACCTCATTAGAAGGGAGACGAGGAGAACATTGCTTCTACTTCCATCCAGGTAGCCTGCCGGCAGACTAGTGGGGTGAGATGGAGAACGTATGATTTATCATTTCCCAGAGAGGTTTTCTCTTTTTACTAAAAGAACATGAATTATTTCTTCTACCTGTTGCTGATCAACAGTTCCCACAATGTCTCACTTTTTTTTCAAACAATTCACACTCTAAAAAAAAAATGCTTACCCAGTGTGGTTTGTTTATTTGGGTACCAGATGCTGCTTCACCTCTCTATGCACTGCAGTAGGTAAATTAAGCCCTCTTTTCTCAAAATAAAGGCCACATCTACTGGACGTTTATGGTATGTTCACAGAATGGAAAGAGCTGTTATGACCCCTTTAAATGATGGTCACATGGTATTGCAGGTCTACCCCGTGGTAGCTACATGAGATTGCATCCTTATTAACAGATTGCCCACCTTTTCATGTATCTCCCAGCTACTAAAGTGGTTCTCCGGGAATTAAGAAAATGAAAATACATAAATAATACTTTATTATAAATATATTCCCAAATACCTTTCATTAGCTATATTGGTTCGTTTTATCTGGGGAGCAATCATTAGGAGAAATAAAATGGCCGCCGTCCTATAAGTACACACAAAACCTGTCCTAATCACACAGGAGGACAAGTTATTTCACAACACTGAGCTAAAGAGCTGCCTCATCCTCCTCTCTGCTTGTCAGGGATTATGATCCTAAACACAGATGATCTTCAGCTGAATTTCTGAAGGAAAGGAGCTCATTTGGAGACATGAAGTACAGAGAGGATTAACAGGACAGACTGGAAATGAGGGGCTGTGGTAGTGGAGACTGCATACAATGCTGCTCATTACTCACATCTCCACCTCCTCTCTGTACTTCATGTGTCCTCATGAACTCCATTCCTACAGAGATTCAGCTGAAGCTCATATTAAACTGTATTCAGGATCATAACCCCTGACAAGCAGAGAGGAGGATGAGGCAGCTCTATAGCTCAGTGTTGTGAAGTAATTTGTCCTGCTGTGTGATTAGGACAGGTTTTGTGTGAACTAATAGGACGGGGGCCATTTTATTTCTCCTAATGATTGCTCCCTAGAAAAAAGGAGCCGTTATAAATAATAAAAGGTATTTGGAAATATATTTATAATATTTAATTTTCTAAATTCCCGGAGAACCCCTAGAGGTCCATATTTCTAGCACAGTAGGCCCTGAGAACATACAGCGGCTAGAGATTAGCCGGAAATGCTGCTTGTATTAAAGGCTGTTTCCCTTCATTATGCTTCTAAATATCACATTCTGACATTTATATTGTTAGCTTTCTTACGCGTTATTGAAAATCATTGTTGTGCCTCTTTTACGCCTTTACCTTAATATAGAACAGTTTGGTGAATATACTTCCACTTTTGTAATGCTCTATACAATCCAGTGACCTTTTCAAGCGGCTGGAATGACGGTAGATGCTTTGTGTTAGCTATGCTATGTGGCGTGCATGGCTTCTCTTTCCAAACATTTATGTAGCACTAAATGTCACCAGTTTCTTCATTTTATCAGCTTGATAGGCTATAGGTTGCTGTGCTGGGAAGCAGTTAGATCTCTGGAGGTTGTCAGTCTTCCATTTCACCAACATCCATCCAGGGAAGTCACTGAAAATAAACCTGCTGATGCTGTGCGTCTTCTCACTTGAGCATCAGTGGAAATTCCTTAATCGCACATCTACATCGTGGTGTTCTCACTATCGGGTCCAGACGATTTTGGAGCTGCTGGGGGCCTCCACAGCTGTCATTATGATTACAACAAGTTTGACAAATTCCTAGGCTTGTATGTATTCTTGCTCAGGCTTCGGCTTATTAGATTACCTCATATGGTCACATCTACCAGGCTTCATCTTGCCGGTAGATTTAGACATCTGTGACTCTGCGTGACAACTGCACTCTGACCCCTGACTTGACAGGTCAAGAGCCCAGAACAGCAGTCACGGTAACTTAATAGGGCCACATGACGTGTTTGACATTGAAGCAATGTGGTGCAAATGGTTTTTTCACCAGTTTTTGTACAGTTTGTGTCTGTAAAACTTGAAATAAATACGCAGAATTAGGGTCCATTCACACGTCCATAGAATGGGTCCGCATCCGTTCTGCAATTCTGCGGAACGGGTGCGGACCCATTCATTCTCGATGGGGACGGAAAGGATGCAGACAGCACACATTGTGCTGTCTGCATCCGCATTTCTGGTCCACAGCTCCTGAAAAAAAATAGAACATGTCCTATTCTTTTCCGCAATAGCGGACAAGAACAGGGATTTTTATAAGGGGTGCCGGCCCGGTGTATTGCGGATCCGCAATACACTACGGACGTGTGAATGGACCTTTTAGATGCCATTCCGTATTAAATCAAGGTGCTCATACACAATTATACCACATATTAAACCGAGGTCATACTAAAATCACTGCAGTACTCTGCCACCTACTGGGCATAAGCGGGTGAAAAACTAGCAAGCAATACATATTTCTGTACTTAAGCCAAACCAATGTCTCACTGACTATTTTACACGGGAATGTGAATTTCACTTTATTTTTATTTGACAGTCATCAGGAACGATGAACGAATGAAATTTGGTTGGCAACAAAGGATGTGCTGCAGTCAGACAGGTTACCCTTTTCTCGTTTGTTGGGTGATCACTGGGCATTTTTCTACTAGGCAGTCATCAGGGGCGGACGGGCCCTGGGAAAATGAATGTGATCCCATGTTGGTGGGTCCAAGTTGACAGAAGCCAGGGGCCATATAAGTAGGCAGGGCCAACAATACTGTAGTGCAGCAGAAAATACTGCCAATACACTGTACAGCATACAATACTGCTGCCCCCTGAAGACAGCAAGTTGAACACGTGAGGGCACTTTCTTCTGCCTGGCAGAAGTACCAGATGCTCCTAGCATGTACTTGGCTGGCAGCCTAAAGAGGGCTTGGGCCCACCGGGATATTTCCCAGTAGGGTCTATGGCCAGTCATTGAGGTGAATATTCAGCCCGTGTATGTTATCAATGCCTTGTGTAGGCGAATTCTCTAGAACTGAACCCAATACTCCAGATGTGGTTTCACTATCGCTCCATACCATGGGGCCACAATCTCCTATGCAGCCAAGCATTCACCCTGCTTTCCCTCCTGCCTGGCCATCCTGACATAATGGAGCTTCTTCATGGATTTTCTTTTTACTTTTAATCACACCTTCATTTTTCCTCCTAGTTCCTTGCAATAAAAAGAGAGCCCTCATAAAACGTAGTCTACATTTGAAAGGAGACTTTGAGAAAGAACAGAGCTATGGCTATCAGAGTTCACAGAATTCGGCTATCTTTCACGGGATGTAAACAGCACAGAACAGACAGTCACATCCCTGCTTCTTTTCTAGGTGTGCGCAGCTTTCCCTGATCAAGAGCAGCATTCCATTTTTTAAAGGGAACCTGTCGTGCTGAACAGGGGGTCTGATCCTCACAGTGTATGATACAGAGCAAGAAGTTGAGCAGATTGGAGTCCTCATGAATATCAGAACTCATCGCTGGAGCTCTTCAATGCAGATTTTACAAAATGTCTGGGCCAGTTTAAGAAAGTGACCCAACGTTTTGTGAAGGGGATCTGTCACTAATTTATGCTGCTCTTAGGACAGCAAAAAACTGCTGACAGATTCCCTTTAAGTATCAACATTAATCCCCATAGCAGACTTTTAATTAAGGCTGTAACGAGTACTCGACTAAATCGAATAATTCGACACAAAAAAATTTGCATCGAGGATTCGATTTTGTCACGTGACTGCGGAGTGGGAGTGAAGCTCTTGCTATTACTACGCTCCGTGTTCTCCCGCTGCGTTTGGAATATTCACCTTTCCAGCAGGGGGCCTCCGGACACTCTACAGCACGTCCATGGTCCCGCGCTGCACTGACATACGCAAACCGTGACCTGACGCGCTGTGTGACGTCATGCGCAGGGCAGCACGGAACAATGGAGTGTCGACGGCGCCCCTGCTTGAAAGGTAAGTTGGTGAAACCGAGGGGGTGGGGGTGCAACCAATGACTCTGTGAACCCTGGGTGTCAGGAGGAGCAGGGCAGCAGAGACTATGGCACAAGGGGGGAGAGCTGATGGCTCTGGGTTGGGGGAGACCTGAAGGCACTGGGGGGAATGGAGCTGATGGCACTGGGGGGGGAACTGATGCACTTGGGCTGATCGCACAGGGGGGAACGAAGGGTGTTGGGGACTGATGGCAGGGGTCTGAGTTTTTAAAAAGGAAAACGGTCTTTATTCATTTTTTTCATATTAGAGTACTCAATTAATCTTAAAAATAATTGGTAGAATACTCGATTAATAAAATAATCGTTTACTGCAGCCTTCCTTTTAATGCAACTTTATTACATAGTTGGATCATTAAAATGTGGCCAGGTCCAAACCCACGATCTCACGGTGCTGTCCATAATTGTGACCCCCTACAATGACGTTGATCACTGTGGCTTTTCTAACCTCTACGTGTACATTTCGATCTCAGGGAGCGGACTTGGAGTTTCTCCTGCACCCATGAGCATTAGGAATCTACCTTTAAAGTATGAAGTCATATTCTTACTGCGGTTAATATTTCATCAGGCCCATGAGTGTTAACACACCTTTCATACAACTTGGATCCAAGGCTGCGCGCTCATTCTTGTTTATTACAAAACCCTGGTGTAGCTGAAGGCTTGGAAGAAAAGCTTTCACAGCGTCCATTTGTGACAGGAGGCAGCTGTGTCGCTTTTGACGCCTACTCATTTATCACGCTACTATGAAATGGATCTTTTTATTCTGTGTTCAAAACCTGGCTCAATACCCAGACACTCCAAGCCAAAAGTAGGCAAGCAGTGTCTCTGCAGCTTACTCTGCATGCTAAACATGTCCTGCTGTACAGTGGAATACCCTGCTGGGAGTTGTAGTTTATGGTGAAGCAGCCATTTTGTCTCATTATTCGGTACTCCTAAACCCATTGGCAATTGGATGTAACTTTCATTCCAGTTTATTTTTAATATAGCATTAGGACAGGGATGTTAAATGTTTTTGTAATATACCTTATTAGGGAAATGTGTTTCTCTTTACTAGAAAATAGAGTGCAAAGTCTCCTTACCAGCAGTCTAACTGAGCGTTGCTAAAGGAGAGACCATCTCCAGCTTTCTCCAGCCCCACTCTTCATGGTATGTATGTAGTGGAAGATGGGTAGAGAAGTGGGGCCGCAGCGTTCTGTGCTGACAGTACATGTGCTATATTAATGTATACTGACAGTCATCACTAACTACTGGAAGCCCCGTTTTCTGCTATTTTCCCTGTACTCCGTAACGAAGAGAAAAGAGCAGGGAACAGAATTAAAGGAGCAGAACTGTTGGCAGTTAGCACTGAGAGCAAGTGAGCTAGGCAGGGACATAACAAAGATAGGACCCAGGCAGGGGCTGGGGTAGGGAGATGAGAGGCAGGTTGAGAAGACTGCCTCTGTATGTTCCACATAGTCATGTTCAGCACTCAGTAGCTGAACCCACTCTCCTTAGCAATGCTCATTTAGCTAAGTAGATATACATACATTACACCCAGCTGTCTAGTAAATAGAAACACCTTTATCTAATAACTTATATTATAAAATGTCTAACATTATGCTTTACACATCGAAACTCTTCAGATTGACGGGTAACATTCTCTTGACATGGGCCAGAGGACAGATGTTGTCAGTCTGGTGACTTATGTAGGTGACAATGACTAATGCCTGTGCTCATCCACCCAGTCGTTAATCACAAGGTAGACTTGTTTCTACGGCATGTTATTGTTTCTGTGTCCCTTATACATTGATTAATCTGCTTGTTTTTGCACCCACAGATAGTATGTTTGCTGACACAATGCCACCGGGACGACTGAGCAGTCCTCGACTGAGCACGTGCTTGCCTCAAAGTAGCCATGATTCCGCAAACTTCAACAATAATGAACTGGAGAACAATCAGGTGGTAGCAAAAATTGCTAACTTGAACTTAAGCCGAGTGCCACCACCAACAGATAACCATGCCATACCTTGCTGCCCAAATAGGAGGCAGCGTATCCAAGGGATGCCAACGCTATTGGACATGGAGCTTCATTTTCACCCCACTCGTGGTGCTGACATCACCCTGTCACCAGACCGGTCAGTGGCGTACACTAACTGGCAGGAGAGCAACAGGACGCTAGTGTTTACAGAGAGGCCGGTGCACATCAGCGAGACCCTCTTCATAGAGACAGGTCAATTGCCACTGCCTTACTATGGGTCTTTGTCATTTGGCATCACCTCCTGCGATCCAAGCACATTACGAACCTATGATCTGCCATCAAATCCAGACTACCTATTGGACAGGAAGGAATATTGGGTGGTTCATCAAGGTTTATTCACAGTGAGCAACGGGGATATCCATAGTTTTTCATTTATGCCCAATGGGGAGATTCATCATGGTGTTAATGGAAACAGTCGGGGCTTGTTGATGTGTGTGGACTCCTCACAGCCTCTCTGGATGTTTTTTTCAATTCATGGGATTGTGAATCAATTGAGAATAATGGGTAAGTAGAATCTCTGGTAATATATGTGTCTTCTAGAGCCCAGCATTTCATTTCATGATCTTTCTCGAACCATACACTGTATATGAATAGTTGTAGGATATAGAGACCATAGCACACCACGTAGTGATGGAACTGCCAAATTAGTCTGTAATGTCCATCTTAAAGGGACTCTGCCCCCTCGAACAAGCCCTGTTAACTTCATTACTGCTTGCAGCTGCTCAGGTCAGAGGAGGAATCTTATCTATTAGGCTGGATTCACATCGCCGTTTCAGTTTCCGGTCCGTCAGAAGAACAGGATCCTGTGCATCCATTAGGAACATTTAGCATCAGTTTGAGCCATTTTCATCTGAGATCTGTTATTTTTATACGGAAAAAAGTCCTGCATGCAGTACTTTTTTCCTTCTAAAAAAAAAATAAAAAATGGCTCTGCACTTATGTTCTTGTTTTGTTTTGTTTTTTGCAGTTTGTTTTTCTGTTCGTGTTTTTTTAGTTTTTTGTGTGTGTGTGTGAAATTAAACGATGATGTGAATCCAGCCTTAACCTAACCCTGCTGTGCTCCTGCAAACACGGGTGGTTTGTGCATGCGCAGCAGGAAAATGGGAGTGTAGGAGAAACAAATTACTGGTCTGAACTCTGCGACAGCAGCACTATTCATGCAAGTTGAAATGGCTAGGTATGACACAGGCAGGGTTGCCAACCATCCAGAATTTCTGGACAGTCCGTCAAAAACAGGTGACTTTTTTCCTGTGTCTGTGAAAAAAATAGATGTGTGCATGACTTTTTTTAAGGCTGGTGGTTCTTGTCTAGATCATTATGGTGGTAATTATGATGATGTTACAGCTCCCAGTAAATGCTGGTAATGAGCTCCTATCAGCATATTGAGCTATAGACGTGTATTACTTATATTCTTTATCATTTGTTATGGGTTTCCAATTTGTCCGTAAAAAGTGTTGGCTGTCCGTGATTTGGGGATAATTTGTCCAGAAAAAAGAAAAATTCTGGTTGGCAACCCTGGACAGAGGCATCTTTACAGCTAAGCTACATAAGGCTCGGGCTGCAGCTATCGATTATTTTAGTAATCAAGTATCAGCGCCATCAGCCCCCCCCCCCAGTACCATCAGCCCCCCCCCCCCCATGTCTTCAGTCCTCTGCAATCATGTCTCCCAGTGTCATAACCCCCTGCATGCCATCATGTCTCCCAGTGCCATAGCCCCCTGCATGCCATCATTTTCCCCAGCGCCATAACCCCCTGCATGCCATCATTTCCCCCAGTGCCATCAGCCCCTGCATGCCATCATTTCCCCTAGTGCCATCAGCCCCTGCATGCCATCATTTCCCCCAGTGCCATCAGCCCCTGCATGCCATCATTTGCTCCCCTGCATGCCATCATTCCCTGCATGCTAGCATCATTTTCCCAGTGCCATGACCCCTGCATGCCATCATGTCCCCTAGTGCCATCAGCCCCTGCATGCCATCATTTCCCCTAGTGCCATCAGCCCCTGCATGCCATCATTTCCCCTAGTGCCATCAGCCCCTGCATGCCATCATTTCCCCCAGTGCCATCAGCCCCCGCCCGATTCCCCCACCCCCCGGGATACTTACCTTTTCTGGCAGGGTACACAGCTAGCCGATATGGAGTCTGCATGAGAAAGACCACAGCGTTTTCTTCCTCCCAACATGCACTGGGTCCTGACGTCACACAGCGCACGCTGACAATGTGCACGCCTGATCCAGGGCGGTGCCGACGCGAGCGGTAAGTGATGGGCTTCACTTCACTCACTGCATCGAGGATTATTTTTTTGTGTCGATTACATTGAGTAATCGTTGCAGCCCTACATAAAGCATAGTAGTGGTTCAGTGGCCCCAAACCTTGTGGCAGGATCCTTTTCACCACAGAAAACCCCTTTTGAAAAATGTGGCTGCTGGGGTGAGGAGCTGCTGCCAGGAAAAGGCTCCTCCATGTACTACAAGGATGGATTGAGTTCAGAGAGATGGAAGCCGCTGTGTATGGCTCCAGTTCTGTTCATGGGGGGAGTGTGGCTTCCCCTTTAATAGGCCATTACTGGACTTAACATAATTTGACAGCTCCTTAGGGGCCTGTTATGCATTTGTTGAAAACTTAGTAACTTTGGCGCAGGAATATGGTAAAGGCATACATTTAGACCTAGTATAGGCCATTTTGTAGGCCCAGTTAGGGGGCAGCAAAAATATGGGACAACATCGTGAAGCGTGCTGCGCTATTCTGTCCGGTCATATGCTGGCTTTTCTAATGGAAACCTGACAGATCATGTTATAGTCAGGGGGTCCATCAGGCGCTGTCCGCAAAATAATGGTGTGAGGAATGAAACACTGGCCTCACACTACAGGCACAGGCTTATTCTCCTTCATAAAGCTGCCTTGGTGCGCTCCATACAGTTGTGTTGTATTAATTATCTAACGGATACCTGCCCTGCCCCCAGGAGACTGTATGTATTCAATATTTAGTCTCTCTACTACATATGCATGTTATTACATCAATGTAGGCCGCCCCCCAGTGGTGCACAGAGAAAAACAAGGACTTGGTCCCTAGGCTTGCCCTTATCAGCGGGCAGCTAAAATCTGTGCAGTGTCTTCAGTGCTGCCCTTTATTGGACACTGTATATACTAGACTTTCTCATTCCTCTCCTGCTCTTCATGGGCACCTGGATGTGGTATTCTGAGCAGCGGGATAGCATACAGTGGCTTTTCCTTAATGGACATCTGGATGGCATGGAGGACAGATGTGGGCACAGACACTCGCACACCACAGTGCACTGGGCCTTCTCATCTCCGTTTCCTCCAGACAGTGAGCTTTTCCCAAGACCTTGTGTGAATGAGCGTCCTGGCACTGACAGCTACTTCTATTTGTTCCAGCGTCTGTGCGTATTCCTTAACCCAGATGTTCTCTCCTCCACGCGGAGGAGGCTTCTGGTAAGATAATGTGGGAATCTGCTCCTTCAGCTACTGCCATGATGTCAGCGCAGCCGCTGTGTCCCCAGCAGATTCCATTTAAGGAGCTGTAGGGCAGTTCAGAGAGAAAGCAGATGAAACCAGAAATGGAGAAATTCCCTGTAGATCGTCTGGATCGCCTGTAACTCCTGCTTTTCTGTTGCTTGCTTAGCGCTGTACACAGATTATAATCTCTTACAGCATTCGTACATGTACAGCTGTAGTTTGTAGTAAACTTGGTTTCCTCTGTCTAACTGTAAGGGATCCCCCTAGTACACACATGAAATAAGGTGGGCTTTCATATCCAGTGAGAGGGCCCTTTGTAGGTTTTGGTAGATTGTTGCCTCGTCATTGAATCTGGAGCTGCCATCTCTACTTCTGGATGTTGATGACATTTGTAGCTACCAGGCCCCAACCCGTCTAATGTTTGATTGAGCTGCCGGTACTTGGTATATGGTGAATAGCCTTTATTATTGTACACTGTATGAATAATTGCTATTTAGGGATAAATTCTCGTCTCCATATTGTTAAATGATGTTCTATCTTGTTCTCTGCTGCTGATTGGATTCGGTTCTAGTATTTTGTGCAGACAAGCTGGAGCAGTCAGAGATGAGACATGTTTTAATAAGTTTCCAACTCCTTCTTCCTCTCAGGAACTGTACAGTCCAATGTGCTCTCTCCATCTGGCTCTCCAAGTGGCTCCCAGTATGACAGCGATTCAGATATGGTCTTTAGCGTGAACCGCTCTTCTTCAGCTTCGGAGTCGTCCCTAGGTAAGTATTATTATAAGGTAAACATAAATCAGACTGGTACAGAAGGAGAGAGGACCCTGTCTGTGAGGGCTTACAACCTACAAGGTGTATGGGGGAAGGAGACAGTAGGTGAGGCATAAATCAGATGCTCCTCTCATTGAGATTGCAGAGAATTTTGCAGGATAGATGGACGGAGCCTTGTAATATTCACCACATTACACCAGGACTAGTGAGGGACTGTTCTATAATGATCCATCCACCACAGATTTCATACTTTCAGCACCTTTGCAGCTCTGGGTAGTAGAATAAAAGCATTGTACAAGCATACCTTTATGTCCCTGGACAGAGGTCCAACTGGTGACAAAATGGAGTTTGATTTTCTATACAGACTTGTTTGCAGGTGTCCAATGGGTGATCCTGAGTCAGCCACGTGCTCTGCGCCTCCCATTGGCCTCGACTGAAAGCTTTAGTGCTGTCCCGTGTCATTCTCTCTTGCACTAAAGTGAAGACCAAGTGGGACGTGCCAGGCAGGATTTAGTGAGGAGAGGCTGGGCACTCGCAAACTTATCTGCAGATCGGATCAATGTTAATTTTTTCTTGTGTTTAGGGACACAAGGGTGTCCCTGCAGAACTGTTTTAGCTCCCTGCACAGCACTGGAGTTCATTTTATAGGCGGATAGATTGCCTTTAACTCTGGAAGGCTGAGTTCACATCAGCGTTCGACCTTTCCGTTCCCCTGCTCAGTTATAGGAGCAGGAGAACGGAAAGGACGGATTCGGCACATAACTGAGCCCAACGGGAGCCAAATGGATCCTACGGACCCCATAGACTATAACGCTGGGTTCAGACCTGAGCGTTTTCTGAGACGCCATTATAGTCTATGGGGTCCGTAGGCTCCATTCAGCTCAGTTATGTGCAGAATCCGTCCTTTCCGTTTTCCTGCTCCTATAACGGAACAAGAGAACGGAAAGGCCGAACGCTGATGTGAACATAGCCTTAGATAAGAGATAAAGGTGTTTTTTTTTCCACCAGGGCAGAAATCCATGATCACAACCCTCCACTGGTATAAATGGATTTTGCATGCCCATATGGATTGGCTCGCTTACTTTTAAAGGGGTTTAAATATAGCTGAGACATCACCTCTAATGAAACCAATTGAAATGTTACTTGTAAATGGCCATGATTAATTCTCCCTTCTTTTTTCCTGCTTGCAGTGACTGCACCGAGTTCTCCTCTGAGTCCACCTGTATCTCCGGTGTTTGCGCCAGAACCCCAAGGAAGCAAAGATGGAGAGTGCGCAGTGTGCTTTGATAATGAAGTTGAAACCGTCATCTATACTTGTGGCCACATGTGTCTGTGCAGCAGTTGTGGGCTGAAGTTGAAGAGGCAAGTGAACGCATGTTGCCCCATCTGCCGGAGGGTGATAAAAGACGTCATCAAAACATACCGTCCTTAAAAATGGAGAGTCTGAAGTTTCACAGGGATGTAATGTGTGCTGACTTTTCTGAAAATGAAGCATATGCCCTGTATGGAAACAATGCTTTATATATTGGCTCTGGGATTAAAAAAGTAGTGATGTGGCACAATACTAGCCTGCCAGTGTCCTTACTCATGGCCAGTTGATAAAGGGAAATCTGTAGTACAGGGTCATAAAGTAATTGTTCAGGGTGTCCTTAATAAACCATCCAGCTCGCAATCATTACACTTGTGGAGGGGTGCCTTTACTCAGGGGTACAATTAGACCAAAATATTATTACTCAAGGCCCCTTTAAGCAAATCATATTTTATCTGTATATAAAGTAGTGCCTTCCAGTGACCGGAATCTGGCAGATATGCGACTTCAGATTCTCGCTTCCATCCACTATCTCTGCCAGTACCAGATTGGGATTAAAACCTTCACCATTATTTTACGGAGCTTAGCTCAAGGCATGATTTGGATTACCAAACAGCTTCACTATACCATGTTTGTAAGGCCATGTACAAAATCTCAGGGTGGTGATCCATGAGCTCCAGCACCCTGTGATTAATGGGAAATGAGGCTCTTTTATCTTCATCATTCAGTGTAACTGATTGACGTCACCTAAAGTCATGGGTTATAGCTCATGTGACGCCGCCCTTAGGCACAAACCACAGATAAATGGCCAGTGTTCACCAGATGCTTACCACTGAATACCATGAACAGAAAGTAGGTATTAAATGCGATGCCGCCATACATCTCAGCATTTGGCAATGCTATATATAGCTAATACCTTGTGTATAAGGTTATCCCGGAGTGCAGCACATAGTCTGGTGCCTTACTGACATAGTCAACTGGAATCGAGGACACGCAGTTCGAAGACTCTGGAACTGGTTTCCGTGGGTTGCTCTGTCTTGGATTTGCTGCTCATCACACTTTGTATAAAGGGGGATAGTTTGCTGGCGAGCAGGCTACCATTGCTCTCCGTTCTTTGTAAAAAGCCCAGTCACAATGTTCAGGTCTTGTAGATACTTCCCAGTGCTGCTTTTTTGGTGCAATAGTTTTAATCACCGCTTCCCTATTCTATTAAAGCAGATGGTTGTGATAATTTATTTGGATACACACTTTTTGTAGAATTTGTTTGATATAAGTCACCAGTTCTATAGACAGCGTATTGTATGTAGACATTAATGAGAAAGTGGTGTTTTAGCCGCACTCCTTATCCTTTTACCAAGAAAATCCCAGTGCTTTAAAGTGCACCTTGCCTACACATGGTGGAAGTAGCCATTTCCAATTGACTAGGAACCAGTGGCTCGTGTCTACATTGTGCCTAAGTGGTGTCAGGTTTTTATTAAATGGATACTCATGATTATCAAACCATTTAACAGACTGGCAGCCCATGTTGCCTACACAGTGTAACTGGCCTCTAGCCATCCTCGCCTCACTATATCCGGAATGGTAGCAGGGAGTTTCACATACACCACATAACGTAAATGAAAACAAGGGTTTCCGCAGTATCTGGAAGTAGCTTTCACATCAGCAGCTCCATAGATGACGTGAGCGAAACCACCTAGACAGGATCAATTATCCAAAATTTCATTTGAAGACTCCCAAAACCCTTGAGACATTAGAGCAGTGAACAAAGCATTGAACATCTTTCTCTCTCTCTATATATATATATTTATAGTGTGTGATGTAGGCCATCTTGCTGAGGTAGCACAGCAGGCAATGTGTTAGATAGCCGGGTGTTGTGTTTCTTGTGTGTAGCTGACTTTTGTATCAAGGTTACCTTGAGAATAGCTTGGAGCGCATAGTAGCGTTCGGATGTAGAAACTGATCCCATTGTATAGAAAGGATTGTGGTATCTGAAGGTATGGCATGTGTACAGAAAGATGTGTTGGCGTTCTAGGCATGTTGGTTGAAGAGAACTATGTAGAGATCATATTAATTTGTAGATGGATCGGATATTCAGACTTCAGGCCTCATTCAGGTGCCTGCAACATGGGCACATTTATCATTGGACTTATAGCATTTTGTATGCCTAAGGCCTGGTTCTCACCTGAGCGTTTTACAGCGTGTTCCTACGCGCTGTAAAACGCTCAGCAGGCGAAAACCCATGTTTCCCTATGGGCATGGTTCTCACCTGAGCGTTTTACAGCGCGTACGAACGCGCTGTAAAACGCCCTACGCCCAAAGTACAGGAGCTTCTTTGGGGCGTATTGTGATTGACACCAGAGTGGTCAATCACACGAACGTGCGTATCAAGTACGCTCAAGTGTGAACCTAGCCTAAGCTGCACGAGACTTGTGGCTAAGTGCAGCTTTAAATGTGTCCACGTTACAGCCGTCTGAATGCTAGTTCTATAAAGATGAAAATCTAATCACTAATGGCATTCAGGAGTTGTCATCTTTTATTGTCACATCCATCACCGGTTATATGTACACAGGCTTCCCAAGAAAAATACCAACCTGACAATCTTATAGCTGCTAATATCTGTGGAGCCCTGTAACTATAGAATGCAGTTCTTGCACATACTTTAAGGGGTCGTTCTCATGGCACCAGAATTTTAGCGTGGACTCCACGCCAAAACTCCTGCAGCTGCTGCCTGGTGTCTGCCTTCCATTGTTTTCAATTCGTCAGTGGTTTAAAGCTGTGACCACGGCAAGAAGCGACATGTCCCTTCTTGGCATGGTGTGCGGACAGATGTCACTTGAAGCCACCATGGGTGTCTGCTCGCGTTTTAGCTCCATTCAATGGAACGGGTCTGCAGCATCCAAAGTGAAAAACCACCATGTGAACATGCCGTACTCTAAGGAAATAAATTTGCTCTGCTCTATTTAGGCGTTGAGGATATTTGAATTGAAAGCAAATGTAGTACAGGTTTGATAAAATCTTATAATGAGAAATCCTCCAAGCTGAACTAACCATGCCCCATACACAGCAATAGATATGTAACCTATTCCCTATGTGCAGGTGTTGGTGGCTTGTGATGGTTTATTCAGACTTGAGCTCAGGATTCTATGAAATATGAATGAATTAAGGACATTTTGATCATAATCCTGTAAAAACTAGGATTAATAAATCATTGGTTTCTTATGGGAACTCTTCCCCATGTTGTGCCTCCACTTTTCAATAAACATGCCAAAATAATCTACGCCCAGTAATTGGTTTTGGTTTCCGTTGTCCTCTCCCTCTTGCTCCACTCTCCAGGAAGACAATCGTCGTAAAACTGTTATTGATTTGTAACTTTAGTAAATACTTTGTCTGTGCCTTATTGAGCTTGTTTGTGCACTTTTTATATTCAGACGCCATGTTATAATAAAACACTAAAAGATACGTAACTAAACACACATTCATGTTTTATAAAGTGTCACTGAGGACCTTTGTTTTGATAATTCAGTGAACGTTGTACCCTTCACCTTTACTCCCCAGATCTTTAGCTGTATATTTTCCAAAAACAAAACCGCTAATTTCTAGTTATTTACTGTGATTCCTGTACCGCATTGTATGCTTATATATAGTCTGTACACAAGGCTTAATATTGGTTGTCTCTTTTGCACTTTTTCATTTTTGTGTTGTGTTTTTGTTTTGTCATTGTACATTTTTATCTGTTCCTTTATGGATTATTTCTGTTGAAAAGCAAATAAAAATATGGCTTGTACTTCAGTGTTAATATTTTTTGTGACTTTATTACATTTGTGTAGTATTATACACCACACACTATTCATACAGAACACCATACAGCGGGGTTTACACAGGGTGTATCTGACGCGTTGGTGTTTTGCGTTTTTGTGCAGCAAAACAACTTTGGAAATAGTGCATGCAGTTTTACTGCTGCTTTTATTTTATTTTTTCAAACAGATGAAAGCCCTATCAAGAGACGCTTATAGTGGTTTCATCTGTTAAAAAATCATAAACACCAGTGTAAACCCAGCCTAAAGGGGAATCCAATTAAAAAAATTGAGTAAAGTCTGCACAATTGATTTCCATGGCTGTGCCACAACCTAAATATTTTGTCAGTGGAAATCAGAATGCTATTCTAAAGGTCTGGCTGAACCCAAATCTTCAGTATTTGGGGACTAAATTTGAACCTGGTATTAAAGAGCTCATGGACTTCCCCCAATGTGATTTTCTGAATGGTCTCTATGGAATGTGTACATCTGTGGTATCACACTATAATAAGTAAAGCAGTTGTGCAGGATTAGTAAAACATGGCTCCCTTCTTCCAAAATCATCTATTCCTAGGTTTTGTGTGGTAACTGAGCTAGTAGGGCCCTTTACATGGGCTGATAATCCGCCAGATAATCACTATCCGCTTTCATAGGAGTTAGGCCTCGGGTCTCTAGGACGGAAAGCTACTGATCAGGATTGTCCCCATGCATCCTGAATGGAGAGAAATCCGTTCAGGATGCATCAGGATGTCCTCAGTTCAGACACGTTTTTTGGCCGCAGCAAAATCCGCAGCATGCTGCGCTTTTTGCTCCGGCCAAAAATCCTGAAAGCATGCTGGAAGGACGGATCCGGAATTAATGCCCATTGAAAGGCATTAGTCCGCATCCGGCCTTTAGCTAAACGTCGTTTCCGCGCATCGCCGGATCCGACGTTTAGCTTTTTGTCAATGGTTACTATGGCAGCCAGGACGCTAAAGTCCTGGTTGCCATAGTGGGGAGCGCGGGGAGCGGCATACTTACATTCCGTGCGGCTCCGGGACGCTCCAGGATGACGTCAGGGTGCCCCAGTGCATGGATCACGTGATCCATGCGCGCGGGGCGCTCTGACGTCATTCAGGAGCGCCCCGGGAGCCGCACAGAATGTAAGTATGCCGCTACCCCGCTCCCCACTGCTACCATGGCAACCAGGACGCTAGTAGCGTCCTGGCTGCCATAGTAACACTGAAAGCATTTTGAAGACTGATCAGTCTTCAAATGCTTTCAGTTCACTTGCGTTGTGCCGGATCCGGCGGGCACTTATGGCGACAGAAGTGCACGCCAAATCTTCACAATGCAAGTGTGAAAGAGGCCTAAAACACTCGTTCATCAGGTAATAGATCTTTCATGTGGACACAGAAAATGTTGGTTGCCTGCAGCAGATCGTTCTGTTTTAACACACTGCTGCCGGCAAACAACAAGTCTGTATCGGGATAAGTGATGGCATTAGCGATTGCTGCTCCCCATACTGTGGAGGAGATTGCTGTATGAAAATGCAGCAGTGTCCTCAACTGACGAGCAGGCGATTGCTGGGAAGGAATGCTTCCTTCCCAACAATCGCCTGCTGTCTAAAGGGATCTTTAGGCACATACACTTCAATAGGGCTGAACTGCAATACCAGACACAACCTATGGGCAAGTGTAGCACTCTGGAAGAAAGCTGCCATGGTGCTCTAATGCCCTAACCCCATTTAAAGTGGGTATTTCCATATTCAACCAAAAAATCCTGCTTTTATCCTCGTTTGGAACAGGGATCTGGATTCACGGCAGCTGCAGTCTGAGTTATGGAATGCAGTAAGCAGGTAGTATGGTCACCTCTCAATGATGATGCTGTGTACACAGAATACTGTAGGTGACACAAACACAATCCTGACACAAACTAGACATATCCTGAGTCCCCCTTCAAATTTGGTTGCCCATTTAAATTGTAATTGAGCATAAAAACACACTGTTAAAAAAGAAAAGCTTTATTTGTCGTCGTACAGGATACCACTGGCAACAAATCTTGACAATGACCGGTAACAAGAACAGAAAAAAAACTGCAGAGTTGCAAATTATAATCAGAGTTCTATATGAATGGCCATGTTAATGTAGGAAATAAACTTCTTTGGTGTGTTTCTTATGTGACCTAGTTAAAAATCCAGAGTCAATATTTATCACTGAATATGAAGGCACAATGAGAGGGACAAAAAGGTCACTTAGGTTCCATTATAGGTGGAATAAACTGGGTAAGCTTATGAAAGCAGTTTTGCTTTAGCCCACAGAAATGCAAGTGCCACAATCTACAGACAGCATGTTATAGAGCTGCAGGAGCTGAGCAGATATATAGTTTTATGGGAAATGATGAAGTAAAACTTATTTTTTTGTACTTAAAACCTCAGCTTTTTCTGACGTTAAAACCGTCCCTGTGTAACAATGATTAGTGACTGAAAGCTATCTCTGTATACATACTTACACAGAGAATGCTATATAATTATATAACTGATAACATCTCCCTGTGTACAGTGATTAATAGTATTGTGTGTGTGTGTGTGTATATATATATATATATATATAGAGAGATAATGCTATCAATCACTGATGACACCTCCCCTGTGTACAACTATCAGTGACTGACAGCTGTGTCTGTATACACACTTACACAGAGAATGCTATCAATCACTGATGACACCTCCCCTGTGTACAGCTATCAGTGACTGACAACTATCTTTATATACACTTACACAGAGAATGCTATCAATCACTGATAACACCTCTCCTGTGTACAACTGAAGTCAGAATTAGCAGATATTTAAATTTATTACTAGCTGTACATGGGGTGGCCTTAAGTTCAGAAAAAGCAAAGGTTTAAAGGGGTTGTCTGGGTTCAGAGCTGATCCCGGACATACCTCCATTTTCACCCTGGCAGCCCCCCTTACAGGAGCATCAGAGCAGTTCATGCTTTGATCCTCTTCTTTGCCCTGCGCTAAATCGCGCCGAGCAACAGCGTTTTCCGGAGTTCCGGTGACGTACCGGGCTCTTCATGGGGCTGCTAGGAAGCCCGGTGACGTCACCGGCACTGAAGGGCGGGCTTTAGTGCAGCCCTAGCCTGTAAAACATCTAGGGCAGCGCT
The DNA here is from genome assembly GCA_033119425.1 of Bufotes viridis. Taxonomy (NCBI): domain Eukaryota; kingdom Metazoa; phylum Chordata; class Amphibia; order Anura; family Bufonidae; genus Bufotes; species Bufotes viridis. The sequence continues at coordinate 297,812,845 of CM065590.1, read as the reverse complement.
AAAGCACGCCCTTCAGAGCCAGTGACTCCACCGAACACACCGCCCGGCGTAAGCTTCCGCTCGGCAGTGTGCTATTGTAAACAAAAGAGCCCTTGTCTTGTGCGATCTAGCGCAAGGAAAGGGAGCGCATCGGAGAATGAGATGCTCTGATGCTAACATCAGGGGGGGCTGCCTGGGTGAAATTATGGGTATGTCCGGGTTCAGCTCTGTACCCGGACCACCCCTTTAAACATAAAATAAATGACAAGTTTTACTGAATCCTTTCCTGCGGAATTATATCTGTCTGCTCTATAACATGCTACTTGCACTGCATTTTGTGGGACAGATTCTCTTTAAGTAAGGCACCATCAAAATGAACACAATCCTAAATGTCGCATTCTGTTATATTTTGCATTGGAAATACCTGATGTAAATGGAAAATGTAATCACATGAAGTGGATGTTTTTTTACTACATAATTGGAAAAGCTACTGGAACCAGCGTGTTCCATTGTAAAGCAATGCATCAAGCTATATAATACTGCTGTGGTACAATGGAAAGTGTGCAATGAGCCATTAACTGAACCAAGGTAAAAGGAACATTAACTGAACCAAGGTAAAAAAACAAAAAAAAAAAAAACACACACCTGCCACACGGATGGGAATACACCCTGAGATCACTGATCTAACGTAGGTATAGGCAGTGGCAATAGACATGGAGCACAGCTCCCATGATGACAATCTAAGCTTTACAAATAATGCGCCTTAAATATATCCCTAACATTATACATTTTTTATGATAAAAAATAAATGCAATCCAGCAGGGATCAGCAACCTTCGGTACTCCAGCCGTTCTGAAACCACAACTTCCGGGATGCCCCATCCACTTCTATGGGAGTTATAGGAGCCGCTGTTCAAGTGCGCATGCTGGGAGCTGTAGTTTCACAACAGCTGGTGTGCCGAAGGTTGCTGAACCCTGTACTACAGCATAGAGAGCTCCAGCTACTTACAATGTTTTTGTGCTGCATGGCTGTCCTTTTGAGTTCTCGAAGAGGCCCAAACCTTGCCAGAGATAAGTATTAGTGATTCAGGCAAGATTTCTCATATTTACACTCTCTCCATCTTCCTACTAGTGTTGCTCTGGGGTGACACTACAGCCAACTGTAGCTACTAATCTGATCACCTAGCTTAACATAAAAAGATATGGGTGGCACTACTGGAACTGAGGGAGGAGGCACTACAGGAGCTCGGCAAATATTCCTATTTGGATTACGACAACTTGTGAGCGTCCAGCAATAAAAAAAACAGACTGGCACATAGTCTGATAATACTGACAATCCCACTTCATGCCAGTCCCGAGCAGCCTGGGATATCTAATATTTACTTTATGTAAAGACCTTCATTTATGGGATTCCTAGTGTTCTTTTCAAAATGACTTAGACATCGCTGCCCTCTACAGGACACATTCTGCATCTGTATAGAAAGATCCCTAAAATTGTAGGGAGGACAAAAAAGTAGCTAAAAAAATGACACATTGTTTCATTGCTCTTCGTATAAATGCAGGAATGTAGTGCTACTGAACGTACAGTAATCTGTTTCTAGTCAGAGGAGGTTATAACATATCAAGTTGAGCCATTCGTGTTAACATTGCTATAAACACAACAAAAAATGTAAAACAAAGTTTTAAGCTGTACTGTACTGCCAAGTTTATTATGTCACTGTCAACAGTGGCAAAAATATGATTTGGCCAAGAATAATAACATGCTAAGAAGGCCAAATATGGAGAAGTCTTGATAACCTGGCTTTGTTTGTGCTGCCTTGCGTACTGAGCAGCACACTCAGACATCTTCCATTACTTGAGTGCTAGCACATTTCGAAACTCTTTTCAGCTCACATCCTACCCCACTGATTATTCAGTAAAGATTACTGGAGGATGCTTCTACTCCTGCCAGCGAACGCTCCCGTTCCTTTGTTATTTTAAAAAAAGTGAATAAAAAAATGGAATGTATTAAAAAAAAATAGGCTTCATGTAAAAACGATAAATTAATGGACTAATTAAATAGACCTGAAATTAGGAGACTATGGTAAGGAGTAAACAATGCAAGCTATTATGGCTTCTTTCTAAGATAATTGGAAGGTATCCAGCCCTCCCAAATTGGGCCTTCATTAATAATCCTACAGAACCACCAGCCACTTGAGCCCTTCTCCTGAACCTCAAATACTGTCCCTTCTTTAAAGCTGCCTGTTTCTTCGTCACCATCAAAATCAGCAACGGCTATATAACAGCAATCTTTGGGTATCTCACAAGGTAATGACCTTTCTTTGATGTCTGACTTATCTACCTGCCTTGGTGCCTGCGTCTTTGGAACAAAGCTATTTCTTACTTTGGTATCTTCCATACTAGATGAAGGGATGAATGGCTTTGCTTTTGGTGGGACCAGTATTGGCTTGTTTGATATGGAAGTAGCTACTGAATCAGAGCCTTCTTTTTGTGGTGTCACCTTCCCTTCACTGGTTTCACTGGACAATTTCTTAGGAGGAGGGGGTCTTCTTGGTGGTATTACAGGCCTCTGGGGCGGATCTCTTCCAGGCTTTGGTTCACTGTCTGCAGTCCTCATAGGCACTGGCAACGCTTTAGATGGTGGCTCTCTAGGTATTTCATCATCCTGTTTGTACTGATGCCTCCAATCTGTTTTTTCAAGAGGTCTGCCAGCAGCCCCTTGATAAGGTGCAGTATACATTGCACTATCATTTGCCCCACTGTTTAAAAAAGACTCTGGCTCATTTGCTTTCTCTAAAGACTTTGAAGCAGGTTTAAGTCTACTTCTCAAGTTTGAGATATCAACCTTATTTTCTGTGTTAATTTCGGTTTTAGCTGCAGTGATTGGCTTGGGTCTCACTTGTGGTTTGGACTTCAAAAAGGGGTTTGGGACCAACACGTCTGCCTTCTCTATAGGCTGTTCAGGCTTTGGTTTGTTAGGGACAGGCTTCAGCATGGGCTTTTTCAGCTCTTTGGGTGATACTTTGTGGCCACATTCCAGCCCCATTTCGTTTTTCAGCTGAAACATTTTTCCTTTGTCACTTTTTATTTCTGGTTTCTTGATGTCTTTAGGGGGTAACTGTCTCTGTGGACCAGAAGGCATCAAGCTTGGTGATGGTTTCGGAGGAGGAACACGAAGCTGTGGCATGCTCGGTCTTTCAGAAACATCTTCTGTCTTCAGCATTGATTCCCTTCTTGGAGGTAAACTCGGCTTCTCCTCCCCTTCATCGTTAGCAGCTTCATCATATACACTATTGAATATTGGATCTTTACCATTCACTTGAGTACTTTTGAAGCCTTCTTCTTTGTTTTTCCACTTTGGTACAGAATCTGTGCCATTTTGTGGAGGTTCAGGCAGAGGTCTACAAGGCCCAGATGTTTCTTCCAAAGAACTACTCTCTGCTGAAGTATTTGCCAAGCAAAGCTGTGCCATCTCATTAGGTAAAGGAGCCAGAAAGTTAGGCCTTGATGCACTGCTTGTTTTCTTATACTTGTCAATAAAGGTGGCGGGAGCCCAGCCCTCCTTATCATCAATCTGAATGTACCACCAGCCACTATGATTCTTCTCTATTACCTAATGGGAGACCAAATTATGTACACTTTTACATAAAATATTGCTATATAGAACACATAACATCTACATAAGATTTTCAGACACACTTTTCTGGAACATTATAAAATAAAGCATTTGTACCTTAAAATAAATGATAGCAATGAAGAGGAAACTACAGTATTGTTTACTAGATAAGAACAAACTAAGGGCACATTTACATGCACTCAATGATCAGGAGCAAACCATTTCTGGTTTTTCGCTACTGATAACATAGGTCATCAACATCAGATCAGCGGGGTCTGACTCCCAGCAGCCCCACGGATCAGGTGTTTAAAGGGGTCACAGTGCTTATGCAACCGCTGCTTCCTCTTCAATGTTTACCTGCACGCCATCAAATGAAAGGGACAGAGTAGTGGTAATTACCTCGCACTGCTGCTATGTTGATGGCTTGCAGGTAAACACTGAAAAGGAAGCAGTGCTTGCATGAGCACGGCGACCCCTTTAAACAGCTGATTAATGGGGTGCTGGGAGTCATATATCACAAAAACACCTTTAATAGGCTAATACCGGTGTCTGTTTTTTCACTGTTCCATTCAGAAAGCCATTCATTTTTCATTTTTAAAATAACTGTATTCATGTTTTTTATGTAACTTTTTTTTTTGGTTGGGGGGGGGGCGAGTGTTGAAAAATAAAATTCTGCGATTGTTTATTACGTTCTAAATGTATGCTGTTCACTATCCTGAATAACAGAATACAGTGGTATTAGAAGGCAGAAAATGCTCCAAACCCCATATGCTTTTGCGCATTTCTAACTGGGGGAGCAAATCCTGCACGTTAATCGTTGCTAACAGCAATCCCCAGCAAAAATTCATACAATGGAGGAAGCCTGCAGCGGACCACATGTACCACAATGACATCCTACACAGGATAGCCAAATGTGTGGATGTGATTGGCTATATAAAGCAGAAATTTTAAAAAAATGAGTGCACTACACTGGAAAATGCAATTGATCTGGAAGTGGACGGGAGTCGTTCCCCTTGTCCCCCTCCCTCCTCAATCTACCCTATTGTTAGTCGTTTTTCTTATTTTGTTTGGGTCCTTTATTTCTTGTGATATTAACTGCTCTATTTGATCTTTTTATCCTTAGTGGTGTATATAGTTGGCCAGATCATAACTAACAAGCGATGACCTGCCTGTGTAAAAGTGCCGCCGATGGATGAGTAAACGCTCTTTCACGAGGCAATTGCAATTTCTAAGCTATTACATGCAGTGATCTCCTCCACAGTATGGTGAGGAGAGACTGTTAATGCCATTTTTCGTCCCCATACAGAATCATAATTTTCCGGCAGCAGAGTATGATTGCACAGCATGATCTGCTGCCGATAAAAACAAGGATATTTTAGCCTTTGCTGGTTCATTGTGTAATCGGCAGTACTTTTACACAGGCAGCAGTGCTCTGGCTGACTATCTCCAGGTCTAATGAAAAATAAATATCTTGTGACGCACTGTGATTGTTTTGTGCTTGGAGTAGGGTTCCCACCCCATTCATATAGACCTTTACCACAGATATTTTTTAATTGCAGAAATGTGCTTTTATTGAAAAGGCAACTACAATAAATGTGACATTTCGGTCCGAAGACCTTTTTCAAACTACGGCCGCACAATGGAAGGAGAGTCAGAAAGAGAACGAGCGCTGTAGTATAATCTGTTCAGAAAGGAGCACGTTTGTGCGGTTAAGAAGAATCTGTGCTGGAGGTTATTTTCTGTTCTATCTCCAGGTCTAATACAGTCTCAGAGTGAAACTGGGTGCAGGCATTAAAGGGAATCTGTCACCACAGTTCTGGACTACTATCTGCAGTAATACACAAGTAGTACTGCACATAAGGAGTTCAGTTTGCCGTTTTTTTATTTTCTTACTACTCTGTTTCCCCACACAAAGACGCACTGAAAAGCACAGTCTAGACTGCTGCGCTAACATAATGGAAAGAATTCATGTACATGTCTCGACAATGTATTTCAGTGCAGCTTTAAACCCTAGTGGAGGAATTGGGGGACATTAGGAAATTAAAAATCTGGATCTAGAGTGCTTATCTGCAGTATTACTCATGTATTTTTGCAGATAATAGTCCATAATCATGGTGACAGATTCTCTAAAACACTGAAGGGTCAAAAATGAAGGCAAAAACATCACTGTATTATATTCGATCTTTAAAACCTTAATGTGTGGTGTATTTCCTGTCCAGTGGTCTCCATCCTGTGGCACCACAGGTATAAGGAAATAGACTCCATTAGGGCATGCTGGAATGGGCTGGAGACCACCGTGTTACATTCTGTTTCTACTGCTGGAAGGAGACTCTAGCAGGTTGGTAACCTGGTTAAATAAGAACTCTTACCTCAACTTTTAGTCCTGCCTGGAAACTGATCCCGTCAGGAATAGTGGTCTGGAAGTCTGCAATAGTGTAATACTCTTCTTCAACATGAGGGGGAGTAGGAGGTTTAGGAAGATTTAGTCCCCGTGGCTGATGTATCAGAAAAACACCATGAAAAAGAGACAGTAATAAAGATAATACACTTGTAAACAACAGATAAATACATCTAGAGCAGATGCCAGTTTATGCATATGCCATTTTAACATGTCATGGCTTAATAAACTATAAATACACACTACATTGACAAAAGTATTGGGAAACCTACACATTCTAAATCCATAGATATTAATATGGAGTTGTCCCCTCTGCAGCTAAAACAGCTTCTACACAGTCTTTGTGCTGATGTCGATGCTGATAGTCAGCAAAGCGTTGGTGACTTTTATGCATGATGGGCCTCAGCAGTCAGCAAACTCACTCTGTAACTACGTGGTCTGCCATGTAATCATTTAAAGGGGTTTTCCAGGATTTTAATATTGATGGCCTATCATCAGGATAGGTCATCAATATCAGATCGGTGGGGGTCCGACAACCGGCACCCCCGCCGATCTGCTGGTTGAAAAGAAGGCCGTTCTCCGTGCATGCGCAGCCTTCCCTTCACTGTTTACTGCATCGCAGTGGAGGGCAGGTGTAATTACAAGCCGTCCCATTCACTTCAATGGAGTGGCTCCTTCCTAGAAGTGAATGGGAATGCTTGTAATTACACCTACTCACAGCTGCAATGTTGATGGTGAGCAGGTAAACAGTGAAGGGAAGTTCGCACGGAGAATTGATAGGTGGGGACCCCCACCGATCTGATATTGATGACCTATTCTGAGGATAGGCCATCAATAATAAAATCTTAGAAAACCCCTTTAATACCACTAACCGGAAAGGAAAAAGTTCATAGTTAAAAAGAAAAGTGAAAACCTACAATGGTAAGGTCCCGGCGAGGAGGTGGTCTCTGTCTCATTATGGGGGATTCTGTTGGAAGCGAAAGCAGATTTTAGAATGTATACTGTACCATACATACTTCAGGAAGAAGCAGACATAACTTTAAACAAGTGATACACAGAGTGGCCAATGAAAACATAGCCCACCTTCAATGTCTCCAAATCAAACGACCTAATGGTAAATCTGTCTTATAGTTGTCAATAGTTGAGTTGTTAAGGGTTGCTTTGGACAACAAAGACAGATTCACCATCAGGCGGTTTGATTTGGAGGTGGGCTACTTTTTCGTGGGCCACCCTGTACTAAATACATTTCTGTAGCAGCTGAGGATCCCAATCATTCTTATTAATAATTCAGCACACATGAAATAATATGGCTTTCTCCCTGCAGATACATGTAGTGCTAAATCTATATTAATCCTAATAAAAAAAACTGAGACACTGATTTAAGTTTAGGTTTACATTGGTCAACCCCCCCATCCAGAAATACCCCAATATCTAAGCTTACATAAACGAGAACAGGCATAGAAGACAAAAGATAATAGGTACTTTTCCAATTAAAGCTTAACTCAGAAAGACTATAATGCTGGACCCTCTGCAGGATGCTTCAGGAGGTGCAGTGGTAGTGGTCCTGATTTCTGCATCTAAACTGCAGGCTTGTTTTTATTCTCTGTTTTAAGCAAAGTGGCCCAAAGGATGAATCTACTACATAAAAAGGGTATTCCTATCTGGGACATTTATGGCATATTGCTAAGATATACCATAACTGCTCGATTGGTGTGGGTCCCACCTCTGGGTCACCCTTCTATTTTAAGAATGAGGACTAGAAGTGAGTAGAAAGCATGCTGCCCTTGCACACCCACCTTCCATTCACCACTATGAGACTTCCAGTGCTTGGCTATTTAAGTCCCATAGCTGTGAATGGAGGAGAGGCTGTGCATGTGTGACTTGCTCTCCATTAACTGCTATGGGACTTCTCAAAACAGCAGACTATGCTACAAGTCCCATAGCTGTGAATGGAGGAGAGGCCACGCATGTGTGACTTGCTCTCCATTAACTGCTATGGGACTTCTCAAAACAGCAGACTATGCTACAAGTCCCATAGCTGTGAATGGAGGAGAGGCCACGCATGTGTGACTTGCTCTCCATTAACTGCTATGGGACTTCTCAAAACAGCAGACTATGCTACAAGTCCCATAGCTGTGAATGAAGAGGATCCCACACATGAATGGTGTGCTCTCCATTCACAGTGAGGGCCTGTTCGCACAACAGGGCCAGGTCCAAGGCATGGGACTGATATGCCATAAATGTCCCAGATGGCACAACCACTCTAAGGGGAACCCATCAAGTTGCACATGCAGTCCTGTCTGCATTTTAATGGGAAAAGATTCAGTATAACTAAAGTTTGTAGACTTAGAAGTAGTGTTGAGCGAACTTGTGTTTTAAGTTCTGTGTCCAAAGTTCGGGTTATCGAAGAATCCCGTTATGGATTCTGCTACCACGGACCATAACGGAATTTGGAATCCATAACGGAATTCTTCGATAACCCGAACTTTGGACGCAGAACTTAAAAAACAAGTTTGCTCAACACTACTTAGAAGTCCAGGTCCTCATCTGTGATTGAGTGCTACTCATGGAAGTCTGGTCAGTCAGTACTATAAGTAGGACCATCCACTGGACTACTAACCACAAAAAAGCAAAGATTTAAACAAATAAAACAAAGGTTATACTGAATCTATTCTCACAAAACTTTAAATCAGTCTGCTCAGCTTTTCCTGCTTTACAACATGATCAAAAAGTATGTTCAATGCGACAGGTTCCCTTTAAATTATAAAAAAAAATTCTAAAATTTAGGAGTAGGCAGCAATTAAAAAATAAATAAATAAGGGTCCTTTCACACTTGCGTTCTGAGGATCCGGCAGGCACTTCCGTCCTGCCGGATCCGTCAGAACGCAAGTCGCCTGAAGCATTAGAAGACTGATCAGGATCCTGATCAGTCTTCGAATTGCTTTCAGGTTACTATGACAGCCAGGTCGCTATTAATGTCCTGGTTGCCATAGTAGTAGTGGGGAGCGAGGGAGCGGTATACTTACAGTCCGTGCGGCTCCCGGGGCGCTCCTGAATGACGTCAGAGCGCCCCATGCCCATGGATCACGTGATCCATGCGTGTAGGGCGTCCTGACGTCACTCTGGAGCGCCCCGGGAGCCGCACGGATGGTAAGTATACTGCTCCCCCGCTCCCCACTACATTTTACCATGGCAACCAGGACTTTAGCGTCCTGGCTGCCATGGTAACAATTGAGAAAAAGCTAAACAACGGATTCGGCGATGCGCCGAAACGACATTTAGCTTAAGGCCGGATCCGGATTAATGCCTTTCAATGGGCATTAATTCCGGATCCGGCCTTGCTGCAAGTGTTCCGGATTATTGGACGGAACAAAAAGCGCAGCATGCTGCGGTATTTGCTGCGTCCAAAAAACGTTCCGGTCCTGAACTGAAGACATCAGATGCATCCTGAACGTATTTCTCTCCATTCAGAATGCATTGGGATAATCCTGATCAGGATTCTTCCGGCATAGAGACCCGACGACGGAAAACAAAAACGCCAGTGTGAAAGGACCCTAATTTGTAATAATATAAAGATTCTTACTTCGTTTAAAATCTGTGAATGGAAGTTGACGACTTGGAGCTTCCCTATCCCGACCAGCATAGTTCTGCTGCCTGGAGATTCCATCCAAATCTAGAGCACTGGAATTGGCACTGGACCCTGAGGCTAGCTTTTGTGATAGTAAATCTCCACTGATTTTCTTCAGGTAGGATGCTGGGGCCCAGCCCTCTGCGCCTTTATATCTGGAACAAGACAAGCCATTAAGTATGTGTTTCCTAGTGATGCTGATACTACAATCACATTACTGTCGAGCACAGAATAACACGCAGGTACTGTGACGCACATAAGAAGTATAAATATCCCTGCCTCAAGCTTCTCTGGTAGCTAAGGGACTTTGACTGTAATTCTTAATTCATCATTTTTAATGTAAAATACCAAAAATGTAATTAATAGTGTTTGCAGGTCAGCACTGCTGCTACAATCGCGGTGCACGTGTCTGTGGGATGGTGTTCCCGATGAAGTACTGAAGAAAAGACCGGCACTCGCTGTAGATGATTAGCAGAAGAAGGCAGAAGAATAATCATCTACAGCGAGTGTCGGTCTTTTCTTCAGTAAAAATGTAATTAAAATATTAGATTAATTAAAAAATAATTAACATTTTCTCCCATGCCACCAAATGCTATAAAAGAAATAATCAATCTGTACTCGCCTATTTCTCCCCTGCCATTTTCAGAACCACAGCTCTGGTCCTTCCCCTGGTGTTTATATACAAGGCTGCATTGGTGCCATATATACCGCTGAGGCCAGTGACTGGCAGCAGAGGTCACATACCATATACCTCTACATCAACGCTGCAGCCTTGTATACAAACATCGCGAGAAAGAGCTGTGGCGCTAAAAACATCTGGGGAAACACGGCTGATTTATTTTAATTTTCTTGGACACCTCCTTTAACCATCATGTGTTTGCTGTTTGCTTGTGTTTAAGCAGAACTATGTGCTACCTGTGGTTGGCCCCACCACAAAAAAGCAATCCAGCACGCCACGGAATTAACAAAAGCTTGACTTTATTTGAACATACAGTATATGTTCATATGTATGTTCTCCCTGTGTTTGCGTGGGTTTCCTCCGGGTACTCTGATTTTCTCCCACAATCCAATGACATACGGAAAGGAGGTGTTCCAGATCCTGTGCACCCAGCTGGAGGGGAGCTGAATTACTCTATATTTGCAGTGATCTGTACTTGGCCCTGTTCACACCAAATCAGATGTTTATCAGAGACCACTATCAGAGGTATACAGGAAAATACCTGGACACACACATCTCTGACACACGGCTCTAACATGAACTGAACCGGACCTCTGCTGTTACAGTATGATTTCTACATTGTAGCATATATCGTGGATGTTATTTAAATGGCAGCCACAATGTCACATCATGGAATATGATCTCTCCTGCTCCTTGGTAAACATGCATGGTCAGTCATACAGTATGCAAAGAGGTATCTCCCAGGGAAAGAGAACCATCTCACTAGCACCACCCCTTTGCAAATTATTTTCCCATGGAGCCGCTAAGTCTCCATAACATGGAGCATTGTCATAAAAAAAAGGCAATGCTCACTGCTGAACCTGTAGTTCCACAAGAAGGCAATAAGCTCCCCTTTAGTATAAAACTCTTTCTTCGATTTCTGTACACATTGTTTCACATCTGCGTTTTTGATGTCCGGTTTTGCAATCTGGCATGGGATCTCAAAACTACAGCAAAATACAACCGGCTGCACCCGTGCAGAACAGATCCGGTAGTATTATATAAAAACATAAAGAAACTGGATCCGGCACTAAAACCATTGGAAGTCAATGGACGTCGAAAACAGCAGCACTAACTAACATGGTTTTTGGTGCCGGATCTGGCTTCTTCCGTTTCCCATGCCGCTTTTGTATCTGGCATGGAAACGCAACAAACTGGAACGGAATGCATTCTGGTGCACTCAGTTTCACTTTGTTCAGTTTTGTCCCCATTGATAATGAATGGGGACAAAACTGAAGCGTTTGCTGCGGTTTTGAGACCCTGTGCTTGATCTCAAAACCGGACAGCACAATGCAGATGTGAAAGTAGCCTTAGGGTACTTTCACATTGGCGTTTTGGATTCCGTTTGTGAAATCCGTTTCAGGGCTCTCACAAACGGTCCAAAACGGATCAGTTAAGCCCCAATGCATTCTGAATGGATAAGGATCCGTTCAGAATGCATCAGTTCGGCTCCGTTCCGCCTCTATTCCGTTTTGGAGGCGGACACCAAAACGCAGCTTGCAGCATTTTGGTGTCCGTCTGAAGAGGCGGAGCCTAACGGATCCGTTTTTAATTACAATGTAAGTCAATGTGGACAGATCCGTTTTCAATGACACAATATGGTGCATTTGAAAACGGATCCGCTCCCCATTGACTTTCAATGTAATTCAAAACTGATCCATTTTGGACTTTGTCATTTTTCTTTAAAACGAATGCAAACGGATCCGTTCTGAACGGATACAAACGTTTGCATTATAGGTGCGGATCCGTCTGTGCAAATAAACAGACGGATCCGCACCAACGCAAGTGTGAAAGTACCCTAAGTTGGTACATTCTGACTTATAAACAGCTATACAATGCTTATTACTAAACCTACCTAATTTTCCACCATCCCTCAAGATTCTTTTGAATGACTTCTACTATGACTCCTTTATCCAGAGTGATTTCATCTTGATCTCTTGCAGTGTATGGATAGATAACGCTGTATTTCTCTTCTGTTTAGAAAAAAAGAGCAGGGATATATACTTGAGATCAGACCACAAGCCATTCATGGCTGAATTCTCTGTATTCAGCAATCGTGTATAAGCTTATGTTATTTTTTTTCACAAAAACCAACAATTCTTGCTGAATCTATAGGAAAATCAATTAGAGGGAGACACTCTAAACCAATAGGTCTGAATTTGTACTTAACAGAACAATCTTACTGTAGGACATATAACTGTTATAAAGTTGGATCCAAAACAGGGGTAAGGGCTTTTCATATACTTATATTGTCTTCTGTCGGTCTTAGTATGGTGCTATAATCCTTACCCAGAAAGGAAGGTGCAATGGGAAATCTCAAAGAGAGGGCGTTATAAATCATTAAAAGGGCAAGTTTAGTTATAGATCATGGAAAAAATGTGAAGCATGGCAGGTTTCAAAAAAGATGTAATAGACATCCTGAAAGGAGGCCATCAATAACCTCAAGTGCCGGACCTGATAAGAAAATGGTTGAGATTTCAATGCCTGCATACCTGGGTTCTTATGGACTGACCAAATCTCACTGTTGTCCAGAGTATGAAGAATGCATAATGTTGGCCTCCCTAGTCAAAGCACATGTTTAAAGGGTTGCTTCCCTATCTTGTTACTTACGAATGGAAATAGTTAACACCTGTACTATGGGAATAGAACTGTGGTTCCTACTTCTCATTCCATCATCTTTAGCGTGAGGCTCATGCCTTTGGCATGCATATTAAGATTTCACTTGGAAGCAAAACATGGACATGCAAGACATGCAAAATACCAGAGCAACAGAAGGAGACACAGCAATCATAGACAAGAAAACAAGCCTCTCTGCACCTGGACCCCATCCACTGGTGTACAGGTCCCCAAGTGTCCTTCGGCGGCCGGCGTGCCTAGGCAAGGACCAGTATCTCCATGGGGCTGGGAGCATGTTGGGAAGCAGGAAGTGACAAAATAAGAAATGAGGATTTGTCAGGTTTTTTCATAAATCCCTTTTATTAATGGCTACTTTCAGGAATCCAGGCAGACAGTCATATTACAACAATAATACCACTTCCTGTTGTTAAAAAAGGTTCCCTTTGGCTTTTTCTCATACAATTACCAGGAGTGCAGAGTACCTCCTAAAAAGGCTAAAATACAACATACACTTACATACTACACAGACTAGTAAGACTTGTTTGGACAGCACGTGACACAAATATTGATGTCCACACATAAAGCTGGGACGGAGAGAGAACAGTTTTTAGTTGACAAATGTATTTAGTGTTTTATCCTTTTAAACGTGGGGCATGAAATGGAAGTGCTGATGGTTTCCAGGGTACTATTCTGTGATGGTTGTTAGTGAAGTGACGGAATAGTAAAAGCCATTTCTTATTCTTCTTACCTTCTTCTGGTTGAATTGTAAAGTCCTCCTGTACTCCATCTTGAGCCTCTAAGCAAGTTGCAGGGACCCATCCTTGTTCATCTGCAGTTTCGACAAACCACCAGCCTGGAAGCCAGAAACAGCACATTTTTTTATTTTTCATAAAGCCACTGACCCTTGTCATAAGTGAGACTCACAAAGGTACTTATGTTGGGTTATAGAGCACTGAATAACAATGACAAAAATACATACTGTGGGTAGCCAACATCAAGATTTATTAAGAGCACCAGCCAAAAATGCTAAGAATTCAGACAGAAAAACCCCTTGTAACATTCCTCGTCGCGACAGGCAAATACAGTAAATACTAAGTGACTAAACGGTATCTGGGATAGTATCATAGCCGTTACAAAGTGCACAGATTTATACAACTAAAACTGGAAATAATGGCAAAACAATTAACACAATGGGACTACTCTCCTGTCATGTCTCCCAGAGTCTTTTCTCCAACACCAAACCAAACTGAATAGTTGCAACCCCCACCATAAAAAATGGAAATACATGGATAAGCCGAGCCCTCTGTGACAAGAAGTCGGATGTGATGTGCACATGACATTCAGCTTCCCCTCCTGCTTCACTGATTATACAGCGCGAGAGAGAACTGTAGGGCTGTGACCAGAACGCTATAAAAGCGATCTGCCTGATCTTTACGGCAGACACTTCTTTTAAGCAAGATATTTTTTTCTAAAGCTGTGTATTACCGGCAGAAAAATGTGTTAAAGACGTTGTTTGACTGTTGAAGGCTCCCAATGGTATAAAATAATAAAATAACATAGTTTATAAGGCTGAAAAAAAGACATCCGTCCATCCAGTTCAGCCTTTTATTCTGCAAGTTGACCCACAGGAAGGCAAAAAAAAAAACTGAGGTAGAAGCCAATTTTCCTCATTTTAGGGTATAAAACTTCCCTCCTAACCCCAATCAGGCAATTAGAATAATAATTATTGCCAATCCCCCGACACTTCCGTTCCAATACATCACTGTGCCCGCTGATCTCTGCTTTCTGGTCCTTCATGGCATACAGGAAAACGGAAATGCCCTCTCAGCCAGCAGTAACCCGCCTCAAGCAACGATTGTCAAGAAGGACCAGGAAAGGGGACTATGAAGTACTGGAACAAAAACAGCAAGGAATCACTAAAGTATGACTTTTTTATTTTTAGTTACATGCCATGAGAAGTCTTTAAAAAAATCTAAAGTGTTATCAAAAAAGTTGGAACCTATTGTTCAAATCAAGTTTTTATGTTTTAGAATTTTTGGTGATTTTTTTAAAATTTCCCTCGTCACTATCTATATTTATAAAAGAATCCTAAAACTGTGCATTTTCAAGCTGACCACTAAGCCGAACAATAAGAGAAGACTTCCCGTTTATGGCTCATGTGGCTTCTGTAAAGCATAGATTGGAGCTTACGCAATGATTTCTATAAGAGTGTTTATTAGGATGCTCTGTGAAATGTGCAGGAAAAGGGAATATGTGTTCATTACTTAGGGTCCTTTCACACTTGCGTTCTGAGGATCCGGCAGGCACTTCTGTCCCGCCGGATCCGTCAGAACGCAAGTCGCCTGAAGCATTAGAAGACTGGTCAGGATCCTGATCAGTCTTCGAAATGCTTTGAGGTTACTATGGCAGCCAGGACGCTATTAAAGTCCTGGTTGCCATAGTAGTAGTGGGGAGCGGGGGAGCGGTATACTTACAGTCCGTGCGGCTCCCGGGGGTGCTCCTGAATGACGTCAGAGCGCCCCATGCCCATGTATCACGTGATCCATGAGATCACGTGATCCATGCGTGTAGGGTGCCCTGACGTCACTCTGGAGCGCCCCGGGAGCCGCACGGATGGTAAGTATACTGCTCCCCCGCTCCCCACTACATTTTACCATGGCAACCAGGACTTTAGCGTCCTGGCTGCCATGGTAACAATTGAGAAAAAGCTAAACGTCGGATCCGGCGATGCGCGGAAACGACGTTTAGCTTAAGGCCAGATCCGGATTAATGCCTTTCAATGGGCATTAATTCCGGATCCGGCCTTGCGGCAAGTGTTCCGGATTTTTGGACGGAACAAAAAGCGCAGCATGCTGCGGTATTTGCTGCGTCCAAAAAACGTTCCGGTCCTGAACTGAAGACATCCTGATGCATCCTGAATGGATTTCTCTCCATTCAGAATGCATGGGGATGATCCTGATCAGGATTTTTCCGGCATAGAGACCCGACGACGGATCTCTATGCCGGAAAACAAAAACGCCAGTGTGAAAGGACCCTTATTGTGAATGGCAGATTCTGTCTTATCTGTGCAGAGGTTTTATCTAGCATTGTAATCCTGCCTGTACAGAACCTTTTTTTTTACAATTTATTTTTCCTAATTTTTAATGTCACTATCTATATAGAAGCAATAATATAATCCTGCAGTTTTCACCCACCAAGCCTAATAATATGTTGTTAATATTAAGCTTGGTGGCTTGGGTGAAAGATGCAGGATTATATTATTGCTTTTAATATAGACGTCACATTGAAAATTGAGAAAAAAATGGCCAAAATTCAAAAAAAAAAAATATGGTGAACATAAAAACATGATTTAGACAATAGGTATTTTCCTGATAACACATTTCTTTTAACCCTTACTGGAGGTTTTTTTGTTTTTGCATTTTCATTTTCCTTTCCCTATCTTCCTTGAGCCATAACTTTTTAAAATTTCTGTTCACATAGCTGTATGAGGGCTTATTTTTTGCGGGACAAGTTGTCCTTTCTAATGCCACCATTAATTATGGCATACACTGTAGTGGGGAGCGGAAAAAAATTCCAAATGGGGTTTTTTCCCACGGCATTCCATTTGCAGCAAAACGGACACTTCATTCTCTGGGTCAGTACGATTACAACGATACCCCATATGTATAGGTTTTTCTATGTCTAAATAGTGCAAAAATAAACTTACACGTAAAAAAAAACTACATTTTTTTTTACATCACCATATTTTGACCCCAATAACTTTTTTATAGTTACTGTATATCTACTGAGTTGTGTGGGGGCTCATTGTGAGCTGTGTGTGTGACTTTTTGATCACATTTTATTACATTTTTTTGGGTAAGAGAAGCAATTTGGCGACGCTTTTTGCCATTACGCCATGATGTTTATATTTTTTGTTATTTAGGTATTTTTTTTTTATATATATGCCTCTTATCCTGGGTTTCCTGTCCAAATGTTTACATAACATGATCTCTGAATACTTGCTTTCTTACCAGACTCGTTTTTCTCAATGATGTCGACCACTTGACCAACACGCAGAGTGATTTCTGTGCTCTCCTGTTTGTCATATGCAGCAACCACCACATACTGATCCAAGACTAAGGGGTCAGCCGATGAAGAATCTCCGCCTAACCAAAAGAAAGACTACACAGTTCATAAAAGGTGTATGTTTGATATTGACACCTAAATGTAGGCAGCGACTGCCAGAATGTAGTGCCACCATCAAAACTTACGGATAAAGTCTCAGTGTGCTCTACATAAAGAATATTGCATAATCTGTAAAAATATCACATCACCATGGATTTCCATGATCAGTGTAAGGTTACTTTCACACTCGTGTTTTGGCTTTCCGTTTGTGAGATCCGTCATGGGCTCTCAGAAGCGGTCCAAAACTGATCAGTTTTGCCCTAATGCATTCTGAATGGAAAATGATCCGCTCAGAATGCATCAGTTTGCCTCCGATCAGTCTCTATTCTGCTCTAGAGGCAGACACCAAAATGCTGCCTGCAGCGCTCTGCTGTCCGCCTAACAAAGCAAAGTCTGTCCTGGCACACAATGTAAGTCAATGGGGACGGATCCGTTTTCTCTGATACAATAGAAAATGTATCTGTCCCCCATTGACTTTCAATGGTGTTCAAGACGGATCCGTCATGGCTATAGAAGACATACTGTAATACAACCGGATCCGTTCATGACAGATGCATGCGGTTGTATTATTGTAACGGAAGCATTTTTGCAGATCCATGACGGATCCGCAAAAAAAGCTAATGTGAAAGTAGTCTCACCTGAGCAGCACCGAGCCTTGTATATAATACATAGTCCTAGCATAGAAGAACAGCACTGTTATAACATTCCGGGACAACTAGAGGGCACTACTACCCAAGAAGTGTCTAACCACCAAAACATTACAGCAGCTCTGCGCAAAGAATGTATCCACACTCACCAAGATCTCCATTCCCTTAATGTGATTAAAAGGGTCTTCCAGTTATAACAAGTTATCCCCTATTCACAGGAATAGGGGACAACTATCAGAATGGTGGGGGTCCTACTGCTGGGAGCCCCACCAATCACAAGAACAGGTCCCCAAACTCTGTGGAGCCCCCCTGCAATGGACGGAGCGGATGGTCAGAAAAACACACCACTACTCCATTAATTTCTATGGGGCGCCAGAGATAGATGAGCGCTGTACGCGGTTATCGCTGACGCTCCCACAGAAATATCCGGTGGATAAGGAATAACTTGTGGAAAGAGGATAACTTCTATGGGTCCACAAAAACGTGAGGACAGCACACAGATGTTATCCGTGTGCTGTCTGCATCCGTGCTGCAAATTATAGAACATGTCATATTCTTGTCCGTTTTGCAGACAATAATAAGCAGTTCTATTATGAAAATGCGGCATGCACATATCCGTATTTTGCGGATCCATGGTTTGCGAACCACAAAATACATTCGTTATCATAAAATGACCTATTGTTTAAATCAAGCTTTTATTTTAAACAGATTTTTTTAACATAATTTTGGTGAGTGTTGTTTTCATTTTCCTTATCACTACATTATTAAAGGAAAACTGCAGTTCTCACACTGGCCACTAGGTCTAATATGTTGAGAATTCCTGTTCTGTACAGGTAACATTTCAGTAGCATTATCATCACAGGCAGCATTACATTGACAGATATCAACTTTGTATAGGTAAGACAGGCTCCAGCATTCACAATGGGGTTATTAAAGCGTATCCTCTACTTCCTGACCTCTTCACGGGTCACAGAACATGCAAGTCAATGAGATCCCCTCCTGTCCAATGTGTCAATGACCCAGCTGCTTCCAAACCGGAATTTACATATTATAGACCTAGTGGTCAATGCGAAAACTGCATTTTAGGATTATTTTTTAAATATATATTGGGATATGGAAAATTTCAATAAAATCACCAACAATTATCAAAAAATATGTAATGTACATAAAAACCTGATTTAAACAATAGGTCATTTTCTGAAAAGACAATCCCATTAAGCAATGGGAGAGATCTAAAAAGACTATGCATGTTCTCATCCGTTGTATATATGAATGCCTGTATTATCAGACATTCATGTGTGTTGTTACATAACAGCAGGTGAGCTGCAACTTAGCTTCAACTTAACTACTCTGATACTATCAGCAGTGATTGGACACTGAAATGAAAACACCCAGTTGTCAATTTAAGAGGTATGAGAGTAGTTTCATACGAGCACGTCCAGTGCAGAAAACGCATTTCGTGTGGGAGCGTGACTTCCTGTTATGGATACTGCTCTCTTCACAGGACCACACGGCATTATAATGATGTATAATGCTGCGTGTCTCTGCGTGACCCTGCATTTACTGAATTATACTGACAGCATTATGTCAGTATAAGGCATACGGACTTGTTTTGGTCTGCATCCGAGACGCATTTTCCGTGGGCCCGCAATAAAAATAGAATATGTCCTCTTTTTGTCCGTTTGGCGGAAGAATAGGCATTTCTATTATGGGCACCCATAACGCACCGCAATTTGCAGGCCACAAAACACGGCACGGTCGTGTGCTTGAGGCCTAATTCAGTAGATACAAGGTTGACCAGAGACACAGAATTATTAATTATTACAAAAATTCTAGAGCGTCAACTCCGTTTCTGTTGTGCTGTTCCTGTTAGGGTAGTTTCAGATAAGCGAGTCCAGTGCAGAAAACATGGTCCGTCTGAAAGTGTGATTTCCCATTATGGACACTCCTGCTTTCACAGGACCACAAGGAATTGTAATGCTTTATAAAGTTGTGTGTCTCTGGCCAACATTGTATCTACTAAATTACGTATACTGATATAATGCTGCCAGTATAATTCAGTAGATGCAAGGTCACGCAGAGACACACAGCATTATAAATCACTATAATTCCTGTGAAAGGAGCAGTAGCCACAATGGGAAATCCCGTTCCCAGACGGAGCGTTCTTTCCGCACTAGACACGCTCATACGAACTCTAACAGGAACAGCACAACAGAAAAGGAAAAGAGACTCCCGAATTTTTATATGATGGGAGTTTAAGTAACTTAGACTTCTGTCAGAGGCTCGGCTAGGAATTCATTGGTTTTCCTGAAACCTCACATAAATGAACAACCAAACATCAGAATTCATACTTGTATTTTTATAAACATGCACAAGAATCTTACCAAGTTTCTTCCTCCCCATAGGTTCTCTAAAAGAAAAAAAAGAGCAATTGATACAAAATAACATGAGTCTGGCCTCAGAATAGATTTATGAAATGAATAATGGTGCAATGCACTGATCGGCAAGTCGTCCATTTGCTCCACAAACTAAATACAGCTCCACATTTTGGTAAAAACAGGGCCATCTCAAAGGGCAATGCACACACAAGAACAATTTGTTTCTGGAGGATATGTTGACATGAGTAAAATCCGCCACAGTAAATGGCCGGTTTCCGCTGTGAAATCTACCATCAAAATGTGAACAGCAGCTTTCCACTGACTTCAATGGACAAAATTCCACCATCTGCATACATGGTGGCGTTTTTTCTACCGCTAATTGAGATCTGGCATGTTACTTCTTAGAAGGGAACTGGTACTGAAGAAGTCATGGGGCAGCAGGAAAAACTCTAGTAGTTTCTTCCACCAAAAAGACTTCTGAATTATCCCATCCAAGGGCTGGATAGGAAAAACCCTGGCAAAAAGCTTTTAAATCCTCTTTTAAAACTCATTCAAATCCTCAATCAAAAACCCTTCTAAAACGCTTGTAAATACTTCTCTAAATCCACCACCAAAAACAACTTATTTCAGCCCCTAATTTTTCTGCCATGGATTTTGCAGTGTGAACATACCCTGTGACGCCAACTGTTCCTCTGCCAGGTAGGAGGACACTTCTACTTCTTCGACTTCTATTACACGTTTCCAGCAGGTTTGTTACAAAATGTATGGATACTATCAAGAGTGTAGGTTTATGATGGGATGGTACAGGGTAGATTTATTAACCTCATATAAAAGTTTTCTTTGAACCAAAGCTACAAATTGCTTTTGGTTGTTAAAGGCAAAAATTCTGCTTGTGGTGATAGAATAAATCGTCAATGAGGAACATAATCATTAAAAACACATCTGCCTAAGGGCTCATGCACTGACTTGAACGGTTCAGTCATCCGCAAAAAATACCACAAGAGATAGGACATATCTTATCTACTGCGGTGTGGAGGCACAGACCCCATTTAAGTCAATGGTTCCGCATCCGCAACACGGAGTGCACACGGCAAGCGCCTGTATATTGCGGACCAGCCTTTTACAGTCTGCAGCACAAGCACTACGCCATTACACTCGTGTGCATGAGCCCTTACTGAGAACTTCACCGCTACAATAGGTCCCAACACCTTTTTCACCTCCAATTGTGACATATTACGTGAAAAGAAGAGGAAATTGGATCCACTCACAATGGCTACTTCTGGATATGATTAGATTCTACTTTTAATATGTGATAATGGAATAAGTTGTGTTCAACATTATTTTAATGGCGAGTTTTCAGCCAAAGGAAAGAAGCCCCCTCATTTGGATGGGCGCCGCCTTTTGATTTGCAGCTGTACCTTGACTGCAGCAGAATATTTTCCTACATCTTGCGCTTAATAGGGTTATACTGAGCAGCAGCCAGTTTATATTTAATATGCCGAACAAATGTCCGTAGACTTCCATTCATTCTCCAAGCTGCGTAAAATGTGTGAAAGCTCTTAAACTAAGAGAATAAAAAGATGAATGGTGACAGATGATCTGCTGGAGTGTACATTTCCCTCGGCACACATTCAATGATGTAAAAGAGATGCCTGATTAATGCAGGGCTTGGTTCTCTTGGCCGAGTTTAGCCCTTTAGACATTATCATAATAGACTGCAATGTCAAGTGCCCCAGATGTGGCCAGCGACAAAATCTGGTATTGAAACCTATTCAGCAGAAAACCGAGGGCTAAGTGCACACAAGTGGTATGGCACAAAGCCAGACCACTACCACCTGTCAAAAGAGAGCATCACAGACCACTGTGCCCTAGGAAAAGCTCATACTAATTCACTATACCCTATAAAACGCATGGTGCTGGGCTTCACTGTGTGAATAGAACATCTCTTAAATGACAACACATAACTAACAAAATGCTTTCCTGTGCTGTGCACAGAGCTGAACCCGGACATATCCCCTTTTCCCCCCAGGCATTTCATGTTCGGATGCTCTCCCTTGCTCTGCACTGGATTGCGCAGGGCAAGGGCTTTTCTGTTTACATTTTTAGACTGCTAGGTAGAGGCTTCCACCTAGCAGTGTCCCCGGTGAAGTCACGAGTACTAATGGGCGGGCTTTGAAGCTGGCCTTGCCGCTTGACAGGCTAGGGCAGTGTTACCGATAAGTGCCAGTGATGTCATCGGAAACACTGCTAAGCGGAAGTCTTCGCCTAGCAGAGACCCGGTACGTCACCAGATCTGCAGAAAAGGGGAGAGCATCAGAGAATGAAATGCTCCGATTCTGAACTCAGAGGAGCTGCCTGGGTAAAGAAGGGGTTATGTCCGGGTTCAGCTATGAACCCATACAACCCCTTTAATGGCTTATCCCAGTAAGAACAAATGATCTCCTATCCATTTGCTAAGGTATTACTATTAGATGGCTGAGGGGAAGAATGCTGGAACCACCACTGACCAGAGGTCAAGTGTTCTCTCCCCTGTATGAATGGAGCATTGGTGAAGTCTGTATTTGCCCTCTATTCATCTCTATGAGAATGCCTGAGATAGCGGACCAGACATAGGAGACACCTATCCTAGCTCAAGTGAATGGGCGCTAAGCTGTGGTCTGTACTGCCCCAGTTGTGTTCAGGGGCAAGGACACTGCCTGCAGGAGAACAGTAATAAAGCGATCATACATTTAACAGATACAAAGCTACCTTGGCGCAGGACTAAATCTTCTATTTCTGGGCTGTTCATCATGCACTACACTAAATGGAATTGTAAATGCACTGTCTGTACTCTTCCATCATGGAGTAAGCGGATAAATTATACCCTGTCAGAAGGACAAATTCAAGGTCTTCTACGATTAGCATTTCCAGTTGCAGTTGATGAATATGTTGTTAGACTTTCAATGAAAGATGGCAGGAGTTCTAGAGTCCATATTGCAGTAAAATGTGAAGTGTGTGTTAAATGATTTTTATAGACACCCCTTTATATTGCTGCAAGTAAACAGAAAAGGTAGAGATGCAAATCTACAGTATTTGTCACCTATGTGCCCTGCAAGCTCACAGAAGGGAAGACGCTCTCAATTGTGAGCTGGGGCTGGCTGGGGGGAGTGGCTTGCCTAAAAAGGAGGGGCTTTACTTGTCTGTTCTCCATTGCAGGTAGCGGGGGAAGGTTTCTGCTGCAGCAGAATTCTTCTCATCCAGATACACAAGGAAGAAATGAACACGGGCGAAGTCAGTTTTACTTGAGTCTGTGTTGGGAGTACTTTATGCCACATTTATCAAACGTCACTTGCTTTTTGATAAATGTATCTCATTCTTAAACTTAACACCTTTCTAGAAAAGCTTCTCCTGTTTTTCTACTCCGCCTTCCTACCCAGGAGCGGACTGGGAACTTAGGATGGCCCTGGAAAATAAAAAAGTGGTCCCCCAGGCTATAGCCTTATCATGGTTAATAAAGTATATGGTGGCTCACCTGTCATAATATATGGATTAAGGTGCTCTGTTATAGAAAGCTTCACCCAAAAACTTTAAAAGAATATATTTATAATTGGTTAACATGCACTCTTAAAACTAAATACTTTTAATTAAATGTAAACTTGGATCCAAATGAGACTGGAAATATATATAGAATTAATAAAATAATTCATCACCCCTAATAATTCATCAAAGTAGCATCATTCCTAGTACATATAATACATCATTTCATATACAAAACATATAAAAAAAAACTCAAAATATTAAAAAAGAAAAAGAGAAAATAAGTAACAGTTCAGTTCCCTGATTAATATCTTTTCTGTTGTCCCATAATTTTGTCTGAGTAGTAGCAAAAGTTCATAATTCACGTGATTAATCCAGAAATATTTTTGTCAAAGCCCAAAAACGTCCAAAATATAAAACAGTGATGTTAGTGATTAATAATGAGAAAAAATTGGTAATAAAAAAAGTGACTTGATAGGTTCTGATTTCAATTCGTCCTTAGTAAACCATGATTTATATGTCCTTTTCTCTGTCTTGATGTGTGGTCTCGCTTAATTTTAAGAAAAAACGTGCCAAAAAATAACAATGTGTTCTTTTGCTTAGTTGCGCCTCTTGTTTAAATAGAATGTTCATTCAGACTTCAGAAATGAAACATAATAGATTTATATTGCTACTATGCTACGCTGTAGCCGCAGAGGTTCTAGCCTGGACTTGGCGTCCCACGTGTTGTTGGTTTCGCCTGTCTCTTGAGTCACCGAGTCGCTGCAGTATCTTAGGTCACTGATCTTTTACTCCAAATGAGTGTTATCGATGTTTCTTTTGTGTTTAGTTTAGCAGTCTCCTTTTTTATGGCTATATGTTGTTTTTCAGAAGATCTTCCTAGATTGCATTTAGTTCATTCTCAGATCATCACACTGATGAAGGAGCGCGTAAGCTCCGAAACGCGCCTGGGAACGAACTAAATGCAATCTAGGAAGATCATCTGAAAAACAATAGAGACATATATACATAAAAAAGGAGACTAACTAAAGACAAAAGATACATCGATAACACTGGTTTGGAGTGAAAGATCAGTGACCTAAGATACTGCAGCAACACGGTAACTCAAGAGACAGGCGAAACCAACAACACATGGGATGCCACATGGGACGTTAAGTCCGGAGTAGAACCTCTGCGGCTACAGCGCTCGATATAGGAGAAGCGGTTCCCATACAAACTGCTCCCGCTACAGTTGACAAGGTGGTAATGTAGTTACATAGTAGCAATATAAATCTATTATGTTTCATTTCTGAAGTCTGAATGAACATTCGATTTAAACAAGAGGCGCAACTAATAAGCAAAAGACTAAGGACACATTGTTATTTATTGGCACGTTTTTTCTTAAAATTAAGTGAGACCACACATCAATAAGAGCAAAGGACACTATTTGAAATAGATTTTCTCATTATTTATCACTAACATCACTGTTTTATATTTTTGGACGTTTTTCGGCTTTGACTAATATATTTCTGGATTAATCATGTGAATTATGAACTTTTGCTTTTAGTCAGACAAAATTATGGGACAACAGAAAAGATATTAATCAGGGAACTGAACTGTTACTTTTCTCTTTTTCTTTTGCAATATTTTATGAGTTTTGTATATGAAATGATGTATTATATGTATTAGAAATGATGCTACTTTTAAGAATTATTAGGGGTGATGAATTATTTTATTAATGGTATATATATTTCCAGTCTCATTTGGATGCAAGTTTACATTTAATTAAAAATATTTAGTTTTTTAATGCAGCTCCGAATGTTAAGTGTGTGTTAACCAATTATAAATTTATAGCCTTATCATGTTACCATGACATCTCTGCAGCTGTTTAGCATACAGACAAAAGAAAGGTGTTGTTTTAGGCCCCTTTCACATCTGCGTTTTTGCTTTCCGTCCTAGAGTTCTGTCCTCGGGGCTCTAGGACGGAAAGATACTGATCAGGATTATCCTAATGAATCCTGAATGGAGAGCAATCCGTTCAGGATGCATCAGGATGTCTTCTGTTCAGTATGTTAACGTTTTTTGGACGTTGACAAAACCGCAGCATGCTGTGGATATGTCTCCATCTAAAAATCTGGAAGACATGCCGTAACGCCGGATCTGGAATTAATGCCCATTGAAAAGCATTAATCCGGATCCGGCTTTAAGCTAAACGTCGTTTCGGCGCATCGCCGGATCCAACGTTTAGCTTTTGTGAATGGTTACCACGGCAGCCAGGAAGCTAAAGTCCCGGCTGCCATGGTAAAGTGTAGTGGGGAGGCAGGGGAGAAGTATACTTACCGTCCGTGCGGCTCCCGAGTCCCGGGGCGCTCCACAATGACGTCAGAGCGCCCCATGAGCATGGATCACATGATTGCATGGATCCTGATCAGTCTTCAAATGCTTTCAGTTGTCTTGCGTTGTGACGGATCCGGCGGGCATTTCCGGCGACGGAAGTACACAACGGATCCACACAACACAAGTGTGAAAGAGGCCTTAGTCAGCATGATCAACCCTACCA
Organism: Bufotes viridis; assembly: GCA_033119425.1. Lineage (NCBI taxonomy): Eukaryota > Metazoa > Chordata > Amphibia > Anura > Bufonidae > Bufotes > Bufotes viridis. The sequence continues at coordinate 297,786,647 of CM065590.1, read as the reverse complement.
GGCAGTATGCCTAATTTAATAGGCTGTGCAAATTCTATAGACACAATTATTGGAATGAGTTGCACTGAGAAGATAAATATCTTATAAATTGGTACTGGCATATGGTTCATCCGTTCAAGAAGTTACAGTTTTCCATGAAATCTGCCCCGTGGAAGCTTCTGTAGTGCTGGAACTATAAAGTACACATGTCTAGGAAAAACTGTAATTCAACTCTCTGCAGTAAGCCACCCATAGTCATAGTCTAGGACAGTGAAGTGCTGAAGCACATAGCATGAAGAATCTTCCGTCCTCAGTCATAACACCCAGGATGTTGTTCCATATTGCCAATGGAAGCAATGTTGGCACAAGAGCTGTTTGTCTCAAACCTCATGATCTGGGATTCCACGGCTGACCATCTACAGAACAGCATGTTCATTCAACAATTCTTCAATTTATTTCTAATGAAATGAAGATGCACTCTGTCTGCACTCCCAAAACAGAAGTTTGTAGAGAAAATATAAAATATGATGCAGTGTCTTAAACCTAATTCTTCTTGAATAGCCGAGACAGCATTGGCTCAGTTCCACAGACCATTAAGAACTCAGGAACGTGTATGCAAGACATTGTGTTCCATAGATCTCTCAAGTGAAGCAATATCACATGAGCATGTTGATATCTACTGGGCTGCTCGGAGTAATAGTATGCACAGATGTGATCTAATGAATATTACTAAAATGTATGCCACTTATTCCTTAGGTTTTAATAGTGTCGGGTAGTTGTCATTATAAAATGTGCACAGGATATCTACCATGAGATGTGAATTGACATACACATGCACATGCAAGTTTTGGTGAATGTTGCAATTAAATGTATCTACAAAAGCTACTGCAACCTAATGGAACAGGAGGTGAAAACATTGGGACTACTCATGCAGAATGCATACTGTTGCTGACCAGTAAAATGTGTTTTTTATTGTCTCAAAAACGATGGATCATGGTAAGAGAGGGACGTCTATTAGTAAATCTGTTTCCGCATGTCACATTACCCTATGGCACAGGTGACCATACATATAAGGGGGGTTGTATATATGGCTAGTTCTGTATATGGGCAGGAGGTGGATGTCACTGTATCTGGAGAGCATTGCGGTCATCATGAGCTGTTTTGAGGGGGATGCAAGTGTGTAATTTTTGTAAATTCGGCACTGTTGCACAATGACAGCACGCTGCTTGCATGTCCTCCAAGATTCTCCTCCTGACAATACACCCGGCAGAAATCAGAAGGGGAGTGCTGTTCTCAGAATGTAATAGTAGTGCAGCCTCAGACGTGGACTCCGTAACTATAAACAATCATATATTAGAAGATTAAAAAAAATCTAAATTACCGGTAATTTCTGTCTTTATTATAGTGGTGACAATGACGTTCTTTGAAAGGTCACTTTCTTCACATGCAAATACAGCCAATATAAATCAGTGATTGTGACATAAAATGTATGGATGTGTAGATAAGATCCTTGACTGAGAGAAATCTCAGTACTCATGGGAGAGTCAATGGGTGAGAAGTCACCTCCCAAGCCATAAACGCAGAGGACGAATAAAAAGTATAACATGTCAGATAATGCAATTAACTAATGAAGCCTTAAGTGCACTCAGAAAAATAAGCTACATGAACTGCAAGTTAAAGAGGACATGTCTGCTCATCCTCCTTGCCATGCTAACATTGAAGGATACAGCTCAATCATATATAAGTGAACTTGGTCTTGTGGGTGGATCGGAAAAACAGCAATGGATGGCGGTCAAGCTAGAAAATGCTGGTTCGAAATACAATAAGAATTGATGATGTGATCGGTGAGGTTTTCCCTTTGCAGAATTATCAGATTACAGTAATACAATTTTTAAATATGTGTCTCAACAAAGGGCCAGGATGAAGGGAAGAGCAGATGTCCGCCTAGGGCGCCATAGAGGGTGGGATACAAAATAGAAATCTTTTAGAATCAGGTAACTGAAACTAATGGTGCCAGGTGGACCCCACTGACCATGATGGGGTTCGTCAGGTTTCCATTACAAAGTCTGTCATTTTATTGGGCAAAATAGTTCTGCATGCAGGACTAATTAGTCCGATATTTGTGATGGAATCTGCTACAGAATCGCCAAACACAGCCTCCGACACAGATTTCAACTCAGCAACTGAAATCACTATTAATAAAAATGAAAAATACTTAAAAATACTAAAACAAAAGCCCACATGGAACATTTTCCTAAGGAAATAGTGTAAATCAAAATACCGGGGCATATTTACTAAGACTAGTGTTTCATTAGACTGTCCTAGCCTCACGTCTCTTAATATATTTGGTACATCTTCAGGCAGTCCATGCCCCAGAAAATCAAATCTACGTCATCTATGAGATGGTGCAGATATCAGCTACCATTTATGCCCCTTTCTGGGGTAAAGTATAGTAAATCTGTTGCAATAGAGACCATGCTCTTTTCACCAAGCCCCACACACTTTGGAAAAGTGGAGAGAAATGTGAAAAGTCACAAACTATAGTGCAAATATGAAGTGCACCATCATTGGCCATTTTTTACGCCATTAAAGTGCCATAAATCCATTAATGAATCTGTCCCTTAGGATTTACATGTACAATAATAAAATCAAGAGGACGCAAGAGAGAAAACCATTTAAAAAATGACAAAAGGATTTGTGCCATAAGGGCTCATGCACACGAGCGTAAGGCTAGGTCTACACGGCGACATTTGTCGCGTGACATTTTGTTGCATTAATGTCGCGAGACAATTTTTATAATGGTAGTCTATGATGTCGCATTCCAGTCGCAGAAAAATCCATCTTGAATTGATTTTTTGCGACTGTCGTGTCGCAGTCGCAGCATGTCACATGTTGCAATGTGACACCATACACTACTATTATAAAAATTGTCACGCGACAAATGTCGTCGTGTAGACTTAGCCTAAGGGCCCCGTGCCCGTGCTGCGGTACATGGCAGCTCGAGCCCAGAGAAGATCAGAAAGCGCGATTGCAGCACAGACTGCCAGAATTGGAGAGTAGCAGCGGAGCAGGAAAGGTTAGTGATATACCTATTTTACCTCTGATGGGCATCTGATCAGAGGTCTGACATGGGGGGTCTGATGTGAGTTCTGATGAGGGTCTGGTCTAATATGTTTTGAGAAGGCAGGGGTGCTGTACTGCCTTCTCGCAGTTTACTAAGCACAGCGCTGTCCACTATATTGCGGCTGTGCTTGGTTTTGCAGCTCAGCACCCTTCACCTGCTCAGCTCCTCCTGCTCTATAACATGCTGCCTGCAGACTGCCATTTCATGGGGACAGGTCCTCTTTAAAAGAATCTAAATAATCTTCTCATAACAAGTACAAACCACTTCCGGAGTGTTCAGCCACGTAATGTCATCTGCCAGACAGTCTTTACCGGCATGGACACCCTGGCAGAGCAGCATGTATTCATTTTCGCAGAGCTCTGTCAATGACTTGTTCTGGTCACAAGACACAGTAACAAACAGGAGTTGTGCAATGAGAATGACTCTCACCCAGCCTCAATACTGCAACCATTCTCTACAACCATTCCAAGAAATCATAAAGTTTCCTGTTCCAATGGATCTGAAGTAACAAGATGGGGAAAGAGATGAAATAATGATAAAGTGATCTGGCTTTTATCATTTCCCCCATGCCACTTAGGGGTTTGCGACTTTTGCCACTGCGACAGCATAGACTTCTATGATGACGGAATGCCTCCTATAGGCTTCTGTGGTGCATGCCTATGGTCCGTGATAACGGAATCCATTACGGAATTCTTAGATAACCTGAACGCGATCTTGCAAATCACAAGTTTGTGCAACACTATTTGCAACTCATTTGCATATATCTTCAAACTTCGTTTATTCAACACCAAATACACAGAAATGAGAAACAAAGGTCCCGATCTGGTGACTGTTTATCTCACCTACAGGGCAGTGATAACTATTTAATATGTCTAAAGTAGATGACAGACTCCCTTTAAGGGCTCATGCTCAAGGGGTAATATGAGTTTATTATATACTGTTTTTCTTTTTTTCACCCGCTTTTAGTCATGTACTTGGGGTGATTTGTAGTTTGGCCTTCATGTTAGGCCTACAGTGCAACAGGTCCTGTACTATTGAGTAGGTTCACATTTAGTGGGGGTTGTGGATGGGATGGCTTCTTGTAAGAATTACACCTGATCAACTCTGCTGTTGTAACGGCGAGCAGGTAAACAATAAAGAGAATGTAGCGCTTGTACGAGAGCTGATTTCTCTTCAAACAGCTGAGCTGAGCATAGATCATCGATAAAAATAACTTGGACAACCCCTTTAAATTATTTACTAAAATAGACAAGTCAGGAGAGGTGATAGGTCCTCTTTAAGAAGACTCGCAATGTTGTTAATCGGGTTTAAAAAAAGCCTTAGATTTACTAGTCATCCACACTTTTTTTGGTTCACCGTATAGGAGTAAATGAACGCTGCTGGCATGAAGCTGGCATTCATTGCCAACAACCCATATAATGTTGTCAGTATTGTTTTAAGTTTACTCGCCATTTCCTGTAGCATATATAGAATTGCATTTGCCCACTTAAAGGGGTTGTCTGAGTTGAAACAAATATTGTAAAAGATTTTAAAAAAGTTACTTACCATTGTGAATCCCATTCTCTCTGCCAGTATTCCAGGCTTCCCTACCACTGCAACAATGATGTTTTGTTTTTGGATGTAGTGATGATGTCCCGTATGGTACGAGTCCGCTGAGGCCAGTGATTGGTTGCTGCATTCAAATGCAGTATAGGGGCATGTCACCACTGCAGTCATGAAAACAAAACCCTCCGGGGAGGATGAGAGGAATAGCTCTAGAATGGAGGGGGTTCTGAATGGTAAGCACAGCTTTTCTATTCTTATTTTATTACTTTGTCATGCCTTTTAGAATACTTTGGGGAAGATTTACTAATAGTGCTTCATGTTACACTGTCCAAGAATACTTATCACAGTCTTAAAGGGAACCAGTCATGTTAAACACAGTGTTTGAGATGAAGGCAGCATGATACAGAGTAGATGGAGCTGAACAGATTGATATATAGGTTTGTGGGGAAAGATTCAGAAAAACTTGTAATTTATTTATTTATAGCCATGCTCATTCTTGGCTTTGAAGCCATAGAGGTGGTCCTATCAGTGATTGACAGCTATCTCTGTATACAGAATCATGGAGGGAAGGTCCTATCAGTGACTGACAGCTCTCTCTGTATACACAGTTATAGAGGGTAGGTCCTATCAGTGACTGACAGCTCTCTGTATACACAGTCATGGAGGTGGTCCTATCAGTGATTGACAGCTCTCTGTATACACTGTCATAGAGGGAAGGTCCTATCAGTGATTGACAGCTCTCTGTATACACAGTCATAGAGGGAAGGTCCTATCAGTGATTGACAGCTCTCTCTGTATACACAGTCATAGAGGGAAGGTCCTATCAGTGATTGACAGCTCTCTCTGTATACACAGTCATAAAGGGAAGGTCCTATCAGTGATTGACAGCTCTCTGTATACACTGTCATAGAGGGAAGGTCCTATCAGTGATTGACAGCTCTCTCTGTATACACAGTCATAGAGGGAAGGTCCTATCAGTGATTGACAGCTCTCTGTATACACAGTCATAGAGGGTAGGTCCTATCAGTGACTGACAGCTCTCTCTGTATACACAGTTATAGAGGGTAGGTCCTATCAGTGACTGACAGCTCTCTGTATACACAGTCATGGAGGTGGTCCTATCAGTGATTGACAGCTCTCTCTGTATACACAGTCATAGAGGGAAGGTCCTATCAGTGATTGACAGCTCTCTGTATACACAGTCATAGAGGGAAGGTCCTATCAGTGACTGACAGCTCTCTGTATACACAGTCATAGAGGGAAGGTCCTATCAGTGACTGACAGCTCTCTGTATACACAGTCATAGAGGGAAGGTCCTATCAGTGATTGACAGCTCTCTCTGTATACACAGTCATAGAGGGAAGGTCCTATCAGTGATTGACAGCTCTCTGTATACACAGTCATAGAGGGAAGGTCCTATCAGTGACTGACAGCTATCTCTGTATACACAGTCATAGAAGGAAGGTCCTATCAGTGACTGACAGCTCTCTGTATACACAGTCATAGAGGGAAGGTCCTATCAGTGATTGACAGCTCTCATGTATACACAGTCATAGAGGGAAGGTCCTATCAGTGACTGACAGCTCTCTGTATACACAGTCATAGAGGGAAGGTCCTATCAGTGATTGACAGCTCTCTGTATACACAGTCATAGAGGGAAGGTCCTATCAGTGACTGACAGCTCTCTGTATACACAGTCATAGAGGGAAGGTCCTATCAGTGACTGACAGCTCTCTGTATACACTGTCATAGAGGGAAGGTCCTATCAGTGACTGACAGCTCTCAGTATACACCGTCATGGAGGCGGTCCTATCAGTGACTGACAGCTCTCTGTATACACAGTCATAGAGGAAGGTCCTATCAGTGACTGACAGCTCTCTCTGTATACACAGTCATAGAGGGAAGGTCCTATCAGTGATTGACAGCTCTCTGTATACACAGTCATAGAGGGAAGGTCCCATCAGTGACTGACAGCTCTCTGTATACACTGTCATAGAGGGAAGGTCCTATCAGTGATTGACAGCTCTCTCTGTATACACAGTCATAGAGGGAAGGTCCTATCAGTGATTGACAGCTCTCTCTGTATACACAGTCATAGAGGGAAGGTCCTATCAGTGACTGACAGCTCTCTGTATACACAGTCATAGAGGGAAGGTCCTATCAGTGACTGACAGCTCTCTCTGTATACACAGTCATAGAGGGAAGGTCCTATCAGTGATTGACAGCTCTCTCTGTATACACAGTCATAGAGGGAAGGCTGTCAGTCACTGATAAGGCCTCTTCCACCTTAACTTCAAAGCCAAGAGTGAGCAGCAATTAAAATGAATGAAATACATGTTTTACTGAATCTTTTGTAGTAAAGCTACTTTCACACTCGCGTTTCGGCTTTCCGTTTGTGAGATCCCTCATGGGCTCTCACAAACGGTCCAAAACGGATCAGTTTTGCTCCAATGCATTCTGAATGGAAAAGGATCCGTTCAGTCTCAATTCCGCTCTGGAGGCAGACACTAAAATGCTGCCTGCAGTGTTCTGCTGCCCGCTTGACAAAACTGAGCCAAACGGATCCGTCTTGGCACACAATGTAAGTCAATGGGGACGGAACAGTTTTCTCTGACACAATAGAAAACGGATCCCTGTCCCACTGTCTTTCAATGGTGTTCACGACGGATCCGTTTTCAGTATTAAATTGCAATAAAAACTACATGGTATTACATTAATTTTACTGGAAAATGAAGAGTATAAGTCAGTTTTACTGCATAGTGAATGCCGTAAAAACAAAACCCGGAAAACTGTGGCAGCATTGCACCCCATTTTAAATTTTTGCTCCCGATTCCCACTACATTATATGACATATTAAATGGTGGCATTAGAAAGTATAACTCGTCCTGCAAAAAAACAAGCCCTTATACAGCCATGTGAATGGAAAAATAAAAAAGCTATGGCTCTGGGAAGGCAAGAAGCGAAAAACGAAAATGCAAAAAATGGAAAATCACTGCTTCAGGAAAGGGTTGAAGGGGCTATTGACTGCACACCCCCATTGACGGATGTTGTGATCTGCATGCCGGGGAGATGCAGCAATAGTGGGCCCGGGCATTGTGGCTGGGTTTTCCAGGTTTGGATAACCTTTAAATGGTATTACCAAAATCTACAAATCACCCTGCAAAAAATTAGTCCTCACACAGCTCCGTAGACATAACTATAAAAAAGTTATGGGGGTCAGAATGTGGCAATGCAATCAAGTTTAAAAAAAATAAATAAATTTTAAATATTAAAACACAAGAAAACTCATACAAATGTGGCGAAGTTGTAACTGTACTGACCCACAGAACGAAGGGAAAAGGTCAGTTTAAAAACGAAAGCCATAAAACATAATTTAGATTTTTTTCCAATTTAAACCCCATTTGGAATTTTTTTTCCAGCTTCCCACTACACTGCATTCTATATAAATTGGTGCTAATAGAATTACAACTTGTCCGGCAAAAAAACCTTCATACGTCTATCTGAATGGAAAAATAAAAAAGTTAGGGCTCTGGGAAGGCAGGAAGTGAAATACAAAAACGCAAAAATGGAAAAAAAAACTGAGTTCTGAAGGGTTTAAACCAGTCTGATCCTTGGGAAAAGTGAGACAAGTTGTCTTGCCGCAGACGTAACATGTCTATTCTGCAGACACAAACAGGCATGTCTGTGGTGTGGTCAGGGAAGAGAGCGGTTACTCATTGTCTCAGAATGGCCTTGTCAATGAAATGTGCTATCCTAATTAGGGGCATCATATTATAAGTATAGGTCTGCTGCACTTGTGTGCCAAATTATACAAAAATAAAGCCATCTTTTGTCTCAGAATGGCCTTGTCAATGAAATGTGCTATCCTAATTATCAATTAAAGCATCAGAATGTTTTAGGCCCCTTTCACACGAGCGAGTATTCCGCGCGTGTGCAATGCGTAATGTGAACGCATTGCACCCTCACGGAATCTGGACCCATTCATTAGAATGGGTCTGTGTACATGAGCGATGCGTGAAAATCGCAGCATGTTCTATATTCTGCGTTTTTCACGCAGCCCTGGCCCCATATAAGTGAATGAAAGTCAGATCGCATCCGCAAGCAAGTGTGGATGCGATGCGTTTTTCACGGATGGTTCCTAAGAGATGCTGTTTGTAAACATTCAGTTTTTTATCACGCGCGTAAAAAAAACGCATCAAAACGCATTGCACCCGCGTGCTAAAAACTGAACGCGATCCCAAACAAAACTGAATGCACTTGCATACGAAATCGCGCAGTTTTCACTGAACACATCCACAGCGCATCCGGACCTAATCCGCTCACGCTCATCTGCAGGGGGCCTTATGGCTCTGTGACCTCTACAGGGCCATAGTGTATCTCAACATGCCTGTAATTTTATATGGAGAATTATCGGGGGATTTGTTTATTATATTCTTCTCTGTCTGTGGAATTCTGGCTGACACATCCTGTTTTGATCACTTCTTAGCAGTCGTCTCATTATCATAAAAGGCAGGATTACAAGCACATAAAATATCTGTACAGAGAACACAGAATCCACCATTTACAATTCCCCCCGAACCACCCTAACCAAACCTAGCACCCCACCCCCACCCCCCTTCCTTTCGTAGTGATCTCTGAATAGGTCAAGTATGGCTGGAATACTCTCCCAAAGAAGTTAACGGGTACTCTCCTTTCTACAGGTTCCTATGGTCCATGGAGCTGTTGTAAGATATATCTCTAAATGGTACCCACAGCAGCTCAAAAAGGTTGCCCCCATAATCATGTAAATAAGAACAGATTATGAAAAAATATTAGAAAAAATATAACATTACTATGAAATATACACACTTGATACTGTGAATACAGTGAAAACTGGTGGAACAACATACAAATTAGATATAACGTGCAGATAAGATGTGAGAACATAAAAGTTTTCTTTTGGGTTGGTCCACAATTAAATATTAAATGTCCTCATTGGGTCAGACAAAACATGACATTTCTATTTGTAATCATTTACAGTATAAAGAAATGCTCCTGTATCTAGATATTGCTATTGCTTGCTTGTTACGGTGCCCCGTGGAGTTTGTCTTTCCATTCCATCTTATGTGAACAGTTTTGCTGACTGTGGGGTAATGGGGGTGGAGGTGTTTGGTCTAAGTATCACCTTTTCCATGGATAGCTGTTAAATGCTTTTGGCTAGAATTCCCCTTTTAAAAATAACTGGAAAAATGAACATAACATTTTTGGGATAAATAATCTACTAGAAAAACTTTTGTTTGTTAAACAAATGAATGCTCGTTCAGATGACAGCCATTCTTCCTGGTTGCATGAGGAAAACGGAGTAAGGAGCTGCCAAGCTCCTCCTTTAGAAACAAAAGCATTGGGGGCTAAAATTCAACATGTCTGATCTTTCATTCTCCTGGCATCATCTGTTAATGGAGATTCAGAAGGTTCCCATACACGTTAAATAATCAGCGAGTTTCAATGGCATTTATCTAATGTGGTTGAGGGCCTTTAACGCAGTCTTATTCTATCATTGTCCAAAATAAGACTAGGTATCAACATGTCAGATTCAGTTCTTACAACCTGTCCCTGCGGCTCACCGTCAAGGACTAATTTAATTATAGTGAAGTTAAAACTGCAGGTTTTTCGGAAAGATTAAAGGGGTTGTAATAAATAAAATAAAAAAAAGTCCCTTCTTTATCCAGTGATGATCCAGAACTGCACCTCTGTCATCTGCCCGGGCTGCAGCCAGTGATGTATTGTTTGGCTGCAGCAGTGACATTCCTCTGCAGTGTACAGCACAAGACAGCTGAGGACAGTGATTGGCTTCAGCATTATATGAGATATCACTGCTGAAGCCAAACATTACATTACTGTTGCGGCCCAGGGTTGAACACAGAATGGCAGTATTGGATTAGAGTGGGTGTAGGAAGGGAAGAGGTTATATTTATTACTTTTGCAGGCTCAGGTCACTTTAGTAACATGAGAAAAAACACAGAAAAAAATCTGACTGCCCCATCAGCATGGGAGTACGGACTCCCTAGATTGTATTGGGAGTCTGAAAATATTCTTAACAATTTATTACTTACTAATCTAAAGAAATATCAACATTTACTAGGAATATAAATATAGGCACTAAGAAAAATTTAGTTTGTGATACCTGCAAACTGTGCTGTCTAAAATGAATCTAAAATATTGAATTAAACAGCGGAAAACACTTAACTTACTCCTAAAGCATGCCTGAGTTTTTGAAAAAAGTTTGCATAATGGCTGTGCTTCTTTGTACAATCATAACTGTGAAGGAACAGTTAAGTTTCGGCTTCCCTAAAGTCTCTTTCAGTCATATTATTCCCTGATTTAGCTGCACAACTAGATGCATTTCTCTCATAAGCAGTGGGTGTCTCCTTTCTGCCAGTACCATGTGCAGTGATCTCACTTCCCTTACTTCCCATTATGCTTCTTTTGTTCTGAGGAGCTCAAAATGCTGACAAGGAGTGATAAATCCCAGAAAGTGATGATAAGAAGCAGTTGTTTTATCAGGTTCAGGATCTCAGCTAGCTCTGACAAATACCCAATTCCTCCCAGTAGTCTCTGTTAGCAGGGACGGCTCTTGCCTGACAACAGGCAGTTGACTACATGACCACTAGTGGCCATGACTTTACAGCTTTTTTCAGGTGGACACAGGCATATTAAGTACAGTGACTCTTTAATAACCTAAGCGAGGGTTGTGGGCAACTTTTAGGTAAGCACAATACAACCTCAGTAATCTAAACATATGCAATTCATTATACAATACAAATAAAAAGAAATGACTCCTCTGTAATGCCAGACAAAACTCCTCCAGTAGATGAACCTTGTATTAGAATACATAACATTTCACAATGTTACTTACTCCTTAGGTGGGTTATAGTCCTCCAGCCTGGCTTCAAAGAAACTGAGGACTTCATCACACTGGGAGATGTAGGGGGGCATTCTAATGAGGGCCTGGAGACAAAACACCACAGTAGTTATGTAATGTACAGCTCTTCTTATCATAGATTACAAGTTTATAAGCAGGAGACACTAAAGGCCAATTTACACATGATGATTATTTAGGAATGTGTAAATGAGTGTCCCAACCGGTTACTCATTAATCCAATGCTAACGTGCAGATAATGATAGGGAACAAATGTTCATATGAACGTTTATTTTCAAACATTGCATAACAATATCAGCCATTCTACTGAGAACAGAGATAGGTCAGGCCTCCATAATCCTACTTTTATAACATGGCTGATGAGCAGGACAACCGTTTTGTGACTGAGCCCCCCATCTCCGAGATGATTTACCTGAATGCCACATAAGTGTTAGAAGGAATTGTACAATCACATGATAGAAAGTGTCCAGATTGAAAGTGTCTCCACTGTGAGGACAATCCCCTTCATGATGTACATATACCACTAAAAAGACTGAACATGATGCAAAAGAATTGATCATTCTTATCCGAGTCTTCATACATGTTTTAAAATTCTACGCTCTTAACTACTGGATAGTTAGATCTGCTTGGATCTACTGTATAATCATACAACAGAAGTTGTGAACAGCTTAGAGTAATAGATAGGAACTAATGGAATGACTACAGCCAACTTTCTCAGCAGTCAACTATCATGGAAGCATGGTGATCCTTCCACATCTGTAAAAAAAGAATACGCTGCAAAGAAAGAACTGCTCTCGATCTCCAGTAAAGGGCATCTAATATGCATTACATTAAAGGACATCTGCTTAGAGTTAGTGACCATTACATAGGACTACAAAACATCTCCTGTACCACAGGCCAGTTCACGTCAGTTCTCTCTCAGTGACCAACCCTGGTCTAGAGTTGCCTTGCTTGTTTACTGATCAGACACAGGTGCTACAGCCATATATCCTGATCATATTTCTTAATCACAGCAGCTCTGCAGCTTTCGAAAACCTGTTAAGTAATAACTAAGAGGCCAAAAGCAGGAAAAACCGCATATAAATCCGCACCATTGTTTGTGCAGTTTTTATGCGGTTTTTGTTGCAGATTTTCAGTTTATATTCACAACCCCATTGAAGTCTATGGAGTATGCCACTATACATAAGGTGTGGACTCACACAAACAACTGACATGCTGCATATTTTAACCCCTTAGTGACCACACATACGCCATTTTACAGCGGTCACTAAGGGGCCTCAGGCTGGGCTGCTGCTTTTTCACGGTGGCCCAGTCCAAGCGCTGCATGGGTCCCCTTAGTGCGGGGGTTCAGCTCTCACATGAGAGCAGTCCGGGCTGTTAGAGCAGGAGTGCCAATCCGGGCTGTTTAACGCTTTACATGCCGCGGGCAATGGCGCCCCCGCATGTAAAGCGGTGACAGAGGGAGACACTCTCTGTCCCTCATCATACCCCACAAATGCGATTGCAGGGTGCTCATGTGTGTAAAGGCTGGCTGGGGTCTGATATAGGCCCTAAGCCAGCCTTGAATATTGTCCAGAAGGCTGTTCCTTTCTGCCGCAGCCTGCTAGTCAATGTCAGTATAGCACTGACAATAAAAGTCAATACTCTACAGGGATAGTGCATTGTATTTTAAAATCAATCAAAATTTTGTCTTTTATAGTCCCCTTGTGGGACTATTAAGTGGTAAAAAAAAAGTAAAAAAAACAACAAACATTTATTAAATTAAAAAAACAGTAAGAAAAAAATGTTTTAAATACGTTTTTCAATGAAAAAAAAAAATGAAAAAAAACTCCCCCGTATGTTTGGTATCGTTGCGTCTGCGCTACGTGAATATCATGTAAATTATACCCTACGGTAAACTCCGTAAAGAAAAACAAAAAACTACAGAATTGCTAATTTATTCTTAGTTGCCATAAAAAAATAATAATAACAAGCAATAAAAAAAGCGCAAATCACTCCAAAATGATACAAATGAAAACTACAAGTCATCCTGCAAAAATCAAGCCCTGACACAACTCCATCGAAATTAAAATAAAAAGGTTTTTTAGTTATTGGAAGTGGCGATGGAAAAGGATTTTCTTCCTTTTTAAAAAAGGGGTTTTATTGCACAAAAGTAGTAAAACGTAAAACAAACGAAATGTATTTGGCATCGATGTAATCGTACTGAGCCATAGAATAAAGATATTATGTTATTTATACTGAAAAATAAAGGCCATAAAATTTATAACGTAAAAACTCAGTGGCAGTATTGCTGTTTTTCCCATCTACCTCCCAGAAAGACTTAATAAAAGCTAGTCAGAAAGTTATGTGTACCCCAAAATGGCACCATTAAAACTACAACTTGTCCCGCAAAAAAAAATATAAGCCCCATACAGCTATATAGACGGAAAAATTAAAAAGTTATAGCTCTTGGAAGGTGGCGATGAAAAAAGGAAGAAAAACGCTTGATCAGTAAGGCCCAAAACAGGCTGGTCACTAAGGGGTTAACATCCCCACAGCAAATCAATTTTCATGAGTACAAAACAACAATGTATCTAATTCACTTTGCTGGTACTGTATTATCAGATGTTTTGTGTTTTTTTTTTGTTGCACAAAAAGCAGCATGGAAAAACCGCAAATGATCCGTAACATGTGCAGTTACCCTTAAATTTATTAAAAAGGAAAAACAATAATTTTGCATGGACATAAGTATTTAGGTCCTTTGATTCAAAATTAACTCTGGAGGCCTCCCATTTCTCCTACTCATCTTTGAGATGTTTCTACTCTGTGATAGTCATCCAGCTGGTGTAAATTTAGTTGACTGGACATCATTTGGAAAGACACTCACCTGTCTATACTGTTAATATAAAGTAAGGTTTAACAATGCATATCAGAACAAAAACCGAGCCATTAGGAGGAAAGAATTGCCTGTACAGATTAGCAACAGGATTGCGTGGAGCGGCAGGTCTGGAGAAGAAAAAAGTTCTGCTGCACTGAAAGTTCACTAGACCACAGTGGCCTCCATAACATGGAAGAAGTATGGAACAACCAGGTCTCTTCCTAGAGATGGCCGTCCCACCAAACTAAGAAATCAGGGGTAAAGGGCTTTGGTAAGACAGGTGACCAAGCACCCAATGGTCACCTGAGCTCCAAAGATCCTGTGTGTGTACAGACTGGAGAAACTTCCAGAAGGGCAACCATCACTGCAGCACTCCACCAATATGGGCTTTATGGCAGAAAGAAGTTTCTCCTCAGTAAAAGACACATGAAGGCCCACCTAGAAAAAAAAAAGGACCTAAAGGACTCTCAGACTGTGAAAAACAAAATGTTCTGGTCTGATGAAACAACGACTGAACTATTGGACCTGAATTCACAGCATCATGTCTGGAGGAAACTAGGCACTGCTCATCACCTCGCCAATACCATCCTTACAGTGAAGCATGATGGTGGTAGCATTATGCTGTGGTGGTGTTTTCACCGGCTAGGACAGGGAAACTGGTCAGCATTGAGGGAAAGCTGAATGGAGTAAAGTACAGAGATATTCTTAATGAAAACCTGACCCAGAGTAGTCTGGACTTCAGACTAGGCTGAAGGTCCACCTTCCAACAAGACAAAAATTAAGCAACATAGGAGTGACTTAGAGACAACTCTGTAAATGATCTTCAGTGGCCCTATCTTGGCTTGAACCCAATCGAACATCTCTGGACAGACCTGAAAATGGCTGTCCACTGACAGTCCCCATCCAACTTGACAGATCTTGAGAGGATCTGCAGAGAAGAATGGAAGGAAATCTCCAAATCCAGGTGTGTAAACCTTGTGGCATTATACCAAGGAAGTCTCGAGGCTGTAATTGTTGCCAAAGGTACTTCAACTAAGTCGTGAGTAAAGGGTCTGGGTACTAATGCCGATGTAAGATTTTAGTTTTTCCTTTTCAATAAATTAGCAAAGATCTCGAATATTGAGAGACATTTGCTAAGCCCTTTATTGTAGAGCAAAAAAGTCTCACATTATTGCACATGCCATATGTGCGCCATAATTAGCGAATTTTTAGGCTTGTAGCGAGAAAAAGGAGCAGTGCTTAGGTGGAGGGGGTGAGGCTTCGCGCAACCAGCTGTATTTACTATAACTTAAGCATCGTACTTACCTGCTTCCTGATGATGGCTCCTTCCCTCTCCGGCCTCCCCTGCTCTGCTCGGGTTCCTGAATGTAAACTTCCAGTTTGACGCTAATGCAGCCAAACGCTGGCCACTGCAGTGACCTATTCCCTTTGCATCATGTGACCATTTGACAAGACTCAGGGGAGCAGGTCAATGCTGCAACCAGCAATTAGCTGCAGGGGCTTCCAACCTATAGCTAGGGACCAGAGTGGAGCAGCAGAGGCCAGAGATTGCAAGAACCAGCAGCCAGTGTTAGAAGCAATAGACTTCCCTTCGCAGGTCTGCCCAGGAGGGGAGGTTTTGACAAATGTGCACAATACCTTTAAAAAAGGCACAATGCTTTGTATGGCTAGCTCAGGACCTCAGGATTGGTCATCAATATCTAAGGGACCTTCTTGACTATCAGGGCCAGGCAGTGTGCCTATGCAGGAACCTGGTCCTGTCAATCAAGGAGAGGGAGGAACTAGCAGAAGAAGCAGGAACAGTAAGGATGCAGTGTCTTGGGCCCACCCTCAGTGCACTAAACTGGTCATTTGCATATGGTATAAAAATACTTTTTTTTCCTCAATGAAACAATGCTTTGTATGGCTAGCTCAGGACTTTAGGATTGGTCATCAATATCTAAGGGACCTTCTTGACTATCAGGGCCAGGCAGTGTGCCTATGCAGGAACCTGGTCCTGTCAATCAAGGAGAGGGAGGAACTAACAGAAGAAGCAGGAACAGTAAGGATGCAGTGTCTTGGGCCCACCCTCAGTGCACTAAACTGGTCATTTGCATATGGTATAAAAATACTTTTTTTCCTGAATGAAACAATGGACCGCTCAGTGAAAGTTATTACATTTAGCTGAGCTAGTCCTACAAGTCACTGTGCCTGGTGACAGACTCCCTTTAACAGAACACTAAAATCCAGCAATAATGTAAGATGACATATAAGGCTTTCTAAGTGTTTGTGGTATAAACCAGAAAGAAAATCAAGCACTTTAATGTAATCGTCTAATTCCTTTATTGTTTTTCCACCTGTTTAGCACTGAATCTCTATGCTTGGCACCTGCAAGCTGTGGAAAAGTTAGTTCACAGCTAGCTCCCCATTTTGGCAGGACAAAATTTAAAGTGATTATACAGCCGGTAACATGGATATATGTATTTACAACATATACAATTAGGAATCTAAAGTCTTAAACAGGATCTGCTTCCCACAAACAATGAATCTGTATGGGGACGAGTGATCACTGATCCCCACACAGAAGAGGTGACTGATACATGTAAATACAGCTTTCACCTCCTCTGACCAGCGGCCAATGATTGGGAACGAACACTCAGTCTGCCCCTGTAAATAGGTTTTAACTAAATCAATCTAAAAGATTATTGTGACTTTTTACATTCTCCTGTTATTACCTTACAGATAAGGACCATGTCTATTTAAAGGGAACATCCTATATTTTCTTTTGGTCAAACACTTTTAAAAATCAAAATTGCTAGCAGTTTATTCATCACAAGCTCTGCCAGGCATGATGTCAATCAAAGCAAAGTGGATGTGCTAATGACAAGGACATTGTGACTAGTTAGGGTGCTTTCGCGCGTGGCATTAAATTCCACGATTGCACAAATTCATGTGTTTGCTGCCCCATTCAAATGAATGGAACTGATTTTCATTCGCAGAATTTTCTGCTACAAAATCTGTGAACGCATCCTCAATGCTGCAGGGCAACCCAGATAATCTTTAGTGAGTGGCGGATGGTAGTTAATTTCTCTATTCGCCTTTTTTTTAAATAGTTTATTTCTTCTTTATTAGTTCACAAACAGAATTACAAAGAAATAACACATTATTTCCATGTGAACAGCCATCAATCAAAGCTTTTGAAACAAATTATATACTGTATGTTTCATCCCATAAGACACACTTTTTTCTCCCAAAGTGGGGGCAAAATGTCACTGTATCTTATCAGGTAAATACTAATGAGCACTTCCATTACGTAAGCGCTCATTAGTACCGGAGGACCGAGAAACGGTGAATGCAGCGTTCCCCAGGCTCTGTACTCACCGCTTCCTGGACCTCTCCTGTCATCTGTACTGTGACTGCGCACAGCATGATGAAGCTCTGTGACCTCTCACTGTGCGCGTTGGGTCACAGCACAGCAGGAAGAAGAAAAGAGATGACGTTGATTTTTTTTAAAAAATGTATTTACTCTGCTGCATGGATGTCTGATCTGAGGCTTGGGGGTCTCATCTGAGGTCTGAATGGGGGTGGGGGGTTTTCTTATTTATTTTGGGGCTCTTATCTGAGGTTTAATTGTGGGTCTGATCTAAAATCTTATTGTGGTCTTATTAACATTGGGGGTCTGATTTGAGTTCTGATTGAGACTCTTATTAACATTGGGGGTCTGATTGGGACTGTGAGCTGAGGTATGATTAACATTGGGGGTCTGATCTGAGGTCTGATTGAGACTCTTATTAACATTGGGGGTCTGATTGGGACTGTGAGCTGAGGTATGATTAACATTGGGGGTCTGATCAGAGATCTAATGAAAAATATTTTCTTATGGGCAGGTGTGTCTTATAGGGTAAAAAAAAACGGTACATCAGAAAGTGACCAAACATTTTCAAGTTATAAAGAGAATGCGAAAATATTTTTGGGTAATTTTTTCTAGAATGCATAGAAAAATGCAGAAAAAAGCAGGCAAGTGTGAATACAATTAAACACTGGGCTATTCAACATAGAGGCATCCCACAAAGTAAAATACACACTCGCACATGGGCAAAGTATACCTCCCATGTTTGCAGTTTAACTTGACTCTATGGGTGCATTTACACAGGCAGTTTGTGGGCTACATGGCTGTGGAGGTTCCCAATGAAACACCACACACGGTGCATGTGGTTCGCGCCGCCATCCTCCATTGTATGCAATTTTTGCTGGGGATGGCCGCTTGTTGTGAACCACATGCAGGGGAACTGCTTCCCCAGTTAGAAACACGCCACAGTGTTTGGGGTTTTGAGCAGTTACACCCATTTAGGCCACGTTTATTTTTGTGATTCTTGTTTTATATGTATTGAATGTGCCATTGCGTATGGCTGGTAACATTCTGTTGCACCTGGGAGCCTGTGTCACATGGTCTGTTGTGGGTGTGGCTTGTAGCCTAATTTTTCTCCCATTGCATTGTGGGTCCTGCAGTGCAGGTGAGTGGGATTGGGGCTGTGAGCTGTTCACACATCATAGGTAGTCTAATGGTAGGACCCGATGCCATGCTGAGAAACCTTGACGTGGTGCACGAAGGGGCTCCGATATGTTCCTGACTGGGAGATATTGGCGAAAGTCTCAGCTTTTAACATCAGCTTGAGGAATTAGCCAGTGTTGTCAGTTGCTTATCATTGTGGTGCACTTTTTTTCAGTGATTTATGGAAATACAGTAACTGCCCAAATAACGTAAACAGCCAAAATTGTAACTCAAATCTATGCCAATTCATAGTTGGTGTACATTTGATTTTCTGCAGCATGGACTACAAAAAAAGAAATGACAACATTATTAAGAAGCCTTTTAATAAATTTGGCACACACGTCTAATTAAGACTAACACATGAAACAACAGTCTTTATAAACTGTCCAGGAGATACAAGCAAGCTATACCTCCGCATGTGGCAGCAGTAACTATAGTGCTTTACATGTGGGTAGAGTACTCCCCCTAATATGTGGAATGTGTGCAGATCATAATCTGTATTCCCATAAATATTTAATTTGAAGTCAAATACATGGGTTTCAGAAGTCTTCTTTCCTCTCATCTCAGAGCCAGGTGGAATATTACAAAATGACTAACGCACAATCTTCTATTACCTCATACAGACATCTCTTCCTTGCAATTCCAATAATAATATAGTGTAACTGGTCAGGCACTGAGTCACTCCATTATAGAACGCATATGCGTCTCTCTATTTGCTGCTTGTAGAAAAAACACTGACTGGAAAGGAAATGTGTAGGGTTATGGAATATCACATATCCTGGACCCCTTCTGAGAACTAAGCTAAAATAATATCCTATCTTCATCTTATACAAGCGCTGACTAGAAGGACAGCCTTGAAGTCTAATGCAACAAATATGTCCATTTTAGCTCCAGGGGAGGGAATAGACATACCGAAATGTATTGGTAAAGAGAAAATATATCATTATTGGTAGAAAAAAAAACACAGAAATGTATGGATGCAAAGTTCGACGCAGGGGCAGGTCACAGATACAGAAATCCCGCAGAAATATTCTATTTTTTAATCTTAGTTCATTAAAACTAGTTTCTTACTTGACAGCCATTTTTGATTTATTTATAAAACTTACTTTTAGTCTTCCTCAATGGAACAGCTTTTATTTCAGCACCAAAACTACACTGCATGTTCTCCTGGAAAGATTTATCTCTCTGGTCCCTGAGGCTCTCTATGAACGTGAGGCAGAGATAACTAAGCAGAATAAACTACGTAAATTGGAGCAAAAATAGACACGCAGAAAACTACTGCCATCCACAGACGTGATAAAAAAGGTATGTAATTGAAAGCTGTGTTTGTAACAAACCTAAGAAAACGCTCTAAGGCCTCATGAACGCGGCCGTTGTGCAGCCGCTCCGTGCATTGGGGACAGCAATTTGCGGTCCCCAATGCACGGGCCTCATCCGTGCGGCAGCTGCAAAAGATCCAGACCCATTCAACTTTAATGGGTCAGTGATCCGTCCGCACCATAAAAAAATAGAATAAGTTCTATTTTTTTTGCGGTGTGGAGGCACGGACAGAAACATCCCGGAAGCACTCCGTAGTGCTTCCGTGGGGTTCCGTGCCTCTGTTCCGCTCCGCAGCTCCGGATTACGGACCCAAGTGAATGGGTCCGCATCTTTGATGCAAGGAGCACACGGCCGGTGCCCACATAAGGCCTTAGAAGTGCTCATCCATGGAAAACCATGACTGGGATTTCTTTAATACTTCCAATACTGCAGTTTATACTGTTTGCAATGATGGAAAACAGTGATATACGAGTGTTACGTTATAAAAGTGTAATACTGTGCAACAGTATGATGCATGTCTCTGACTTTACTTCTTAGATTCAGTCACCTCTAAAATTTGACAATAATTGATTAATAACTGCGTATATAAAGAATCTGCCTCACAAACCAACATATGGGATCCCGCAAATGATTCCCAGCAATTATTACTCACAACAAGATAAAGTAGGCTACCTGCACACAGCGTTTTTCATGCGAAAAAGCCACAGTGTAATACTGCACCAGAAAAGTGAATGAGATCTGACAAATGCCATGTACGCTTTGAGTATATTTTTTGTGTGGAACTTGATCGGCAGTGCGGATTCTGAAATCTGCAGTGTCCCAATTGTTTCTGTGGATATTACCCTTTGCAATGCATCCAAACCCTCAACAAAATCTGCAAGAAACACACGTGGATTTTGGTGGGGAAACGCAGAGAAAGCACACAGTACTCCTGTTTTGAAGCCCACTCCCATGTGCGGGTAAGCCTTTGGTGTACTTTTACACATAAGATTTTTTTTTCTGCATTTCTGTAGCAGCTTTTGTGGTAAAACTACCAGCTCCAGATGTTAGCTGAAGTTCTATAGGAAGTATGAAACACAGGACACAAGTGTTTTTTTTGCTCCTGGCATTTTTTTTTTATTAGGTGTTTTTTTTTTGTGTTCTGGCTTCTTTTTAGAAAATAAGATAAGAAAAAGGGCAGGGCACTCTCAGAAATTTCGGACCATTTAGAGAACCAATATAAAATGGTATGTTTTCTCATGTATCCACATGCTTTAGCACTTGGTGTTTTTTCAGGAATTTTCACATTACCTTCTCTATAGGGAAAAATGCCAAGCTAGTGGTAGGACACACTGGGGGACATTTATCAAGACTGACCTATCCATACACCAGTCTTGATCAGCCTGCACTGGCGTGAGATGCACCTAATGCCTCTTAATGAATTAGGTGAATCTCTGCCCTGCCGCGCAGCCGAAAACGAAGCCTACTGTAGACTCCAGCTGTAACTATCACCACTTTCTGACAAAAGTTAGAGTAAATATGGCGGGCCGTGCGATGCTCCATCACCTCTCGTTAAGCCCTGCCGCTTTCCTCAGCACTTCAGAAAAGTGTTGAGAAGCTTAAAAATGTGCAAACTATCATGCAAATAAGGTGTGCACTACAATCTGCAACTTTTTATCACTTCTAGGCCCCATGCACACGACCGTCGTTTTTTTTCCGCGTCCGTTCCGTTTTTTTTCACAGATAGGATGCTTCCCCATTCATTTTAATGGGTCCGTCAAAAAATGAGGATGGTCAACCGTTTTTGTTCCGCATCCGTGATCCGTGTTTTCATTCCGTCAAAAAAATAGTGCATGTCCTATTTTTTTCACGTTTGCGGATAAGGATAGGCCTTTTTACAATGGATCTGCCATAAAAATCGGATCCGTCAAAAAAAACGGTCCGTCATCCGTTTTTTTTGACGGACGCAAAATTTCAAGGAGGAGCGGACGCGGAGGCAGGCAACGGTCGTGTGCATGTAGCCCTATTGTGGCCTAGATACATTGATAAATTTCCTGCCATGCGCAATAAATGCCCAAAAAAAAAAACGCTACCAAAAAAGGGCAAACACAGCATGTGGCCAAAAGACTGCTTGCACTTATAGTGCTTTTTTTTTTTTTTTTTTAAGTAAAACAAAATGCCAGAAAACACATTTGTATTGTTACATCTGTATTGTTACAAACAAGTAATTTTTTTCTTGCCTGCATATTTTAAATTCAGCAAAACTGTAACTACTGTTGGCTGAATGCAACATCTGCAGCAAGATCCAGCCTGGGACAGCAGTTAAAGAGGTCAAACAGACATGGCCTTTGCTTCAACTACTGCAGCCAACATTCAAAACCCCATGCCAGCATTTTACACAGCCGCTGCACAGCAGCAAATCATTGATCACTACGGAGAGATGTTTTTATTCAATAGATAAAATGCTGGCCTTTGCACTGTATGTGGCAAAAAAAAAGACTGCTTAGAGCGAATGTAGACAGATTTATAATAACCCCTTACCTTGCAATTTTTGACACACATGTATTCTATTAAAGAAAATATATAAGACTAAATGCCAGAGAAGAATGAGAACAGAACAAAATGCTTAATAATATGTATCTTGGCAGACTGGTCCCTAATGCAAAGCATCCTTTGTTATCCTGGATAAGAGGGTATGCATAACATGACCCCTTAGGGAACACTACTTTTACGTTTAAATGTAATGGATATCTTTGACATGGAAAAATATGATTTTTACATATCTTTGTGGTAACCAGGAGTTAAAAAGTTGCACAAAAAGTTACAGGATGTAGCCTCTATCCCTCATTTATTTTCTGACCCCCAGATATTGAGTTTGAAACCTACTCCTAAATTCAGACTTTTCTCATGTGGACATGTTCCTCCCAGTAATATACGTGTGTCTAGGATGCTGCTGCCTTCACTTGCTTTCATGGAATCACAGTTTTATCCCTGTACCGATTTCCCCTTCTACAGCACACGAGGCATCTCCTTTCATTTGTGGGGACAGGCAACAATGCTCAGCAGTGTGTGATTCCACAACCCCCTGCAGTCTGCCTTGAATTCTCTGCTCTCTGTACACGGATACACAGTGTATATCATACACTCTCTGCTTTCCGTCTCATCTACGGCCTGTGCAATCTGCAAACCCTGAAGACTTGGATGCTTTCCCCCTCTCCACGCTCTGATATGCCATGTACAAACTCATTCCCTTCCCTGCTGTTATGTCTCCCACTGAGAGAAAGGAGGAGAAGAGCAGAACTGACACATACAGGAGCGGTATGGTACTGGATCTATGTCAGAAATAGCAGGACGGCCAGCTACGTGAAGAAATTCTACAACAGCAAAATGGTGCGAATGAAGGCTATTTAGAAAGATGCTTCATTTTGCTTTTTAGGATGAAAATAAATCAGTGCAAAGGTACTCATAGACTTTAAAGGGGTTATCCAACCCTACTGCCTGGGCCCCTCACACTGGTTCTACTTACCTTGCTCCCCGACTCCCGCGTCGCTTCTGACGCCTGCATGGCCGCTGCTACATCTCCCTGTTGCGCGGATGAAAACATCCGGTGATGAAGGAAGCAGCCAATAGCAGGCTGCAATGGGGACAAGCCTACCTAACGTCACCTGTGGGAAGATGCAGCAGCAGCAGTGCAGGCGTCAGAAGCGACATGGTAGTCGGGGAGCAAGATAAGTAGACTCAGTGTGAGGGGCCCAGGCAGAAGGGGAGGCATGTTAAGGGTTGGAGAACCTCTTTAAAACTGTTGTAGACCACTACGGGTTCTATTGTATCTTTTTATATAGAATATCTTCTCTATATTGCATTTTGAAATAAAATGTACTCTAAAGAAAATCTTGACATTATATGAATATTTACTCCTTCAGCAGGAGGCAGTTCTTAAAAAAGCACACATGTACGCACAGGAACAGGATCTGTTTCCAAGCAAGCAAAGCGGTAGCCCGGGGTGACTTTTAACCAGGCTCCTGTTGTAACAGCTAGGAACAGATAATCCAGGAGATAAGAAACTGAAATCCTTTATTTAGTAACCATTAAAATCCACCAAACATATCTGTAAAAAACATAACCACTTAGGCGTTTCAAGAGGAAACACCTCTCTTAGTCATATGGGATTTCCTCCCGAAACGCGTGAGAAATGCATGGTGGATTTTAACAGTTGATAAATAAAGGAGTTGAGTTTTTTATCTGCTGGATTATAGCTTTCAGTATTTGGTGAAGAACTGGATCAAGGTGGACCTCATGCAGGATATCAACTCTTATCTGTTGCTGGTGTGTTGGAACTTGTGTCTGTATATTTGTTAGGAACGGATATATCTCTGAACCAAGAAGCTTACCTGTAAAATGCTGTGGTCAATGGCAACCACATTATCTAGGCGGTTTAAAAGGGTTGTCTGGTTTTCTGATATTGATGATCTAAGGGCCACAGCGCTCTGCCAATCTTATAAAAATGACCTACCTTGAGTACAGGTCATTAATATAAGAAAACCAGACAACTCCATTAAAAGAGGAAGGGGACACCCTCTGTCACTAAAGGGTAGCCAGCAGATGTGATTACAGGGCACCACTGGGTCGACATGGCAGCTAGGGACCTAACAAAGAAAAGGTCAAAGGCAAGGCCTAACAGATTGCCTGTCAGTTTCCTAGTGACAGCCAATAATCTTTTGGAATATTAAGTGTACCAAAGCAGTAGTTCAGCAATCAGAGCAATGATGCATAAAATAAAGCTACACATTATTTTAACCATACAGTAAATGATGTAAAAAATACAAAAACAGAGTGGAGTTGCTGCCCCCACCTAAAAAAAAAAACACATAAATCTATAATTTATAGCTACACTAAAATTATCCTATTAAAATATATGCCATAAAAATAAGCCCTCATACATGTTCACTCACACAAAAAATGGAGAAACATAAATAACTATTTTCTTTACATGAAATATTCTTTTTCTTGTACAAACCAAGTATAATAAAAAACACACACATCTGACATCCCTGCATAAAATATACATATTTGGCATCCATATAATAAGCATGCTATTTATCACTCACGGTGAATGAAGCATGTTCATTTGAAAATGGAGGGGTTACTCACCTTACAATACTCATCGATAGGAATCAGGCGCCGAACTGCAACATCACGAATGTGACTTCTCCGAAACAAGATTTTGCCTGAAGAACAAAAATGAAAAGAAACATTATATATTTCTTTACTCACTCATGTAGTGGTCTGTGTTAGTCTCCACATACATCTGTTTTCCAGCTCCTATTCTCAGTTCTTTCACCCTGGGAACACACTTCGCGTGTTCCCAGGGCGCGCATATGACGCGCGCTTCTGCTGCGAAGTGGCTGTTTTATGGAAGCGCGCGTCATATGCGCGCTCCCTTAATAGAATATGGGTCGTATCGCGCGTGCTGCCGTGCGATAGTCATGGCAGCCGACGCGATCGCGTAGGGCGTTTTACAGCGTGGTCGTCCGCGCTGTAAAGCGCCGACATGTGAACCATGCACATAGGGATGCATGGCTTTTCACATGTTGAGCGTTTGAAAAACGCTCAGGTGTGTTCCCAGGGTCAATGTGTCGGAAAAGGAACAGATAATCCCGAACTGATATTGCAGTAAAGGCCCTTTTTCACAGGTAGATTATTGGAAACAAATGTCTGTATGAATGAAAGCTCATTACTGATAATTTATTCTTTGCAAATGTGCCACCAATCGACTGATGAATGCGCAGATTCTCATTCATCAGGTGTAATCATTGCTATGTAAACCGGCAGCTGCTGCCCAGAAGCAATGGTTCTCTGTGGGACGGTTGATCACAGCAGTGATCACGTCTCCCATACAGAGGAGAGGATTGCTGCATGTAAATGCAGCTATCACCTCTACTGATAAGCGGGCAATTATTGGGAATTATCAGTCAGCCCTTCCTAAGGCGCTTTTAGTTTACAATCCAAGGACGAAATTACAGATATAATTAGCAACATCCAGTCTTATTGTGATTCTATTAATTAATCAGTTTATCTGCTTCTTGCACTGAATGTATACTGTCGATAGGTAATGCTTGCCAAAAGCCTAGGCAGCAAGATAAAATTCGGTTTCATACATAAACTAATATTTACTAGTCAGGAGTTGCTCCTTCTTTAGGATATCACACAGAACAATTAGTATGACTTAGGCATTAGACTTAGGCCGAGTGTTTAATACTGATGACCTATTCTCACTAAAGGGAATCTGTATCTGATCGGTGGGGGTCCAACTCACTACACCTCCATCAATCTGTTGTGTTTAGAGGCCGCAGCACTGCTGTGAGTGCTGCGACCTCCTCACAGCTTACTAAACTCATCCTTTGGATAGTGGCAGTGTTGGTATTAGAGTTGTTTCGATACCAAAATTTTGATTCGGTTTCGATACCACAAAAAAGTATTGCGATACTCGATACCTTTCGATACCACGCGAAAAAAAAAAAACGCCCAAAAAGCCTTGTGCATTCCGCATTTTATGGAAGGTCCGGCCTATAATAGAACGGTCCTATCCTATTTTTAGGGTGGGACAAGGTGACTTTAAAAAATGGTGAATTGTGCAGTTTTTTTTTTTTTTTTTTTTACAACGTTCACCGCATAGGAGAATTTTTTAAAATATTTGAATAGTTTGGACTTTTGGGTCGGGCAATATGTAATATGTCTATTTATAGATTCATTATATATTTTATATGTAAAATTGGGAATAGGGGTAATTTATACTTAATATTTTGTTTTTTACTTTATTTGTTTATATTTCCCTCCTTAGGGGCCAGAACCTGGGATCTTTTAATCCCTTCTCTTATCCACCCTTATAGATCTCTATCAGAGTGAATAGGAATCTCACACTCCCTGCTGCCTTGTGCATAGTGCCCACAGCAGCAGGGAACTGACCATGGCAACCAGGGCTTCAATAGCGTCCTGGCTGCCATGGTGACATGGAACTACCAATGTACCAAAAATGGAGGGGACCCTGTGGCCACTGCCACCAATGATTTTAATACTGGGGGGGCAGTAATAAATGAGTTCCCCTCTCTGCCCTGTGTTCTGTATATAGGTCACTTTGCCAGTGTCTTCAGCTGCCCCTGATTCAGAGTAGATGGACAAGGCTCCCAGCCTAACTCCCATTGACTTCCCAACACACGTCCTACCGGCCGGAGCTGCAGGCGCTGACAGGGGAAGCAATAAGACATGGCCGCTATCAGAAAAGAGTTGCTTTTCCCTGACCGGGAATCGAGCACGGGACGCGGCGGTGAGAGCGCCGAATCCTAGCCACTAGACCACCTTCCCTGGTGGTCTAGTGGCTAGGATTCGGCGCTCTCACCGCCGCGTCCCAGGTTCGATTCCCGGTCAGTGAAAAGCACCTCTTTAACCCTTCCCTGGTGGTCTAGTGGCTAGGATTCGGCGCTCTCACCGCCGCGTCCCAGGTTCGATTCCAAGCAAAAAAGAAAAGCACCTTTTATCAGAAAAGAGTGCGGTGGAGCAGAAAAGAAAAAGCCTACACATAACATGGGTCAGAGAGGGTTAACTGATTTATGACTGTCCTGCTCAGCGCCGGGGATTCTAGCAGCGGCTGGTAGTGGTCGGTAGTGGTGGCAGCACGGGGGTAATTGTGTTTATATAACCTCATTGCAAAAAGACATTGCTGGCACCCGACATCTGACAGGGAGCTGTGGATCCGCAGCATTTAACCCCTCAGGTGCCGCACCTGAGGGGTTAAATGCCAATCGCAGCTCCCTGTCAGATGTCGGGTGCCAGCAATGTCTTTCTGCAATGTATTAAACGTCCCTTTTCATTGGTGGCTCAGTGCGTCCGCCCCCCTCTCTCTATCTCTTCCCGATTGGTTGCAGCAGTAGCAGCGCGAGGGAAGGGAGGGACTTCCTCCTCCTGATTATGCTGTCAGACTGAATATGGAGTGCTGAGAGCAGCGCCATCCAAAGTATCGAGAAAAGCCAGATCCAGTATCGTATTGATATCGGGACATAAGTATCGATTGGATATCGAAAATTCGATACCCGAAACAACCCTAGTTGGTATTGCAGCTCAGCCCTATTCACTTGAATGGAACGGTGCTGTGCTTTGGCTATGTGACCGACGAATGTGATGTCACTGGCCTAACAAAAGGCCAGACAGGAACACCTCAGTCTCTTCAAACAGCTGATTGGTGGGGAAGCGGGAGTCAGACCCCCACTGATCTGATACTGATGAACTATCCTGGAGATAGGTCATCAGTATTAAACACTCGGAAAAAAACCTTTAAACATCAAACTAAAGTATATACAATCTCCTGACTTTAATACGTAAAGGGGTTATTTCCCTACAATTAAAATGAAAAATGGAAATCAGACATCATATAGTACACGACAACCTCTTTCTACCAAAGCTAGAAGCAGCCCTGTTCCTCACATGGATCCAGAGATCTCCACATTCATTGCTCTCCTAGATTTATATCAAGCTGGCAGCTGAAGGGGAGTGTCTTTTCTGCTGCAGCTCAGGGGGCGTGTCCATTCCGCTGCAGCTCTTTCCCTATTACAGCTCAGGAGGCAGTTGAGGGATGAGATTGAGGTTGGGATGTGCGGCCTTCTCAGTGAGCAGGACAAAGACATTTAAAAATAAAAAAACAGCAGGTGGCGCCATACAGATACATTTTATTGAATAACTCAGTGGCTGTACTAAATGTTTAATTACATGCGGTTACAAAAGTATTCAGATCCAGGTGCTGGTTTGAAAACTGTAGAAATTTTTTTGTGGGACAATCCCTTTAAATCAGGTTTATTCCGCTACAAACATGTATGACCAAAGGATGGAATGTGTGGAAGGTGGCCCCAACGTGCCTAAATTTCCTGCCTCAACCTATGCTAACAGGATTCCAGCATTCAGTTAAGTCAATCCCACATTCCTGGCACTGTCCTGGTATGCCAAACATCTGCCCTTGTAGAAGAGATCCACCATAGCTCCTTTACCCACCACAATTTTTCCAGTTCTTATCTACGTAGAGAAGGGCACAGGAAGTGATGGGTACATTTCAGAAGCTGCTTATATTCTTCCCAAATCTTCTAATTAATAGAAGAGACAGAGGTGCAAAAACATGGAGGAGAAAATAATCAGGGCAGCGCTATATGCTTGGTAAGGTTGTATAGGCAATTATGATAAGTCATTACTGGCACTACTATTTGGTCTACTGTACGGACACTACAGTACAGCGTGTATTGACTAGTATGAGGTCTGCCGCTGGCGGCACTGATTGGATCTATACCTTACTAAGCATTCTTCACCTGCCATCTGTGCAAGTCAAGCTAATGCATTTATTTATACAAGGCACCAGACCAGAGTGGGATCCTATAAGCGATTCCTTCCTGCCCAGCGTTTATTTGTGTTATCCTCTAAAGGAATTCTCTCACAGACGCAGGTTTTAATGTACCGCCATTACTTCTGTCTTTTCACAGGTCGTCTTTGCAGGGCAGGAGCATAAAATGTGAATCACATGAATCAGGCATCCTACATAAATAAAAATTACGAGTGCGGAGTAAAGAGCCATCCAGAGAAAGCAAAGAGAAATCAATTATCCTTTAAATTAATAAACCCAGATGTTAACAAGTGAGATGTTCTTCTCCAAAAGCAGAACTGTGGCCTTCCACTGCCTGCCCGATCACTAAAGGGGTTTCCAGAATTGTATCCTCTGGATAGGCCATACATATCTGATCGTCAGGAATCCCGACACCCCACACTGCCACCAATCAGCTGTCCCTGAGAGGCTCTGGCGCAGGAACAACGCAGCTCCATCCACTGTAGTTCCAGGGCCATGGCTACTCAGGAACGGCTGATTGGCAGGAGGATGGGGTGTTGGATCCATGCCTACCGATCAGCCTGAATGTACAATATGATGGGTCTGTGTTAAAGATGACCTGTCACCTCTCCGGACATCTATTTTAGTAACTACCTGCATTCCCCATGTAATAAACATTCTGCAGCATCTATTCTTATGACTCTATAATGTACCATTCCTTTATTAATGTTTCTATAAGTAATGGATTAATTGATTGCCATTTGCAATAAAGGTCCAGAATGGTGTTACCAGTTGGAGTCTTGTCCTTGCACAGTGTCATACTATCCAATCAGTGCTGCCTCTGGCAGACTGTGCAGGGAAACCCCCTCCCCCACTGGCAACACCCATCTGGACCTTCACTGCAAACTGCTATCAATTCATTCATAACTTCTAGAAGGAATAATAAAGGAACAACACAGCATAAAGTCATGAGAATAGATGTCCCAGAATTATTACATGGGGAATGCTCATAGCTTCTAAACCGGGCATGTCAGGAGAGGTGACAGGTCCTCTTTAAGCTCAATAGCCTATAAACATAAAATTATTTAATATATTGATTTGTGCATTAAAAGGGTTATCCCGGGAAATGCTATTGACACATCCTCAGGACAGATCATCATTATCACATCAGTGGGGGGGGTCATCTGTTTTAAGAAGCTGCGATGTTCAACAAAACTCTGGTGAGTGCCGCGGCCTCCCAGCAGCTTACCAAACACAGTGCCATACGTTGTGTAGCGGCTATGCTTGGTAATGCAGCTCATACCCATTGATTTGAAAAGGGCTAAGCTGCAACAAGGCCATATGATTGACGTATGGTGACTTCACTCGGCTAGAAAGAACCCGCGGCGCTTATTGAGCGCCTGTCCTTTTCTAAGAGCTGATTGCGGGGGTCCCAGGAGTCTATGTGGAGGATAGGTCATCCATATCTGTTCCTGGACCCCTTGATTTCTGCCTCATTTTCTCAATAAGTTCCCAGTAACTACAGTGTTTTTATCCTAAACTTAATAATGGGTGGTTTACATGCCTATTGCCTGAGAGTAACATGTGCTAGACATGACTGCACTGTTCATTGATATTTTTCTCATGATCGTTTTTTGGGTATTTGCACTGGTACATGGTGCCATTTTGGAGTAGCATTTTTTCTTTTGAAGGGATAACAAAGAAGTTTATTCCAAATTTGTTCAAGGCTAGTGAACAGTATCATAACAGGGCAGATATACACACTGAGGCGGGAGGAGTAACCAAAGGAGGAGTACTTTAGAGGAGACACTGTGAACATACCCACACCCACAATTTGCCACCAACATGTGGCCAGAATAGGAAAGAAAAGCAGTTTGCATAAGCATGTGATCATTCTACAAGTGGAAGAGCATTTACATAGGAAAACATTACAATGTGTAGTTCTTATAAATTCTTGGTTCTTGGATAACCACGTGGTCAGGTAGAGAAGTATTGGTAGAAGTTAACTTTTTAAGGGGACACATTGGAGCAACTGTTAACTGAATCAAACATTATCGGACAAAACCATGATGGATTTAAACCTTATGCTATCAGGAGAAAATCTGCCACCGGAGATGTCTGGCAGCAGATTATTTCCATTTCCCATGTTGAGATGATCTCTGTTTGTTATAGAGATGAGCGAACTTCTATTTTTAGTTCGGCATCCAAGGTTCGGGTTATCGTAGCATCCCGTTATGGATTCCATAACTGCATTTGGAATCCATAAGGGGCTGCTTCATTGGACCCGAACCGTGGACAACCCTAAGGACCTGGGGTGACGTCACCGTCATGTGATCAGTGCAGGGGGCTTGGCTCAGCACTGGATTGGATAAGAGGTGATCCAGTACTGAGCCACGCCCCCTGCACTGATCACATGACGGTGACGTCACCCCAGGTGCTCCGTGTTGTCCATGGTTCGGGTTCAATGAAGCAGCCCCTTATGGATTCCAAATGCCGTTATGGTCCGAACCCGAACTTTGGACGCCGAACTAAAAATAGAAGTTCGCTCATCTCTATTTGTTGACAGTCCTTCTCACTATAGAACGGTGAGGTTCTGATTTTCTGAGTTCATTGGCAGAGTCTTTTCTTCTTGTCATTATGTTCCCTTCGCTGTGAGTATTGCAGATGGGTATATTCTGGAAGGTTTTCATCTGTGGAAAACCCACAGCAGACCTGTCCGGTGTGGACGTACCCTAAGGATGCACATACATGTAGTGGTAATGTGCTGCACAGGCAAGAACCAAGTGGAAAATACAAACATGGTTCTGCACTGATCATGTGAAATGATCTGTATAAAATGAGGTGTGTCATGAACTTTTAGTTTTACAATAAATGTATTCATATACTATGAGGTAATCTCTATGAACTCTATAAAGCTGAGCTGTGGTCAAAAACTTCATTCCTAAATGTCTATTTCTCATTTAAAATGAATATACAATGATCTAAGTTGGCCCAGACACCGACTCCCCTGGAAATGTTCTATTTTACAGACACGTATGTAACATACACATTAGCTAGTCTCATCCGAGAACGTCCCCAGTGCTGATTAACACCTAAAATGGCAACTGAATGAGTTGCTGGATTTTGGGAATTAAAAGTGAGGTTCTGTAATCGCTGTCCTCAGGAAGTATGTGAATGCATCAGTATGATTAATATGGGGCCGTAGGAGCAGTTCTATAGCAAGCAGATGTTTTCCATACATTTCATCAGGGCAGGAGACCGGGAAATGCTGTGTCCTAATTTCACCTTCCCTCCCATAACAAAGTGTTATAATGTCATCATCTCCAGACTCAGGGATAAAATGCACCAAAGCTTCATATCTGTAGTCAACACTAGTTTCCTCATTAATACTTTAAAAGGGGCAATCCACTTTTTTACATTGATGACTTATCCTTAGAATAGGTCTTCAATATCAGATCAACGGAGGCCCGACTGCGGGCACCCCCACCGATCAGCTGTTTGAAGAGAAAGCAGTGCTCGTACAAGCAGTGCCTTTTCTTCTCTGTTTACCGGCTCACCATTGACATTGCAGTGGTCCAAAGAAGAAAAAAAATGTCGTGCTACCTTGGAAGACGATAAATTGCAAGGGTCTATTTCTTTGAATGAAAACCTATTAGACATTATTGATCATATGGGGGTTGGGATCGGAGAATCACTTTCTCTGGTGAGACCAAGTAACCCCGGGCCGACCATGGAGGGCAGTCCCAACTTCTGTATATTTTTCTTGTAATGGCCTTCTGCAACTGTGCTGCAATATGACAGAAAATAAATCTCTGCAGCATATGAAAGCTGTCTGTAGTGTGATGTATCAGGTCCTTTAAAATGGCATTATGCCACATCCATAGCAGAATGTCAGGAATTTCTATTTTACTCCTCATAAATAACAATGAGGAAAACAATGGTGACAAAAAGAGAGATATGTAAAAATCACCCCCATAAAAATTCTTGGATCAAGTGACCAGCTGCTTGGAAAGCTGTGTCATAGTATCTAAAGTCCATAGTGATGCCATGCCACATGGCACGATGGAGAAAACGTCACTGCAGGAGGCAACACTTTCCCTCAGTGGCTTGACGACTTACGAGTAGCCTTTCAAACCCATGAACATACCTTTGTCCCTTTAATCAGTCAACAAGGACATGAGGGACGAGGGCTAACTTTGAGAGTAAATTTTGAGATTTGGGGACACAGAGACAACAGTCCCAGCACAACGGGCATCCTAACTGTTGCAATAAAAGAAATAGTATACATCTGTAAAGCAGATTGTTTGTGGAAGTATTCCGATATCAGGAAAGGATAGAATGAGGTGTGAAATTGCTGATGGCTTAGTAAGTGAAGACTGAGGGTCTCATGCTGTTTCCTGTACTGTACACATAGGAGACAACACATCCTCCTAGAAAGGTGTCAAACTACTTGTGCAGGATGAGTGGGTAAATGAGGTCAGTGATCTTCGCTGTCAGACATCTCCGGCAGGTCTTCAACATGCCCTACCCTTCTTTTCCCGGAGATCTAATATTTATGTGGTATTGCAGAGGGTGACTGCCCCATTCACACAGTCTTTTAGAGATAATAAGGCAATCCTCAGCTGAGAGATGGTCTCGTCGACATATCAAATATTTCATAATGGTGGACATTAAAGAGGCCACTAGGGAAAAAATGTTGTGCATTGTACAAGGAATAAAAAGACAGTTGTTGGAATGTTCTGATGATTTCAATGAGGGAGTCCCCTGCCATTTGCTGTTGGGGGGAACAAGGTATTGTATGCTGGCTTTGGGTCCAATCAGACGTCCGTTGTTCTGGGTCCGCATCCGTTCCGCAATTTTTCGGAACTGGTGCAGACCTATTCATTTCAATGGGGCTGAAAAAAATGCGGACAGCACATGGTGTGCTGGCGACATTCGTAGTTCTGTTCAGCGGCCCCGCAAAAAAGAAAGGGCATGTCCTATTAGAATAGGTATTTTTATCATAGGGCTGGCCATATGTGGTCCACAAAATGTGGAACTCACGCGGCTGGTATCCGTGTATTGCTGATCACAAAACACTTATGGACATGTGAATGGACCCTTGAAGGGGTTTTTCACGTTCCTGATATTGCTGACCTTTCCTCATGAGAGATCATTGATATCTAATGACTGAAGATCTGACACCCCAAACCCAACCAATCAGCTTTTCCCAGAAGTCTTTGTTGATGTAACTAGCACTTAGAATAGAACAGGGAGCCTAGCTCGGCTGAAAGTGTAGTGGCTGTGCTGGGGGTATTGCAGCTCAAAACCTATTGACATGGATGGGAGCTGAGCTGCAGTAACCCAGCATTGCAACTACACTTTCAAAAAGGCAATAACAACAGACTTTACCATATTTTTTGTTCTATAAGTCACCCCTATGTTTTAGAGGAGGAAAATAAGAAAAAAAAAAAATTTCATCACCCAATCTTTATCATACCTCAGATCAGACCCCCAACTTCATCAGACTTCAGATCAGACAAAAAATAAATAAAAATAAAACATTTTAGGGCACTTTCACACTTGCGGCATGTGGATCCAGCAGGCAGTTCCGTCCTGCCAGATCCAGGATACCACATGACAACTAAAAGCATTTGTAGACGGATCCGGCTTGCAGATCCGTCTACAAATGCATTGCAAGTGCGGATCCGGCTCTCCGTTTGCCATGCGGATAGAAGGATCCGTCTTGAATTTTTCACACTGTTTTAAAGGTCTGCGCATGCGCAGACCAGAAGGACGGGTCCGTCCTTCAGTCATTTTTTAATGCCGGATCCGGCACTAATGTAAGTCAATGGGACTTAATGCCAGATCCGGCATTCCGTCCTGTGTTCCAGCATTTCAGGACAGTCATAAAAACGCAGCATGCTGCGGTTTTGTCAACGTCCAAAAAACGTTCACATACTGAACTGAAGACATCCTGATGCATCCTGAACGGATTTCTCTCCATTCAGAATGCATGGGGATAATCCTGAGCAGTTTTTTTCCGGCCTAGAGCCCCGACGACGGAACTCTGTGCCGGAAAAGAAAAACGCCAGTGTGAAGGTATCCTTACCTCTCTTGCTCTGGACAGCACCATCACTTGGGAGATCCAGGGCACTCTTCCTGCAGCACTACACTCACCAACTGTACTAATAAGCGCTTCCATAATGTAAGCATTCATTAGTATTCGCTTTATAAGACGCACCGCCACTGCAATAGCTGATATCCCAAACTAAAATACACATTGGTTTGCTATATATAAAACACTAAGAAAATTTCATAAAGGCAAGGAACCAAGATCTTTTATTCTCAAAGTCCTGCTCCCAATATGGGTGACATTCTTTTTGATACACAATTAATTACTGTACTAAGAATAAAAAAATAATAATTAGCAAGGTTCTGTAATGTCTTTTAGTCATTCTATATATTGACCACGGTCTGTTTTATACACATTGAAGACTTGTCGCGCACAGTACAGTCTATTAAATGAATGGACGTTTGTCTCTCCATACAGAAGGATCAGTGTTCCTCACATACAACTTCCTTGGCAACAGACAAGCTTCAGCAGCACTCTTCTTAATGTCCAAAGACCTTATATAAAGGGGAATTTTTCCCAACATAAAAGGGCTATAGAAAGAATAAAGGACATAATAAATAAACGTACGGGACAGTGGCGTCTATAGCTAAGAAGGAAGGAGAGAAGCAGATAAAAGTCTAATCGTGTCTTTTCTATGTGTGGCTTTCCAATCTGGCCAGACGGCATTTACCCAGGTTTAGTTTTGCTTGGCTTCTGAAATGAAGGGTGGTTTTAGGACGTGGGAATGAGACATGCTGAAAATGCCAGCTTAGTATTTATGAGCAGTGAATTCATCATCCGTTGTAAACTGGACACTTCCTGCCCTGTTTGATATTGCGGCTGTGCCAGGGGTGGCCAAAAACGGACACAGCGATCAGAAGCTCTGATGCTATCGTTTGGAGAGAAAAACATGACACAACTGGCAGCCACTCATCCCGTATACGCAATTAAAGGGGTTTGCTGAGATTTTTATACTGATGACCTATCCTCTGGATAGGTTATTAGTATCTGATTAGTGGGGGTCTAACATCCGGGACCTCCGCCAATCTGAGAAGGATCTCCGTGTTTGTGTTTGCCATGTATTATCTTAGGGCAAGGGTTTCGTTGGAATACACAATGGGAAATAATAATATCAAATGAAAAGATGAGATGAAGGAAGTGATAGTATATTTTAGTATTTTTTGTATTTTCAGTGTTTAATCTGCCACTTGGCTTATCCCCTATAACGTCATTACTGTTACATTATTAATAAAGAATACTTTGATTACTTTATTAATCCAAAACATCAAAATGTGGCTGGGAAAGTGCAGTCTCTGCCCATATGTAATGACTCCATAGTGCAATCATTGCACATTTGGCTACAGGAACAGAGTTCTGCAGAACATCAGGAATACTAAAATTGCTGATTCATATTTTAAAGAGCCGAAAACTGCTGACAAGACCGTTCTGAATATAATGAGTAACAGAACATTTATGCAGATGTACACATTCAAGAAGAAGCCTACCCCGGTCATCTGGACTAGTAAAAGCTCGCCATGCATATTCCTGACAAGATGAAACATAATACTCGAAGTTCTGTCATTCCCACAAACCTTACCCTCTTTAAATGTACAGGAAATGTAAAGATTTTGTTAACTGGAAGACACTTTAAAGCATTGCTGTGTTTGACAGTTCTCAGCATACCTGCTATTGATGAACTACTGAAGTATCATTGCAATATACATGTCATTTTGTGTGTTTGTTATGTACAGTATATTTTCTGCTGGAGCCCCCTGCTGTTTTTTCTGTGGCTGAAATTCTGGTCCCCCTTCTTCGGGATGCAGTGGTGGACCGTATCTTCGGTTCTTCTTAACTCCTTTCAGTACTGGCTAAGTGAGTGCATAGTGAAGCAGCCCATACGTCATTCATTAAAGGGGTTGTGTTACTTCAGAAAATAGCATTTATTATGTAGAGGACGTTAATATACGTCACTTACTAATGTATTGTCTATATTGCCTCCTTTGCTGGCGGGATTCATTTTTCCATCACATTATACGCTGCTCGTTTCCATGTTATGACCACCCTGCAAACCATCAGTGGTGGTCGTGCTTGTACACTATAGGAAAATGCGTCAGCCCCTCTGGTGGCCGGGACCATGGGAAAGCACATAGGCTACTGAAAACCATAGGAAAGGCTGAGCATGACTAGTAGAAGAAAGATGACTCAAGACAGTCTGCAAAGCGCACTCTGCAGACAGTGGAGTTCTTGAATTAGTATTCTGCAGAGCATGTAGTCATGTGGCCGTTCGCTCTATGCCCATAGGAGTAGGAGAGGATGTGCTAGGGATCACAAAGAATGTGAAGCAAGATTCTAAATGTAAAGTAAGCAACTGAAATTATATTTACAAACTTTGGGGGTCACTTATTAAGACCGGCGATTGGAAGCCCCTGCGTTAGTGGTGATTCGCCAAAGTTATGTAGAAGCACTGGGCTCTACATAACTTCGGTGCATCCAGCGTCATTTCTAAATGTAATACAACTTCTGAGCTGTCTTACATTTAGACCATTTTCTACGCCTGGAACAGGTGTAGAAAATGATAACTGAGACGGGCCTCCTGGCCAGTCCCCTTCCTGCCGCACCCACTTTTTTAGACCTGACGTGAGCGGGGAAAAGTCGACCGATTACAGTGCAACTAACTGTTGAGCTTGAAATACGCCTAATACAGGCGTTTTTCAGGTAAATAAATGACCCCCTTTATGTACATAGAGATTTTTACATTAAAGGGGTTGTTTCATCTGAGACAATGGGGGCATATTGCTAGGATATGCCCCATAGTCTGATAGGTGCGGGTCCCACCACCACCAAGCGCTCTTCCCATAGAAGTAAATGGGAACACACCGCGCATGACCGGCCGCCACTCCCATTTACTTCTATGGGCCAACGGAAATAGCCGGGCCAGTGCTTGTCCATTTTCGCCGGCCCCATAGAAATTAACGGACGGGGGCTGTGCATGCACAGTGCGCCGTCTACCGCTTTCGGGGCTCTGTTTAGGAGATAGGTGCAATCCGCACCAATCAAACAATGGGAGCATATCCTAGCGATATGCCCCATTGTCTTAGATAAGAAAACCCCTTTAAAGGGGTTGTGTCACTTCAGCAAAAGGCATGTAGATAAAGCTAATACAAGGCATTTACTAATGTATTGTGATTGTCCATATTGCTTACTTTTTCCATCACATCATACACTTCTTGTATTCAGGGGTTAACATGCTGATATACGCTCGCTCCCACTGTCCCGGCCTCCAGAGAGACCAGTGCTTTTTCCGATAGTGTGCAAACACAACCACCACTGCTGGATTGCAGGTTGGTTGTAACTAGGGCTGCACGATATGGGAATTTTGTGCGATTGCGATTAGGGCCCTAAAAATTGCGATAACGATATGCGATGCGATATTTTAAGGGAATTGTGCTAGAGGTCTATCTGCTTGGATTCTCAAGGTAAAAGCACACACAGATGACTGATAATGAGAAATGTAGTTATCCTGAACTCAAGACTTGAAATGCACAGTGTTTTTCAAAATAAAATACATATTTGCATTACTGCAAAAGTACAAAATAGAAGACTTGCCTTTTTTTTTTAATAGCGCTGCACAGAACGGATAAATAGAATAGATATAAGAACATGTGTTCATTAAAATAATGACTTTCCACCAGCCCCTTCTCCTCCCCGCACTGTAACTGATGTATCGCTGGCCGCGCTGTGCAGCATAGCGGCCAGAGATACAGTGCCAGTGTCACGTAGAAAGTCAACCATCGCTTTATAAGAACCACTGCCATTCTCTTCCCCCCCCCCCTTTTGGGGGGAAAAAAGTGTGTCTTATAAAGCGAAAAATACGGTAATATAATTGCAGCATTTTAAGGTCAGCAAATAGCTATTGCTTTCGCGATATATTGTGCAGGCCTAGTTGTAACTCCTGGAAACGAGCAGTGAGTAACGCAATGGAAAAAATTAATCCAGCCAGGAAAGGAGGCAATATGGAGAATTACAATACATTATTACCGTAAGTGTCTTGTATTAACTTTCTCTACATTATAAATGCCATTTGCTGAAGTGAGACGACCCCTTTAAGGTTTGTGGGAAACCACTTTTAATAAATGCACCCAGCCTTCACCATTTTATAGTTTCATATAACTTACTTGCCAGTAAGAGCTACAGTCATAATTCTGCAAAATCTTGAAGTTTCATCTTACAGCAACCCTTGCTATTTAGTACCTTCTTGGGAGTATAGACTTTTACAAGGCTCTGCACAGTATTGATGTGGTGAAAACTACAAATGGACTGCAGCACTGAGGATTCCACTTTACAAGCTCAGAAACGACCTCCTGTGTGGGCCTCAGTCACAGAATCCATTACAAAAGCAGGACAATGTACTATGTAGCACAGCATACTGTGCTATTTTGTCTGGTAAATTGCCGCGTTGCCTGATGGAAACCCGACAGACCCCATTATAGTCAATGGGATCCACCTGGCGCCATACGATGCATCCAGTGCTGCAGTTTTGCTCCTAGAACTAAACAGAAAGGTGGGAGAAACAAGCTTGCTACTACATTAGAGTGGTCACTAATTGTCGCAGCAACAAACAGAAATCTGAATACAATACCGTACGTAACACTACGTCTGGTTAGGACTAATAATTCAAATGCCCCTTATGTCCTGAGTAGGTGACAAAACTGGCAGAATTACTAGTGGAGAGAATGGCAGAGAACATACCGGCCTACAGTGCTAATAAGCAGCTTCTAAGGCCATAACCAGAAGATAGGACGTCACTAAGTAAGGGATAGACAACTCCTTTAAAGAGGTTGTCCAAGATTTGGATATTGATGGCCTCAGGATAGGTGATCTAATATCAGAAGACGGGGATCCAATTCCCGGCACCCCCGCCAATCAGCTGTTCTCAGAGGTTTCATTGGTGACATGTCCTAGGCGCAGATTAATCCCATTCATGTAAGCTGCAAGGAGGCCACAGCGTTCATAGCCATCTCAAACGACTGATCAATGGGGGTGCCCGGTCGGACCTTTTCCTGAGGATAGGTCATCAATGAAGTCTCATGCGCCGGTTTATATAAAATCGTGGTTTTACAGAAGCTGGAGAACCAGAGGTTGCCGACCCTTGATGTACACGATAAGGTAAATACACTACACAACAGAATTACATTATTTGAAGCCATAATTACATTTCATTCGGTCTAACATTATAGCTCTCCATCCTCTTTACATTATTAGAAGCAGATGTCTACCATAGAGCTCTGAGGAAAGCAGAATCTAATAAGTGTATCTGCTCCACCTTTACTTACTTCTGTATCAGGTCATCCCAGTAATGAGAATTCGATTAGCGGAAAAAGGATTTCAATTCCACAAAATGAAATGGCAAACCCAGGACTTCCGTTCATCACCTTGGAAGAATATGTTATATTTTGTCATCCAGACTTCTTAAAGTACAGTTAAAATGAGACTCCCTCAAGTGTCCAGCAATAGCCTTATATAATGGTACTGGAATCTACAAGTCCCTGCCTGAAGAGCTAAGCTCGTAGCAAACACAGAGAGTACAACATGTAGGCCATCTTGTTTCCACACTTCAAATTAAGTGTTAAAGGTATTGAGCCACGAGCACCACGATCTGAATTACATCTAATTATACATATATTTGTATTCGATAAAATGTGTATGTATAGCGCTACCTTCTGTTTGTGCTTTTCATTATTTTTCGGCCACCTTACTGAGTTGGTCGCACACTCTCAGGTTAAATCTTCAATGGTCACCAGCCATATCTTCCTTAAAGAGACTGTCATGTACTATGTGATGTCTGATTTTCTTTTTTTACATCACTCATGGCATAACCC
The DNA here is from genome assembly GCA_033119425.1 of Bufotes viridis. Lineage (NCBI taxonomy): Eukaryota > Metazoa > Chordata > Amphibia > Anura > Bufonidae > Bufotes > Bufotes viridis. Next base: position 297,745,062 of record CM065590.1, on the reverse strand, counting down.
CTTTAAAATCATTGTATATGGCAAGGTTTCTGAGGTTGAATCCACACTGATCTGCCGAATGAAGGCAACACAGTGCAGGTATATCGGGGAGTGGCGATATGATGGAAAACACTAGAGCTCTGTTCCCTTTCTTCGAGTGGGGATTCAAGAGTTTGGACCTCCACCAATCATAAAGTCATGACATATGCTAGCAATATGCCATCATTTTATAAAGTGGGAAAAATCATTTCAGGCTGCAGGTTTTATGAACACAATGAGAAAAATGTATCAAGTCTGGTTTATCCATACACCAGTCTTGATCTCCCTGCGCCGGCGTGAGATGCGCCTAATTTATGAAGAGGCAGATGCATCTCTGCCCTGCCGTGCACCAGAAACAGGCTGGCGTAGACTATAACTTCTGCCACTTTCTTGCCAAAGTTATAATAAATCTGGTGGGCCGTGCAAAGCCCCTCCCCCTCCTAAAAAGTGCCAAGAAGCTTTAAAATGATAATTTGCGACATTATTTACGCCTATTGTAGCGTAAACACATTAATAAATGCCCTCCAATGACTCTACCTCAAGTGATCTCCCCAACATTCAAATACTTTATCAGCCATTGATAAGTCCCAATAGTATTGGTCACAGCCTGAAGAGTGATCTCTGTCTGGCTCTGAAATTTCAATAAGATACATGATTTTATCCAAGAGTGTCCGAACTGTAATAAGGCTTTATTCGCACTAGCATTCTATAGCTGTTGGTGGGAAACCAATATGAGATTAAAGAAAACCTTTCCCAAAAAGAAACTTCCAATAGCACAAACCTGGTAAGAATGGGATAATCCTTTGTTTGGGATCCTTCTGCCCACCTTCCACCGGAAACTTGTCCAGTATTTGCATCTGGAACAGAATGGATTGACATGTTAATGGCATTCTACTCTAAAAGCACAAGGCATGCCTATTTTGGCAGCAATCTATCTCCTAAACTTCCTAAGCACCAGATGCCAGGTTAGATCATATTAACACAGATCTACTTTTACCTCAGTACATTAGAAAGAATTGGAGCAATCAATACAAAAGCAAGTAAAGGAAGCAGACACTTCAGCAGTCATTTGATGGCTGTCACATGATCTTCCAATTTTTTGCCATATTCTGACCACCAAAACTTTTTAAAATTATCATCTACGAAGCTGTGTCAGGGTTCACTTTTTGTGGGCCGAACCTTTGTTTTTACTGATACAATTTTGGAGTGTGTATGCCTTTTTGATTACTTTTTTTGAAGGAGGTGAAGAGGTGAAAAAAAGGCATATCGGCCATTTTGATTTTTTTTCCCGTGAATGAACGGCTTCCCCCAATCTCTGCAAAAGCCACCTCAGATGTCGTGGTTACAATCAATCATGGCATCTAATGTCTGTGATTAGCCTTATCGCTTATCGCAGACATTATCCCCAAGTGTCTGCTGTTTAAAACAGCAGAAGCCTGGCAGCTATGGCGCCATTGTTAAAGACCGGGCTTCCACTGTATGTGTACGGTGGAGGTCTGGAAAGAGGACCTGTCAGCTCTCCCAACTTGTCTGTTTTAGTAAATGCTTTTATTCCCCATGAAACAATAATTCTACAACATCTTTTCTTGTGATTCTGCATTGTGCCGTTCCCGTTATTGATTCCAGATATCATTCTCCTTGTCAAAGGGTTGTGTTCCTACACAGTCTGATACTATCATCACTGACTGGGCTCTGTCAGGATATGACCACATAGAGCGGATATGCTGCAGTTGGGAATACATCCGCTTTGCGGCCAAGTACCACACGGCTCGAAGAGCCACAGCAGCCTCATATTAACTAATTAGAACTGCATTGTTTATTCGGTCCTCATTGTTAAAGGGGTTGTCCCACGAAAAATATTGTACAGTTTTCACAATCTGGATCTGAATACTTTTGCAATTGCATGTGATTAAAAAATTAGCATAGCCACTGAGTTATTCAATAAAATGTATCTGTATAGCGCCACCTGCTGTTTGTTTTTATTCTTATTTCTTTGTCCAGCTCACTGAGATGGCCGCACATGCTCAGTTTCATCCTTCAGCTGTCTCCTGAGCTGTGATAGGTAGAGAATGGACACGCCCCTGAGCTGCAGCAGAAAAGACACTCCCCCTGAGCTGTCAGCTTGATATAAATCTAGTCAGAGCAATGAATGGGAAGATCTCTGGATCCATGTGAGGTACAGGTAGTCATGGGAAAACCCTTTAATGGCTGTACGGTAACCCGTAAAACCGTGCAGCCATTAAAAATAAAGATGAAATAAACAATCTGGTTCTAATTAGTTAATATGATGCTGCTGTGGCTTATTCTGCCACGTCCTGACCACAGCATGGTCGCCCTGTGTAGCCATATCCTCAGGGTACGAGCAGACAGCGTGGCCCTGCTGTGGCTGGGTACCGCACAATCTCTAAACTAATTACGACTGCGCTGCCCAACTTATTGCTTCAATCTATTATTGTCAAATTGTACCCAAAATTGTCAAGTCTCTCAAGGAGCAATATCTAAACCTACAGTTTATGGTCAGATTTAACACAACACACTGGAGGCTATGAAGATGGAAATTTAGATGTATATTTTTGGTACCAAGAAGACCATAAGACGAATTAAGGTAGCCTTCTAATTCCTTTCAAAGTCCATATATTAAACGCCTACAAAAAAAGGCAGGGCGGTTAGTAAATGTTTATTAATGTGCAATGTATGACTGATCTCTGTAGGTCAGTGCATGCAGAAGACTACCTTCTAAACATGCACTGATGAATCCTAAAGGAGAAAAGCACTGATGTCTAATCCTCATGTAAGTATAAGAAATCAACCTCACCTCAGACATCACCTAGAACTCCCATGTCTTATGTTTTGTCATCATTTTCCACATCAAAGAAGAACATGATGAGATCTATCAATCTATCTACTCTACGTCTTTTTAGCAGGAACCTATGGGAGAGATTTATCCCAATTGGGGTTTGATACATAAGTCTTGATCTCCTGTGCTCTGGAGTAGGATGCATTTAATTTATTAAGAGTCAAACAGTAGGCTCATCTTATGGCCCTCCGTGTGCTAGAAACTCAAATCTGCACCAAAAAGGGGATGGCGTAGACTTGAGCTCTCATTTTTGTCAGTTTCTGCTGTAAATGACAGTAAATCTGGCCAGCCGCGGAGAGTCCACTTCTGCTAAGCGCGTCCCATTTAGAAAAGTGTAGATAGGCATAAAAAGTTAATTTCCAAATTTTTAATGCCTACCATAAAAGCCTTGATAAATCTTCCCCAATAAGCCCACTGAGAATGTGAACATCTGAACAAGCCCTCTCAGTAGATACAACATGAATGAGTGCTTGCCACATCACATTTGCAATGAATCATGAGCGAGTATGCTAGGCTCAGCCCTTTGTAATGTGTAAGCAGTGAGCAGCTGCCAATGTGTTAAGTCTACTCCAAAAGAAACAAAGCGAGACTCGGTTCTAACCACCAAGACAGTTGGTTTGCATTAAGGGTGGGTGGACCACATTCTGAAAGATGCAGAATTACTGAGCGGATACCAGCTGTTTTGCTGATGACATCCCAAAAATTTGAACCACAAAAAAATAAAAAATAGCTAAAAATAAAAAAGGAGAAATAAACAATAAAAAATAAGAGAAGCAGATCTTAATCTACTGTACTTAGAGTACAGTAAATGCTAAAGTCAAACCTCCTCCACATCTTTTCCCGGAGTCCTCCATGTGATAGGGTGTCAGTCTCAATGGCTTACTACTTCCCAAAAGATATTTGGAGTTTCTGTCTGCTGCATGTTGCCTCTAACATGTCCAGGATTTTCCCTTTTTCCTCTGCACAAACGTATAACCACAGACAAGGAATGCCATCCAAATGAAGGTGGTGCAACATCTGGTGCAAAGATGGCTCCTCTTTCTCAAATACACTGTTGAATGAGGTCTAAAACGGATACATTCAAAATGTGGGAAAGCCTGCTATTTTAATGACTCTTAAAACATCAAACCTTCTCCCGATAAACTGTGCTGTGATTGCACATCAACGATTGAGTCCATTAACAATACAAAACTTTCAACAAAAGTCTGCATTCTTTTGGGGCGACCTGCTACTAAATTAAGACTTTATGTCCTTTAGGCCGCATGCACACAACCGTATGGCTTTTTCAGTATTTTGCGGTGCAAAAAATACAGATGACGTCTGTGTGCATCCATTTTTGCGGAACAGAACAGCTGGCCCCTGATAGAACTGGACTATCCTTGTCCGTTATGCGGACAATAATAGGACATGTTCTATCTTTGAACGGAACGGAAAAACTGAAAAGGAAAATACATACGGTGGCGTGCATGAGCCCTTAGAATGATCAGTTCATTATTGTACTGTATCATTGAATATCACACATCGGGAGAGAAAAAAAATGTATATTATCCAAAGTTCTACAATCATCTGGTAAGGACTCTAACCACACTTTAGATTATTAATATAAGTAAAATGATCCTAATATACAGAATTAGGTGCAGGTACCCATTCACCTTAGTTCCTCCAACTAACGCAAAAGTAACCTTAGATGTATTTACTCAGTCTTTTCAATTAGTAGAATAAAGAAAAGGATTTAGTTAGGCTTAGCATGATGGGAACAGAGCTTAAGAACCAGGACATTTAAATAAGTGACCAACGTGTGGCCTAGAAACTGTTCTGGGAACAGTTCCTAGATGCAGTAGGGACCTTTGGCTTCCAAGCATGAGAATTTTGGAGACAAATTATTTTTGGCGTTCTCTCTTTAATAACTCCCTTCTTTCTTACAAGTTAGTGTAAAATATGTATGTGAGAAAAGGGGGGGCTAGAAGCACTGTTCGCAAATGGCTGCTGAAATTAAAATTCCAATTGAATCCAAATGACACAAATACCAAGTACAGCCGCTATCCAATGAAGGGCGCTGTGCTTGGAAACTGCAAGTAGCCTGAGATGCTCACTAGAGTGTCAAAGTCTTTTCAAACAGCTGTTCGGCAGAGAGTGCCAGGTGTCGGCCCCCAACCGATCTGATATTCCTCATCTTTTTGAGGCTAGTGCTCCAGCCAGGTGTCTTACAGTCAGACACTAGACAGTGAGGAGGAAAGAAGGAGCAGGATGGCTGAGCTCCCAAGACACAGAGAAGATTTCGTAAAGTGTTCCTCAGTTTTAACAGTAATATGAGACAAGATAAGATCTATGGAAAGGAGATTAAGGGATTAAGTGTTGGGCTAATATATTTTTAGCATTATTATTGTTTAGTATTCCCTTGAACTGCCATGAGGTGGGGAAGGGGGTTATTTTGTAAACCATGAAGAAGAAAGTTAGTCAATTTGAGGGTGGTTCGCTCTGAAATAGTTCTTCCCAGTACAGATTGCACAACACATACTATGAACTTTAATAGAAATATGAGAAAGACAATGTTGAAAACATATGTTACAGAATGTATAGAATGACCACAATCAATGAGAACCATATGAACGTTAATAAAGGGGCAGAAGACAGGATTTTACCAATGTATTTGAATGCATATGACTCATCTATAAGTGATACACATGTATTTTTCTTGCACAGGAACACGACAATCATATTATTGTGTACATGAGTAGTACAGCATACTTGCAACTTTCCATTTGAGGTAATGGGCTTTCTCAGTGAAAGGCAGTATGCTAATTCCCTGAATGGCTTGTGCGGACTGGAAACCACATTAACTGTCTTCAATCTTGCATCACAGATGAACTCTTCATTATGGTCCTCCAAACATTCCTAGGCAATTTTTTTGCAGTCGTAACAAAGTGCATTATCCTGCTGATACTGACACCATGAAGGTGTGTACTTAGTCTGCAACATATTAACGTCTGTAGTTAATGTCAAAGTTACGCCTACATGAACGCCAGGACCCAAGCTTTCCAAGGAAAACTTTGCCCAGAGCATCACAGTGCCTCTACAGAGTTGTCTTCTTCCCAAAAAGGATCCAAGTAAGTATTGAAGACCAGGCCACCTTCTTCCATTGGTCCATGGCTCGGTGGTAATGCTCATGTACCCATGGATCAGCATGGACACTATGAACAGTCTCTGGTTATGTAGCCCCATATTCGGCAAGCTGTGATCCCATTTGCGTTCTGACACCTTTCAATTACAGCCAGGAGTCACTTTTTTAGCTGTTTATTCTATAGTAGCTCTTCTGAGGTATCACAACAGGAGGCTTGCCTTTGCTTCCCATGCATATCAATCGGCCTTAGGCTACTTTCACACTAGCGTTAATATTTTCCAGTATTGAGATCCGTCATAGGGTCTCAAGACCGGAAAAAAAAGCTTCCGTTTTGTCATCATTCATTCTCATTGGGGACAAAACGTAACTGAACAGAACAGAGTGCTCCAAAATGCATTCCGTTCCATTCTCATACCGGAGAGCAAACCCCAGCATGCTGCGGTTTGCTTTCCGTCCTGAGATCGGAGCAAGACGGATCCGTCACAACCCACAATGCAAGTCAATGGGGATGGATCCGTTTTCTCTGACACAATAGAAAACTGATCCGTCCCTCATTGACTTTAAATGGAGTTTATGGTCGGAGCCGTCTTGGCTATGTTAAAGATAATACAACCGGATCCGTTCATAACGAGATGCAGATGGTTGTATTATCAGGAACGGATCCAGTAATAACGCTAGAGGGAAAGTAGCCTTAAATGGTCATGATCCTGGTCCTGGTTCATTGGTTGACCTTCCTGGCTTCCTTGGACCACTTTTGGTAGGTTTTAACCACTGCCAACAGGGAACATGTCACAAAACCTACTATTTTGCAGATGCTATGACCCAGTAATATATCCATCAAAGTTTGGATTGTCTCAGTCTCTCGAATCCTTATGTGTGCAGATTTTTCATGCCATCAACACAAAGAACTGACTGTTCACTCGTCACCATACATATCCCACTCCCTAAAACATGCCAACAAAATAATAAGGTTAATGTTATGGCCAATCAGTGTTTAGACTGCACCACAGAAAGTAGTAGTACATTAAAGATTTTTTCTCTACTGTGTTAGGACTATGCTGTCCCCATCACCAACTATGCCACCATGTACTGTGCTGTGATGTACCACTTACATTTTTTGTTGGTACCTGCCTGTGAATCATTGTACATTTTATCAGTAAAAAGCCAATGAAAATAGAATTTGGAATTTAAAAAAAAATCTGCATTGGAGCAAGATTGGCACCACAGAAACTAGTGTGCAGCCAAAAATATGATAAAATTCAAATAATATTCTGCTATCTTTTTACCACGCAGAACCATTTTTGTCCTCCGGTAGACAACTGCTTGTGCATTTCTTCTACTGCATTTACTGTACCCTTCATCTTATTTCAGAGAAGCTAGGGTTACTTCAGGCCTGTGCATGGAATGGGTATGAAATAAGGGGTATATCCGGTCTTGTTAAACTTTTATGAGCGCCTATGATCTGGGACCCTCACAAATTTCTAGAAGAGAGAGACCACTAGTATTGCAGCCAGCCCCAAACCATGCCCCTCTGGCATGTCCCACAGGCTGTCACTGGGATATAATGTGGAAAAAAAATTGCTTATGACGTTCTCCTGATCTTTGGGTTATCAGTCTAGTCATAACAGAACTCAAATTCTTTTTAGCACACAATAACGTTAACCTTTTATCCCTTTTTAAACGTACTAATCGTTTGTTGTTGAGTCTGATGTCTGGACATCCATGTTAAAAATCGCAGTAAAGAATTCCCAGTTCAGGAAATTGCTTATCAGAAAAGCTTGTAAAGTTACCAAAACAATGGGGAGTGAACTGAGCGGGTCAATAACTGTGGTGAAAGTAATGTAAAAAGGTATTGCAGAAAGGAAGTAAGCCCTGAGACTCGCTGACCCTTTACAAGGCTCTTTCCTCTACGGTTTAATCCTTTAGCAGCAGTCTGTAATGAGCAGGCAATTACTGTGGATATAATTACTAGCCATGGCCCGGAGGTGCTGAGATGGCCTGCCAGGTAGGATCACCAGTCAGGACTATGCCATTGAGGCCTATAAATAGCCACTCCCGGCATGTAATTTGCGCGCAGTACATCTATTTTCATGCAGTTACTGCAGAAGTAAATACACCTCCACAGTAACTGGGTATCTGAATTATGCACGGAACTGAAAGATTACAGTTCTAATGGGGTTAATAAGCGTCAGGATATTCCTACTCTCACAGATGTTATCAACAGAAAAAAAGGCTTCCTAGAAACCAAATCCACATTTATCAACACTGGAAAAACACTAAAACCCGATAAACGCTCCACGTCTATTGGCCTCTAGGATTCACTGTATCTCAGCACTCAGACCTCCACGATCTAAGCTTTTGATATGTCTCGATGACATATCAAAGGTTTTTAAAAAAAAGTTAGTAACCCTTTAAGTGTCTTCTGAACTCAAAGAGCAAGAGCCAATGAAAGCTACCGACATCCACCACTTGCTGTCTAAGTATTTGACTTTAATAGGAGCTATATAACTATATGTATAGTGAGCTCCCCCTGGTGGCAGCTGAATGCTGCCATTATTTTATCATTTAATCATATGTCTAGATGAAAGGAAGCATGGATACTGTTTATTGGTGTGCTCAACGATTGAAACATTTTGGCTGCCATAAAAGGGGCGTGCATCTTTGGCCTCCGTAGAGCCAATGTAGAAACTTTAAATGTGAATCATCCGAATGTGGAAAATCCCAGTAGTGTGGACTGTACCGTGAACTTCCTCATTCAGCATTAACCGAAGACAGCACCAAATCGTTCCCAGAATAAAGAACCGCTTCTCTCCTAGTGATCTGGTGAATAAAGTATAACAGAATCTAGATTCTGGATACCGTAGACAGCACAATAAAAGCAATAAATGTGATTAGAATCAAGAACCTGGATGTTGTCTCCGCACATGTCTCAACCAGAGAAGGCGTTTATGTGACAGCAAGTCTGGAAAGTCCAAAGCAATGGCATATTTATATCACAGTGACTAAGAATACAGGATGTTGTGGTGTCGGGCCACTAATCCAAATTAGAGGGAGTGAAAAGCTAGAAATGAACTAGGTTCAGAGAAAAAAAACGGACATCACTGCAGCATCATAAGAGTTAAAGTTTAAAGTAAAAACCCAGCTTTGGTGCTGTTCAGTAATTAAAGCAAAATATGTAAGATATAATGCCAGTAATATAGTCAATACTTATAGATAGACTTAGAAAATTGGTCGAAACAGCCCAGTGTTCAAAGTAATGAATATCGGTTTAACCCGACTTGGAAGATTTGCATTTGCTCAATCTTAAACTGGACAATGAGATTTGGGCGTAGACCAAGTTCTCCTATCCAGCTGCCCCCAAAATAAGGGTTGATGGCAATCTGAACCCTGTCACTTCCCCTCCATAAGCATTATTGTCTCATGTGAATAATCCTTTGTCTTCAAATGTAACGCACGGGCACATGGGGCTCACCGGAGCAGAAGTGGTTTTTAAAGGGTCAGGTTATCATGGAAGATCATGGGACCTCGAGTATTAAACATTGACACCCAATGATACTCTATCTTCTTTTTCTAGAACATTTTGAAAATCATATTGTTTTTGCCGAACTTTAACAAATTTTATATGTAGTATAAAAAATATAAAAGATTGAGTAGGGGCATGCTAGTTTCCATGATATAGTTTAACACCCTTCTCGAGCCGTAATGTACATCACATATCACAGGGGAGTACAATGAGCAGACACAGTCGCTGTGTCCGATCCTAGCCATTTTACCCCTTGGATTCCATGGTCAATACTGACTGTGGTGTTTAACCAACGTCAACCAGTACCTTGTTATTGTACCTGTCCTAGCGTGAAGACTAAAGGAAGTCATACACATTAGAAAGAGTAAGTTGATGAAGGAACAACCGTTGAATGAGCGATCATCTAGCAAAAGACTGTTACACCAATGCCGCCATAGACAGTCTATTCTGGCTGCTCCTAAAATTAGGCACACTTTTTCAATGTCTCCAAGGGAATGACTCTTTCTGGGAATGTTCTTTCACGGAAAGATTGCTTGTAGACTAGTCTGATGAAAATCAACACGTACGTCTTCTGTCATTGGTCGACTAAAACAAACATTCATTGTTAAATTCCAACCTGAAGGACAATGGTTTTGGTTGAGATTTTCCGTTTTGAACAACCTAAGGCCCTATTCACACATCCGCAATGTAGTCCGCATGTATTCCGCAATTTTGCACTGTGCTCTCCGCATCCGATTTTGCGGAGCGCGCCGCCGATTTTCCGGTCCACGGCTCCGCAAAAAAAATAGAGCATGTACTATTCTTGTCCGCAATTGCGAACAAGAAGAGGCATTTTCTATGGAGTTCGGGCAATGTGCGGTCCGCAAAAATGCGGAATGCACATTGCCGGTGTGTCCGTGTTTTGCGGATCCGCGGCTCCGTGGAACCGCAAAACACAACGGATGTGTGAATAAGGCCTAAGGGTCCATTCACACATCAGTATTTTTTTTTTCCAGATTTTTGTTCCTTTTTGAGTGTTTCCGCAAAGAACCTTCAGTTTTTAACAATTAAACATCCGCATCTGTTCCGTTTTTCCGCAAAAAAAAGGAAGGAGGAATGTATCTTGGTAGGGTAATAAAAAAAAGTCTTTCTATTTCCTGGAAACGAATCCGCAATTGCGGCTGACATGCGGATGACATATTGATGCATTCCGCATGTCATCCGCATTTTTGTGAACCCATTGACTACAATGGGACCACGGACCGCATTTTGCGGACAATGGTAGGACAAGTTCTATTTTTTTTGCGGATCCGCATAACGGAACAGAACAACGGATTTTTTGCAGGGCCATTGAAATGATTGGGTCCGCATTCCGTTCCACAAATTCGCGGAACGGATGCGGATTACAAAATACTGAGGCGTGAATGGATCCTAATGTGTATGTCCATCCTAAAGCGTCTGTGGTAAGCCTTTCAATACTCTCAAACACCAGTCTGTATTAACTAATAGTCGCTCTCCATTTCTCACCTGTAAGTCAAAGAACTTGCTGTATCTTCGATAGATGACCTCTGTGGTGCCATTAGACCAGGTGACATTTATAATATATACCTGTAAAGAGAAAAGGAAAGGTCAATCAGTGATCTACCATCTGACAGCCACACGGCTGCTCAGCTTCCTCGCATAAAGGTACATCCATTTGTCTCACATGTCTGAGTCTCTGAAAATGACGGCAGACATTGATTAGGCCATGGTCACATCACCATTTCGCATTCTGCTCTTCTGATACATCAGAAGAACAGGTAAAAAAAGATCCTTTGTTTTGAGCATCTGTTGTGCTCATTTTGCATACGTTTTTGTCAGTTCCATCCAAGATCCATTATTTTAGACAGAAGAAAAAGTCCTCCACACAGGACGTTTCCTCTTGTCTAAAATAACAAATCTCTGAAGGAACTGACAACGGATGCAAAATCAGCACAACAGATGCTCAAAATAAAGGATCCATTTTGAAAAAAGGTTTCTTTTCTTCTGACGGATCAGAAGAATAGAAAATTAGACGGTGATGTGAACAAGGCCTTAAGGTCCATTGAACCCAGAATCCAAACACAAAGAGCAACCAACAAAACTTAACTTATGTGTCTGTTATTTGCTTGTTTCGGTAGAAATCACAATGGTAGGCAATTAAAAACACAACAGAAATGCAGTGTATTGTTCTTTCAGGCTGCAGCCAGGTCTTCTCCCCCCTCTGATGCTAGTGCACATGATACAGGAAGTGTAGGAGGAGTGGGCAGGTTTATTCTTTTGTGTATACAGTGAGCCTGGGCATTTTGTTGGAAGGAGTCTCTTGGTAATAGGTAACCAATAGATTTGGTAATGGTGTTAGCTATAGTGCCAACAGTACTAGTTGTATTATATACATAGCACCAGCCATGGTATATACGGCTGAATAGCTAATCTGCCCAGTTATGCAGGGATACTTCCGCCCTTCACTACATAATTGAGCATTTTTTCCTTTTAGCAGCTCTAGAAAGCTGGGTAGTATGTGTAGGTATGCTGGCGATAAAACATATATAGTATATACTCACTCGTGGTTGTCCTGATAGTATATTTATGGATATTGTGCATCCAGAATGTATGTACCAAGTGTGGCCTCCATTACAGAGCTGCAGAGGTCGTTACCCAGCTTTCCCAGCCTTAGGCTCCATTCACACATCCGGGTGTGTTTTGTGGATCCACAAAACATGGAAACCAGCAATGTGCGTTCCGGACCGCACATTGCCAGCACTCTCAAAGAAAATTGCAGAAAAGAATAGGACATGTTCTTTTTTTTTGCGGAACGGAAGTGCGGACCGGGAAGTGCGGATCCGGGCGGGACATAGTGTGTCCCAATAGAAATGAATGGTTCCGCAATTCCGTTCCGCAAAATGTGGAACAGAATTGCGGACGTGTGAATGGAGCCTTACTAGAACACATCTTTTGATAACCTGCTTTTTAGCTAGCAGTAAGTATGTGAAGGCCACACACTACACCATCATGAAGATATTTCACATAAAAGGCAGCAGAATGGAGAGAATTTGGCAGGACACCAAGGTTTGGGCAGACATACAGGTGAGGACAGCCACTGACTGTACAGTTTCTATCTACTCTCAATGGCTTTATTTAACCATCGGGCGTTTCAGATTTTACCGATTTCTAATATCTGAATTGGAATTCATTATCTTGGTTATGAAAATGTTATTATAACAGGGAATACAATTTTATGCCTGTCCAACCAATATTTTGCACCATTTAGTAACACCAATGCTTGTCCACATGCAGCAATCACCTCCACTGTATGGGAAAGACTGATCGCTACTGTGCTAGCTCATCCCCATAGAGAATTATTGTCCATGGGCAGCAGATCCCTTTTTACACAGATCTGCTGCCCAGGAACTATGACCCTGATTTATCAAGCAGATTTGGTCTTTATTTCTGAGTAAATTGCAACTGTTCTGTCATTTTACTTGTAAGACAAATGTATCACTAGTCGGCAACAGGCTAAAGTAATTTTTTTCTCCTGCTCAGTCAACCTGAGAAATCCAACAGTTTGTGGCCATTTCTGTGGTTTCTGGCCTTATGTATCCCGCCGCCCTTCCCCTAAGCTCCCAAGGCTTCTACCGCCCTCCACTGACATCACAATGATGCAGTTGCCCCCACGTCAGGGGAGAGGTGGAGAAAGCCTTGGGAGCTTGGAGGAGAAGCACACAGGGGGAAGGGCGGTGGGCCTGGGCCTTTCAAAGGCAAAGCCTGCCTTGCTGAGCATTTGGGAGCGTTTTTTTTAATAGCATGCTTCTTGTACAAAGTTTTGAGGGCCATGCTGGAACTACCTGACATACCCCCATAAATGTGAAAAATCCATAAAAATACAGGGACACTAGAACACAACATTGTGCAAAAATGAATACAAAAACTACTAATGTCTATTGGGGAACACCCTAAAAGATACTGTATTATCCCGGGTACAAACCAGAGCAGCCAGACTGCGGGAGTAGAAGCACAATTTTACTATATCCAACTGTACTCGGTAAACTGCTTACTTTTAATGGAGTTCTCTGCTATATACCAATCAAATGTGAAGTCCACCATTTACATTATTAAGACAATAAAATGTTGCCGTTTCCCCAAACCTCAGGCAACAAGCCCAATTCAGGCAGCATAAAAACTGTAGTGTTCCAGATAAGTCGGCTTGGCCTTGCCAGATGACATCATGTAATTAAGCAGTTTTGTTCTGCTTCGACCCCAGGGTGAACAGAGGTTTTTCGGGAATACATCATCACTGGACAAGATCCTACAGAAAAGTTTAGAGCGTTAACCCATTCAGCCTGTATACCATGATGTTCATTATCCTAGTTAAAGGCAGGGTGCTGAATCTCCTTAACTCCTTCAGGACCGGGCCATTTTCAGTTTTTTCATTTTAGTTTTTTTACTCCCAGCCTTCCCAGAGCCATAACTTTTTTATTTTTCCAATCACATAGCCACAAAGGGGCTTGTTGTTTGCATGACAAGTTGTACTTTGACATTTTTTCCCAGCTTCCCACTACATCGTATGTAAATGGTGCCATTACAAAGATGGTGGAATTATAAAAAAAACACACACATATTCTGCCACAGTTTATGGGGCTTGTTTTACAGTTCCTATGTGGTAAAACTGACATTCTCTGGGTCAGTACAATTACAATAATACAACATTTATATCGTTTTTCTTGCATTTTAATAATGACATAAAATAAAAACTTTGGAAACATTTTTTCTTTGCATCGCCATATTAAGAACCCCATAACGTTTTCATTTTTATCTCTACAGAGCTGTGTGGGGCTCATTTTTGCAGGATTATCTGTTGATACTATGTTGGAGTGTGTACAACTTTTTGATCCCTTTTTACTCCATTTTTTAGGGGTGAGGTGAAGTGTCATGCCATTCACTTTATGCGATAAGTAGTTCTATTCCTATGTTTTCACATGCAGCAATATCTATGATGTTTATTTTTTTAAATAGTTTATTTTTATTTTGGGGAAAGGGGACGATTTGAATTTTTATATTTATTTAACAATTTTTAATCTTTTTTTTCTTTTTACACTTTTTAATAGTTCCGATAGGGAACTTGAACAAGCGATCATTAGATTGCTTCTCTCATAAACTCCAATGACTCCTACAGGTTCTTCATACAAACATAGCTGCAGCAGCTTCGGATCATTCAGGAGGACCGCGGCTGCAGCACACACCATCCGGCCCCCCTGATCCCTGCTAGGGGGAACCATAGCACGGCTGGTTGTGTGCGCTCCCGATTTCTGAGTTTCCAGATGCCATTGTCACATTTGACCACCGCATCTGAGGGGTTAGATGTGTGTGATCAACGCTATCGTCGATCGCATACATTAGCCCCTGGTGTCTGCTGTTTAAAACAGCAGGCACCTGGAGGCTATAGTGTCCTTTGCGCTCGCGAGCAGGTGCCATCTTTAAAGACCCGTAAATATATATTTACGGTGGGCAGTCGGAAAGGCGTTAAAGAGACCAGTCCTGTATGGAAACTTACTGGCAATATTCCATGGGAAACAAATATGCAAAAGAGGTATCTCTCATTTTGCTAGTGCCACCTTTTGGAAGTGGCTCTCTGTGAGTCGAAAGCCTTGGGATTTGACAAGGGGATATAGCCAGAAATCTTAAGGCTTGTTGGAAAGTCGGATTTTGGCTGATAGGGAGCCACTTCCAATGTGAGACGCAAGCAAGATGGTTCTCTTTCTTGGGAGATGTCTCTTTGAATATCCTAGTCACAAGCATTACAAACAACCCTGGTCATTTACGTGAAAATATACAACAGGGAGATACTGAACTACAATAGAAACTATTTCCAATGTGACACTGTGTTATGGATTACCAGCTGGCTAAATGTATTTTATTATGCACCATTAAAGGGAAAGAGTCATTAGAAACATAAGGGGGAATTTACCAGTGTTGGTCTTTTTGAGGTTAGCTTTTAGACTGAAGTTGCTATACGCACCTGCGCTAAATTTCTGGAGATGGTGTACAGTAGTGCAATGTGGCCGCGCCTATACTAATAAAAGTACGCCAGATGGAATGTGTGACTTTTATTGTGACTTTTTAAAAAGTTGCACTTCATAAATGTGACACAAAAATGATCGACAAATTTTCACACCAAATCTGTAGGCTGTGCTGGACGGCGCAGTGCTCAAAAAGTTGCAAAATTGACCCCAAAAAGTCATAGAAACCCCTCATTGCCACTTTTTGAAGCCAGAATTCTGATGTCCAGGGCTTGATAAATTCCCCCATATTATTTATAGGGAGTCTGTCACCTCCCAAATTACATTCATAGTGAGCATACTGCCATGTAGAGGAGAGGCCCCAAACATAGCCATACCTCGGTTGTGAAAATCTGGTACTCTAAGGGCTCATGCACACGGCTGTTGTGTGCCTGTGGCCGCATTGATGCCCGCATACGGCGGGTCCGCAATACAAGGGACAGACTTAATTTTTCCAAATAAAAAAATATATAAAATCAAGAAACTGTGCAGTTTTCACCTGGCCACTTAGCCTCATAATAGGCTGATACTTCCTGTTCTGTAGAGATGACTTCTCTCTGTAGTCATCCTATTAGAGGCAATGAAATATATCACCTACTGTATATACAGATAACACATGATCTATCACTGACAATAGGTGACAGTCACAGCTAATTTATTCCTACACAGCATGTCTATAAACCTCAACCATAGAAGTCAATGAGTCCCCTCCAGTCTATTATGTCTATGACCCATATGGCTTCTGTAAAGGCGTATTTACATGCGCCGAGGCAAAGGCGATTGTCAGGAAGGAAACGTTCCTTCCCGACAGTTGGCTGCTCGTTAAAGGGTTCTTCACTTTGCTACAACTAATGATCTATCCTCAGGATAGATCATCAGCATCTGATCGGCCGGGGTCTGACACCCGGGACCCCCACCGATCAGCTGTTTGAGAAGGCAGTGGCGCTGCAGGAGAGCCGCGGCCTTCTCACTGTTTACCGATGCCAGCTCCCCGCCCAGTGACGTCACAACTTGTATCAAGTGGCGTGGGCGGGGCTAAGCTCTGTTCACTCAATGGAGCTTAGCCCCGCCCACGCCACTTAATACAAGTCGTGACATCACTGGGCAGGGCGCTAGCAGCGGTAAACAGTGAGAAGGCCGCGACGCTCCTGCAGCGCCACTGCCTTCTCAAACAGCTGATCGGCGGGGGTCCTGGGTGTCAGACCCTGGCCGATCAGATGCTGATGATCTATCCTTACATGCAGAGATCACCTCCACAGTATGAGGACGAGGGATGGCTATTGCACTGTTTCTGGGCAGCAGATCGCTGTTTAGACAGCACAATCTGCTGCCCAGAAATGATGATTGATGTGCCTGCACGAACGACAGGATCACCCGATGAACGAGTGTCACTTATTCATCGGGTGATCGGCTGCACCTTTAGACAGGCATATTGTCAGGAACATTTGTTCCTAATAATCTGCCTGTGTAAATCCACCTTAAAGCATATCACTGAATGATAACAGCTCAGGAAAAATGTCTGCCCATAATCATGTACAGAAAAAAAAAAATAGAAAAATAGAAAATTATCAGCAGGGCTGTGGACTTGGTAAACCAAAGTGCTGACTAATCCAACCTAAAAACACCGCTAGCACTTTTATTATACATACGTGTCTGTACAGGCAGATTATAATCATGTAGACGTTACTATATCCAGTCATTTTCCTAGAAATTCACGTTAAATCAGGCATGTAAACAAAAAATTGCTTTTCCCCACTTTCTATCTGTTATATGTCAATTCTGTAGAATAGAAATTCCAAAATAACATTTTTGGAAGCTGGACAAATGTGAGCAATGGAAAAGGTGACGTGTGATTAAAAAGCTATATATCCAATCCTTTTTACACTAATCTAGAAGCCAGATTCAAGAATAACATATAGGGAATAACACATTGAGCCCTTATTTACACGGTTATGGATCAGTGGTAACACAGACAGTGTTCAATCCATGTTTCCTTCCGTGACAGATCCGTGTTGGGTCCATGGGTCCGTTTTTTGCTGACCGTGTGCCAGCCCTTTTTCACTGACATGGAGCAGCTGGAAAATAATTTTCAAACAATCTCTTTTTAATGATCCGTGAAACACGGATGCAACACAGATGGCATCCGTGGTTTTCACGGACTCATTGATTATAATGGGCGTGAGGGATCCGGGAACACGGACAAGATAGGACATGCATCCGTGCCAGGGTGGATAAAAATCAATGATTTTTTAAAAAAAAAATCTAAAAAATCGATTTATTTGATTTAAATCGGATTTTTTTAAATTTATATTGGATTTTTTATATAAAATAAATATTTGTGTTCAGTGCGGGTCCGTCCAGTACTTGTACAGTATCCGGATCCGCACTGAAAATACAAAACAATGCATCCGTTCAGAACGGATCGGTTTGTATTATATGTGGAAAAAAATGTTAAGTCCCAAACGGATACGTTCTGACCCCCATTGAAAGTCAATGCAAACAGATCCGTCCCCATTGACTTACATCGTAAGTCAGGACGGATCCGTTTGGCTCAGCATCGCTAGGCGGACACCAAAACTCTGCAAGCAGCGTTTTGGTGTCCGCCTCCAAAACGGAAAGGAGGCGGTATGGAGCCAAACCAGTGCATTCTGAGCGGATCTGCATCCATTCGGAATGCATTTGGGCTGAACGGATCAGTCTGGGGCCTCTTGTGAGTCCTTCAAATAGATCTCACAAGCGGATCCCCAAACGCAACTGTGAAAGTAGCTTTATGTAGAAAACTATGATTTAAATCACTTACTGACTAGTGATTTAAAGGGAGTCTGTCACCAAAGTTGGACATAATAGACCGCTGACATAGCTTTGTAGCATCACTTTAGATGAATGAAACGGTACCTTTGTTGTCTTCTTCAGAGCTTCACCTGCTTCAAAAACGGACTTTTATTGATATGTAAATGAGGGCTCGCAAGTGCCCAGGGCGGAGTTAAGTTCTTTGGAGCCCAGGCTGCTCAGCCTCTTTAGTTCTTATCCCCGCCCCTGTCTCTGTCTCTGCCCGCCCTTCTGTGCCTTTCTTCCTCCTCCTCTGGTTGCGAACTCCTGCGCCTGCGCTCAGCTTTGCCTCGGCGGGGCATGCGCACTGCGATGCCCACTGTGGGAACGGCATCAATGTAGCTACTGCGCATTCCCCGGCTGACGCTGCAAACCCAGCTGTAAGCTGGTGGACATGCGCAGTAGCTACATTGATGCCGTTCCCACAGTGGGCATCGCAGTGCGCATGCCCCGCCGAGGCAAAGCTGAGCGCAGGCGCAGGAGTTCGCTACCAGAGGAGGAGGAAGAAGGCAATAGAAGGCGGGCAGAGACTGAGACAGCAAGAACTAAAGAGGATGAGCAGCCTGGGCTCAAAGAACTAACTCCGCCCTGGCACTACGGCCCTCATTACATATCAATAAAAGTCCGTTTTGAAGCAGGTAGTCTGAAGAGACAACAAAGTACCGCTTCATTCATCTAAAGTGATGCTACAAAGCTATGTCAGCGGTCTATTATGTCCAACTTTGGTGACAGACTCCCTTTAAATCCTGACGGACCGTGCTTAAACACTGATGTCTGAATACACACATTCAAATGAATGGGGACGTGTGCTGTCCGCGGAGAACACGTACAGCACACGTCCGGGAAAGACTGATGTGTGAATGAGGCCTTCGGTCAGTGATTTCCGTCAGTGATTTTGAGCCAAAACCAGGTGCAGCTCTAAACACAGAACAGGAGCAGATCTTTCCCTTATACCTTATCTCTGTGTAGCTTCCACTCCTGGTTTTGGCTCACAATCACTGATATAAATAACTGACCAAACACTGATGTGTGAATGAGACTTAATATAAATGGTATATGGTATAAATGGCGCTAACTAGTAGCAAACAAAGGGGAAGAGAAAACACTGATGAGATGTCCTCGCACAGGGCAATGATGCCTGCATACCACCTAAGCCCAGGGATTCGATCACAATTGCTAATGGTGCTATATTCTTGTGGTGTGAGTGCCATATCTTAGGGCCCTTTCACACTAGCGTTTTTGTTTTCCGGCATAGAGATCCGTCGTCGGGTCTCTATGCCAGAAGAATCCTGATCAGGATCATCCCCATGCATTCTGAATGGAGAGAAATCCGTTCAGGATGCATCAGGATGTCTTCAGTTCAGGACCAGAACGTTTTTTGGACGCAGCAAATACCGCAGCATGCTGCGCTTTTTGTTCCGTCCAAAAATCCGGAACACTTGCCTCAAGGCCGGATCCGGAATTAATGCCCATTGAAAGGCATTAATCCGGATCCGACTATAAGAGGTTGTCCAAGTTATATTTATTGATGACCTATCCTCAGGATAGGTCATCAATATCAGATCGCGAGGTCCGACACCGGCACCTCCACCGATCAGCTGTTTGAAGAGAAGGCGCCGTGCCAGCGCTGCCTCCTCTTCATTGTTTACCTACTCGCCGTTGCATCTGCAGCGGTGAGCAGGTGTAATTACACCCAAGCCGTTCCATTGATTTCAATAGGACGGCTCTGTAGTATACACTTGTATAGGAGCGATCCGTCCCATTGAAATGAATGGGACGGCTTGGGTGTAATTACACCTGCTCACCGCTGCAGATGCAACGGCGAGCAGGTAAACAATGAAGAGGAGGCAGCGCTGGCACGGCGCTCGCCTTCTCTTCAAACAGCTGATCGGTGGGGGTGCCGGGTGTCGGACCCCCGCCGATCTGATATTGATGACCTATCCTGAGGATAGGTCATCAATAAATATAACTTGGACAACCCCTTTAAGCTAAACGTCGTTTCGGCACATCGCCGGATCCGACGTTTAGCTTTTTCTCAATTGTTACCATGGCAGCCAGGACGCTAAAGTCCTGGTTGCCATGGTAAAATGTAGCGGGGAGCGGTATACTTACCATCCGTGCGGCTCCCGGGGCGCTCCAGAGTGACGTCAGGGCGCCCTACACGCATGGATCACGTGATCCATGCGATCACGTGATCCATGCGCATGGGGCGCTCTGACGCCATTCTGGAGCGCCCCGGGAGCCGCATGGACTGTAAGTATACCGCTCCCCCGCTCCTACTATGGCAACCAGGACGCTAGCAGCGTCCTGGCTGCCATAGTAACCTGAAAGCAATTCGAAGACTGATCAGGATCCTGATCAGTCTTCTAATGCTTCAGGCGAATTGCGTTCTGACGGATCCGGCGGGACGGAAGTGCCTGCCGGATCCTCAGAACACAAGTGTGAAAGGACCCACTATTCAGAAAATACGCGCCATTTCCAGGGCCGGGGGAAAGCAGAAGTGGGGGCGGCGGGGTCAGCTTAAAAGCATTAGAACTTGACATAGTCACAGAATATAGCTCATCTACTGGACTTTGTTACAAAGGACCTCACTCGCGTATAACCAAGACCTTCTCCATGTTAACTACAGCTGAACTGCATTCAATTATTTTGTCCATTGTCAGCATTTTCCTACCGTTTCCTCTCTGAAAGGTTTTGAATAGAATCAGTTCTCTTTGCTGTAACTGGAAAGCATAATCCAGTAAAATATATATGTATACATATATCTAGAGCCATAACAGCGAACAGTCCCACTTGATTTGAAAGGGACTTTTGCTGGAAGTCTTTTTCGGCATTCCCAATTTGAGAAGCTGATTTGATATAATGAGACGAGGGTTCATGAGAGGACTTGTGTGAATCATCAAGATTTCACAATCTAAAAGTACTCCCAGATTTGTCAAAAAGCAGAACCCGTGCCTGGCTTCCTGGCTGGCTGTTTCTCCAAGTGCTGAGAGAGGTGCAGGAAGCAGCTCATTACAAGGGAGCAAATGTACGGTGTTCATTTTAGGACATGGTCAGATATGGAGGTGACACACAAGTCGGAGCAAACTACAGTCAGGTTTCCAAATCTGAGAGATCAATAAAACTGGAGACACCCCAACATCACTACTTCAAGGCGCCTAGAAACTAGTGGCCAGTTTCTCATTTTGTAGTAAAATAAAAACCTAGCAGAGTTTTACCCTGGGTTCACACCTGAGCGTTTTACAGCGCGTTCAAACGCGCTGTAAAACGCTCAACACATGAAAACCAATGCATCCCTATGGGAGTGGTTCACACTTGCGCGTTTTACAGCGCGTAAAAACGCGCTGTAAAACGCCCGATGCATAAGCTCGTTCAGGAGCGCTTTTGGGCGCTTGTCGCGCTTTTCCTCCCATAGACTTCACTGGGAACGCGCTTAACGCGCGCTAGTGTAGAGATGCTCTTTTTAATTGGTCTCCAGACCAATTAAAAAGTCTCCAGAGTCAC
Organism: Bufotes viridis; assembly: GCA_033119425.1. NCBI lineage: Eukaryota > Metazoa > Chordata > Amphibia > Anura > Bufonidae > Bufotes > Bufotes viridis. Next base: position 297,723,157 of record CM065590.1, on the reverse strand, counting down.
GAACGCGCGTAAAACGCGCGTTTACTATTGCCAAAAACGCGCATAAAAACGCGCGTAAAACGCGCGTCTTAGAAACGCTCAGGTCTGAACCCAGTGTTAAGGTACCCCTACTCCTTAGGGTACTTTCACACTACGGCAGAGTGATCCGGCAAGCAGTTATGACGCTGGAACTGCCTGCCGGATCCGGCAATCTGCATGCAAACGGAAAGCGTTTGAAGACGGATCTGGCTAGGGATCTGTCTTACAAATGCATTGCAAGAACGGATCTGTCTGTCCGCTTGTCATGCGGAGAGACGGATCCGTTATATATTTTTTTCACATTTTTACCGGTCTGTGCATGCGCAGACCGGACGGACGGATCCGGCATTGCGGTATTTTGAATGCCGGATCTGGCACTAATACATTCCAATGGGAAAAATGCCGGATCCGGCATTCCGGCAAGTGTTCCAGAATTTTGGCCGGAGATAAAACCGCAGCATGCTGCAGTATTATCTCCATCCTGAAATGTCAAAAGGACTGAACTGAAGACATCCTGATGCATCCTGAACGGATTTCTCTCTATTCAGAATGCATGGGGATAAAACTGATCAGTTCTTTTCCGGTATAGAAACCCGACGACGGAACTCAATACCGGAAAAGAATAACGCAAGTGTGAAAGTACCCTTAGATTGATATCGACCGAATGTTTATTCCCCCCTCCCCCATGCATGCTTGGCTGAGCATTTTTATTCTCTTAGGCTACATGCACACGACCGTTGCCTGCCTCCGCGTCCGCTCCTCCTTGAAATTTTGCGTCCGTCAAAAAAAACGGATGACGGACCGTTTTTTTTGATGGATCCGATTTTTATAGCAGATCCATTGTAAAAATGCCTATCCTTGTCCGCAAACGTGAAAAAAATAGAACATGCACTATTTTTTTGACGGAATGAAAACACGGATCACGGATGCGGAACAAAAACGGTTGACCATCCGCATTTTTTGATGGACCCATTGAAATGAATGGGGAAGCATCCAATCTGTGAAAAAAAACGGAACGGACGCGGAAACAAACAACGGTCGTGTGCATGGGGCCTTAGTCTACTTTCATACTCGTGTTTTGGCTTTCCGTTTGAGAGATCCGTTCAAGGCTCTCACAAGCGGTCCAAAACGGATCCGTTTGCATTTTAATGCATTCTGAATGGAAAAGGATCCGCTCAGAATGCATCAGTTTGCATCCGTTCATTCCGCTTTGGAGGCGGACACCAAAACGTTGCCTGCAGCGTTTTGGTGTCCGTCTGATAAAACTGAGCCAAACTGATCCGTCCTGGCACACAATGTAAGTCAATGGGGATGGATCCGTTTTCTCTGACACAATAGAAAATGTATCCGTCCCCCATTGACTTTCAGTGGTGTTCAAGACGGATCAGTCTTATCTATGTTAAAGATAATACAAACGGATCCGTTCTGAACGGATGCAGACGGCTGTATTATCTGAATGGATCCGCACAAAACGCGAGTGTGAAAGTAGCCTAAGGCCCCATTCACACGTCCGTAGTGTGTTGCGGATCCGCAACACACCTTGCCGCCAGACCCATAGACATGCCTATACTTGTCCGCAATTGCGGGCAAGAATAGGACATGTTCTATATAATTGCGGAGCCGCCGGCCGGAAGATCGGCGGCGCGCGCTCCACAAATGTGGATGCGGACAGCACAGTGTATGCTCTCCGCATCCATCACGTCCCCATTCAAAATGAATGGGTCCGCACCCGTTTCACAGATTTGCAGAACGGGTGCGGACGAGTGAATGGGGCCTAAAAGGGGTTTTCCGAGTGTTTTATAATGGTCCTCAGTATCTGATTGGCAAGGGTCCGACACCCAGCATCCCCACTGATTAGCTGTTTGAAGAGGTTGCAATGCTCACTAGTCCCTCCTCACAGCTCACCAGGCACAGCAACATCCATTGGATAGCAGCTCAGCCCCATTCACATGGGACTGAGCTGTGCCTAGGCCCTGTCACCGATGAACATGACGTCACTAGCCTAGGAATTAGCCACAGCACTCACCAGACCACACGGCCTCTTCAAACAGCTGATCAGCGGGGGTGCCCAGAGTCAGACGCCCACCGATCAGATACTGATGACCTATTCTGAGGATTGGTTATTCGTACAAAACACTCGGAAAACCTTCAATGGAGAGATGGAAATACGCTGCTGTTAAACACCTCTGGTGATGGCTTAGGCTTGACCATGCTGGAGGCATTTCCTAATGCACTGGCGTAACTATAGGGGTCGCAGCTGCGACCGGGCCCTTAAGCCAGTGGTGCTGTATATTTTCCCTAATAAGATGCATTAATAAGAGAGGTAAGTTTGTTTATTTATTTTATAGTCTGATCTGAGGTCTGATTGGGGGTCTGAAGGGTCTGATTGGGGGTCTGAACAGTCTGATTTTGGATCTGATTGGGGGTGTGAACGGTCTGATTTTGGATCTGATTGGGGGTGTGAACGGTCTGATTTTGGATCTGTTTGGGGGTCTGAACGGTCTGATTTTGGATCCGATTGGGGGTCTGAACGGTCTGATTGGGGGGCTGAAGGGTCTGATTTGGAGTCTGATTTGGGGCCTGAAGGATCTGATTGGGGGCCTGAAGGATCTGATTAGGGGTCTGAAGGGTCTGATTGAGGGTCTAAAGGGTCTGGACTGGGGGTCTAGAGAGGTCTAATGGGGGTCCGGAGGTCTAATGGGGGTCCAATTGGGTGTCTGGAGGTCTAATAGGGGTGTGATTGGGGGTCTGGAGGTCTAATGGGGGTCAGATATGGGGGTTTGGAGGTCTAATTGGGGGTTTGGAGGTCTAATGGGGGTCTTATCTTATCTGAGGTCTGATATTGGGGCAGTGTCTGACATGGAAGTCTAATGAAGGTCTGGTATGGGGTTTGAGGTGTGGGGAGGGGGTCTCATCTGGGGTTTGATATGGGGGTCTGATCTGAAAGGTAAGGGGGTATTTTTTTTTGTACTGGCACACTATCTGTGTGGTACCAGTATTTTCAGGGGGACTGTTTCTGCAGTATAGTATTGGAGGGGGGGGGGGGGTGACGACAGGATGGGGTGTTGAGAAGGTGAGGATGATGGAAGAGTAGGAAAGTAAGATGTCTGTTAAACTTTGCAGAGACAAGAAGCAGCTAAAGGAAATCATCATGGCAGTCTAATCTGAAATTAGAAGATGAGGAAAGAGAATATCTACATTAGAGGAGACATTACTGGATGTAAGAGGTACATATGTGGCGCAGTATTACCCTGTATATTCTGTAGCGCTGTACGTAATGATTTCCAAGTATGTCTATAAAGGGGTTGTCCTCTTTTTTTTTCAAATGAGTGCTGGCTTCTCAGCTCTGTTTACCTGCTCACCAATGCAATGAAAGCAGCGAGCAGGTTTACAGAGCAGAGAAAGCAGCTCTCATATGAGCACTGCCCTCTCTTAAAAAAGCTGATCGGCGGGGGTGCTGGGAGAACCCCGACAGTCTGATATTGATGACCTATCTTGAGGATAGGTCATCATCAGTAGTAAAAAGAGGACAACCCCTTTAACAGTAGGACTGGAGAGGTTGGACATGGGGGGGGGATGCTTAAATTTTTGCCTCAGGCAGCAGGAAGGCTAGGTGCATCCCTGCCCCTTGCCATAAAGCACTGAGGGAAGGTGGGGGAGGGCGCCAAGCTGAACTCTTGCACCAGGGCTCCTTAGACTTTTATCTACGCCCCTGTCCCAATGTATACCAGCCTATGCCAAAACTACTACGCTTTTTATGTGGTGGACACAGTAAAAAAAAAAAAAAAACACATATACCAGGATGTATAGTATACTTTAATGTTTTTTGCAATGGGAGTCAATGGCAGATGTTTGCCTATATAGTGACACATATCAAGAAAGCTCCATAGGGAAATAATTCTGACATAACAAAAAACGACTTGTGAACCGAGCTTTATCATCCGTGACAAAAATGGATCAGGCATAAATCAAAATGCCTGATCCTTCGAGAGTCAGGAGGCCCACGTCCACATTAGATAGTTATCAGCACTTGCAGAAATCTTCAGGTTTGGCCAACATTCATCTAATGTATGTCAACACCTTCAGCTGAAGACAACTACCTGCAGAGGTCCACTCCTCCTCCTGTATTAACCTGTTGTGTAGGTTCTCAAGCTACCTATGAGGAGGCTGAGAAGCCAGAAAAGGCTGGTGACACACTTCATGAAGACAAACTACCCCTGGAGACAGGACACCATGAAAGCATGTGGCAGTACAATGTCTGATAGGTTGGCAGAAGCCTATTCCATAAATGTAATAAATGATTATGCTTTGGATGAATGAAAGTGACCAGTTCATCACTGTTTCTGCAGGGACTTATCTAGTCTAAGCTAGCTTCACTTCAGGGCCCATGAAGAGAAAAATTAGGGATTGTTCCTGTTGTTCTTAAGTATCATTCATTGGAGTCGTAGACCCCCATAACCTCTATACAGGGAACAATGGGTGATAACACCACTCCAGACACTTGTTCCACGGTATAGGTTTAATTCCTTTGCCATTTCCAGAAACTTACTGGTATGTGGAAGAAACTGGAGCTGCTGTACTCCTTTCTGACATAAACATGTATGGTTTGGGGGAAGGGGAAGCCTGAAGAGACACAGTAGCTGTCAACTGAACAAAGAAGTTGGCCAATGACTCATACCTCCTGTATGAGCAGCTTAGGGAAGGCATCACGATGTTTAAATGAAAATGTCAATCTCGAGATTGATTTCTTTGTAAAACAGTCTGTGTACAGATGAGGTCACTGGACATGTCTCTGAAAAGAAGAGGAATTGTGGAGGCCTAGACTCCTTAATGAGGGAAGTATACCTATGTAGACTATGGGAGAAATCATCTACTGGGTCTAGAGTATTCATTGCCATAAGGGGACATAGTAGTTATGATCTCTAAAACATGACAAACAATTTTAGATTTACCTAGGATTTTAAGTATGGCTTTACAGGTATCAATGTAGTCATACCACACTGCAAACAATTTGTGCATGCACTACTCTGTGGTGCTTCTGTAGGGTTCCGCACCGACCTTCCTGATTGCGGACCCATTCAAGTGAATGGGCCTGCATCCGGCCAGTGCCCGGGTATTACGGATCCGCTGTTTGCGAGCCGCAATACGGCCATGGCTGGGCAACGGGCGTGTGCATGAGCCCTTCCTATTGAGAACATATGTGTATGGGATGAGTCCGTTGAAATCCACTGCCTCAAATGACTTTCATTCCAAAAATCATATATAAATATACACATATACAACAGAGTAGAGCCCTACACTATCCCCCTTTGCTCAAAGAAGATTCATGACATGTACAAAATGTAAAAAAAAAAATTCCAAAAAGTGTATAGAAAAACAAATTAGGACAATGCTGTCAACATGAACGCAGCTCGGTGGTATAAAGCAGGGTCGAGAAGTCGGAGTCAATTTTGGGTACCTCGAGTCGGAAAAAATGAACCGACTCCGACTCCTACTAAATTTAAATTGGAATAAAAAAAAAAGCAAGTTTGAATGTCCCAATTCACAAAAAGTTAGAATTAATTACTTCTCTGCTGTAAGAATAAAGGCCAATGCATGCAGTGCGTCACGTTACTGCAGGAATGTATAAAGGAGTCGGAAGTACCAAAAACTGAGGAGTCGGAGCATTTATCTACCGACTCCACAGACCTGGTATAGAGTGCCTATAGGTCCATATTAGTGTACTGCTATATTGTGCATCATGTAAAGAATGCATGTGATGCAGCAGACCACAATTTGCAGTCATGCAGAATCCATAACAAAAAAGAACCTGTCCCATAGAGTTATAGTATAGGCCTATACTCAAATATATGCTGTATTGACCTATTTTTGTATCAGCTTCTCTGCTCCATAACTGAGGTGCTCCCATTCTGACGCTGTACTTCATATATCAATGCTTTACAGTTTTAGGTCACCCATCGACTACCATTGTAGTGCACAGAAAAGTACGGTAGTTTTTTTTTCATGAACATTTTGTATGTTTTCCTGTACAGTAAATAATAAATCAAGCCAAGGCAAAAAGAGACTGAAAAAAGAGAAAAACACAACAATACTTTATCAGCAAAGGGTTACAAAGAAAGTGGAAAATCAGAAGGAGGGAAAAAAAAAAGAGTAACGATGGAGATGCCAGGAAACAAAGAGATTTCTCCTCTTGGCTGGGATGACTGCTGGCTGGTGTCCACGCCCTCACGAGCGCTCGTCCAGATCCCACATTAGGAGTCCAAGGCTGCATAGGAAAACACAAACTCTGCTTCACTACTGCAAAACAGCCTCATCCAACTGGGACAAGCGCTCCAGGCTTCGTAAGGTTACTGGTATCTGGACGTTTCTGAAGAGTTTACATCAACAGCCAGCGCTAGGTGTACTGAAGCAAAATCAATGCACACAGTCTATTAAAATGGACTGCATCCTCTACAGGAAGGGATAAATAATAGCATCTATACAGCCGAGCGCTGCACGCGCCTCAACTTTCATATATGCTCAGTCAAAATACAGACCCCAAACACAGATCTTGGGGGACTATAGCTCAAGTGCAATGTGGCAGCAAAAAAATCACTCAAAAAATGGCAAGACTTTAGGGGACAGGTATTGTTTTACACACCAGTCTTAATCTCTCTCCGCTGGCATCAGATGTGGCGCAATTAATAAAAGATGCATGACTGGTAATATTTGCATCTGTTCAGGTCCGTGCGTCAAAGCGGAGATCTAAACCAGCAAGTGATCTGGTGTAGGACTCTGTTACAGTCTATGCCAGTTTCCTGGCGTAGATTATAATAGACGTGACAGACCGCCTACTTCGGCTCCTCACCGCTCGCCTCTTTGAAAAGTGAACAGCGGTGAGTAAAACCACCAAAAAGTTACAATATTTTGCACAACAACAGTGTGAAACACAGTTTTTGGAGACAGTTTTATGGCACAAGGGGAAAGATGAACATTTGTCACAGTATTGTTTGATATACAGTACTGTGCAAAAGTTTTAGTGGAAAAAAATGTGTTTAGGATTTTAAGGGTGCCTTCAATGCTGAGAAATACAGGCAGATACTTATCCACCATGGAATACCATCAGAAAGGCATTTGATTGGCTCCAAATTTATTCTGCAGCAGGACAGTGACCCCCAACATACAGCCAATGTCGTCATTAAGAATTTTCTTCAGCATAAAAAGAACAAGGATCAGCATGATCAAGTCTGTTTGAGATTACATGAAAAGAGAAGGATCTGAGCAAGCCTACAGTACATCCATAGAAGATCTGTGGTACTCCAAGATGTTTGGAACCACCTGTCTACCAGGTTCCTTCAAAAACTGTGTGTAAGTAAACCTAGAAGAACTGATTCTGTTCTGAAGGCAAAGGATGGTCAGACCAAATATTGGTTTGCTTTACATTTCTCTTGTTAATTCACTTTTTTTTTTATCAATTAACAAAAGGCAAACTATTAGCACTTCTATTTTAGAACGAATGCTTACTTGGTGCCTTTTTACCACCAAACCCCGTCCGTACCGAGATGAAAGGTGAACACGGCTGGTGTCCATGTATTGCGGATCCACAGTTTACGGTACGTCAAATGGACAAGGCTGTGTGAATACAGCCTAAGGGCTCTTGCACACAAACGTATTTTCTTTCCGTGTCCGTTCTGTCTTTTTTTTTGTGGACAGTATGTGGAACCATTCATTTCAATGGGTCCGCAAAAAGAAAAAAACGGAAGTTACTTCGTGTGCATTCTTTTTCCGTATGTCCGTTCCGCAAAAAGAATAGAACATGTCCTATTATTGTCCGCATTACGGACAAGGATAGGACTGTTCTATTGGGAGCCAGCTGTTCCACAAAATACGGAATGCACACGGATGTCATCCTTATTTTTTGCGTATCCGTTTTTGCGGACTGCAAAATACATACAGTCGTGTGCATGAGCCCTGATTTAAATTTTTTTCTCTGTCACTTTGTCCTGTCAACAAACACATGGCAAACGACTTCTGATCGTCACTCGCTGCACATGTCCACACTGGACAATGATTGGGAATGTTCGATGTATTGGTCATTCGGGCAATTATCACCCCATGTAAAAGACCTTTGAGGCTGGCCATACACATAAGATAGCTGTCCGTCCCCACCTACAACCACTCATACACATGTACGCTCAGAGGGGAGTACACCGCTGTTAGATGCTGTTGGCAGTCAGGAGGCCACTATATACACTATGTAACTAAGCACTAATGTGACTTATGGAGACACCTCACTGCAGAGGCCAGTGATTGGCTGCAGCAGCACGAGTGGCCAAGTCCAGCATATCTGAGAGAAGCATTGTGCTGGGATTCAATGGCATGAGGGTGGATTTGTTTGTTTAGGTACAGCGCAGTACCAGCTAAATCTAAAAAGGTCCCTAAAGGTGGAATACCCCTTTAAAACATACATTTAGATCTGGACTGGAAAAAAAAACAAAAAACTATGCTTCAACTATATATGAACCAAATTTGATGTGCACAGAGCTTAGTATTTCACACTAGCGTTAGAAGAACTGCCTGCCGGATCCGGAAATCCGTGTGCAAACAGATATCATTTGTTTCTGGATCCGGATCAGTACAAATACATTGAAATACCGGATCCGTCTCTCCGGAAAAACGGATTTGGTATTTATCTTTTTCACATTTTTAAAGGTCTGTGCATGGATGTATTGTTCCGGAACACTTGGTACCGGATCCGGCATTAATATATCTCAATCCAAAATAATTCCGGGTCTGGCTTTGCGGCAAGTGTTCCGGAATTTTCACTGGAGAAAATAACGCAGCATGCTGCGGTATTTTCTCCGGCCAAATACCATAAAAGTGACTGAACTGAAGACATCCTGATGCATACTGAACGGAATGCTTTCCATTCAGAGTGCATTAGGACAAAACTGAAGCGTTTTTTGCCGGTATTGAGCCCCTAGGACGGAACTCAATACCGGAAAACTTTAACGCTACTGTGAAAGTACCCTAAGGACTAAAAACTAAAAACCCTGCCAAAAAGCAGGATAAACACCTCATTGAGCTAGTAAAGATCTATCTATGTGGGAAGAAGGCCAGGAAAGGATTCAACAGATGTGTGTGGGATAAGAAGTGATCAGTGACCTCCTGACCGTTCCACCCAGATACTTCTCCCTAATCTCCTTCATAATGTGGCCAGTACTGTACTATATCCAATTTGGGCAGGAGAGAGGATACGGGGGAGTTCCCCTTGGCTTGCCTGGAGTACTGTAGAACGCTCATAGTTCTCTCCTATCCTAACTCTTACTTTGAGTAGCGCAACTATAAAATACTAAATCTACTTTTAAAGCTTTTTATTACACATAGCTGGGTAATAAACCCTGCATTCATTCAGTCTGCAGCTTTCCCTGTCTATAGTGCTACGGATAAGCCGAATACTCCGCCATCTGCTCCCATCATTTGCTCACCTCCAGTTATTGAACTAGAACCACTCCGAGAGAGCTAGAAAATAGTATGGAGAAGAGTGAGCGCGCTCAGTACCACACTATCTATAGCCATGCCAGGACTCTAACGCTTGAGCTGGATTTTTCACCTCATCAGAATTTTCCCTGCCAGTTTTCACAGACAGAGAAGCCCAAAGCTTCGACAGCGCTTCAAACAGGACATGGAGAGTCACTTGGCCATCACTTTTGGACAGTACAAGGAGCAAAACTTACCATACTGTCATAGTAAATATCTATCAGCCACAAAAAGCAATATTAACAGAAATATTACTGTTATCCGGAAGACATCTAGTTCTGCCACAGAGACGCTGTCTGTCCTCCAAGGCTAAGCTGCAACCATTGCCAGCCATTCTGGAGGCTATAGAGAGCTGGCTTCTGTCACCCAGTCACCTCCTACATGCATAACCCCCTCCGTATGTCTCTCCTCCCTCTCCTGGTGTATATCAGTAATTCTTTCCACCCCTCCACCATCTAAATGCTACCTCCTCAGCATCTGATCGGTGGGCGTCTGATAACAGTCGACCACCTTCTCTCAGCTTTCCCTAGGCCAGTGACATCACGTTCATGTGGCCCCAAAGAAGTTAATGGGACTTAGCTGCGATACCAAGCACAGCCACTATACCAGGGCTCGACAAATCCCAGGCAACCAGGAATTTGGTCCTGGCATCTGGGTATTTGTCAGCCCATTTTCTAAGGTGCCAGGGCGCAGGTCCGGCGCGTCCTATAGGCGGACTAGAAGTGCCGGCCCCCTTCATGCTACAGCCCCCCAAGCATTCTATATAGAGCCTCAGGCGGCTGCAGCACTGCTCAGGCTGGCGCGTCTATGAGGGCACACCACCCAGGCGCAGCATGAAGTGAGGGACTGACAGGAGGGAAGTGCTCAGCGCTCCCTCCTGTCATTCCCTCATTGTAGCGTAGCCGAGCCCTGTATGGTCCGCGGGTACAGGGAGCATCTGTCTCCTGTACCCGGCCGGACTGACAGGAAGTGCGCACACAGTGTGCACTTTCTGTCAGTCCGCCCGAGTACAGGAAACAAAAGCGCCTGTACCCGTGGGACCATACAGAGCTCGGCCACGATACACTAAGGGGAGGGGGGGGTCAGTGAATGACATGGGGGGAAAGTGAATGATGGGGGTGGGAGTGAATGAGAAGGGGGAAAAAGTAAATGACAAGAGGGGAAAGTAAATGACAAGAGGGGGAAAGGGAATGACAAGAGGGGAAAGTAAATGACAAGAGGGGAAGGTAAATGACAAGAGGGGAAAAAGAATGACAAGAGGGGAAAGTAAATGACAAGAGGGGAAGGTAAATGACAAGAGGGGAAAGTAAATGACAAGAGGGGAAAGTAAATGACAAGAGGGGAAAGTAAATGACAAGAGGAAAGTAAATGACAAGAGGGGAAAGTAAATGACAAGAGGGGGAAAGTAAATGACAAGAGGGGGAAAGTAAATGACAAGAGGGGAAAGTAAATGACAAGAGGAAAGTAAATGACAAGAGGGAAAGTAAATGACAAGAGGGGAAAGTAAATGACAAGAGGGAAAGTAAATGACAAGAGGGGAAAGTGAATGACGAGGGGAAAGAGAATGACGAGGGGGAAGAGAATGACAAGAGGGGAAAGGGAATGACAAGGGGGAAGAGAATGACAAGAGGGGAAAGGGAATGACAAGAGGGGAAAGGGAATGACAAGAGGGGAAAGAGAATGACAAGAGGGGAAAGAGAATGACAAGGGGGAGAATGACAAGAGGGGAAGGAATGACAAGAGGGGAAAGAGAATGACAAGAGGGGAAAGGGAATGACAAGAGGGGAAAGAGAATGACAAGGGGGGAGAATGACAAGAGGGGGAAAGAGAATGACAAGAGGGGGAAAGAGAATGACAAGAGGGGGAAAGAGAATGACAAGAGGGGGAAAGAGAATGACAAGAGGGGGAAAGTGAATGACAAGAGGAGGAAAGTGAATGACAAGAGGAGGAAAGTGAATGACAAGAGGGGGGAAAGAGAATGACAAGAGGGGGGAAAGAGAATGACAGGGGGGAAAGAGAATGACAAGGGGGAAAGAGCTGGGGGTTGTAGTGATGCGGGGACTACAGAGGCTGAGCCCCCGATGGGAGTTGTAGTGATGTGGGGACTGCAGAAGCAGAGCGCCAGCTGGGGGTTGTAGTGCTCAGTAAAGTGTCATGGTGCCCGCGGTGTTTGTGCCAACCGGACCCCTCTGCCCTCCCCTCCGGACCCATTAATCCTTGTAAAGGTTTCCACATGTCATGACGGCCGCCAGGGGCGATCACTTGGATGCTGACAGCGTCTGACGTGTTATATAACCTATTGAAGAGGGGAAGCACTATGGGGGCATCTACTAGGGGCCCTATGTACTGGCATGCATCATTGGGGGGCTCTATGGAGAAGTGGGGGGGGGGAGCACTATGGGGGCATCTACTGGGGGCTTTATGAGGCGGCTCCGCATGGCTCCTAACTTTTTTGGCTGGCTCCTAGATTCCAAGGAAATTTGTCAAGCCCTGCAATATACAATGTACGGCGCTTTGTGAGCACGGAGAAGGCAGAGGTGTCGGACCCTCACCGATCAGATACTGATGACTTATCCTGAGGATAGGTCATCAGCATTAAATTCTTGGAAAGCCCCTTTAAGTCACATGAGAACATACCCTCACTGTTTCCATTCAGGTTTCATGAAGGTCACAGGGACTATAAATCAAATAACTTGAAACTAGTTTTAATTCCTCGCATCAGACAGGAAGCGTTTCACGATTTGCTCATCTAAATGTGCTTGTATACTCTATGTGTCACAGCAAAGTGCGGAGTAATGGAAGGGAAGGAACCGGTGTAGCTAAAACCATCAGTAAAGGATATATTACATCCAGGATGAGATGCATGTCTCCTCTGGGAGCGTGGTGATTTTTCTACAAGCTACAAATGTTTCTAACAACTCCATCAGCACCATTAACATCTCTCTACCAGATGATACAAGGCTAAGCACCATGAATCTGCACAGTTCCATTATATATATATATATATATATATATATATGTATTTATCCCGTATTTCTCACCCTATAAGACGCACCGGCCCATAAGACACACCTAGTTTTTTGATTAAGAAAATAAGAAAAAAATTTTTTTGCTTTTGGTGGGTTTTGAACTAATGGTGGTCTGTGGATGACACTATTATGGGGGATCTGTGGATGACACTGTTATGGAGGGGATCTGTGGATGGCACTGTTGTGGGGGAGCTGTGGATGGCACTGTTATGAGGGATCTGTGGATGGCACTGTTATGTGGGGGAGCTGTGGATGGCACTGTTATGTGGGGATGGCACTGTTATGTGGGGGAGCTGTGGATGGCACTGTTATGGGGTGGGGGATCTGTGGATGGCACTGTTATGGGGAGGGGCCTGTGTGGGAGGGGCATCTGTGGATGGCACTGTATGGGGTGGGGGATCTGTGGATGGCACTGTTATAGGGGGGATCTATGGATGACACTGCTATATATGTATACAAACACAGAAATCCAACAGCACTCTGCCCTGCCTCTATGCTATCTATCAGATAGCTTCTAGCATGGAGGCAGGGCAGAGTGCTGGTTGAAGAGTGCTGTGGCACTTCTGTATTTGTATGTATATTTTGCTGTGCTGACTGACACCCCCCCCCCCCCCTTCCCTTCCAGTCGTGCACACCTGACTAGTTTGTCTGCCTTAGAGGCTGGTTTTAATCAGAGTAAGTATAACATTGAACTTGCATTCATAGTACCTGCTAGTAACCATCTGGCTCCAGGATGAGTATATATAGTGGATTCAGCATGCATGTTGGCTCCTGCCTCCCTGGATCTAATGGGGGCTGTTATGGCACGAGAAAGGGTTAATAAGCATGGTTGATCCGAGCATGCATGCTGGGCCCGCACTCCCTGGATTCTATGTGGCTGTTGTGACCCATAACAGGTAGGATTTAGCGTTAGGACCACTAATAGAGCCGTTCTTGGCGCGGCGAGTGGCTTATTACTTTTTGATCGAAATGTACACTAACGACCTCTAGCTTCTAGCATAGAGGCAGGGCAGAGTGCTGGTTGCAGAGTGCTGTTGCATTTCTGTAATTGTATGTGTATTTTGCCGTAGCTGTGTGCACCTGCATACAGGGACGTGCTGACTGACACCCCCCCCCTTGTGTTACTGCTATATATGTGTCATCCACAGATCCCCCTCATAACAATGTCCCCCAATACACCGGCCCCACCGTGGTATTTCTAAACAGTGATTCTTAACCTCTTAATAATTTTAACTAAAGTTGCGCTCTCCCCTGTATAAATACTTACTAACAAGCATCAGTAGCAGGCAGAGCGGCTGGCAGGGTTACGTCACTCACTGAAGTCGCGTGCCTGCTCCTCCCACTTTTTGAATGAAGCAGGCAGAGCAGACGCGCGACGTCAGTGAGCCTGCCAGCCGCTCTGCGTGCTTGTTAGTAAGTACTGATACAGGGGAGAGCGCAACTTTAGTTAAAGTTATTAAGAGGTTAAGGATCACTGTTTAGAAATACTGCGGTGAGCGACGGGGCCCGATGTAAGAGGACAGAGTACAGTGCAAGTGTACATCTTGGGAGTCATAGTTTTACCACAGCTGTAGTGCCGGAGATTAGCCATCACAGTTCTACATTGTGTGTTTTTCACACAGCCTTGCGTGAAAAACGGAAGGCATCTGGATACGAAGCGTTTTTCACTGATGACTGCTGGGAAATGCTATGAAGTGTTATTCTTCAAAAGTCAATTGCATCCGTTCAGAAAAATCAGAAACACTGAACACAATTGAAGACACAACTGATTAAAAACTTGATTGCAAAACCATGGGTTTTTCAAAACAGATCCTAAAGCCTCATTCACACGTCAGTGTTTCATGGACAGCACACGTCCCTATTAATTTTAATGTGTGTATTCAGACATCAGTGTTTTAGCACGATCCGTGGGTCAGTCTTTTTAGCACGGATGGACGCTCTATTTTGATCCCTCACATCCATTATAGTCTATGGGTCCGTGAAAACCACCATCCGTGTGGCCTCAGTGTTTCACGGATCATTAAGAAGAGATACTTTGAAAATTATTATTCAGCTGTTCAGTGTCAGTGAAACACAGATACAACACGGACAGCCAAAAACAGACACATGGACCCAACACGGATCCTTCACGGATTCATCACTGACCACCTGCTCACGGATTTGAGCACGGACGTGTGAATGAGGCTTAACTCATTCCATATCGCTGGTGTGAAATAAGTCTAAGACAACCAGCTGGAGCAGTAGCCTTCTCCCTCTTTTCTGTGTGCAGGGGTACTATCTCTTCTCAGGGAGAAGGCGCCTCAATCGGCATGAGGAGACTTTTAGGCCATACATGCTCCTCTGGAATTCTGGGAAGAAAGTGATGCAAATGAGCTCTTGACAAGCTCTGCCTCTAATGCCACCAGATGCGACCCTTTAAATAGGCCTTGAGACATGACTCGGATATTAAATAACCCAGCACCTCATCTGCAGACAGCCGAGTCATGTCTCAAGGCCTATTTAAAGGATTGAACATTAACTTATAGGAGGGCAGGCACAAGCTACTGCCAAAAGCATGAGAATGCAATTGGGTTTCTGTAAAGGAGATGAATATGAGCCTGATTTAAGAGATGCCAATAACAGCGTAGACCTGAGGATTAAAGGGAACCTGTCTCCATGGCCAGGTGAGATGACTATGCAGGAACCTATTCCTGTCATTCGAGAAGTAGAGAGAAGGGTGCACACTGTAGCTTGTGCCTGCCCTCGGTGCACTTAACCGCTAATTTGCATATGGATTAAAAGTACTTTTTCTCCAGAATGGAGCAACAGATCACTATGTGAAAGTTATCATTACATTCGGGCAAGCTAGCCCTACAAGGTACTGACTCCCTTTAATTATCTGACCTTAAACCGCCGTGTCCAAGTTTCTTCCTCTTATAATTGTAACCATACGATGCAGCAATGAACCCGGCAAGCCTTTGAAGTGTACATTATAGAATCCTTCAAAAATTAAAATGTAAGATAAGGGAAATGACTTCATATTAATGACCTCTGCTTAGTGTCTGGCTCTATAATTACCGCTCTGGCCGTAAAGCACGTCTGAGTCACATATGATCAGACAGGATATCTCTTGTAGAACAGCTTTCTGATTCCGCATAGCTAGCCCAAATCGCCCTAAAAACCCACTAGCAATAGTGTACTGGCTCTACAATTTTACATTAGGTCTTATAAGAGATTTAAAATAGCAAAATAAAAAAGTTCTGGGTCACATAACTAAGCTGGCCATCACATTAATGCTGCCGGAGGCTTACTCCCCTCTCCCCACACTGCTCAGGAGGAATATGAAGAGTTTGCTCAGTTTTAGCTGGAGTTATACATTAGATCAGGTATGCTCAACCTGCGGCCCTCCAGCTGTTGTAAAACCACAACTCCCACAATGCCCTGCTGTAGGCTAATAGCTGTAGGCTGTCGGGCATGCTGGGAGTAGTAGTTTTGCATCAGCTGGAGGGCCGCAGGTTCAGCATGCCTGTAATAGGAGAATAAAGAACATATAAAAAAGCACAGGTAGAATATTTCTTGGACATCCAAAAGGTTGACAGGTATGTGCGCCTTTATACAGACACCAATCCATTTTAACCCCATTTGTGGCCTAGAAGTTGACAATCCCAATGGTCATACCTGTGCCCAATAAAAAAAACACACTTACCCATTTTTTTATTGGGCACAGTTGCCAATAAATTGGTGTTGTTAGATCATAGGTGGGAGAACCACTTTGACTTCCAAACAAATATGAAAAGTGTTAGTCAGTGGGGCCCTATAGGCCCTGTTACATATGCTGAAGATCGAGCAATCATGGGAAGGAACGCTCCTAGTAATGCTCATTCCCGATAATTGCCCTGTATAAATTTGCCACCAGTCACCCAATGAACGAGCATTGTGTGGAAACCAAAATCGCGGTTTCTGGGCAGCAGATAGTTCTGTGCAAACAGGAATCTGCTGCCCAGAAAGAATAAATCTGTATGGGGACAACTGTCTGCAGTAGCGATCGCTCATCCCCATCCAATGGAGGGGATTGCCGCACGTGCATAAAGCTTTCACCTCCACTGACAAACAGGCAATTATAAGGAACAACGTCTCGTTCTCAAAAATTCCCTGCTCAGTCGGTCTACGGAAAGGGGCCTTGTAAACGGCCCCACTGATCTGATATTGATGACCTATCCTGAGGACAGGTCCCCAGTATAGGAAACCAGAAAACCCTTTAATTATATCAATGCAATGTTCACACTTTTCAGTTTTCTATTCACCATCTGCAGCTCTGGTCTCTTAGGCTCCATCAGCAGGAAAAAATATAATGTACATTAAAAAACAAACCAATGATATGATTGCCTATAAGTAATTCTTATTTTAAAGGGGTTGTCTTAGTTCAGAGCTGAACCCGGACATATCCCCTTCTTCACCCAGGCAACCCCTCTGACATGAGCATCGAAGCAATTCATGCCCTGAGGATGTCCCTTGCCCTGTGCTGAATCGCGCAGGGCAAGGGCTTTTTCAGCAGATCTAGTGACGAACCGGGTTTCTGCTAGGCAGAGGCTTCCACCTAGCAGTGTTCCCCGTGATGTCATGGGCAGGCTTTAGCGCTGCCCTAGCCTGCATTTAGACTTATCAGATAACCCACGGTTTTCTTTATAAAATGTGACCTAGATAAAACCCACATAAAAAGCAGAGCTGCAGCCTGTAATATGTGTTCATATTGTCTCAGATCTGCCCTCGTTCCCTGCTTGTTTGAAGGAGTTGTCTGAGATTTTGATATTGATGGCCTATGCTCAAGATAGGTCACGAGTGTCTGATCGCTGGGGGTTGAACTACCGGCATCTCCATCGATCAACTGTTTCAAGAGGCCGCGGTGCTCCAGGGAGTGCTGCAGCCTGTACATTGTCCAGTGGCTGTGCATGGAATTGCCCATTTACTTGAGTGGGACTGAGCAGCATCTCGGCCATGTGACCAATGAACTTGACGTCACTAGGAAGGGGCCACAGCACTCACCAGAGCACTGAGACCTCTTCAAGCAGCTGTTTGGTGAAGGTGTCAGGAGTCGGATCCTGAGAATAAGCCATCAGAATCTAAATCTCAGACAACCCCTTTAATGTCTGCTCAGACCATGCCCAGGTAACTTACGGCCCACTGTTTCATAACCTGATGGAGAATAGAAGTAGCACAGAGCACTACTAGACAGGATACTGTGCAACCGACCGATACCTGACGGCAGCTTTGGGTCATCATACTGTAAAGGCTAACCATCAGGTTCTGATCCAGATAAGTAAACCAAAGAATGTGCAAAATAACTTTTTGTGTGGGTTCTATGTATTAACTAAGACCACGGCTTAAACATGGGTAATGATAAATGAGGATAAGTGAGGGCCAGGAGGAGAAGACCCGCTCCCTATGGGAAGGTCACGCCCTTAGGGAACATCTGCAATATACATAAGAAAGCCTGAAAGTGCTCAGCGGACACACATCTATAATAGACAGTCAGCCACACATGGGGAGAATTAAAGTTACAGATGGGCAGTGATCTCTTTCATCTTTGACATGTTACGAAGGCCTTTCTACTGTAGCACTTCAATAGCATGCCTTAAAGGGGTATTCCCGTCACATACAATGGGGGTATATCGCTAGCATATGCCCCCATTGTCTGATAGGTGCGGGTCCCACCTCTGGGACCCGCACCTACAACGAGAACAGAGCGGGGAGCGCCCCAGATTTCCTGGGGTCCGGCTACCACCAAGCACTGCTCCCCACTGATCCCATAGAAGTGAATGGGAGCGCACGCGCAGCCCCTGCTCCCATTGATTTCTATGGGGTAAACGGAAATAGCCGAGCCAGCGCTTGGCTATTTTCGGCGACCCTATAGAAAACAATAGACGGCGGCTGCACATGCGGAGTTCATTTCCCCGCTCCGTTCTAATTGTAGGTGCTGGTCCGGGGTCCCAGCGGTGGGACACGCACCTATCAGACAATGGGGGCATATCCCAGCGATATGCCCCTATTGTCTGAGATGGCAAAACCCCTTTAATCCTGGTTCTTTGACCAGCGTGTCTACAGGATCATGGCAAAGTGATCTATGGTGTGGCTTCCTAAAGTCAACGAGAAAGGTCCTCAATCTGAGACATGACTGCTCAGTCCTACAGTGCCTGTAAGAAGCTCTACTATGGGGCCTCGTGTTCACTTGTTACATCCCTGCCATTAATACCTGAGTTTTCTTACAAATCCCATAAATAAGGCCTCATTCACACGACCGTGTGTCCCTGTGGCCATACTGCAGCCCGCATATGGCGGGTCCGCAATACACGGGGCACCGGCCGTGTGCATTCCACATCACGGAAGAGGACCTATTCACTTGAATGGGTCCGCAAATCTGGAGATGCGGTGCGGGATGGAACCACGGAACGGAAGCACTACAGAGTGCTTCCATGGGGTGCAGTTCCGCAAAAAGATAGAACTGTCTTTTTGCGAAGCGGACGGACCGCGGACCCCTTTCATGCGGCTGACCCATGGTCGGTGCCCATGCATTGCGGACCGCAATTTGCGGGGGACACACGGTCGTGTGAAAGAGGCCTAAAAATGATCTTTTTTCTCTTCATACTGGTCTATGGTCACAATCTGTTTGTTATTTTAGTAAACAAAGGCACCAATATTCTTGTAAATGTATTTATTGTGGCATTTTTGAACACATATATACTTCAGGCCTGGGCTACACTGCGACTTTTTGTAGCACGGCTGGTTGACTTTAACTACTGAATGCGTTCTTCTGCAGCTGTAGTTCAATAGTTAACTTCAATCAGATGCTATATAACGCCGTGGTGTAGCCCTGGCCTTAATCTACTGGTTCAGGAGTTGGCCAGCAGAGGGCACTGTTCACATTCCAAAGCATCTTCCAAAAGTTCAGAGGTAAACTGCTATGACTACAATCAGTGACCTGAAGGCAAATTCCTGGCACCTTCTACCTGCAAATGATACCTGCCAGATAGCAACATGTATTAACAGCTCCGCCACGGCACAAGACACAACTATTCTCAGCAGAAACACACCAGCAAGAACGGAGACCTTCACACTGGCCTCCATGGCACCGGAGAAGTGAATTCTCACATCACGTTACTCCTTTGATAAGTGGGTATGATGCCAATAATCCAGAAGAGCAGCAATGCAGCCTCCTTGTGGGATTCCTGGCACAGATTTGATGCCAAAAACAAATCTAATGAAACCGCCCCCCACTGTATTCAATGAGAGGCCGCGCCCCGGGTAATGCAGCTGGGGATTTTTGGCGCGCTTTTCAATACCAGCCCAAGAATACACAGGTCCATTCTTGGCACTGTTACCGCTCAGGCGCCTTGCAAAGTGGCAGCGGGTTCCTGCTTGTGCTTTAGCTCTATTGAGTGGACCTAAACCTACAGCGGGTCCACATGAAAACCCACGATAGAAAGAGCAGCAGTCTCTTCCTTGGGACACGGGACGGGCTTTGAAACTCCGTAGAAAATGAGATGATTTCCCTAAGGGTACGGCTACTCCGCGACATTTCATGTGATGATTGTCTACGGTGTTGCAATGCAACATGCTGTGACTGCAACGCAAAAAATCTAGACATTCTGGATAGCGTCGCAGGCCGCACGCAACTTTTCAACCATTGACTTTAATAGAAGACATATTTTTGTGCTGCATGACTTCTGCGACACACGTACTCTACGGGTCATTGCACAGGGCAAAGCTACAAGCAGGTACCCGGGCATGCATGGTCTTCTTGGCTGCAGTGTCCAGCAGTGCACGTTCTACGGGTAACGGGGTGCCCCCCCCATATGGGATTTCCATTAGGCACTGCTTTCCGTACTAGAAGCAGGGCTACTATATCTCTAATATTGCACGCAATGCATTTCATATGACGGACCCGTACAATACATCAAGGGCAGAATGATTACGAGAGTTCCTTTACACGTGGTGGAAAACATCCAGCAGAAAATACGCGCAGGTTTTTACAAAAGGTACAGTTTTCTTTGAGAATTTTGATGCAGATTTCTGTGCAGTTTACATCCCCCCACCCCCCCTGAAATGAACAGAGACATTCTGCTTCCGAAAAGTGGCAACACATCATTACGTATGCGGCACAATGTTATCCTGCAGAGGAGCACAAGGCAGGGAGCGACACTGGGGCGGTTTTTTCCACCCTGTGTGAAGACGCTCTAATCTGTACAGACTACATGGTAGCTGGCACACATATACTGACTCATGGAGCTCCCCCTTAGGGCTCATGCACGTGGCCGTAAGCGTTTTGCGGTCCGCAAATCATGGATCTGCCAAACGCGGATCCCGGCCGAGGGCAGGAAATTTTTTTTTTTTTTACTTCTGTAGAAAAGTCCTATCTTTGTCTGCAAAACGGACAAGAATAGGCCATGTTTTAATTTTAGATTTTTTTGCAGGGCCATGGACCACGGTGTGTTGTCCGCATCTTTTTGTGGTCTCATTGAAATGACTGGGTCCGCATCCGATCATCAAAAATTGGGGATGCGGATCGAAACTACAGCCATGTGGATAAGCCCTTAAAATGGAGCTTCACTTTACCGGCATGTAGAGCACCAGTCAATAAGACAGAGGAGCCTTGCTAAACGTCTTCCCCGTTATTGATCCGCAGGACGCTGGTGGAAGGGGCGAGCGCTTCGCCACAAATCAGATTTTTAGGGTCGGTCCCAGCAGTAGCAGCAGAACACTAATAAACCTCCTTTGTGGAGAAGCAGCCACTTACCTAGCTCAACTACCAACCCACTGACCCCAATGTTCCCTGGGTCTACCCATCCCGCGTCCGCCATCCCATATCCTGCAGCACATATTTCATGGCTGTATCCAGCTAGAAAATATACGGTCAGCTCCTCTGGGAGCATCCCCTGCCATGTCAGAGCCAGCGCCAGGCTGCAATTAGGAGGATTAGTCTGTTGCACATTGGCAAACACGCCCAACTGAAAAGTCCAGAGAAAATGCCAATAAGCAACCGCCGCATACTGACTGTATCACCGCCTATGGATGTATTCGACGTACAGTATACGTACCAGAGGTATGAAACAGTCTATCACATCTCCACCTACACCCCTGAAGTAAATGACCCCCCAATAGCAATCTCAGTGCCCCAGACCTCTATGTGGCAGTCCTATCTGCTGTGCCATGCATTGCTATGTACTATAGAAGTGCTGTGGAGACCCAGAAGGAAATGACTCCTGAGGACAATGACTCCCAGGACCCTGAGGTTAGCAAGCCCCTCACATACAAAGGCCACTCACATAGTGCTTGTTGGGGCTGCGCCTCTTCTGGACGTTCTGCACGCTGACTTGCACGATGCTTTTCCTGGGCATGGCTGGGCCGGGCACCGGACAGGGCAGAGGTGAGCTGGCGGGGTCCTGCTGGGGGCTCCTGACTCTTCACGACGAGGGAGAAAGCGGTCCCGTTGCCAGGTTCAGCGCCCAGCTCGTCTTTCTTCCCTCAGCGCTTCTTCCCTCCCCTCTCTGTGAGGAGGAGCGGCCCACTCATTCCAGCACAGCCCCTCCGCTACCTCAGTACGTGCTAGCCCCTTATTTCCAGGCGGCAGTGCTGGGTGCCATGTGTCTGATCCCAATGGCCACATACAGTCCAGAAGTCCTTCACTTGTCCTCTACTGTGCACATCTTCATGCCCTGCAGTCATGTCTGCTTGTCCTATGGCACTGATGTTTTGTGGCACAGTCTCCCAGAGGCATCTACAGGCTTTTCAGTGAGCACCTCCCAAGGGCTCATGCACACAAACATGGGTCTGCAGTATATGGGCACTGGCCGTGCGCAGGGGTACACCTAGCCTTTCTGCTGCCTAAGGCGAAAAAATTGAAGCAGCACCCCCCCCCCCCCCTCTCTGAATCCCTATACCAAATTTCCAACCTAACCCCTTCCTTCCTAACATTACATACATCACTACAAAACATACAGGATAATACAGCGCCCCATACCTCTTACCAGTGTCGGACTGGGATACCTAGGGCCCACCAGTAAAATTTATTTCAGGGGCCCACCGTACGGATACATTCAAATATAATAAATATTTTAACATGTTTTTTATATGAACATAGGCTGGTTGAGATGCTGTATGTTGAATATATGTACGTAGTGCAGTAAGTCTGCTGTGTTATGTGCCACTTGTGCAGGAGGTGGGAGACTAGGGGCCCACCTTGCTCAAGGGCCCACCGGGGGATTCCCCTGTACCCCTGTGGGCCAGTCCGAGCCTGCCTCTTACATCCAGTGATGTCTCTATCTTCTCCATTCAGACCAGACCACCATGATGATTTTTCACTCATCACTCGTCTCTGCAGTTTGACAAAATGACATCTTAGTTTCCTACTTTTCCATCATCCTCCCACCTTCTGGACAAATCATCCTACCACCCCCAATACTGTGCCGCTGTGCTCCCCAATATTATACTGCAGAAACAGATAAACCCCCTGATAATACTAGTACCACACAGATAATGTCCCCTTCAATAACTATTGGCACACAGTGGCCTAAAATAACTGCGCCCAGCAAATACTGTCCCTGACTCTAATAGTGTAAACATTATGTCCCCCAAAAATAAGCTAAGCTGATACTGTGCCAGAGTGCCCCCACAGTAATAGCGCTCCCCAAAGTCCCAGCAATAGTAATAATTCTCTGCCAGAGCACACCTGGTAGTAATAGTGCTTCTACAGGGCCACCAACATGTCCCCACTGTGCCCCAGAAGTGCTTCCATAGTGCCATAGTAATAATATTCCCCATAGTCCCCCAGTAGTAATAAAGCCCATCATAATGCTCCAAGTAGTAATAATTCTCCTTATAATGTGTCAGTAGAAAAATGCCCCCTTATAATTTGTGCCAGTGCAAAAAAAACAAACTTTAATAAAGTATAATGCCCCCAAGTCAATGCCCCCATAATGTCCCAGTATAAAACACATCTATATGGTGACCCCATAGTGCTCTCGGCTGCCATGGATAAGAAGCGGGAGCCGGAGGAGAACCTATTTACCTTCCGTGCGGCGGCCGGGGCGCTCCTCGATGACGTCACCAGGTCCCTGCATCGCATGGTTCACATAGTTATGCTATGTGAGCAATGCGCCGTACAATCCATATGGCGCATTGCTCACATAGCATAGCTATGTGTTCCATGCGACGCAGGGACCCGGTGACGTCATCGAGGAGCGCCCCGGCCGCCGCACAGAATGTAAGTAGCTTCTCCCCCGGCTCCCCACTTCTTTTCCATGGCAGCCGGGACTTTAATAGCGTCCTGGCTGCCATGGCTACCTAAAAGCATATTGAAGACTGATCAATCTTCAAATGCTTTCAGTTGTCTTGCGTTGTGACGGATCTGTCGGGTATTTCTGGCGACGGAGTCCACGCCGGATCCTCACAACACAGATGTGAAAGAGGCCTTAGTCAGTGTAACCAGTCTATTGTACAGTTTTCTGTCGGGTGGGCGCTGTGTAGGGCAGCATCAGGTGGGCGCTGTGTAGGGCAGCGTCAGGTGGGCGCAGTATTATGGCAGCGTCAGGTGGGCGCTGTGT
The DNA here is from genome assembly GCA_033119425.1 of Bufotes viridis. Taxonomy (NCBI): domain Eukaryota; kingdom Metazoa; phylum Chordata; class Amphibia; order Anura; family Bufonidae; genus Bufotes; species Bufotes viridis. Next base: position 297,699,015 of record CM065590.1, on the reverse strand, counting down.
ATGGCAGCAGTGGTCTTATGTTTAGTGTATGATGTTGGATAAATGTAAAATTGTCTACATTTATGTCTGCATGGGAGACTAGCAATGGTTTCCCTGCAGAAATATCAGCCACATAACGTTATGTGGGCCTATGGCTAAAAATACTCCTCAAAATTGTTAAGAGGAGTATTTTTACTCTTCTGGAAAAAAAATGTAGTGCGACCTCTGGACGTGTGAATGATGCATAACACTGACAGAACGTGCTGGGGTACATTACTCATCCCTGGTAAATACCTAGTTCCTCTGATGATCTGCACGCCCCAGCAGCATATAGGATGCGGTCACACATCGCACTGCCAAGCTGTGTAGGAGAAGAGCACAGGCTGATTCCCAGGCCTGTACTGCTCCTCCTACACAGCCAAGCAATGTGAAGCATCAGTTGCTGAGCTGAATGGTAAAGCGGGGAGCGGACGGCTCCATGCTTCACCATTATAGGCAACTGTCTCTGCATGTTATTGATGCAGAGACAGCTAAGTGTGGGACATACCTCAGCTGCTCTGGGCCCACAGGACAGCCACCAAAATCCGGGACTGTTTTGCCGGATCTTGGGCGGTTGGGAGGTATGTAGTCTTTCTCTTCTGAACCTTGCAGTGTATCCAAACAGCAGATTATGTCCACATTTATTGCATTTCCCAGAAAAAAACACCTAACAATTTAAAGGGTGTGGTTTGTCTTAGATGGTAGAAGCTGGGCACAGCATATTAGGCACTGAAATTCACTGACATTACGTTTTTAAATCTTGTCATTTTCATATTGCATGGTCAGCTGCTCAATAATTTCTGCAAAACATCAGTGCTGTCAAAACTCTCACTCCACTGATTGATAAATAACCTGAGGGTGTAGTTTCTAAAATGGGGTCACATATTGGGGGTTTCCACTGTATGGGTGCCTGAGGGGCTCTGCAGATATGATGGCTGCATCCAAAAACCATTCCAACAAAATCTGTCCTCCAAAAGTCAAATTCCCATCTTAGCCCTGCCGTGTGCCCATATAGCAGCTTATGTCCACATTTTCGTTCCTAATAGAACCTGCCTATAAATTCAAGAAGTTTGGTGCAAGTCTCAGATGGCATGAGCTGGGCACAATATATTGGGCACATAAATGCCATGTCTGTGGAAAAAAAGCAGTTTTCACATTGCACGATCTGTTGTGCATTAAAGGGGTTGTCCAAGTTATTTTTTTGTTCTTTCTATGTTTCTAACTAGGCAAATGTAACAGCTTTCCAATTAACTTAGGTTATCTCCAGTGGCTGGTTTCTCAGATTTCACTGAGGGTCACATGACCTGTGATGTCAGCTTCTCTCCCTGCTCTCATAATGTTGGTGCACAAGCCTGTACAGGAGACATCACTGTGCTGGCCACGCCCCCCTTCACTGCTGCTTATTGCTCTCCCCAGGATTCTTAACCCCTTCAGCTGCACAGACTCAGGGCTGAAGTGTTTACTGTGTAGCTGCAGGCAGTGAGGAGACAACTACTGGGCACAGGAGCTGAAAGAGAAATTCTGCAGAGCATTGCAGGCAGGGGGAATATCCTGTGTGTATTAGCAGTGTCATTGTATAGCTAGGACTTGTAGTTCTACACATACAATATGCTGCTAAGTCTCCCAGCAGGCAGACATGTAATTCCCTTAGCAGTGCAGGGGAGGGGCAGAGATTGTTGTTACTGCAGGTAAACAAAGGCCAGAAGAGAACCAGGGAAATGAGAAACATATATTTATTTTACCGGTAAATTGCTTTCCAGGAGTCCGGAATGACAGCACCCATGTAGGATGTCCTATTGGTGACTGTTGGGACAGGAAGAGAGACAGGTTAAAAGGCCCCTCCCCACCCCCTTTCTCCAGTGTTTTTATAACTTACTACACCGAATAGGATGCAAGTGTAACATATTTTATTCTGAAACAATGTTCATTCACACTGTATACAGAAGTAGTACAAACTAATACAAGCCCAAGAACATAAAAAAAAAGGGGGGGGGGGGTAATACTCGGTGCTGTCATTCCGGACTCCTGGAAAGCAATTTACCGGTAAACAAAATATATGTTTCCAGGACGTCCTCCAAGAAAGCACCCATGGAGAACTAACAACTTAGACTATAATCTTAGGGGGGGACCACTGCCTGTAGGACTTTATGGCCAAAAGCCAAGTCCTGATTGGCCATTGAGTCTAATCTATGATGTCTGACAAGGGTTGTGGAGGAAGACCAGGTCGTGGCCTTACAGATCTGATCAATGGATGCTCCTGCTTTTTCTGCCCAGGTTGTAGCCATGGCTTTGGTAGAATGAGCTCTTAAAGATATGGGGCAAGACAAGTTCTGTAGTCTATAACATTCTCTGATGGTTTCCTTGATCCAGCGGGTGAGAGAGGTCTTTGGGGCTTTGCATCCTTTGTTTTTACCACCGAATTGAATGAAAAGATTTGGTGATCTTCTCCAAGGTTTCGTCCGCTCAATGTAGACGAGAACTGTTCTCCTCACATCCAAACAGTGGAACCGTTCCTCCTGTATATTTTTGGGATGGGAGCGGTACAAAATGAAGGAAGTATTATCTCCTGTTCTCTGTGAAACACAGACAACTTTAGGTAAAAAGGAATGATCTAAGTTCAGAACGGATCTCTGATCACCATTTCCTTTAAGATAGGGTACCAGGCTGTCTTGGGCCAGTCTAGTGCTATCAGCATCAGGGTGGTAGAGCTGGTCCTCATCTTCTTCAAGACTGCTGGGATCAGAAGCAATGGGGGAAAGGCGTATGCAAGATTCATGTCCTATTTCTGGGCTAGGGCGTCTACTTCCATTGGATTTCCATTGGGGCTTAAAGAATAGAAACAGTCCAGCTGTGAGTTTTATCTGGACGCGAAGAGATCTATCTCTGGTTGACCCCACATCTGGCAGATCTGTTGAAAAACTTGTTTGTTCAAGCTCCATTCCCCTGCATCGATTCTGTGACGACTTAGGAAGTCGGCTCTGGAGTTCTGAGTTCCTTTCAAATGGGTTGCTGAAATGGACTGGACTTCTATCTCTGCCCATGTGAAGATCTTCTCCGCCAGACCCTGAATAAGCGGGCATCTGGTTCCGCCCTGTCTTTTCAGATAATAAACCCCGTTATATTGTCTGATAGTAATCTGACATGCTGACCTTGGAGAAGGTGTTTGGCTGCTTTCAGTGTTTTCAGCACCGCTTTCAGTTCTCGATAATTTGAGGATTTTATTCTGACCCGAAGGGCCCAAGAGCCCTGGAAGAGATGTTGATTTACATGACCCCCCCCCCTAACCACTGAGACTTGCATCCATAGTAACTGTTATGGCTGGAGTCATATTCCATGGGACCCCTTTTTCCAAATTCTCGGGTCTTATCCACCAGGATAGGGAGTTCAGCACCCTGTCTGGCAGCTTTATCCTGGGGTTGAGAGAGCGGTGGTCTCTGTCCCAGGCTGTCAATACTGCCTCCAGGAGTGTCCTCGAGTGGAACTGGGCCCAAGGTACAATTGAAATACAGGAGGTCATTAGCCCCAGGATCTGCATTGCCTCTCTTAGTGAGTGGGTCCTCTTTTTCCTTAACAACTCTATCCTCTCTTTTATGTTGTTCTGTTTCCTTACCGGCAGAAAAGAGTACTGTGTCCTCGTGTTCAGGAGAGTCCCCAGGAACTCTTTCCTCGTGCCCGATACTAGATCTGATTTTTAGTAATTTATAATCCACCCCAGGTCTTTGAATAGGGACAATATCTGATGAATGTCCCCCTCCAGCTTCTGTACTGAATCTGCCATCAGCAGAAAATCGTCCAAGAAGGGCACAACTGTAATGTGACTCTGGCGAAGATAGGCCATGATTTCTGATACTACCTTTGTAAAGAGGCGTGGTGCGGATGAAATCCCAGACGGTAAGCACTGGAATTGGTAGTGAAGAATCTCCCCCTTGCACCCGACCATCAATCTTAGGTACTGCTGATGTTGGTGTATGGGGATGTGGTAGTACGCATCCTTGAGATCTAACATGCAAAGGAGAGTGCCCGGTGAGATCAATGTAGTTGTGGACCTTACTGATTGCATCTTGAATCTGTAGTAGGTCACCCATTTGTTCAGAAATTTTAAATTGATGATGGTCCTCATCGACCCGTCCATTTTTTTCACAAAAAACGGTCTTGAACAATGCCCGTGAATTGCTGAAGAAAAGGGACCTGAGTGATAGCTCCTAGGTCCAGAAGGTTTTGCACGTCCGACCAGAGTTGTTGTTGAAGGAGAGGAGATTCGAAGTGAGTAAACTGTGTGAGGGAGGACTTCGTAAATCTATCCTGAAGCAGTCTCTGATGGAGACCAGGATCCACTGATTCTGGGTATCTCACTTCCAATTTTCCCAGAAGTGACGAAGTCTCCCCCCTACTGGTCTGGTGTCATTGTTTCCCAGTGTTGGTATTGGGGTTGAAGAGGAATCCACTTTCCTTTACCCCCTTTTGGGTAGCTCCAATGACCTGTTTTCCCTTTTCCTATATAAGACTTTGTCTGACCTTGGCCAGAGGCCCTACGAAAGGGCTGTGGTTTTTTTGATTTTTCTTCGGGAAACCCTTTTTTGTTATCCGCCGCGTTTTGGAGGATGGAGTCCAGGACTGGGCCAAACATAAAGGAGCCAGAGAAGGGTATAGTGCAGAGTCTGTTTTTAGATGCTACATCTCCAGACCAGGACTTAAGCCAGAGGGCACGCCTAGCAGGGTTAGTTTGTGATTGCAACTTGGCTGCGAATCTAATCGATTCCGCTGAGGCATCTGCCAGGAATCCTGAGGCCATCTTCAGCAAAGGGAGTGACTCCAGGATCTCTTCCCTGGACGTCTTAGCCCTGAGGTGGTTTTCCAGCTGATTTATCCATAGGACTAAGGCTCTGGAAACAGAAGAGGCTGCGATGTTAATATTAATTAATTGCAGCCAACCCTGACTCCCAAGATTTTTTCAGCAAGCCATCCAACTTCCATTCTATGGGATCCCTCAGCTGTGATAAATCCTTGAACGGAATTGTGTTTTTTCACCACTTTGGCCACCTACTTTTAGTTTAGTGTCCGCAGGATCAAAGAGCAGCCTGTTTTTATATTCTCTGGGAATGTAGAGTTTCTTTTCTCCATCTGCCCATTCCTTTGTAATGAGGTCTTTTAAGTTTTTATTTACGGGGAAGACCTTCCTTTTTCTGACTTTTAGGCCGCCAAACATTTCGTCTTCAACAGAGCGTGCCTGTTCCTCCTCCTCAATAGCCATGGTCTGTCTTATGGTGGCGAGTAGGGGGTCCAGATCCTCAGACGAAAATAAATACCTCCTCTGTTCCTCCCGAGGATAGGACGCTGAGCCCTCATCTTCCATCTCCAGTCTAACTGGATCCTGGTTCTTTTAGAGGTGGGGGGGGGGGGTGGTACTGGGTCTGGGGTCTGGCCTGAAGTTGCCGCCTGCACCTCCTCTCTCACAATCGACCGCTCGTCCTTAAGGATTTTGGATAGGCATTCTGGACATAAGGGTTTTTTATATGGCTCCAGAAGCCTCGTTTTGCACACTTTCTCCCCTTTCTTTTCGGGTCTCCATGAGATTTGTGCCCTGACTCTTTTGCAGTCTAGGGGGAAACGGAAATATAGACTGTTTTTAGTATCATAGTCTCTCATTAACCCCTGTTTAAGCCCAGAAAAGAAGCTAGTTACAGGGGCCTGGACGGGGTAGTCTGAGCAAGTCTCCTGGTTTGTGGATGCCTGGACCTCCATGATGCAACCTTAGGGTACTTTCACACTTGCGTTATTCTTTTCCGGCATAGAGCCCTTTTGACGGAACTCTATGCCGGAAAAGAACTGATCAGGCATATCCCCATGCAATCTGAATGGATAGAAATCCGTTCAGTTTGCATCAGTATGCCTTCCGTTCAGTCACTGTCAGGCGTTTTGGCCGGACATAATACCGCAGCATGCCTGATCAGTCGCCAGAATGCCGGATCCGGCATTAATTTACATTGACTTGTATTAGTGTCGGATCCGGCATTGAGAAATAACTGAAGGACGGATCTGCATGCGCAGACTGGGAAAACTGGGAAAAAGAGTGCAGGAAGGATCCGTCCATCCGCATGACAAGCACAGGGACGGATCCGCACCCGGAGCCGTCTACAAATGCTGTCAGTTGTCACACTAAAGGGCGGATCCGGCAGGCAGCTCCGACGACGGAACTGCCTGCCGGATCACACGAACGCAAGTGTGAAAGTACCCTTACCAGGTTGCCATCAGGCATTTAAATAGGGTTTTCCCCCTTTTTTTTTTCACTTAACGGTCCGTCCGGCTCCGCCTCCTCCTGCTTTTCACGGAGGGACTCATTCCTAAGAAGAGTCGACCCCCTAGACATGTGAGACCTCCTGATCTAGAGGTCTCCAGCATGCCGATGTGCGCCGCCATCTTTCTTCCGGTGACGCGTGCAGGCTTCCGGTCACGTGAGAGCGCTCGGCAATCCAGGCCTAGCGAGCGAAGGAGCCGCTGCCGAGCCCAGAGCTCCCGGAAAGAGAAGCGGCATCGTCGTCCCCGATCCATGTGGCCATGCTTCAGAGAGGTACTGGGAACCAATCCAGGGGACCACTTCCCAGAGGGGTGCTGGTTAAGGGGGCTACATGAGTCTGAAGAGGAGAGGTAGGGACCTCCCGACCAGACTCGCCCCATTCCCTCCCTGACCCTATAGGCGGAATGTCTGTCTCACTCCCCCTATCCCAGTAGGGACAGGAAGAACACTGGAGAAAGGGGGTGGGGAGGGGCCTTTTAACCTGTCTCTCTTCCTCTCCCAACAGTGACCAATAGGACATCCTCCATGGGTGCTGTCATGGAGGACGTCCTGGAAAATAGATATTTTTTTTGCCTAAAACTTGCTTAGCTTAGTTATATTTAGCTGACCATCGGATTTACAGTGCTAAATTATTTTTTCTATAACTCTGACAACCCCTTTAATTTTTGCAAAACCCCATGTGGGTTCATAATGCTCACCACACACCTTAATAAATACCTCGAGGGTTGTAGTTTCTGATATAGGGTCACTTCTCTGGGGTTCCATTTATTAATTTACCCCAAAGCCTCTACAGTCATCAGCCCAATTGGTGAAAATCACTGCATTGGGTCTCAAATGCACATGGAGCCCTTTTATTCCTGAACCCTGTTGTATGTCCAGGCAAAAGATTAGAGCTATATGTAGGGTGTTTATAAAACCAGGAAGCAGTGGAATTTTTATACTTTGCACCATTTACATTTTTGCAAACCACATGAGGGGTCAAAATGCTCACTACAAACCTTGGTAAATTCTATGAGGGATGTGGTTTCTAAAATGGGATCTTCTCTTGAGTTTTTTTTTTTATGTAACCTCAGAGCCTCTACAATTTTCAGCCAGTGCTGTATAAATCACCAAACTAGGCCTCAAATGCACATGGCTCTCCTTCCATTCTGAGCCCTGCGGTGTGCCCAGCCAAGCGTTTATAAATTCTGTATAACACCTGTGTTTCAATAAATTCCTTGAAGGTTTTAGTTTACAAAATGGGTTGACTTTTTGGGGGATTCCACTGTAGGGGTAATTCAAGGTCTCTTCAAATGCGACATGGTGCACAAAAACCATTCCAGCAAAATCTCCCCTTCAAAAGCCATATGGTGCTTCTTCCCTTCTGAGTGCTCCGGGGTGCCCATTCAGCAGTTTACCACATATACAGTGTCGATGTATTCAGGAGAAAATGGGTAACAAATTGTGGGATCCTCTTGCTCCTGTTACACATTGTGAAAATGAAAAATATGGGGCTAAAGAAACATTTTATTGGAATTTTGATTTTCACAGCCAAGTTTCACGCCTGTCAAAGCACTCAGTACACCCCTCAACCAATTCCTTGAGGGGTCTCCACTTTATGGGTAACTCAGGATTTTCAAAAACCATATGGTGCTCTTTCCCCTCTGAGCCCTGCGGTGCGCTTATACAGTAGTTAATGACTAAATATGGGGATTTTCTGTAAACTGCTAAATCATGATAATGAATATTGAAGTTTGTTTTGCTGTTAACCCTTGCTGTGTTACAGGAAAAGATGCATTACAATGGAAAGTCTGCGAAAAAAAAGTGTAATTTTTAAATTTCTTAATTTCTAAAATTTTCCTTTTATTCTTGTTGAACACCAAAAGGGTTAAAGTTTTTTAAATCAGTTTTAAATAATTGAACTTTCTAAAATGGGGTCATTTATGGGTGGTTTCTATTATGTCAACCTCTCAATGTCACTTCATAACTTAACTGGTTCTTAAAAATGTCAGTTTTGGAAATGTTCTTCAAAATTAAAAAAATTTCAAGCCTTCTAATGTCCTAAAAATTAAAATGACATTTACAAACTGATGCTAACAAAGTAGACACATGATGAATGTTAATAACTACCGTATTTTTCGCCCTATAAGACACACTCAAAAATGTCTCATTAACATTGGGGGTCTGATAGGGGCTCTGACCTGAGGTCTGATTAAAAAATGTTTTTATTTTTTATTTTCCCCTATAAAGCCCATCACTATCCATCTTAGGATGGGTCTACATAGTTTTTTTATGCATCCATTTAACATATACATTAGAAAAAAAAAGGATACAAAAATGTAGCAAACCGTGTTTTTGTACCCTGCAGAGTCCGGTAAAATGTATACTTTTTTTTCACAATGGAACTCTATGTTAAACGGATGCCACTGTATGGCATCTGTCTGCGGCATCAGTTTAATGTATACGTGTTTTGCATATGTTAAACAGATGGGGGGGAAAACGCTATGTGAACCCACCCTTAGGCCTCTAGCACAACGTATTTTCTTCCCGTGTCCGTTACGTTTTTTTTGCGGACCGTATACGGAACCATTCATTTCAATGGGTATGCAAAAAAATGGAAGGTACTCTGTGTGCATTCTGTTTCTATATTTCTGTATATCCGTTCCGCTAAAAGACAGAACATGTCCTATTAGTGTCCGCATGGTAAGGATAGTACTGTGCCATTAGGGGCCAGCTGTTCCGTTCCCCAAAATTTGGAATGCACAGGGACGTCATCCGTATTTTTTACGGAACCGTTTTTTGCAGACCACAAAATACATACGGTCATGGGCAAGAGGCCTTAAAAGCAGAGAAATTCTAAATTTGAGAAAGATTTTCTGTAAATGTTTGATTTTTTTTTTTTTAAATAAAGGTAAAACATATCAACACAGATTTACTACTAACATGTAGTATGATGTGTCGAAAAAAATAATCTATATGCCTCAGATAAGTAAAAGCATTCCAAATTTATTACAGATCTCCTGACTAAGGGCCCTTGCACATGACCATATGCCCTTGGAGACATACAGTCCGTGAGCAGGCCATATATCCCGGAACTGCATTGATCATGCGCATGGGAGCGCACAGCATCATAGATTACAATGATGCTGAGCATGTCGGGCCACCTGCAGGGCTATTGTACTGCCCTCATAAGATCACATAAGTGCGGGACAATAGTCCCGCGGCAGCCCAACATGCACAGCATCATTGTAATCTATGATGCTGTGCACTCCCGTGCGCACGATCAGTGCCGTTTCGGGACATATGGCCCGCTCACGGGCATATGGTCGTGTGCAAGGGTCCTAAAAACAATAATACCTAGGAGCCATTGGCTCCTAAACTGAAAAATTTAGGAGCCAAACAAAAAATTTTGTACGCAAATTGCAGATCCGCAAAACACGGATACCAGCCGTGTCTGTTCCGCCATCTACAATTCTAGGTTGCACTGTCGACCATTTTGGTCACCATCTGGAGCACTGTATTACCACATAAAGTGAGAATTCAAATTTGTGAAATTAGGCAGGGTCAGTAAGGTGAAAAATGGCAGGGTCTGGAAGGGCTTAAAGCTGTTGCCCCATGACAACATATCCTTTTCTACAGGATAGGGAATAATCGGGTCATTTATCAAACTGGTGTAAAGTAGAACTGGCTTAGTCGCCCATAGAAACTAGAAATCTGGAATCTGATTGGTTGCTATGGGCAACTAAGCCAGTTCTGCTTTACACCATTTTGATAAATAACCCCATTAGTGTCTGATCAGCGAGTGTCCAACAGATAGGGCCCCTGCTGATCACTGGAAAGGGGCCATGTTCCCCTGTATGAATGGAGCAGATACACATACATGTGCTCTGCTCCATTCAACTATATGGAGATGCCAGAGATACCAAGCTTTCTATAGCTCCAGCAGTCCCCTAGAGTTAAATGGAGTGACAGACACGCATGTGTGTCTTCCGCATCTATCAAATTGGGGAATACAATTACAGTTCTAGTGATAAACGGGGGCCACATTGGTCGGACTACCGCTGATCAGACATTAAGGCCTCATGCACACGGCCCTTGTTTTGGTCCGCGTCTGAGCCATATATTTTGCGGCTCGGGTCGCGGACCCAGTCACTTCAATGGGGCCACGAAAGATGCGGACAGCACTCAGTGTGCTGTCCGCATCCGTTGCCCTGTTCCGTGGCCCCACAAAAAAAATTGAGCATGTCCTATTCTTGTCCGTTTTGCGGACAAGAATAGGCATTTCTACAATGGGCTGGGTTCCGTTCTGCAAATAGTGGAACGGAACACGGAGCAGCTTCCGTGTTTTTCGGATCCGCGGTTTGCGGACTGCAAAACACATACAGTCGTGTGCATGAGGCCTTATCCTGTGGATAGGGGATATGTTGTTGTCGTGGGACACCCTCTTTTAAAGTTAAAAGCAGGCTTCGGTCCAAAGCATGGAAAATGTTTTATGTGCGACTCTTTCCATTATGCTTTTTTTTTTTTGTTTCTCTGTAGCTTCCACTTCTGGTTTTACTTTACAAATACTGATGCAAAATAAAGTGTGAATGTGACAATAAATGGCTCAAAGGTTACCACTGGTGCCTTGCCTTCGGTACGTTTTTGCCACAGACTTCTTTATAGACCTTTAAAAAAAAAAACAGCAAAAAAAAAAATGTGCAAAATAAAAAAAGCCATTAACCACTAAAATGCACAGCGTTTTTACAAGCATTTTAAAACAAACAAAAAATGTCATGTATGACCTAGCCCAAACACAGCGAACCGTATTAGAAGAGAAAGGCTTCACACGGGTACTATGAAATTCTCAGTTTTGTTTTTACACATTTTTTTTTGTGTACTCATTTACAAATGGTTTAGGTCACGTTCACACATGGCTTATGAATTGTGGATTTTTAGTGCCATCTGCAATCTTGGGCATATCCATGATTGTAACCTTGGGTGTATGGTTATGTGGGTGTGTAGGGGGTGTGGCATGGAAAAATAGTGGCAAACAGTGGCCCAGATTTACTAATTGTAAAGATGGTATAAGCTTAGGCAGGCTTAAGTGCAGACCTGCACCAGATTTATTACAGTGGCTTAGGCTGGATGATAAATGTGGTACATGGCTAGACATATTTCTCTGACTTTATACAAACTATGGGTTGGCTTACTTTGAGACAAATTTTATGCCATAATTACTCCAAAATTTTGGTGCAAAATTGTGTATGTTACGTCATGCCTCTTTCCATTGAAGCCTCACCTCTTTTCCGAGCATGTTGGAAAAAAGGTGAAGAAAATGATGATTACACTCACCGGTAATCGGATTTTCCAGACCCCACAAAAGCACCACAGAAAGAGAGAGAGGATCCGCCCCCAGGGACAGGAAACCTGCAGAATAAAAAAGGTGGAGCCTCTCTCCTACCTCAGTGATTTACAGAGCGTGAGAGTGATAATTCTGTATACTTTTTTATTTTTTTTGCTACACACCTTGCCACTTAAAAATTAAAACAGAGAACCACGAAACACCAGCGAGGGAATAAGGAAGGGTGCTGTCGTGGGGTCTGGAAAATCCGATTATCGGTGAGTGTAATTATCAATTTTTCCCTTCCCCCACGACAGCACCACAGAGAGAGAGATTTCAGAGAAGAAAAATACCCCTTCCTTACAGGGGGGTGACCACTTGCAGAACCTTCTTACCAAACAGAAGATCAGAGGAAGAATGTAGTTGGAGCAGATAGTGATGGTAGAAGGAGAAGACCACGTGGCAGCCTTACAAAATTTGCTCAATAGAAACATTAGCTCTTTCAGCCCAAGAGGTACAAATTGCGCGAGTAGAGTGTGCTTTCAGAGAAAGAGGAGGAGAACTTCCAGAAGAGGTGTAAGCCAGAGAAATAACTGTCCTAATCCATCTGGCTAGTGAACTCTTTGACGCCACCTTACCTTTATTTATGCCAGAAAAACGAACAAATAGCACAGAGGACTTTCTCCAATTCTTGGTTACCTCTAGGTAACGCAGAAGGCATCTCTTAACATCCAGGGAGTGGAAAACTCTTTCCTCCTGGTTTTTGGGTTTATCAAGAAAAGTAGGAAGTACTATTTCCTGTAGTCTGTTGCATTTGGAAGGAACCTTAGCTAAAAAGGAAGGATCTGGTCTAAGAACTACCCTATCATCCAGGATGGACATAAATAGAGGATAGATTGAGAGCCTGAATTTCGCTAACCCTTCTCGCAGAGGTTAAAGCTACCAATAGGACTAACTTAACGGTAAGGAGCTTCTCTAAACAAGAGGTCAATGGTTCAAAGGGAGGCCTAGTCAAAGCATTTAATACTAGATTTAGATCCCACAGGGGAATCCTAATTCTATCTACTGCTTTAAAGAACCTTACCACCCAGGGGTCAATGGCAAAATTTAGACCAAAGAGGGCTGACAGGGCCGAACCTGAACTTTAAGAGTGTTCTTTGCTAATCCCAGAGACAACCCGCTCTGGAGAAACTCCAGGATCTGAAATCTAGCATAGATGGAAACTGTTACAGCTTTTCTACTTTTTAGTAAGGTGGATACTAGAGCTTCCGAATACCCCTGTCTAATCAATAAGGACCTTTCAAATTCCAGGCTGTAAGGTGTAGGTCCCTGACATTTGGATGACAAACTGGGCCCTGCATCAGAAGGTATGGCATCTCCGGAAGATTCCAGGGGTCTGAATATTGACATGGACCTCAGGAGAGAGAACCATGCCCTTCTCAGCCAGAAGGGGGCTATCATATTCATTCTTCTTCATTCACCCTCGTCTCTGATCTTTTTGAGAACTAGTGGAATAAGCTGGAAGGGAGGAATAGCGTAGCCTAAGCGGAAAACCCATTTCTGAAGAAGAGCATCCACCCCATCTGGGAATTCTCTTGGGTTTAGAGAGCAAAACCTCTCCATCTTTCTGTGTGTTCTGGTGGCAAAAAGATTGATGGATGGGGACCCCCACAGCCTGACTCTCTCCAAAAAAACTGTAGGGTTCAGAGACCATTCCCCCTGTCTCAGCTGATGACTGCTCAGGAAGTGCGCCTGGAAGTCCTCCCTGCCTCTTATGTGGAGAGCAGAAATATGACTGACCTTCTGCTCCAGATTTCAGAACAACAGATCTGCTTCTTTCATGAGGGAAACTGATTTTGTTCCCCCCAGATGATTTATGTAAACTAAAGCTGACCGATTGTCCGACATTATCCTCACGTTTTAAATAAATAAAGGGTATTGCTGTCTCCAAGGCCAGTCTCATAGCCAGCAACTCCTTTCTGTTTGAGGAGAATGTTCTCTGTACAGGTGACCACTGTCCTTGAATGATCTGGTCCAAAAAGTGTGACCCCCCCACCCCCAAGGCCTAGAATCTGTCTTAAAAACCACTGGATCGTAACGACTCCAAGGAATCCCCTGACTTAGATTTGTGCTATCTTCTCACCAGGACAGATTTTCTAACGTTTCTTTGAAAATGACCATCCTTGAGTCCAAAGATCCCCCCCCCCCCCCTTTTCTTTAGTGCTAGAAGAATCTCTGCTTGTAGCTGCCGAGCATGAAACTGGGCCAATTCTACTGCTGGAATACAGGAGGTCAGCGACCCCAAGACTGACATGGCTTTCCGAATAGTCAGGCTCTGAGATCATTTCAGCATCTACAACTTTGTATGGACACGGGATATCTTCTCTTTGGTCAGAAAATCTCTCTGGACTTTCGAATCCAAGAGAAGACCAAAAAACACATGAGTTTCCGGCACAATTCGGGATTTCGTTAGATTTATCATTCAGCCTAAATCTTCCAAAACTCCCATCACCTTTTGCACCGCGATCATACAATGCCGCTGAGAGCCTGCTATAATTAGAAAGTCACCCAAATAAGGCAGGAATAAAATGTCTCTTTCCTTATAAATGAAACTACTTCTGCTATCACCTTCGTAAATATTCTGGGGGGCCATAGAGAAGCCAAATGGAAGCGCCTGAAACTGAAGGTGACGATTCCGAATACTTCCTTCAACAGTTACTGCTATTCTGAGGAACTGCTGATGCAAAGGGTGTATGGAGACGTGATAATACGCGTCTTTCAGATCTAAGACAATTGGGATACAGTAGATTAACTGCTGATTTTACTGTCTCCATCTTGAATTTTCTTAAAAGAAGGTATTTGTTTAGTTGTTTTAGATTTATAATATTGCGGAAAGAGTTGTCTGGTTTCTTTACCAGAAACAGAGGAGAGTAGAACCCCTTTTCCTGTTCTGCTACTGGAACTGGAATTAGAACCTGCTTCTCTAACAGCTCTTAGGGGGTTTTGAACAAAAATCTAACCTTAAACCTTCTCCTATGAGCTCCTGGACCTATTTTCCTGCTACTTTTTCCCATTCGGGAAGAAAGAACCTCAGTCTTCCTCCCACACCACCCCTGGCGTCATTGCTGAGGTGGCTTTTTAGGCTGGGAGGAGGAACCTCCAAACAGGAAGCCTCTACCTCCAAACCCTTTAGATCTAAAACTTTGGTTACGGTCGGTATTTTGACCTCTTCTCCGAAATCTAGATGAGGAACGAAAGGGGTCTGGATCTGGAAAAGGAAGTTGAAGAATAACCTGGAGAAAGACCAGGACATTTCCTTTTCCTATCTGCAGCTTTCTCCAAAAGGGAATCTAAATCATGCCCAAACAAAAACTCCCCCTGACAAGGAATACTGCACAATCTTTGCTTTGAATACAAATCACTCTTTCCAATTTTTTTACCACAGTGCTCTGCAAGCAGAATTGGAAAGAGAGGATGCCTGTGCCACCAGTTTAACTGTCTACTAAAGCATCCGCAATGAAATCAGCCACCTTTTGTAAAGTGGGCAAGGAGGCTAGAATGTGTTCTCTAGGACACTTGTACCTAATCTGATATTCTAATTGTTCCAACCAGATAATCATGGATCTGTCCGTAACCGTATTCGGTTTAAACGCGGAAGCCGCTGCTTCCCAGGTGTTTTTAAGGCAGGAATCTACTTTTATTTATCTAATGGGTTCCTTAGGAACCCCATATCTTCGAACGGAAGGGAAGACTTTTTAGAAATATTTGCTATAGCTATGTCAATATTTAGCGCTTTAACCCAAGAGAAGGCCTCTTCTTCAAAGGCATACTTTCTTTTAAAACTTTTTGGAATAAATGCCCTTTTATCAGGTTTTTTTCACTCATATTATGAGGGCCGAAACACTTTTATATAACAGGAAACATCTATGCCTCCTTTCCTGAAGTCCCTTAAACATTGAATCGACTACAGATTTATCATCTTTAATATCGTCTAAATACAGCATAGAACGCATAGCTTTCAATAATTTGTCAGTATCTTCTACAGGAAAATGATGATTACACTCAAAAAAGGCAGTCAGCCAGCCAAACAGGCACAGGCTCAAAGGCAGCCAGCCAAACAGGCACAGGCTCAAAGGCAGCCAGCCAAACAGGCACAGGCTCAAAGGCAGCCAGCCAAACAGGCACAGCCTCAAAGGCAGCCAGCCAAACAGGCACAGCCTCAAAGGCAGCCAGCCAAACAGGCACAGCCTCAAAGGCAGCCAGCCAAACAGGCACAGCCTCAAAGGCAGCCAGCCACACAGGCACAGCCTCAAAGGCAGCCAGCCAAACAGGCACAGCCTCAAAGGCAGCCAGCCAAACAGGCACAGGCTCAAAGGCAGCCAGCCAAACAGGCACAGGCTCAAAGGCAGCCAGCCAAACAGGCACAGGCTCAAAGGCAGCCAGCCAAACAGGCACAGGCTCAAAGGCAGCCAGCCAAACAGGCACAGGCTCAAAGGCAGCCAGCCAAACAGGCACAGGCTCAAAGGCAGTCATCCACAGACTCAAAAGCAGTCAGCCAGACAGACAGGCATAGTCTCACAGGCATTCAGTCGACCAGGCATAGACTCTACAGGCGTTAGGCGACCAGGCATAAATGCTACAGGTTTTCAGCCGACCAGTCATAGACGCTGTAGGCGCAAGCCAACCAAGTATAGATGCTACAGGCATTCATCCCACCAGGCAAAATATGCAACAGGCATTTAGCCGACCAGGCAAAAGATGCTGCAGGTGTTCAGCTGACGAGACATAGACGCAACAGGCGTTCAGTTGTCCAGGTTTCCAACAGCAGGTATAGTGCAAGACATTCAACCAAGCAGGCATATATGCAAAGACCCTTAGGCTGTGTTCACACTTCAGTTATTTCCATCAGTTATTGTGAGTCAAAACCAGTTTCGGGTCAAAAATACAGAACAGGCGCAGATCTTTCCTTTATACCTGATCTTTGTGGAGGCCTCACTACTGGTTTTGGCTCACAAAAGCTGATGGAAATACCGGATCAAATAACTGAAGTGTGAACTCAGCCTTAGCCATACAGGCATCAGTAATCAGAAAAAAACAACATAACAGAGGTATTCAGCCAGGAAGGCCTGAAGACAATCATACAGTCCCCCAAATGTAGTCAACCAGGCCCCAGAGGCCGACGACCAGGCCCCTGAAGGCCCCAGAGGCCGACGACCAGGCCCCTGAAGGCCAGAGGCCGACGACCAGGCCCCTGAAGGCCCCAGAGGCCGACGACCAGGCCCCTGAAGGCCCCAGAGGCCGACGACCAGGCCCCTGAAGGCCCCAGAGGCCGACGACCAGGCCCCTGAAGGCCCCAGAGGCCGACGACCAGGCCCCTGAAGGCCCCAGGGCGCGACCAGGCCTGAGGCCCCAGAGGCCGACGACCAGGCCCCTGAAGGCCCCAGAGGCCGACGACCAGGCCCCAGAGGCCGACGACCAGGCCCCTGAAGGCCCCAGAGGCCGACGACCAGGCCCCTGACGACCAGGCCCCAGAGGCCGACGACCAGGCCCCTGAAGGCCCCAGAGGCCGACGACCAGGCCACTTACCCATGGATCCAGGCTCCAAACGTCACGTGGCCTTACTCCCCTGGAGGGGCCTACCCACATGCCGCAAGAACAGGACGGAGGGCACGGTCCCCCACCGGGTCCTATGGGCGATAGACCCCAGCAGGTATTACCACATAGCCCTCCAGAACATCACTGGGTCTTCCAAACTAGCGGTACCTGAAAAGAAAACTGCAGATCTCCCGCTCCAGGGACAGCAAACTACTGAGGTTGGTGAGAGGCTCCACCTTTTTATTCTGCAGTTTTCCTGTTCCTGGGGGCGGATCCTCTCCCTCTGTGGTGCTGTCGAGGGGGAATGGAAAATAAAGCTCTACCCTCCATATAATCTTCGGAGGATGAGGAAAAATCTGAGTCGTATCTTTCCACCACTTCCTCACTATTAACTGTAAAATCCATATCGGATATCCAGCCTTCGGCAGATCTTTTCTTAAGTTTACAGGATTTCAAGGAACTTTTCACCTCTGACCTAATGAGTGTTTTTATATTCCTCAGAAAACATGGAGATTCCTCCGCTACTGTCTTGTCTATACACTGTTGGCAAAGCTTCTTAGTATTTGAGGAAGAAAAGGGACATCCACATAATGCACATTCTTTATTCTTTCTTTTAGCCAAAGCTTTCTTAGGCCTTGTCTAAAATAAATAATCACCAAATATCAACACAGTATCACTTGTTGGGCACTTACCCACTCATTCTAAAACAGAACCGGTACCGGAGCAAGGATCTCCCCTTTTGCCGGATCAGGCCTTTTTTCCTGCTCCATTGCATCCAATCAGTACAATCTTATAATGTAAAGAAGAGCAGATCAGGGGAATCAAGATTCGTCTTCAACCCTCACATAGAGGACCCAGGGGATAGAGGAGGTGCATCATGTGGAACGCACACTCCACCGGAAGTGACATCCACCGGAACACTCATGTTTTCTCCCTGTTTGGACCGCACACTGAGGGGAGGATCCAAAAGACATGTTCCCCCATGGATCTGGGCCGCAAGCAGTAGAACGCAACGCCCCCTCCTGGGGCTGCTTCCTTTGATCCATGAAAACTCTGAGCATCACATGGCCTCACTCCGCTGGAGGAGCACAAGCACCTGCCACAAGAACCAAGTGGAAACCCCGGACAACCACCTGCACCTAGGCTCCTGCTAGCCCATCCTCTGGGCGATAGACCCCAGCAGGTATATTACCAACTAGTCCCCCATAACAAATCTGGGACTTCCAGACTAGCGGTTCTGGCCTGAAAACAAAACCGCAGGTCTCCCACTCCAGGGACAGGAAACCACTGATGTGCAGTCGTGGGGGAAGGGAAAACATCCAATTTGCGCAACTTTTTAGCGCAGGTATATTAGTGAATCTGGGCCAATGTGCATATCTGCAGATTTTCAATAATTTGGTCATGCCTTCTCAATCACTACCTTAAAAGAGAGTTTTCCCACAAAAAATAAACTACATTTTTTAACTTGGCATCTGAATACTTTTGTAATTGCATGAAATTAAAAGTTTAGTATTAACACTAAAATTATTTGATAAAATATATCTGTATATTATATATATATATATATATTATATATTATATAGCGCCACCTTGTATTTGCTCTTTTCCTTAGGGCTTGTACACACGACCGTATGTATTTTGCGGTCCGCACAAAACGGATCTGCAAAAAATATAGATTACGTCTGTGTGCATTCCATAGTTTGCGAAACGGAACAGCTGGCCCCTAATAGAACAGTCATATCCTTGTCTGTAATGCGGACAATAATAGGACATGTTCTATTGTTTTGTGGAACGGACACACGGAAATGAAATGCACATGGAGTAACTTCAGGTTTTTTTTTTTGCAGACCCATTGAAATGAATAGTTCTAAAAAAAAAAATAAATAAAAAAATCACGTGTGCATGAGCCCTTACGCCTCTGTGGGCCTCCGTAACATGCTCAGTTCCATCCTTCCACTGTCAACCCACGGTAGCTACTGTTATAAGTGTTCCTTCCTGATAATTGCCTGCTTATCAGTTGAGGAAGCCGCTGGATTTATGTGCAGTGAACTCCTCCACAGTATGAGGAACAGTGATCACTAATGCCATCACTTGTCCCCATAAGGACTCATTGTTTTCCATTTACACAGCATGATCTGCTGCCGGCAAAAGATAATTTTTGTGACCATATGAATGATCTACAACCTGATGAACAAGCATTTTCGCTCCTTCAAAAAGGTAATAGTCGTCACATTTACACCGCCAGATAACCGCTAACGAGCGGTCCTATGAAATCTCGTTAAAAGATGGAGCCACAGAATGGAAGAGGCCTTAAAGAGGTTGCTCAATATTTTTATATAGATGGGGTTCTGCCTCCCACTGATCTGATGTTGATTACCTATTCGGAGGGTAGGTCATCAATATCCAAGTCCCACAAAACCCTTTAACTTGGGGTAAACAAAATTGGAGAGGATATAACCCAGCCTGTCTGATTACGGTCTCTTGCAAAACGGTGGCTGTTGAAGAGGAAGGTCTATTCTGGCTCTGCGGAGACTTCATTTTACCCATCATCAGGGGTCAAACCCTCTCCGATTTATCCATTAGTGTCATTAAAAAAAATATCAAGTTACATTTCCATGTTTTGACTTCTGACATAATAGAATGAAAGGTTTACTGAACCACCATCTACTATTAAAGCAATGCTGTTCTCAGTAAATATCCCATATACGGTACAGCACTGGAAGTTTTGTCTTACAATAAGACTTTGTAAGAGGACCTACATAGAAGTCATTTTGAGGTGTGCTGAGACCACAGGGATTGAGTACAAAGATGGACTGTTCTTATGAGGGTTAATTAGGCACTTGAGAGCCAGACTTTTGCTATGCGATGAGGTTTTAGCCCTATGAAACTGTATGACCCTACAAATTAGCACACCCAGTTCAAAAAAGATGCACATTCCAAGCTTCTCGTATATTATTCCCTGGTTGTAACATAATAAGGGTGGGTTTCAGGAGGGAGCATTGACTTTCAGACCTCACACTTTTGACTCTTTCGCCCCCAAGTGGTGAATAATACTTGAAAGTCAGCCTTCTGAGAAATTTGTTTCTGGGCCCAATTTTATGAAACAGATGTTCCAAAAAAAAAAAAAAAAAAAAAAGGATGCCATACTTGCCTTATTTTAGGTTCCTTCCTAGGAGAAATGCACGGGGGGCAGTTCTGGTCATGTATAATTTCTTAGAATCCTTAAAGCAAAGACTGGGCACTCGCTTCTATCTGGAGTTTTATAGTGTTAATACAATTTATTAGAGGTAACCCAAAATTGATACAGTGATATAAAACCGCACAACACTTCAAATAAAACCGCAACCTTCACCGTTCCCAAAAAAGCAGCAACGCAGATAACTAAAATTCCAACAATCATAGATAACCTGGATGTCTCAATGAACCATTGGATAACAATAATATAGCAGCATTTCAATTGTGCAAATAACAATAATATAGCATCATATAATATTCACTGATCTCAGCATTTTGTTGTGCAAATACCAGTCATAAGCAGCATATAACGTTCACTTGGGGGTATCCCCCAAGAACACTAGGCAAATATCGGCTACTACCAATACAGGGACGCCTAATCCAAGTGATTTGGATGTGGACCGCAGTGACCCCATAAAGAAAAATTTGTCTGCTGCGCGAAGAACGGCTCTCCTGAGGGACCAACACCACGTGGAGACGCCAGCATGGTCTGTTCAGATGGCATCAACTTTGGGGACGAGCGGAGGCATTACTTTACCTGTCCGTACTGGTAAGACTGTAGCCTTCTTCCATAAGGAGGAAGAGTATTGTTCACTGCCGGCTATCATATAGAAAAGTACAGCAAGACACCGCTGGTTCCAGAAGAGCGGGACGCCGCTCTATATCGCTGAAGATATCGCTCTATATTGCTGATAATATTGCAGTTTTTATCCGGGGACATTTGTATGATTAGTAGCACCCCCACCAGTGTGAATGACATATTGCAGTCTGCGTTTGGGACAATGACTTTTATATGAGATCGAATTGAAAAAGATATTTGAAGTCCCTACTTAATTAACCATATAAATACTGGAAGTAGAGATGAGCGAACTTTAAAAAAAAGTTTGGCGTTCGGGTTGTGGTAACTCGCGCATCCCGTTATGGATTCCACTACCGCAGACTATCGCGGCATATGGAATCCATAAGGGGCAGCTTCCACCAAACCGAACTGTTGAACAGCCGAAGGACCTGGGGTGACGTCACAGTCATGTAATCAGTGCAGGGGGCGTGGCTCAGCATTGGATTCGATCCCGTGCTGAGCCATGCCCCCTGCACTGATCACATGACGGTGACGTTACCCCAGGTCCTTCGGCTGTTCAACAGTTCGGGTTGGTGGAAGCCGCCCCTTATGGATTCCATATGCCGCGATAGTCCGCGTAGTGGAATCCATAACGGGATGTGCGAGTTACCACAACCCGAACGCCGAACTTTTTTTTTAAAGTTTGCTCATCTCTAACTGGAAGTGATCCAAGAGACTGGCTTTCATAATCGAGGCGAACATTGTATTGCTCTGTCAAGTGCTGCTATAAGTGAACATTATATGCTGCTTATGACTGGTATTTGCACAACAAAGTGCTGCGATCAGTGAATATTATATGCTGCTATATTAGTGTTATTTGCACAATTGAAATGCTGCTATATTATTGTTATCCAATGGTTCATTGAGACATCCAGGTTATCTATGGTTGTTAAAATTTTAGTTATCTGCGTTACTGCCTTTTTGGTAACGGTGAAGGTTGCTGTTTTATTTGAAGTGTTGTGCGGTTTTATATCACTATCAATTTTGGGTTACCTCTAATAAGTTGTATTAACACTATAAAACGCCAGATAAAAGCGAGTGCCCAGTCTTTGTTTTAATAATTCATTATATGTGGAGCACGTGGATCTATTGACTGAGCACCTCTATTCCGTACTCCTACTGTTCTGGTGCGACACTTTATACTGTTATTTCTTAGAATCCACCATCATTTCTACACACTGTATGGCTGAATATTTTGCAACCGTAGAGTCTAATTTCACAACTCAAATCTTTAGTTATTTCTTTTCCTATTACTTTATTAGAATCTTATTTACATTTTACAGTGTTTCACCCCAGCAGAAAGCCCTTATGAAAATAATACACATTTGCACATATGAAAATAAGCTTGGTGGAAAATATATTATTTAGTACTATATGCACTTGTTCTCACAGCACTTGTTATAGAAACGTAGAAATGAAGTTAGCAGCGACTAGGAGGAGAAGAGGAAACACAATATTCAAGTATCACAACTGCGCCAACTTATTAGTCAAGAAATAGTACTTAGGGAAAGGCCACAAAGTCAAATTTCTGCGTTTTTGGAAGCCAAAATCAGGAGTGGATGATAAAAGGAGAGAACTTATACAGGACAGATACGACCTTTTTAATTCACTCCTCGTTTTAGCCACAAACCTGACCACGTGGCTGTTCACTTATACTGTATATGAAAAGGCCAATTTATCTGCTTCCCAACAGATAAAATATTTTTTATGCAATATCATTTTCTCTGCCAAACGTGATACTTTATAGCAGGCATGCTCAACTTGCGGCCCTGCAGCTGTTGCAAAACTACAACTCCCAGCATGCCTGAACAGCCTACACCTATCAGCCTACAGAAGGGCATGGTGGGAGTTGTAGTTTTACAACAGCTGGAGGGCCGCAGGTTGAGCATCCCTGCTTTATAGCAAACAGACATCCCAAGCTCAATGTAACAATAGTAGGTGGCAGGGCACCTTAACTAGGTAGCTCATGGTTGTGCCATTAGAGAAGGTCAGACTAATATTTCTATATTTTTAAAGTACCCACTTGATAACTGTGGCCCACTATAAGACTGGCCAGCAGTCACTACTTATCAATTACTACACAGAAATGCCCCAAACACACAACTTCAAGTTCAAAACTGTTAAACATATGACACCAAACATTCTTAATATCTATACATGTTATTTTGCCATCCACCAATATCTCAATACTTTGTTTAACAATTCAGTAACATTTTTTTCTTAGTTGCACAGCTCTTAAAGGGGTTACCCAGGTGTTTAGCTATTGATCATTGATCCTCAGGACAGGTCATCAATATTAATTAGTGGCGTTCTGACTCCTGGCACCTCCACTGATCATCTGTTCGAAGAGGCAGCGGAGCTCTGTGAGTGTTACGGCCTCTTACTAGGCTGGTGACGTCATGTTCATCAGTCACATGCTCAAGGAACAGCCCGTTTCCATTCAAGTGAATGGGGCTGAGCTGCAATACCAAGCACAACTTCTATACAATGGATGGCGCAGTGCTCAGTGGAGCACTGCGGCCACGTCAAACAGCTGGGGTAGCCGGTGTAGGATCCCCACTAATCAGGTACTGATGACTTATCCTGAGGATAGGTCATCAATATTAAACATCCAGAAACCCCTTTAATTTCTCATAGTTCAATATTTCTTCTTAAGGCTTTGACCGAAAAATGTAAAACCTAATGGGGAGATTTATCAAAACCATTGTAAGAGAATAGTTGAACCTGTGGCAACCAATTTGGTTGCCGTTTTCTTCTTCCAAAAGGGTATCCGACTAATAAGAGAAGGAATCTAATTTGTTTGTAGGGACAACTGTTCCACCTTTCTCTTGCACCGATTTTGATAAATATCCATTGTGCATCTGAATCCACAGTGCAATTTCTTCTTTATCATATAAATGTGCTGAAATGATCTGTCAATTTTTTACTTCTTAAAATATATTTTAGAATACCCATAAGTGCTTAAAATCCATAGTCTGAACACAGGTCAGTCTACGGGTGGATAGAGTAGGTGTGCTCACAAATTGTACAGCTTACTAATATTCTGTGGTCTGCACAAATAAGGCAAGTGTAAGGAGTGCTTTATAAAATATACTTAAAGGAATCGTCTCATCTCGCCCTTACTAAGGCGAGATGAGACTAAGCCTTGACCACCAATTGGGGGGAAACAGTGGTGTGGGCTCGTGTTCCACTGTTTCAGTAGCTACCAGTATTGTATGTCCCTGCCAGATCTGTAACTACTGAATTACACATACAGCATTATGTCACAACATTTCAATAGATTCCAGGTCTCACAGGGACACACAGCATTATAAATCATTATAGGAGCAAGGGGGCATTACCATTACACCTAGAGGCTGTCTCTGCAGCTGTCACACCCACTCCACTATGATCGACAGGGCCAGGCAGTAATAATCTCGCCTGGCCCTGTCAATCAGAGCGGAGAGGGTGTGACAGCTGCAGAGCCTCTAGGAGTAATGGTAACGCCCCCATTGCGCCTAGAGGCTCATTTGCATATAGTAAAACTTTATTTTTCTCAGCATTGTGGGCCCATATGGACATGGGACCAACACAGATGTCTTCAGCTGCCAAGCGCCCTCGCAACAGGTCAGCCAGTTTCATAGGTATAGATTTGCTGACAGATGCCCCTTTAAGTGCCAGAGGTTTGTGACGTGGCAAAAGATAGGAAGTCAAAGAGGTTAAACATTGTGAAAAGGCACACGCACTCAAACACAGGCCCACTAAAATTAAAGTCAATTCTATATTAATCTCCCGTGTATAAGGAGAACATTTTTGGCACAAAATTATTTACAAAAGCCTCTTCTCCAGAAGCAAAATAGCAATAGCAGATAAATGACACATCACTTTTAAGATGGGGCATCATTTTTTGGTTGGCAGACAGCTTTTCATTGTATACTTATGGATATGGCATTTCTTTAACATTAAGCTCTTCTCTGTTTTTCAAGTCTTTCTGACATGTTCTGGGTGTCAGGTGTTCCTTCATATTTTTTACTTGCACATTAAGTGCAACGACAGTTTATTGGCAAAGTTGTAACAAAACCTTTTCCAGATCCTTCTGGAGATGGGTATTAAAGTGAGTATTGCTGATCATTATGAGGCCTCAGCTGAACCGTAGGCGTAAAACTTAGCAGGTTTCTGAGCCGAACCATTATGTCCTCCTGCGTCCTCACTCATGCGGAAGAACATTTCCTGTTCCAGCTTCTTCTGCTCAAGATCATCTTCCAGAGCCTGTTGCAATACAAATAAAAAATTGTTTTAAAAAATGCTAAAGTAATAAGCCATCTTTGCTTAATTATAGTTAACAACAAAAGGCACACCTTGAAGCTCATTGGAAAATCTGTACAGCTCCCCAACTATCACACTATGCATAGTTGTAGTCTCCTCATATGAGGCAGACAGACCTTTTTGGCTCAGTCTCCCGATTTATCTCTCCGCACTTCTGTCTCCTCTCAAGGTGCTTTAAAAGCGTTTTACACGTTGTAGCATTGAGCAGTGTAATTCTAGCGCCGTCGTCCCAATCACTTAAATGGGATGGAATGCGACTAGAATTGGTCCTTTTCATTCGCGCAAATGATCGATAGATTCTCATGTTCGGAAGACATTAATACATTTACCACCCATGTTGTGAAATGTGATTTACTGGAAAACTCTTAACATGTATTCCTGACCAATCCTGGAATGGCAATTACCCAATTGCAGTACAGTTTTTTGTTAATTTACTTTGGATAGTAACAAATTTTCCTGGTTCCACTAGGTGGCAGCAGCATGCTGACTAATAATATTTTCGTGAACAGCAATTTAACTGCCTGAATTGGACATAAAGAAAAACTGAAAGTTCTACTAACGACATCCATGACCACAAACAAGGCATGGTCAGGGTGCACCGGCAGAAACTGACAAAGGTAAGGGTACTTTCACACTAGCGTTAGTGTGATCCGGCAGGCAGTTCCGTCGTCGGATGCGGATCAGTCTATAAATGCATTGCAAGAACATATCAGTCTCTCCGCTTGTCATGCGGATGGACGGATCCGTCCTGCACTCTTTTTCCCAGTCTGCGCATGCAGATCCGTCCTTCAGTTGTTTCTCAATGCCGGATCCGGCACTAATACAAGTCAATGTAAATTAATGCCAGATCCGGCATTCCGGCGACTGATCAGGCATTTTGGACGGACATAATACCGTAGCATGCTGCGGTATTATGTCTGGCCAAAACGCCTGACAGTGACTGAAAGGAAGGAATACTGATACAAACTGCACAGATTTCTATCCATTCAGATTGCATGGGGATATGCCTGATCAGTTCTTTTCCGGCACAGAGCCCTTTTGACGGAACTCTATGCCGGAAAAAAATAACGCAAGTGTGAAAGTACCCCAACAAGAACTTTTCTTTTTGAAAGGCCAAGCACTAAAAATTGTGGGGGAGATTTTTCCAGACTACTGTTACCAATGCCAGTCTTCTTCTCTACTGCTGGGGTGCAAGATGTGCAAAAACTATTAAGAAGTGTACTTAATTTTGACGCATCTAGGCTGGTCCATGCACCATAATCTGAATCACCACTACACCAGCTGGGAGCTAGCATATATTTTTATACGTACTAGTAAACTGGAATAAGTAATAGCAAATGTGTTAACTTAAGAAAAGAGCGAACAAGGGGGTGAAAAAATAAAATAAAATTGCACACAAAAGGGCTTGTACAAAGTTTTTTGTAACTTTTTAATAAAATGTTCCCTTAGTACTTTTACAAAGGTCACTAACATTCAATATCTAGTTACTGGTTTCTATGCAAAGAAGCACAGCAGAAACACAACAGAGTTAGGGTCCATTCACACGTCAGCAATTTTGCGGAACGGGTGCGGACCCATTCATTTCAATGGGGCCGCAAAAGGTTTAGACAGTACACCATGTGCTGTCAGCATCCGTAGTTCTTCCATACAGCAAAAGATCAAGACGGCACTCAGCATTGCATCACGGTATCCGCGTTTTATTTGAAGCAGGGGGGGGGGAGACATACAGTGCAGACTCACATAGAAAAGGCGACGGCCGTTTCGCGCTACCTCTGGCCTTTCACTTGCAAGGGCAAAGGCCAGAGGAAGCGCGGTAGCGTGAAACGGCCGTCGCCTTTTCTATGTGAGTCTGCACTGTATGTCTCCCCCCCTGCTTCAAATAAAACGCGGATACCGTGATGCAATGGTGAGTGCCGTCTTGATCTTTTGCTATATGGATGTATCGTCAAGACTCTTGCCGGACAGAGCACCGCCGTGTCACTAGCGTTGATCTCCTGGTGGGTGAGTGGACTGAAGAGTTGAATTTTTACATCGGTATTCGGGTGTGTGTAGTGCCACTAAAAGAACTGTTTCTGAACATGTGTTGGAGCATCCGTAGTTCTGTTCCGCAGCCCCACAAAAAAGACAGACCATGTCCTATTCTTGTTCGCAGACAAGCACAGGCATTTCTATCACAGGGCCAGATATGTGCGGACCGCAAAACACTTGCAGACATGTGAATGAACCCTAAAACAGTGTGGTTTTTTAATTAATTTATTAATCATGTCATGGTGTTATACATAATTCATGCTGCACATGTTCGGGATAATGGTATTTTGTCTGACGCTTTCGCTATAAAACTGGTAAAGCTAGGGTTGTCCCTCGTCTGTTTTTTTCTCACAATGGAGCATTTGGCTGTGGCACTTAATAGGAATACCGATACTGCGGGTATCCAGGTTGGGAAAATGCTGATGACTTACTTGTTTTATAAGCAAAAGAGGCCTCAAAAGTGCGGGTCTTCCTGAGGTACTCTATACTGCTTACATTTTTCTAAATTTCTGTACTTATTCCAAACTATTTCAGCTATTGCTGCACTGGAACATGAGCAACTGACCTCTTTTCGACAGCATATATTTTCGAATACCGTATAGCGCCTCTATTCTATATCAACTTCTTTTGGAAAGTAATAATAGTACATAGTAAAACTCATACTGCCACTGCATTTTTACGTTATAAAATTTACAGCGTTCATTTTTTGGTGTAAATTACATAATGTCTTTATTCTCTGAGTCCGTATGATTACAGTAATACCAAATACATATTTTTTTTTTACGTTTTACTTTTGCAATAAAACCCCTTTTTAAAAAAAAAAATAAATAAATGATTTTGCATTGGCGCTTCCCAAGACCCTTTTATTTTTTTTTTCTATGGAGTTGTGTGAGGGCTTGATTTTTGCGGGACGACTTGTATTTTTCATTGGTATCAATGTGGAGTAAATGGCACTTTTTGATCGCTTGTTTTTTTCGGTGGAAACTAAGAATAAATTAACAATTCTGTCTTTTTTTTTTACGGTGTTCACTATAGCGGATAATTTATGTGATATTTATATAGTCTGGGTCCGTACCAAACATATGGGGGAGGGAGTTTTTTTTCATTTTTTTTTCATTAAAAAGCGTATTTTCAATGAAAAAGCGAATTTTTTATTTTATGAAATTTTTTTATTTAATAAATGTGTTTTAACATACAGTATTTTGATTGCTTTTAAAATGTAATGCATTATCTCTATAATGCCTTACATTTTAATAGCAATGCTATTCCAAGATTGACCAGCAGGCTGCGCCAGAGAGGCACAGTCTGCTCAAAATCAGTGAAGACAGGCTCGGGGCCCTGACCGGAAGCCAGGTAAGGCTTCCCAACACATCAGCACCCCGCGATCGCATTTGCGGGGTGCTGATGCGAGACAGAGGGAGTGTGCTCCCTCTGTCACCACTTCATATGCGGCGGACGCCATTGTGGCAGGCATGTAAAGGGTTAAACAGCTTAGTGACTGCCGTAAAAAGGCATATGGGTGGCCACTAAGGGGTCAAAGGGGTTAGCGGGAAATGCTTTCAAATAGCTGCAAGCAACCTGTCTTAGAATAGCCTCCACTTGCAGAGCTGCCTAGGGGAGTGAGGGGACAGGGCCTCACTTCACACTACACTGCTCTACAATAGATGAAGTGATCCTGCCTATGATATGCCATCATGGCTGAGCAGCCTGACAGGAAACCATCTTTGGCGTCGTGGGTGAAAGAACATAACTAAAAGATACACTCGCTAGTACTTCTGCCTAGTAAATATTCACCAGCTTTTCCCTACTGCTTCAGAGGTGGATTGGAGGTGTGGGAAAGAGATGAGAAATATGTTCCATGTGTGATGAGGATTCAACATTTTTAGGACCACATTCTTCAAATTGATGGCAAATTTACTGGGGTACCACTGCTCAATACCATAAAAGCAGGCAACTAAGATTCGCTCGTCTGCATAAAAATAGTGAATGGTCCAGGAAATTACAGAACGCACAGGTTGATCATGGATGTGTAGAATCAGATAACTATCCATCTCCTGCAATTTTATAGAGGAGAGAAGGATTTACATATAAATAAAAAAAAGGCACAGAAATAAGTGTTACTTTTCCCTTCATTATTTTACAATTTTGAACCCAGTAAAATATCTAAAACTTTCACCTGCATTTTACCATTTTAATTTGGTCTAATTCTTACTGGATGATCAGCATTTTGTTAATATGGCATACACGTCACCTAAATTCAGAAGTATTTTTTGCCTTACCTTTTTGCGGGGCCTTAACTTTTCCCTCCATTCTCTCAGCATCTGTATGTGACCCTCATCCAAAGCCTTTAGTTTTTGAGTCTCATGCTCCACTAAAAGATGACACTTCTCGTTCTAGAAACAAGTTGATGCAAACAGTAAAAGGTCAGCCAACAAATATTCACTATTAGTAATACCAGTACTATCCACAGCGCTACCAGTAACAGAAAAACACAGAGTTGCAGCTCTTAGGCTGGATACACACACAGGGGGATTAC
Source organism: Bufotes viridis (assembly GCA_033119425.1). Classification (NCBI taxonomy): domain Eukaryota; kingdom Metazoa; phylum Chordata; class Amphibia; order Anura; family Bufonidae; genus Bufotes; species Bufotes viridis. Next base: position 297,669,083 of record CM065590.1, on the reverse strand, counting down.
ATCATTCCCCCCCACGCCAGATTTCAGGTTAGACGTATACACTGCCGAAGCTGCACCTAACTTATGATGAAGCATGAGCCTCATCAGAAAGGTGCAGTCTCTGGCAGGGCACGGGGATATCATAGACCAGCGTAAAACACTGGTCTATGATAAATTCCCTCCACAGTGTTTTTGTGGTATTATCACTGGCTTTTTTTACAACTTTTTCTGCAAGTCAAAAATGCTGCAGCCAGATGTGACCGAATGCAGTTCTCAACTGGACAACTGGTCTAAAATATGTCAAGACTTGCTGTTCTTTGGAAGCAGCTACATGGGGCATACACACAATGGGTAGTATTATCCATATAAAGGTGATACCTATCCTTGCAATCCTACCTGTGAAAAGGAGAAAGCTACTAAAAAGTTACCTTTATATTATAGGAAGTCTTAACATATTTTTGGATTTTTTTTTTAATGAAGATAATCCAAAATGTAAAAAAATATATATATATAAAAAAACTTAAGTAAATCTGATTTAAAAACAATAGGTCACTTTGTGGCGAGTGGCTTTTTAACCCCCCACCTTAAGGACCAGGCCATTTTTTAAAAATCTGACCATGTCACTTTATGTGGTGATAACTTTAAAACGCTTTTTCTTATCCAGTCCATTCTGAGATTGTTTTTTCGTCACATATTGTACTTCATGACAGTGGTAAAATGAAGTCGAAAAATTTCATTTTTATTTATAAAAAAATACCAAATTTACCAAACATTTTGAAAAATTTGCAATTTTCCAAGTTTCAATTACTCTACTTCTATAATACATAGTAATACTGCCAAAAAAAGTTATTGATTTACATTCCCCATATGTCTACTTCATGTATCGATCATTTTGGGAATGCTATTTCATTTTTTGGGGACGTTACAAGGCTTAGACGTTTAGAAGCAAATCTTGAAATTTTTCAGAAATTTTCAAAAACCCACTTTTTAGGGACCAGTTCAGGTCTGAAGTCACTTTGTGAGGCTTACATAATAGAAACCACCCAAAAATTACCCCATTCTAGAAACTACACCCCTCAAGGTATTCAAAACTGATTTTACAAACGTCATTAACCCTTTAGGTTTTCCACAAGAGTTAATGGCAAATGGAGATAAAATTTCAGAATTTCGATTTTTGAAAAATTTTCCGTTTGAATCCATTTTTCCAGTAACAAAGCAAGGGTTAACAGCCAAACAAAACTCAATTTTTATTGCCCCGATTCTGTAGTTTTCAGAAACACCCTATATGTGGTCGTAAACTGCTGTATGGCCAAACTGCAGGGCGCAGAAGGAAAGGAGCGCCATATGGTTTTTGGAAGGCAGATTTTGCTGGACTGGATTTTTGACACCATGTCCCATTTGAAGCCCCCGATGCACCCCTAGAGTAGAAACTCCATAAAAGTGACTCCATCTAAGAAACTACGCCCTCAAGGTATTCAAAACCAGTTTTACAAACTTTGTTAACCCTTTAGGTGTTCCACAAGAGTTCTTGGCAAATGGAGATGAAATTTCCGAATTTCTATTTTTTGTTACCTTGTCTCAAAAAAAGTGTAATATAGAGCAACCAAAAATCATGTTTACCCTAGAATAGTACCAACAAAACTGACACCTTATCCCGTAGTTTCTACTGTAGGGGTGCATCAGGGGGGCTTCAAATGGGACATAGTGTCAAAAAACCAGTCCAGCAAAATCTGCCTTCCAAAAACCATATGGCGTTCCCTTCCTTCTGTGCCCTGCCGTTTGGCCATACAGTAGTTTACAACCACATATGGGGTGTTTGTGCAAACAAGAGAATCAGGGCAATAAATATTGAGTTTTGCTTGGCTGTTAACCCTTGCTTTGTTACTGCAAAAATGGATTAAAATGGAAAATTTGCAAAAAAATAGCTGTTTTGGGACTGTTTTTATTTTTTGTTATTTACATAGTTGAACTGACAGGTTAGATTGTGTGCTATTTCTATAGAGCAGGTTGTTACGGACGCGACAATACCAAATATGACTACTTTTTGGGGTTTTTGTTTCAGTTTTACATAATAAAGCCTTTTGAAAATAATTTTTTTAGTGTCTCCACATTCTGAAAGCCATAGTTTTATTTTATTTTTTGGACGACTGTGTTATGTAGGGGCTCATTTTTTGTGGGATGAGATGGCGGTTTGATTGGCACCATCTTGGGGTGCATATGACATTTTGGTCGCTTGCTATGACACTTTTTATGATGTGAGGTGACAAAAATGGCTTTTGACACCGTATTTTTTTTTTTTTGCTGTGTTCAGCTGAGGGGTTAGGTCATGTGTTATTTATATAGATCAGGTTGTGACGGACGCGCGATACATAATATGTATACTTTTTATTTATTTATATAAGTTTTACACAATAATATCATTTTTAAAACCAAAAAAATCATGTTTTAGTGTCTCCATAGTTTGAGAGCCATATATATATATTTTTTGGGCGATTGTCCTATGTAGGGGCTCATTTTTTGCGGGATGAGATGGCGGTTTGATTGGCACCATCTTGGGGTGCATATGACTTTTGATCGCTTACTATTACACTTTTTGTGATGTAAGGTGACAAAAAAGGCTTGTTTGACAACGTTTTTATTTTTTATGTTTACGGCGCTCATCTGAGGGGTTAGGTCATGTTATATTTTTATAGAGCAGGTCCTTACGGACGCGGCGATACATAATATCTATACCTTTTTTATTTATTTTGGTTTTACACAATAATATCCTTTTTGAATGAAAAAAACATGTTTTAGTATCTCCATAGTCTGAGAGCCATATATTTTTCAGTTTTTAGGCAATTGTCTCAGGTTGGGTATCATTTTTAGTGGGATGAGGTGACGGTTAGATTGGCACTATTTGGGGGTCATATGACTTTTGATCGCTTGCTATTACACTTTTTGTGATGTAAGGTGGCAAAAATTGCTTTTGACAAAGTTTTTATTATTTTTTTTTACAGTGTTTACTTGAGGGGTTAGGTCATGTGATATTTTTATAGAGCAGATTCTTACGGACGTGTAGATACCAAATATGTCTACTTTTTAATTTTTTTTACATTTAACACTAAAAAGCATTTTTGAAACAAAAAAAATCATGTTTTAGTCTGAGAGGCATAGTTTTTTTTATTTTTTGGCCAATTGTTTTAGGTAGGGGCTCGTTTTTTTGCGGGATGAGATGGCGGTTTGATTGGTACTATTTTGGGAGGCAAACGCCTTTTTGATCGCTTTGTATTACACTTTTAGTGATGTAATGTGCCAAAAAATGGCTTATTTACACCATTTTTGGGTTTTTTTTTTTAATGGCGTTCACCTGAGGAGTTCAGTCATGTGATATTTTTATAGAGCAGGTTTTTACGGACGCAGCGATACCTAATATGTGTAGTGTATTTTATTTTTTTTAATTTTTATTCAGTGTTATGTGTTTTTTTCATTTTTTTTTCACTTTTTTTGGACCCAGACCCACTTGGTTCTGAAAGATCCAGTGGATCTGGTGTTCAGTAGTATACAGTACAGTACACTATATAGTGCACTGTACTGTATTTTGTACTTTAGAAAGTCTGAATAGACCTTTAGCAGGTCTATTCAGACTTTCAGCACCATGGAGAGCAGGACGCTCTGAAAGCGCCCTGTCTCCATGGCAACCATCACCCGCTGCCATAACTGGGCAGGGGGTGATGGATGGGGAGGGAGTGGAGCACCCTCCCTCTGCGATCCCATCCTGTTGGGGGCTGCAAAGGCACAGCAGCCCCCGATGGGAGAGGGAGGGAGCGCTCCTCCTAGCTAACTCCTTCCATACCGCGGTCCGTACGGACCGCGGTACGGAAGGGGTTAAACGGCTGGCATCTGCAGCACAGATGCCAGCCGTTTATCAGAGTGTCAGCAATGTGCTGACACTCTGATAGAACCACTAGACACCAGGGATAGATTACAGGGGAGGCGGGGGATCGCAATCGCGATCCCGCCCGCCGCACCGCCTGCCTCCCGCAACCACCCCCCTGCACCCCCGCAGCCACAATATGATTGGGGGCTGCAGGGGGGGTTAAAAACAGTTTGGGGGCATTAACTCTCTGATCCCCGCGGTCATAGACCGCGGGGATCAGAGATCGCACAGAGCGCTGCAAACCGCAGGTCTGAATTGACCTGCGGTTTGCAGCGACGCTCATATGGGGGTCACAGGACCCCCCTGGGCATTGTAACAAGGTACCTGCTGAATGATTTCAGCAGGTACCTTGTTCCGATCACTGCCAGCTGAGCAGCAGTGATCGGAACAACTCATGACGTACCGGTACGTCATGTGTCCTTAAGGACTCGGGAAACATGCCGTACCGGTACGTCATGTGTCCCAAAGGGGTTAAAAAAAAATGCAGCATACTCTTTGCTTGGCATTCCTTATAAGCTTTTCTATAGGGCCAAAAATAACAACATCATATGTATAAATTGTTTCAATAAAGACAACTCCGCAATTTTCGATCTGGACTATATTACACCACTGAAAATTGCGTACGCTGGAGATTACCTGCATTTCTCTTCTCCTTGCTGATTGGGGGAGTGATTTGTCCCCTCTGGACTGGATGAACGAGTAATCACTCTGTAAAACTACCTGGAGGTGAAAACTATTTGGCAGTGATCACTGAATACTCTGGAGCTTACCGCTGCATCAGGCTGACAATTGGAAGGAAGCCCGTACTGATTGGCTGCTCCGTTCCCACGTGACCGGAGTGAGGTGGGACGGAAGCACAAGGGACGCCAAAGCAGCGAGAACCAGAGAAGTAAGCTGCCCATCGATACAGAGGCAAGACAAGAGCATAGCGCCAGATAGGTGAGACGCTACCGGGATCTCAACTACCTTACTATCAACACATCTGATGTGTGAGCATACCTCTAAACTAGGCACTGATAGGATATTACATATATGAATGAACATTTACATAGTGCGGCTACAGTCACTGCCTAATTTGACTACTTGAGTTTGACTCCATAAAAAGCAGGACATTTCAGATGTATTTGGAGGAGGTACATCAAATGAATGTGAAATACATATAATTAGGAAACTTTATATGATTGATTATACTCCGGATAAATACATAGCCATTATTTCCGGTGATAATCGCTACTGGCCCTTAAAGGGTATTATTTGGAACTGGACTATCAAGTATTGCACTTTATTCTGTGGCATTATATATTATTATATGTATCTATTTTTATGGAATATGAATTATGAATTTGTATAAGAATTATTTTTTATTTTAAATAAATTTATACATTTTAAATAGATTCTCCGGATATATGAGTGCCATATCACGAGTCTTTATTGAGCTTACATCTTGAGCCCTATTTCCACCTACCTATAAGTAGAGCCACCTCATTCAACTATTGATCCTATGTATAAAATGTCTCAAAATAAAAATAAATCTATAAAAATCTGTGACAAAATAGTTCCTAGCTAATCAATTTGATGTGTTGCAATCAAAAATCCATAAGCTGGTTTATATACCATGGTTTTCACCGTGAAAGTCAAGGTAGGCATTTTAGAATTCTGCGTTTAAAAAGAAAAAAAAAAAAAAAAAAGAAGCAGGATTGCTAATGAATGGTATCATTATATGCAGCTGGGCTAGTCCTACAAGACATTGTACCTAGTGTATAAGTGAAAGTCATGGTGACAGATTGACGAAAAGATGCGCCCATAGCATTGAGTTGTACAATTTAACTCTGAGGCTAGGTTTCGTGTTAACTGCAACTCCGCTATTCAAACAGTAGCAAGGTAAAAGAAGATGGGACCAACGCAGTTTCCCAACTGTCACATGACTTCTATATGCCTCTGTTAATATCACACAACTGAAGTCACGTGTGATTTAAAGGCCATGCACAACTTCAAGGGCAATTTTTTTTCATGATTGCATTTTACTCATTTTGGGCCAAAAATAATTTTTTCAATAGGTCTTTATTAAGAATATTCAGCCGTTCTGTCACAAAGGGTCAACTGTCTAGCTGGGTGAATCTTATTCTTTACGGTCATCTGATAAACCTTCTCTCTATATTACTCAAAGTTCATAAATACTTATTTAAGCTACTGTCAAGCCCCTGTGTGGGAGGGAGACACCACACTGGACGTAGGAGAGGGAACAAAGAACAAGGCCAGAAAGCTAGGGAAGAAAGAAGGACACCTTCTAGTCAAATCCCTAGTCACAGTCCAGACTGGCTATCAGTATGAACAGACCCCAAAAGGTAGGCGAGTTCATACGCAGGAGTACCTAGAGTCTTAATTCACCCTATAAGACCCTGGCGATGGTAACAGGACTGAGACTACCTGTTCCTCCAGAAAGAAAGGACGACCAGGAGTCTCCCTCAGCAAGGGCCTAACAAGGGCAGGGGAAAAACACAGATAAACCAAAAGAAAATGCAAAAGGGAAAGTAAACGCTTAACTTTCCAGTAGCTATGGCAGCAACAGGAACTCAGCCGAGAACCAAACACCAGCAGACCACAGATACCACTGAAGCTATAAACCGCATAGCATTGTGGGAGAAGCAACTATAAATAAGGAAAGTTAAATGACCACAAAAGCAACACCTGGAGGCTAGAGGTGTGGCCAGTATCGGAAACAACAAAGACATCTACTGATCCACAAGGAAACCTGTCAGATCGAAGCACGTGTTGCCAGTCTCACAGATCTTCTGTCACCCACTGTGGCAGGGACGTCCGTATGTCTCGGTGCGTCCGTGACAGCCACATTCTCATCATGAAGATAAGAACTGAGCTATAATGAGTGTTTATAAGGTAAGAGATCAGAGTTAACCAACTGTCCACTGAGCTGTCTGATGGAACAGAGTAAAAATAACAGCCTAGTACTAGAGAATCTAAAGATTGTACAGAGAAAGGGGTTCAACTTTTTTTTTTAAGACCAATTTAAAAAAATATATTTTTATCTAAAAAGGAGTGCAATGCAATAATAAAAAAATGCTCCCAAAGGTGTACATAGCCTTTAAGTCAAGAGCCAGATTCATGTGCCTAGCTGTTTGGCTTTTACCGTACATCTGTTTCCTTATGGGATGGGATGTAGTTACCTGAAGCTGCTGCAGCTCTCTTGCATTGCTGTCGCACTGGGCATTCATCTCCAATATCTGCTGTTCATGCTTTTGCAGTTGCTGTGACCTCTCTGCCTTCTGTCTCCTGTCTTCCTGCTGTGTGAACTGCAAGGAAAAAACTTTTTAAATCAACTGTTGCCAAAAATGTATTTCTAGGTCACTTTTTTCAGATGTCATTTTAGGGCAACATGACAGAAAACACAAACAAGATACATTTTCCATACTGACTGGATATACTAGAAATGTCTGATTTGTGTAGATCTGAGTTGCGGGGCCTACACATGATAATTAGAATACCAATGCTCGGTGTCCTAGTCTCTGCAAAGAAGTGAAACAAATCCATGGTCACTCTCTGTCATGGTGAATGAGATACATGGAAACAGCCAAGTGGGAATGCACAAATCAACACACAATGAAAATGTGAAAACAGCTCTACATAAATCCCGCAAAAAATGTTATCCTCTGACCTGTTAGGAAGGCACATGATGTAATCTGTAGTCTGTATTTATGAGTTATACCTACCTTCTGATCCTCAGCTGTGTTCTAATTTAAAGAAATGCTACATGCAAAACTGAGTTATGATGGCAGAACCTAAGTGGGTGGTGCATAACATAGGATTTCCCTCTTTGGTGTTCTCTGAGCTCTTGTTTTATGCACTGCCCCCTTAAGGCTATGCCAAGCATTACGCCATGTATAATTGTTTCCCAAGAAAGAAATAAAAATGAAGAAAATTCCAGCCTTCACAAACATTTCAACTATATGCACTGCACCATAAATGCAATGATTTATGAACTTTTATCCATTTCCTTGGGATTGAGTGATGGTGTTATGTGAAGCTGCTTCCTTTCCCTTTCAAAGGGGACGAAAAGACACATTCAAGCAACTACATAAATGAGAGGCAACATGGTCTCCACAAATGTGTTATTATTTTTTTTTAGAGGGGGGTAAAGATTAAACTATAGATGCCTAGATTAAAATATGTATAGAACGTGGGTGGGTAGAGGAGTTCGGTAAGGATAGACTGTTCTGTGCATCCCCAGTAAGTGTTGCCACATGTTGGTTGGTAGGAAGAGGACATCACAAGTGGATCTCTAATCAGACAAGTACAGCAGAGGGACTTTATACAATTTAATTCTACACATTATTATAATATATACATTTTTTGCATATTGCATAGCAAGGTATTTTAGTAGTCCCTTTAATCCTTGTAGTGTTATATGGTGATACCTGGCGTTCCTGAAGTATAAAGTAACTGTACATTAAAGAACTTTAGGTGGGGCTAGGAGAAGCCAGGACGCTAGCTCAGCTCCATTGAGTAAGATATGTCTTGCTACCATCACCTCTCTTTGTATCATAATTGCGTTGGGCAGGTGCCATGTAGGGCACTGGACAATGGGAGCTGCCTCATTTATTCAAGGATTTTGGGGACTGTTGCTTACCTTACTCTGTATGTTAATATCTATCAATCATACTTTAGTAAACTTTTATGCACCTAAGTCTTGTTAAGTCTAATGTTTCTCTGAATCTCACAAATCACAAAAATACAAAAGATAAACATAATTTGATGCCGGTTTCTAATTTTTTATGCCTCTGTTGTATAATTATGAGAGGTTTTGACTGAACCAAAATTGCTTTCATCGCTTTAAACCATGTATGGCAATATATATTACTGATGTAAAAAACATAGTCCACAATTAGGTTGGGAGCCCCAATAAGGTTAGTTACCATTGTGAGAGATGAAGGTGCAGCGATGTAGAATATGTTGGCACTATATAAATGAACAACTACTACTACTTAACAGATTTCCCACCTAGAAAAAAGCAGCACTGCCCCTGAATATCTACCTGCTTAACCTTCTCCCTCTGTTCCGCTCCACTGGAAAAAGAGCTGATATGAAGACTTTTTTTGTACATAGCCAACCGTGTCTTTCCTTCACTTCTCTGAAGTTTGGGCAAGCGTGCTCTCTCTTGCTGCTGCCGTATTCGGAGTTGTTCAATCATGCGCAGATTGTACCGTTGCATTTGTTCTTGCTCCTAGAAAGTGAGAGTCATTATATATAATATTTTTTTTTACATGATGATACCACAGTGTGCAAGCACAGCAAATATTCCCAACAATGGTGGTCAAATAATGTAGAATTGTGGAACTAGTTAAAGAGGTGTGAATGTATTGCAAGAAAGTATGTTATTTGAAACCAGAAATAGTGCCATACCTGTCCTTAGACTGTGGACTGCATCTCAGTACTATTCAAATATATCAAGTCATTACCTTGCAGAGCACATGTACAGGTTTAGCACCATTTTTCTTATATGGGGGGGGGGGGAAGAAACTTTTCCAACTGCTTTAAAATCTAATGTGGTAGAAGTCTCTGGTAAAGAGATAGGAATAGTGATTGTGGCAGCAATGGCGATCAGCTGGTCATACATATGTAGGCAAAGAGGACTGGGAACAGCAGGCATCGGTGGTACAGAAATTCAGCTCTACGGGGGCCCACATCATCATTTGTGGGTGCCAGCTGTATTATAATATGCCGGAATCAGAGATAACTCAGAATGCCTCAAGTGTCACAGTCAAAGCTGCAGCATATGAGCGCTTAGACAAAGGGAGGGAGCTCCCTCTGTCCACCCATTGGCACGCCATCAATGGGTGCTGATAGTTGTCATGGCAGAAGAGGTCCCTCTCAAGGCCCCTAGGCCTGCCATGTTAAGTCCGGTATTACATCCTGCCTCTGACAAGATGTAATAGAGTGCCTGTTAAAATCCCTTTAAATTGTAATGTAGACGTATTTCAGGGTATAGTACAAGCGATCAAATGATCACAGGGCCAAGTTTCCTAAGCAGACTACAAAGAGTATTCAACTTTTTAAAAATTAAAAAAACACTCCACATCAAGAAGTGCAAGGCGCAAGGCAACACAAATCAAGGAAGTAGCAGGTGTTGTTAAGATCCTGTTCGTAAAGTATCACTGCGCACCTAGGCCAAGATGTCAGCACTCTTCAATGTTGCATGTCCCAGTGTTTGAGAGAACAATGATGAACTTGAATGACAGCAAGAGGTGCACAGAAGCAAACCTGTGCACAGACTAATCGTCTGATTAGAAGAATAGTGCCTAGGGTGGCAAACAGTGTCTACACAAACCATCAGAAGGCATTTGCAAAACACGGGGCTACCAGCCAGACATCGAGCTATAAGTGTTCCACTGACCTCATGCCACTGCTCTCAAAGGCCATCATGGTGCACATCAAACATCAATGGAAGTTAATCCTCTTCAGCAAAGAGTTGGTTGTCTCGGAGGCAAGGTTAGCCAGAGATTGGTCTGGAGACCATGTGGACAACACCATAAAGAGGCCTTCACAATGCTACTACTCCCGGGGTTATGGTGGGAGGGCATAGTGTACGGTAGTCAGATACCTCTAGTCTTATTTTTAGGTACATCAATAGCTCAGTGTTATATTGATTTGGTTGTGAAACCAGTGGTAAGGTCTTTTCTTCAAAGTGTCCTAGGAACAGTATTTAAACAGGACAACTCCAAGCCACATGTTGCTTGTGCTACTGTAAGCAGCCTGCGTGGCCTAAATGTGCTATTGTGGCCTGCGGCATTTTTGGACTTGTCTCTCCACTAACAAAAGGATCATGCAGTTGAAATACAACATGCCTTATTTTCGTCAACATCAGTCAGGGGAAAGTCAGAGGCCACCACACACATTAGGCTACTTTCACACTCACTTTTGGTGCGGATTAGTCATGGATCAGCACAAACGCATCAGTTCAGATAATACAACCGCATGCATCCGTTCAGAACGGATCAGTTTGTATCATCTTTAACATAGCCAAAACGGATCCATCTTGAACACCATTGTGTTGATTCATATCTAAATGAGGGCTCGCAAGTGCCCAGGGGCGGCGCCCACCGCAGCCTGGGCTCCAACACGGTGGACGCCACTCCTGGGCACTTGCGAGCCCTCATTTACATATGCATCAAAGTACGTTTTTGCTTGTTTGGAAACTCTACAAAAGCAAACAAAGGTACAATTTAAAGCATCTAAGGTTAGGCTATAGCGGTATGTGAACGTTTTAAAAGGTGTAAATATGGTGACAGACTCCTTTTAATAATGTACGCTGTTTATACTATGAAATCTGAGTTAAATACTGTGTTGTCTAATATCATCATCCAAAATCCTTAATTTACAAGTTGCAATGATCTGATAAAGTCAACTCGATCCTGCTTTATAACAGAGAGCAGGTGAACACTGGTTTATAGGTGGTCAGTGGGATTTAAACATAGGTCACTTCAAAGTGATAGATCATGCAAGGATATGTATTAGTATAGTTTATCATGAGAGCTTCAGCTTGTTCTGTACCTTCTCATGCTTTCTGAGCAGTTCATGACGTTGTAGGAAATATTGATCCTTTAACTGTTGCTTTATGAGTTGATGTCTTTCCTGCAGGTGGCGCTCTTCCAATTCCCATATGCGAGCTTCCCTGTCTGTATGAAGAAAAGATGTAATGTAAAAATTGCAGGTCTGTCACACATGCAAACTTTATATATTGCTTGAATGCTGTCTTTTCTAGAATTTTATCGGTCGAAAGCCAGAAACAGAAGCAAGGGTCCTTTCACACTGGCGTTTTTGTTTTCTGGCATAGAGTTCCGTCGTCGGGGCTCTATGCCGGAAAAATCCTAATCAGGATCATCCCCATGCATTCTGAATGGAGAGAAATCCGTTCAGGATGCATCAGGATGTCTTCAGTTCAGGACCGGAACGTTTTTTGGACGCAGCAAATACAGCAGCATGCTGCGCTTTTTGCTCCGTCCAAAAATCCGGAACACTTGCCGCAAGGCCGGATCCGGAATTAATGCCCATTGAAAGGCATTAATCCGGATCCGGCCTTAAGCTAAACGTCGTTTCAGCGCATCGCCGGATCCGACGTTTAGCGTCCTGGCTGCCATGGTAACCATTGAGAAAAAGCTAAAGTCCTGGTTGCCATGGTAAAGTGTAGTGGGGAGCGGGGGAGCAGTATACTTACCATCAGTGCGGCTCCCGGGGCGCTCCAGTGTGACGTCAGGGCGCCCTACACGCATGGATCATGTGATCGCATGGATCACGTGATCCATGCGCATGGGGCTCTCTGACGTCATTCTGGAGTGCCCCGGGAGCCGCACGGACTATAAGTATCTGCTCCCCCGCTCCCCACTACTGCAGCAACCAGGACTTTAATAGCGTCCTGGCTGCCATAGTAACCTCAAAGCATTTCGAAGACTGATCAGGATCCTGATCAGTCTTCTAATGCTTCAGGCGACTTGCGTTCTGACGGATCCGGCGGGACGGAAGTGCCTGCCGGATCCTCAGAACGCAAGTGTGAAAGAGCCCTAAACTATAAAAAACAAAACTTGGTTTGAGGAATAAAATCATATAAACATACCGTATATATGTAAAAACTGCGCTGAATCAGTTCAGCGTGCACGATTTCTTTACTTTTGACTAAGGACATTCCATGTCACTATATATCAAATTATGGGTAGTGACTTGAATTTTTTTTTTATATTGTATAATTTTGCACTGCTTCTCTTTCTAAGTTTTCGCTGGACAGCAGCACTCCCAGCCACCTGGCTGCAACATTCTGTATGGTAGATGGTGTGGAGGATAGGAGGTGGTCCCAGACGTCGGACCCTCATCGGTCAACTGGGGTTTCTGTAGGGTGAGCCGAGCCACATACTCCTCCATTAAAATACATGCTTGGTAAAGGGAGATACGATGCTGCAAGACAGCTCTAAACCGCTTCTCTCCTAGATAAAGTGGTTTGGGTATCTTAAATAAGTAAAATCTAGTTGTTGGAACAGTGTTTCCCTTCATGGAAGGAATCGGACCACTACCTGTTAGTCCCCAGTAGACTGCTAGTAGTTTTTACAGAGATCTTTTGGGACCTGCCAACAGGAACCTTACAGTATTTCTATAGCCAACGTGCGCAAAACAGACTTGGTTGTATAATCACCTCTGAGAAGCTGCTGTTTCTTATTCAGGAACTCCTTTTCCTTGCTATATATCTCTTTCTTGTTCTCCAGTGTAATAACACTCATAACCACAGCCATATCATCCTTCTGTTTATTTAAGAACTGTTGCTCCTATAGAAGCATACAAAAAGAAAGAGTGATAGAGAACGGTTATACAATTATTTTATCAGTGCAGTCATCAGTACAATACACACAAAATAGCTGAAAAACCGTAGTTTGGTGATCGACGTAACCTGTAAACAAAACAGATGGTGAAATATCAGAAAGACAGATCCGTCATCATGAGGCCAGCCAGCAGATCTCTGTTACATTCCACAGATTGCTAGGAACACAAAAGCAGCAAAGAAGCTAATCCAAGGAGCACTTGGCAGACCTTCAGGTCTAGCTTGTAAGACCTAGATGAGATCGTTCCTGTGTTCTATAAGAACAGAGACACAGTGTTACCCGCAAGGTAAAGTGTGCACCTTGCACAGAAACTTGCTGAATGCATCCTTTCAGTGATATGTTTTCCCAACATGACACGATGGAAATAGAGAACAGATACTCCCCTCTCAGGGAACCTGATTCTTGACTATCCCCACGGAATCTAAAATGCCAGTTTAAATAGAAGAATTATTAGACAGGAGCACACATTAGCAAATAACCCTGTTACACTTAGCGTGATGCTTCTTCTCCACAAATCAAAACTGGCATAACAGTAGCAATAGGTCATTGTAAGTGGTTTCCACAGACAGGTATCAGTGAATGGGTTACCTCACTTTGCTTCATCTGAGAAAACTCATCCATTTTCAGTTTCATACGTTCTCTGCGTTGATGCCTTGGTAGATTTTCCACAGATGCCTTCATCTAAAGACAGGATAGAAGACTGGTGAGTGACCATCTAACCAGCATCTTAGTGGCACTTTTCTGCTGATGCAGACATAATGGTATTTCCAAAAGATGTTCTTTCAAAAGCAAGGAATGAAAACGTAAGCAAGAAAGGAAACCTACAGACCTTCCTAATCATTAGAAAACCGAGTTCCACCATGAAAAGAACTTACAGTTAGGTGTCTGCTGTCTTAAGGAACTATTAGGCTGCATTCACACGTCCGTGGAACACGGACCGTGTGATACCGGACTGGCACCCTGCTTAGAGCAGGAGTGTACGGCGTCATTGGTCCCTATGACGCCGTGCGATTCTTGCTGCCGCCACAGTACAGTAATACACTCGTATAGATCATAGGAGTGTACTACAGTGCAGCGGCGGCAGCAGGAAGCGCACCGGGCGTCATAGCAACGAATTACGCCGTGCGCTCCTGCACTAAGCAGGGTGCAGCCTTACACCAGAATGTCATAAAGATCACGATAAGCGATCGAAGATGTAGCGACTCGTTAACAATGAAAATTTCACATATTATACACATAGATAATCGTTCGCACTTACGGTCGTTACTAGTTCACTTTTAAATCGCTCCTTGTAAACATGGGGGACAGATGCTTGGTCAAAAGGCATGTATGAGATAGTTAGCGAGTAGACGACTCTATATCACACAAACAGATCTATTAATGAGATGCGATCATTTTGAAAGAGCACAATGGACGAGAAATGAGCGATTTGTCGCTAGTCTTATTACATCACGCGATTCTCGTTCAGTTTCGCTCACATGCACGAGATCTATACGAAATTTGCTCCGTGTAATAGGGCCTGTAGGAGTCAGATAAAAGATTTATTTCTTGCGGCTTGCAAAGCAACAACTTATTCTGTGGTGTTTCACACAAATCATAATAAACCTGTCGCTGTCCTTGAGGTTCACAATGTAAATTTTTAAATCTTGCACACAAAAGGATGATTTGTTGAATGTTACATGAACACAACCACTGCTTAACACATTTTTCTCTAAAGGATTTGTCCAGCATAAGAAAAACATGTGTGCTTCTTCAAAGGGTATGTCGGTGACCAGCCCTTTTATTGTTGGGAGACCCTAAAAATGTTCACACTCCTGTGTTCAACCATTCCTACCATAAAGTAGCTTGGTGTAGAAGAGGGTTAAAGGGTGTTTTCCAGATCTAGGATATTGATTGCTTTTCCTCTGGATAAGGCATCAATATCAGGTTGGTTGGGGTGTTCTCACCACCACTGCTGGTCAGCTCCTACCACAAGGCTGTGGAAGTCGTGTGAGCACTGAAGTCTCTTCATTGTTTACATGGGGCTGTCTATGTGTAAGGAGTCTCCTTGGTAGTGGTGCCGCAAGTTATTGCCATTTCATCTCATTCAGGAGATTGGGGCAAATGCAATATGGTATAACACTATTACTAATTAGCGTGTAGGTAGATGGACTGAAGGAAACAATGAAGAGACTGCAGCGCTCACATAAGTGCCGAGGCTTCTTTACACAGTTGACTGGGGGGTCTGATTTTCCTAAGTAAAGGCCATTAATATTATTAACCCAGAACACTTCCTTAAGAATTCTAGAATTTCACATTTTGGCCAAACTGGCCATGTTTCTGGTAGACAATGTATTTTAATAGAGATGATTTATTTTAAAAGGGTTGTCTCCCGAATAATATTCTAAACCCTTCAAATGTAGTTTAAATTTATTAAAAAAGTTATTCAATAAAAATGTGTCTGTATAGTGCCAAATGCTTTGTTTATTTATGTCTTTGTCTGGCTCACTGCGATGGCCGCACATGCTCAGTTTTATCCTTCACCTGCCACCTGAGCTGGCACCTGATAGGGCAGGAGCGTATGGGCATCGGTCCCTGACGCTGCAGCATGTCGCCACAGACAGTATACACGCTACGATCATAGAGTACTACAGTGCAGCTGGCATATAAATCTGGCCAGAGCAATGAATGCGGGAGATCCTGCACTAAGCAGGCAGTCCACCAGATGTCATAAGGATACGAGGGCGTCGAAGATGTAGCTTTGTTAGCAATGAAAATTGTCATGTATTATACGTAGATGTCGCCGATTTTCATTTGTTACATTTACATGACTCAAAACATTACCTATAAAAACAAGAAGACAAATGCTAGGTCAAAGTGCATGTATGAGATAGTTAGCGAGTAGACGACTCTATATCACACAAACAGATCTATTAATGAGATGCGATCATTTTGAAAGAGCACAATGGACGAGAAATGAGCGATTTGTCGCTAGTCTTATTACATCACGCGATTCTCGTTCAGTTTCGCTCACATGCACGAGATCTATACGAAATTTGCTCCGTGTAATAGGGCCTGTAGGAGTCAGATAAAAGATTTATTTCTTGCGGCTTGCAAAGCAACAACTTATTCTGTGGTGTTTCACACAAATCATAATAAACCTGTCGCTGTCCTTGAGGTTCACAATGTAAATTTTAAATCTTGCACACAAAGGATGATTTGTTGAATGTTACATGAACACAACCACTGCTTAACACATTTTCTCTAAAGGATTTGTCCAGCATAAGAAAAACATGTGTGCTTCTTCAAAGAGTATGTCGGTGACCAGCCCTTTTATTGTTGGGAGACCCTAAAAATGTTCACACTCCTGTGTTCAACCATTCCTACCATAAAGTAGCTTGGTGTAGAAGAGGGTTAAAGGGTGTTTTCCAGATCTAGGATATTGATTGCTTTTCCTCTGGATAAGGCATCAATATCAGGTTGGTTGGGGTGTTCTTACCACCACTGCTGGTCAGCTCCTACCACAAGGCTGTGGAAGTCGTGTGAGCACTGAAGTCTCTTCATTGTTTACATGGGGCTGTCTATGTGTAAGGAGTCTCCTTGGTAGTGGTGCCGCAAGTTATTGCCATTTCATCTCATTCAGGTGATTGGGGCAAATGCAATATGGTATAACACTATTACTAATTAGCGTGTAGGTAGATGGACTGAAGGAAACAATGAAGAGACTGCAGCGCTCACATAAGTGCCGAGGCTTCTTTACACAGTTGACTGGGGGGGGGGTCTGATTTTCCTAAGTAAAGGCCATTAATATTATTAACCCAGAACACTTCCTTAAGAATTCTAGAATTTCACATTTTGGCCAAACTGGCCATGTTTCTGGTAGACAATGTATTTTAATAGAGATGAATTGCATGTCACGCAGCACATTTCAAGGACACGATCCTGAAGAGAAAAAATATTACGGATGATGGCAAACAAAACAGCAAGTTACCTCTTTTTTTCGTAGCTTTAGATGCTCAAGGAATTTGGCATGTTCCCGCTCTTGCTCAGTACGGATGCGTTTGGCCTCATCTCGTCGGCGTGTAGCATGCTCCTGCTCCATCCGCTCAATCTGCTGCTTTTGCTGGCGCTCCAGTAACTCCAGCTCTGTGTCATAGAACTTTTTCTTTGCCTTAACAAATATAGCAATTCAACCCAGTAGTTAGTATGCATTCAATGGAATTTTCCTTTACTGGAAATAATATGTAGCTTCATAACGAATTATACTCTGAAGTGGTTCAATAGTCCCATTCATGTGTATACAAAATGCTGGTTGCTGTACAAGAATGGCCTGCTAGTTGATTATATGCTACTAAATAAAGTTGGTTAACCTACATAAAAGTGTTGCCATGGACAAGCAGTGGACAACTAGACATCTATGAAGAAACAAGAAAGCACAGGTACAACTTCACTAAAAATGTATGTACTTCATGACCAACCCATGTTACCCTGGGTTCAGACCTGAGCGTTCTTGAAACGCGCGTTTTGCGCGCGTTTTTGTCACGCGTATTTCAGCTCGTTTTTGCAAATAGAAAACGCGCGTTCGTACGCGCGTTCTTGTGATTGACTACTGTGGTGTCAATCACAAAACGCGCGACAAACGCCCCAAAAAAAGCTCAAGTACTTGTTTATGCGTCGGGCGTTTTACAGCGCGTTCACACACGCTGTAAAACGCTCAAGTGAGAACCAGGGCCATAGGAAAGCATTGGTTTTCATGTGTTGAGTGTTTTACAGCGCGTTTAAACGCGCTGTAAAACGCTCAGGTGTGAACTTAGGGTTAGAGTTTATGCCATTTTAGGCAAAGGCAGTAGTTTCTATGGAGAGCTCTGAAGTGGAAGAAAAATGAGATGTTTATATAGACTAGTGGTTACTTTGATTAAAATAAAAAAGTTGCACATAGTTTTAGTCTTCAATCTTTGTTTCTCAATTTATGTTTAGTGCAACTGGCTCCTAGTTACAGACTTTTCTCCTCTACCTCCCAGGAATATCTGCTAGATGTCTGTGCCCAAGAGGCTGCTGCCTTTACCCTGTGTGTGCTTTCCTCCCTGTCTACAGCCCGTGTTACCTGCCTGGTTTGTCTGACTCTCCACACTCTGATCTGCCATGTAACAACCCTCACTTCTCTTTAGGTCTAACACTGAAAGAAGCGAGAGTAGAGATGCGAGACAACCAGGAGCAGTGCTTTTGGGACTTTCTTTAGTTGTACTCGTGTTGTAGATTTGGATATTTTGGGGGTTCCATTTTCCATTTAGGCCCTCTTGCTTTTTTTCTCCATTCATATTGAAATATAGGTGAAAATGTGGATATTAGGAGGTTTTATCTGACAAACTAATAAAAGTTTCTTACATGCATTTCCTGTTCAAAGCGACGTATCATCTGCTCCTGCTGTAACACATGCTTTGCGTTCAGCTGGGTCTGGTTCCTGTGCTCTTCTTTCTGCAGCAATCTCAATTCACGTAGCTCCTGGCGCCTGCAATTCATGGAAAAAGTTGGTCGCAAACATAAATTGCACCTATTCTTAAAGAGAACTTTGCCAGGTCTCTAATGCTGTCTTCTAACAGGTCGGTAACTCGTGTGTTAACATGAAATAGTTTTAGAGAACTTCTATCAGAAACTTTGCTGCATGTGAACAGCACTGCCAGAGATGAGCCAAATGATGTGTTTTCTACCCAACCATCCAGTTACTGTGCATAGAGAAAGGACTGTCAATTAGCAGCTGGAAAGCAGGTCTGCCACTGTCCAAGCAGAGCTGCCAGTGTGAGATTATACTGGTACACCCCCACACATACTGGTAACACCCAGCTGCAGATTCATTAAAGGGAACCTGTTACCACAAAATGATCTGATCTGCAGGTAGTACGTTATAGAGCAGAAGGAGCTGAGCAGACTGATACAAAGCTCTTTGGGAAAATATTTGTACACAATGGAGTTATCAGTGATTGATAGCATTCTCTCTGTAAATGTGTACACATAGATAATGGTCAGTCACTGATAGCTATACACGGGGGAGGTGTTATCAGTGATTGATAGTATTCTCTGTGTAAGTGTGTATACAGAGATAGCTGTCAGTCACTGATAGTTGTACACAGGGGAGGTGTTATCAGTGATTGATAGTATTCTCTGTGTAAGTGTGTATACATAGATAGCTGTCAGTCACTAATAGTTGTACATAGGGGAAGGGTGTTATCAGTTATTGATGGTATTCTCTGTGTAAGTGTGTATACAGACACAGCTGTCAGGCACTGATAGTTGTACATGGGGAAGGTGTTATCAGTGATTGATAGTATTCTCTGCGTAAGTGTGTATACATAGATAGCTGTCAGTCACTGATAGATGTACACAGGGGAGGTGTTATCAGTTATTGTTAGCATTCTCTGTGTAAGTGTGTATACATATATAACGGTCAGACACTGATAGTTGTACATGGAGGAGGTGTTATCAGTGATTGATAGTATTCTCTGTGTAAGTGTGTATACATAGATAGCTGTCAGGCACTGATAGCTATACACAGAGGAGGTATTATCAGTGATTGATAGCATTCTCTGCGTAAGTGTGTATACATAGATAGCCGTCAGTCACTGATATTTGTACACGGGAAGGTGTTACCAGTGATTGATACACAAAGAATGCCAAGTGTGCATACATAGATAACGGTCAGTCACTGATGGCTGAACACGGGGGAGGCGTTATCAGTGATTGATAGTATTCTCTGTGTAAGTGTGTATACATAGATAGCCGTCAGTCACTGATATTTGTACACGGTAAGGTGTTATCAGTGATTGATACACAAAGAATGCCAAGTGTGCATACATAGATAACGGTCAGTCACTGATAGCTGTACACAGGGGAGGTGTTATCAGTGATTGATAGCATTATCTGTGTAAGTGTGTATACAGCGATAGCTGTCAATTACTGATAACTGTACACATGGGAGGTGTTATCAATGATTGATAGCATTCTCTGTATAGCGGTCAGTCACTGATAAGACCCCATGTATTAAAAACTCAGAAAGCACAGATTTAAATGTTTAAAATTGCAAGTTCTCCAGAATCTTTTCCCACAAAACCATATATCAGTCTGCTCAGAATCTCATGTTCTATAACATGCTGGCTGTAAACTGCATTGCAGTTCAAGGTTAGGTTCTCTTTAAAAGGGTTTTCTGGGATTTTAATATTGACGACCCATCCTCAGGATAGCTCTTCAATATCAGATCGGCGGGGGTCTGACACCCGGGACCACCGCCGATTAGCTGGTTGAAGGGAAGGCCATGCTCTGTGCGATCGCAGCCTTTCCTTGTTTGTTTTGAATATGAGCGAGCCGTCCCATTAAAATGAACGGGGTGGCTTGTTGTTACACCTGCTCGCCATCTACAGTGCAGGGAAGCAGCCTTCCCTTCAACCAGCTGATCGGCAGGGGTGCCGGGTGTAAGACCCCTGCCGATCTGATATTGATGACCTCTCGAGAATAGGTCATTAATATGAAAATACCAGAAACCCCTTTCTAGTAGCAATAACTGAGGAACAGAAAAGAGTTATATGAAAAGATGCTTCAGAATCATAACTGCATGGGGAATTAAATTATGTGGTGAAGTTAATGTTTCCCACATCTACACATTTACATTCACCTTCTATCCAACTAGCATAGAACGTTCAGAATTAAGTCCTATGTACCTCAGAAAGCGCATCTCTTCATCCTTCTTATCATCATCACCGATAATCTTTGAGGTGGTGATACTCACTTCCACACCATCAACTACATATCGTCTGGTGCGTTTCAAAGTCTTGTTGTGAAGACGAGACTCCTAGAAGACGAAAACATTTCCCACTTTTACACATTTTATTCAAAACAATACAATGTGATTGGGAACAAGTAGCATTATTGTTTTGCAGATTACTATAGAAAACAAGTTACATTTTATTAGAAGCACTCTGCTCCGTAAATGGATGTGCACATTGCTGTATGCTCTAAACACCAGGTGGCGCCATAGTATGTAAGAAAATGTCAGTGTTTCAAAGGATAATTTTTCAACTGCATGGAAATTTCAAATATTGCTCATATCTTATAATCTATACAATGAAAATGATATGTAATGGTCGGACAACCCTTTAAGACATAAGGAACAATTTACCCTGATGAAATAGTTTTATCTTGAGTAACTAGATACTGCTACAATGTAGAGTTATGTCTTGTACACAAATGTTGACTACATGCCCGTGCACACATGTTCCAGGATTCTTCTTGAGAGTGTCATCTGTTAATAATCAGACACTATTTAAAAAAGTAATGGAGCGGTTACGCGGTGATAATATTTCAGGAATGGAAAGGAGCAGGTTGGTGGCTATGTTCCAGGAGGTGGAGGTGAGCAGACACAGCCTGGATGAATCATTAACAGTTTAGCAAACATAAAAAGCAAGTTTGGTTCAGTACAAGCTTTACAGAATACAGAAAATATAGCTGAGGAAATGCACTACTGTACATGGTCAAAATGTGGCCGCCTGTTACTGGATTGGACTATTTCTGCCACAATTCTTGCCATAACGTGCATAAAGTCAAGCATACAGCCAACTACTTCCCTTCGAGTTTAGCCACTTTCAAAATAATGTCATAGGATTTGGTTTGTCAAATTTCTGCCCTGCTAGGGTTATCGAGTAACATCTAGGTGAAAAAAATGCTCAACTATGAAGTTACAGAACGGGAATGAAGAGTACCAAGCAAGAAGCAAGTAAAAATCATCTGTACATGGCAGCTATGCTTGCTGCCAAATACCAACTCTTGAAGCCAAACAAGCACAATAAATGCAAATTCACATGTGGCAGATATGTTGCAAAAACGTAAGCTGCTGTCCCATTCATTTGAACGAGACTTGCAGAAATCCATATGCTTGCTGCCAAAACAACCCAACCCAGATGAATGAAACTGATCAGTCACAGAAAATTCGGCAACAAATTTGATGCGTGTGAACACAGCCTGTTTATTCCCATTACAGATTTGGAAATCACAGCTGATCAGCTGCAGACTGCTTTGTGGCCGCCATGTGATGAATCATGTGCCTCCATCAGAAAAACTGATTTTTAGAGGATATCTGGAAATGCAAACCGTTGTCTAGGGCAGTTTTGGATTTGGCAGGACCCCTTAAAGGGCTTCTGTCACCCCCCAAAAGTCTTTTTTTTTGGGGCTCACAAAAATGCTTATAGGGCGATTATTCTATATCTACTGTTTTTAACTTTTTCTGTAGGTTAATTTCGCTAAAAACGCAATTTTATAATATGTAAATTACTTTGCTACCAGCAAGTAGGGCGGTTACTTGCTGGTAGCCGCCGCATCCTCCTTTCGAAAAAACGCCCCCTCCTCCTGTTGAGTGACAGGGCCAGCGAGCGCTCTCCTCCTCGGCTGGCCCTGTCTCCGTTCAAAATCTCGCGCCTGCGCCGTACCGGTCTTCAGTCGGCGCATGCACACTGAGAGGAGGACACTCGCTCGGGCGCTCCTTCTCAGAGGTGATGTCATCGGCGCAGGTGCACTGTAGAAGGAGCGGCCGAGCGAGCGTCCTCCTCTCAGTGCGCCTGCGCCGACTAAAGACCGGTACAGCGCAGGCGCGAGATTTTGAACGGAGACAGGGCCAGCCGGAGGAGGAGAGCGCTCGCTGGCCCGGTCACTCAACAGGAGGAGGGGGCGTTTTTTCGAAAGGAGGATGCGGCGGCTACCAGCAAGTAACCGCCCTACTTGCTGGTAGCGAGGTAATTTACATATTATAAAATTGCGTTTTTTTGTGAAATTAACCTACAGAAAAAGTTAAAAACAGTAGATATAGAATAATCGCCCTATAAGCATTTTTGTGAGCCCAAAAAAAAAAATGATTTTGGGGGGTGACAGAAGCCCTTTAAATTGGCCATAAATGTAAAGATCATCATTAGAGGATTCCTGTGAACAGGCAATATGATCCGATTTTCCAGCAGCATGGAATAGAGCAAGATCAGCCACACTGAAGTTTGCGGCCAAATCGGAATTTTATATATTTAAATCTTTGCTCCCCCTGGCCTTGGGAATCCAGTGCAAAGACCTAATGAATGGCAGACAGCCATCTTTAAAAACATGCTCACATAGGGAAGACCGACAATGACCGGTGACAGCATCAACTGAACTTCATAGCATAGAAATAGCAGGGATTTCAATCAATAAGTTACACTGATTAGTTTCCGCACATAACCTTATATCGATCTGCCCAGCTCCACTTGCTCTTTAACATGATGATGGCAAATTAAACAGCATTTTCTTGGCAGTCGGTCACCTTTACCAAACCCAATTATTTTACGATGGTGGACAACCGTTTGATAAGTTTCAACAAAGGAAATTATTTCTATCCAAAAGGACAACACATTCATATTTCAAATGTGTTCATGGTCTTTTATGGTTAATATGATTAATATTTATAAAAAGCCAATTTTGGCCTTTCTGGCAAAGTGCTAATTTCAAATTCGACATGTGCCACTTTATGGGATAAATAACTTTGGAACAATTTTACTCATTGAGCAATTCTGAGAATGTTCTTTCATAATGTATTGTATGTCTCATTAGTGGTAAATTTTGTTTAATCTGTTTGCATATTAGCAATTATCAAAAGGAGTCATACCACACAAGTTAATTAACATCTACCATAAGTCTAGATCGTTTTGTAAACGTCTTTATTTTCTTTAGGGTGCCAGAAGGTTGAGAAGTTTAGCAGCATCTTTTCAAATTTCAAGAAAGTTCTAAAATGTATTCTGTTATGGCACTGAGGGGCCTATATACATTTTTCTAAGCAATTCAGCACATATTAACATGGGACCAACACAGATGCCTTCAGCTGCCAAGCTCACATGTAACAGGTCAGCTAGTTCCACAGGTACAACAAACAAAAAAATTCTGTGTTTTTTTTAGAAATATTCCATATGTGGCCCTAGTGTGCACCATGGCCCAAACATAGGCCTCAGAATAAAAGGAGCGCCTTATGGATATTGACACCTTCGTTATATTTGAGACTATAATGCTGCCCGCAACAGGGATTTCCCTGCTGCTTCATGCTTTCCTGTTTACTAGCAATGTCATTGCCTTGCAGCTGAGTCTGGTTGGGGCGATTGCTTTGCTCAGCCAGGTTACTTTGAGCAGGAGTTTTCGATTGGTTAGCCTTCCTTTCAATGTTCATGTTTTTTTGTTGTCCTTGTTATGCCCAGCAGAGTTACAGAATCATTACAGATCACGTCTGCCTCAGTCTTTGTATTTCTGAAGTGTTTAGTGTGGTTATAGGACCATCTAGCGGAGTTAAGTTGTATTACACATTGTTTTTCTGTTACGAAGACTACTGCATTGTGGGTGGTGCACTGCATTCTGGAGTGCAAAGCATTCTGGGAAAGAGAAGTCTCCAAGAGACAGTACAGAGCTGTCCTATGCATGTCTCCTTCTCAAACTCCACCATCCTTGTATCAGCATATCTGGTGAGAGATCTAACTTTGTTTCAGGGACATGATGTTATGCAGAGCTGTTCAGCTAGTTGTAATCGATACTCAGGGAGTTGTTATTACTGTTAGCTAGCCTTACAATCTTATGTACAGGCAGCCATTTTACCATGTGCCTTCACTGATGACTGTAAATGTTATAGTACATACTATGCTATGCTTTATACTTATACATACTAGTCTGTATTCTTGTAGTTTTACCACACTTGTACATCGCACAGAGAGTACAACCTGTTGACAAATAAACAAGTTAGACTACAAAAAACAGTCCTCTTATTTGGAAGACAGTAATGGTTTATGCTGAATGTGAGAACTGCACACTGTGTGAACATGTATGAAGACAGAACAGTCCTGCTGGATGAGTATTCCTAGTATTCTGCTCTAGTCTATGTGTGTGGTGTCAGTGTAGCTTGGGATCTGGAGTCCTTCTACCTTTCATTGCTGCCAGCACTGAGGTCTGTTGTTGGTTCTTTTCCTTTGGATTTTGTATATTATCTGTTCGCTTTGTAAGGTCTCTGGCTGCCAGTGGAACCATAAGCACCCTGCAATCACATGCGGTGGGGGGAATTTCATGAGGTCCAGAGTGTAAACCACTTAGATGTGGCAGTCAGCATTGGCCGCAGCATTGCAATGGTATTAAACAGCCATGATCGGAGTTCTCAGATACCGGCAGTTACAGCAAGAGACAAGCTGTCAGCCACAGCTTGGCTTCTTGCAGTGAACAAGCGTTAACATGTGTCTGCCCGATGACTGCTGTACATGTATGTGTGCATTATAGGAAATCCTTCCTTACAGTACCATACATATACAGCGGATGTCAGAAACAGTGTTAAGTGTTACAATAACCCACAAAACCGCTTCGGACAATGTAAATGTAAACTATTTCCCCAGATACAAACAATTTCATGAAAGTAATCATTCATACAGTGGGATATATTTGTTCATAAACGTCCCCTTCCTTATTGAGGTCCATAAAAATGGTGTGGCAAGCATGGTATGTAGAAAATTAAGCTTAAGATCAATACCTGATCACATTAAAACTTGCGTGACTTAACATGTAGGG
Source organism: Bufotes viridis (assembly GCA_033119425.1). Lineage (NCBI taxonomy): Eukaryota > Metazoa > Chordata > Amphibia > Anura > Bufonidae > Bufotes > Bufotes viridis. The sequence continues at coordinate 297,643,238 of CM065590.1, read as the reverse complement.
CTGAGCCTGTCTAATACCATAAAATAGTAATGATATTGCTTGGAGATGTACAAAACACACAGCGTATTAATGTCTAAGTTGTCCTTTGATAAAACAAAAAAAAAAGATTATTCTTGCAGATCATGAACATTTGAAAATGAGGGAGGCAACTTACCCTAACTGACAGAGAACCAGTCTCTTTATTAATGGATAAATCAGCCGACAAGTTGATACTGAGGTCCATACTGTCTGAAGCAGAGTTACTGCCTGAATCAGAATCCCTTTTAGGTTGACTGCTGAAGAAACGGGAAGGAGAGTCGAAACTTCCACCATTGGGAATCAATTCTGCAGAAAGCTGGTCATACTGGCTGTTCTTTGGGATGTGGCCATTTGATACAGATAACTCATTGTCTTTTCCCTTGTCCAGACTGTGATTCTCAGCTCTTGAATTATTCTTTAACTCAGGGGAGATTAATGGATTGATAATGATGATATCAGGTTTGACTTTTTCTTCACCATTGATGTTCTGTGTGATGTTCTCTGCAGACTTTATACTGTCAGGTTTGCTGCTTATAGTGCTGTCTGGGCTTTGGCCATCCGTCTGGTCTTTATGACGTTTTAGACCATTGCTTTGGTGTTTTGTTAAACTAGACTTGCCCTTTTCAACATCAAACGAGTACTGGTTGCCATTCTTCGTAGGTGGCTAATATAAAGATGGGACATTAACCACATATGAGATGAGAAAAATACCACAAATGCTACAAACATGTTATTTAAAAAAGCCAAATAAAACTTAAAAAGAGAAGAATAACCCAACTCACAGACAGTGCATCAGGAGACTCCTCTTCCTCCAGTTCGCCATTCTCTTCAATTTCATCTAGTACTTCAGCTTTCGCCTCTGCCACAAGTTCCCGCAAAATTTTGTTATTTGCCCCTTTGTTAACAAATGGATGCTGGTAACGCCCAAAACAAAGACAGGTTAACGTTAACATTTTTCATTACTTCATGAAAATAAGACGTACATCTGCATTGACTAAAGTTGCTTTTTAAATTATTTTGTTGATTACTAGTCCTCGTAAAAAAAAATTTAGGTCAGCTTTCCCCAACACTGAAAAATCTGCTTAAAAAACAAAGGTTTCAGTCAAAGTAAAGCATCTCCAGAGCTTTTAGTATGTCTACTTTATGTTAGCATCATTTTGTAAATGTCATTTTATTTTTTTAGGAGCTTAGAAGGCTTAGAATTTTAGAAGCAATTCTTAAAATTTGTAAGAAAATTTCCAAAACTCACTTTTTAAGGACCAGTTCAGTTCTGAAGTCACTTTGTGGGCCTTACATAGTGAACAAACTTTGTTAACCCTTTAGGTGTTCCACAAGAATTAAAGGAAAATGGAGATGAAATTTCTAAATTTCACTTTTTTGGCAGATTTTCCATTTTAATCCATTTTTTTCCTTTAACACATCAAGGGTTAACAGTCAAGCAAAACTCAGTATTTAGTACCCTGATTCTGCAGTTTACAAAAACACTCCACATGTGGTGGTAAACTGATATAAGGGCACATGGCAGGGTGCAGAAGAAAAGGAGCGCCATATGGTTTTTGGAAGGCAGATTTTTCTAGACTGGTTTTTAGATGCCATGTCCCATTTAAAGCCCCCAGATGTACCTTACAGTAGAAACTCCCAAAAAGTGACCCCATTTTGGAAACTAGGGAATAAGGTGCCAGTTTTATTGGTACTATTTTGGGGTACATATGATTTTTTATTGCTCTATATTACCTTTTTTGTGAGGCAAGGTAACCAAAAAATGGCACAGTTTTTATTTTTTACAACATTTATCTGACAGGTTAGATCATGTGCTATTTTTATAGAGCAGGTTGTTATGGACGTAACATGACATGACAAATTGTCAGTTTATTCATACATTTCCAGAAGAAATGACATTGGAAATTGAATGCAAACTAAGAAAAACATTACGAGAACAGACATAGTATCAGTCAAGCTGATATGAACAGTGATTTAAGGCAAATATTCACCATAAACACCTCAAAAGGAAGAGAAGGTAAACACGAGAACAGCATGAAGGAAATAAATGTGCAAAACATCTTCTTGATAATGCTTATTGTTGGTAGAAGAAGCTTGGCTTACCTCCAGGAGCTGCACGGCGCTTGGTCTGGTCTCTGGATTCTTATCGAGAGCCTTCTTCAGGAAGTCCCGGAACTCCTGAGACCTTTCAACAACACAACAGTTGGTGATGTCATTGTAGGCACAATGTGACAGCAACGTGAAAAAAAAACATGAAGGATATTTTTTCGCAGCTACATGTACTCATTTCCCTAGCAGATTCTGCACCAGTTGTGATCAACACTCTTGAGATCAGGGGTTTGAAAGAGGGGAAGAGAATTCAAACATGCTGGTTGTCTAAACTTATGCAAAGAAACCAGCAAAGGTATTTTTAGGGAAGACTTGTGTAGCTTTACGGGGACACATGGCAAACTATGTGGAGAACATTTTTTTTTAAGTGTACACTCTATGCTGCAAAGCCCTAGTGTATTTTCTGACCAGCAAAAATGACTAATGTGAAGCAGATTTCTAAAGCATCTACAAAAATATGTTCCAAGCAAGAAACTAAAATGTCTGGAATGCCTTTTAATATAATCTATCAAGCATGCAAACTTGTGAATAACTTTGGCATGGTCATAAACTGAAGGCAGAAGACTTACCACTTTGAAGGAGAAGAGAGAGCAGGGGGCTCTGATTTGGCAATTTTCAGAAGCACCCGCATTGGGTTAAGTTCATGATGTGGTGGCTCAATTTGAGCCATTTCAATGAGCGTTATGCCTAAAGACCAAATGTCCGCTTTGTAGTCATATGGAGCATCTTTCATCGTCTCACACATCACCACTTCAGGGGCCATCCTGGGAACAGAAGGGAAAATGTCTATATGAGCAAGCAAGACGTGTTAAAAGGAGTCTGTCAGCGGATTTGTACCTTTGAAACCTGTTGCATGTGCGCTTGGCAGCTGAAGACATCTGTGTTGGTCCTATGTTCATATGTGCCTGCATTCCTGAGAAAAATGAAGTTTTAATATATGCAAATGAGCCTCTAGGAGCAACGGGGGTGTTGCCGTTACTCCTAGAGGCTCTGCTCTCTGCAACTGCCACATCAAATGCACTTTTAATAGGAGGGCCAGGCAGTGCAATCAGCATCATGCCTGGCCACAACATCTCCTAAAGTCTCACTGCACTGTGCACTTCAGTATCTGGCACAGGAACAGTACAGGAAAGAGGCTCCCAGGCAGTTCCCTTCTGTATCGGGAGCCTCTTTCCTATACTGCGCCGGATACTAAAGCGCAAGGTGCAGCTCGATACTTTGGGAGAAGCCAGGGGCAGATGTGATCACGTTTTCACTGCCTGGCCATGTCAAAGTGCAGAGGGTGCAGCAGTTGCAGAGAGAACAGAGCCTCTAGGAGTAACAGCACCGCCCTGTTGCTCCTAGAGGCTCATTTGCATATATTAAAACATCATTTTTCTCAGCAACGCGGGCACATATGAACATGGGACCAACACAGATCCCTTCAGCTTCCAAGTGCACATGTAACAGCTCAGCCAGGTTCATAGCTACAAATCTGCGGACAGATGTCCATTAAGACTGTCATGACTGGGGAGGCAGTGATAAAAGGAATTGCTGTGAACATGTAAAATACGTTGATGAAGGTACTACTCTTACATCTGGATATCAACATACTTTAATGCATATAAGTATATACTGTGTGACATTCCCATTTACTTCAACGGGTTTCACCTAATAGACTCAACTCAGACAGTAATGGTGCCGATTTGTGTGTGGATTCTTGGCCAATTCTCATCAAATCCACTGACGCTCTGCATCTAATGAAAGTGAACCTCATTTACATACAAAATACAAATCCATAAAGATTAAAAACTGCATTGTGCATGCTAAAATCCCCGGCTTACTCATTATTTGTGCAGATTCCACAAGGAAAAGGCATTGAATGATAATAAATAGGCTTATCCTTCTGGGGATCCACTACTACATCTGTGGAAGAAACCCAAGTGTCAGCCTTGGTTTTCTGCCCCAAATTCTGTGAACCTACCCCAATACAGAGCAATCCTGTTAACTATATGAGGGAACAATGAATCTGTGCCATGTATCAAACATAGCACTGTCCTCAGATATTAAGAAAAGCATTACAATATAACAAAATAGTAATTTCTTTAAAACATCAAATGGAAGGTGCACTCTAAATAAGGTGATGTGTCACATTCCTCAAGGTTTCTCATTGCACCCGTATACCAAGATAGTTCTGCGCTTACATCAGCTCTACATAAGGAAAACATTTAGCAGTTCTCAGCAATATAAGCATACCCTTGTAGAGGCCACAAGATCTGCAATATACACTGTCAGCCTCATATGAAATAGAAAGAAGGGAGAGTAACCAGCACCATCCTATAACTGGAGAGCCACTGAGGCTTCAAATTCTCCACAGGGTTAAACAGGAGACACTTGTACATATTTCCTGGAGTGTATATGGAGGTCAACCAGTCCTAGAAGACAGCTCAACTGAAAAGAAACTGATGCTGGAAATCTGCATAGCTACACAAACACATACATATACACTAGCAGAAGGATCCGGGTATATTTCATCTAATGTTTGTGTGTGTCGTTAAAAGATAGACAGTATCCCCCATAACAGTGACCTCTACAGCACCCTACCCCTTAACACTGTCTCCCCACAGTGCCCCGCCTCCTTAAAATGGGATCTCGACAGCAGCGAATCCCCTTAACTTTGACCTTCACAGCAGCCCGCCCCTTTAACAGTGAGTTTCACAGCACCCCACTCCCTTGACAGTGACCTCCTCAGGGGCCCGCCCCTTAACAGTGACCTATACAGTACCCCGCCCCTTAACACTGACCTCCATAGGGGACCGTCCCCTTATCTGTGACCTCCACTGTACCCTTCACCCTTAACAGAGACCTCCACAGCACCCATCCCTTTAACAGTGACTGCCACAGTACCCAGTTCCCTTAACAGTGACCTCCACAGTACCCCGCTCCCTTAACAGTGACACCGCAGTACCCTGCCCCCTTAACAGTGACCTCCGCAGTGTCCGCCCCTTTAACAATGACCTCTATAGCGGCCTGCCCCTTAACAGTAACATCCATAATAAATGCCCCTTTAACAGTGACCTCCACAGTGCCCGCCCTTTAACAGTGACCTCCACAGTACCCTTTAAGGCTAGGGCTACACAACGACATGTGTTGCGTGACATTTTGTCGTACCAATGTCACGCAACAATATTTATAATGATAGGCTATGGTGTTGCACTACGACATGCTGCGACTGCGACACGACAGTCATATAAAAAAACTATCTAATATGGATTTTTGTGTGACTGCCGCGTCACAGCTGCAGCATGTCGCAGTGAAACACCATAGACTATCATTATAAAAATGGTCGTGCAACATCAAATGGAAGCCTGGAGTAAAACTGTGTGCATGTGGAGACTAAGGGCCTGTGAGCTTCTATTGGCTGTAAAATCCCACATGACCTCACAACTTACCAGTAAGGGGTACCTATGAAGGAGTCTCTCCTCTGCAAAGTTTTTGCATTTTTTGCCGAGACACCAAAATCCGCTGCAAAAAAGAGAGAAAAAGAAACATTAGGAAGCTCATTTTTACTTGGTCCAAGCCTAACAAGGGGAAAGTGCAGTACAACTAACCCTTGTCCACCAATTTTCCAGCTGTAACAAAGAACACAAGAGCGGGACAAGTGTTATTTATTAGCAATCGTATATATTATTTTACCACAACCAAAACTTTCTATGTGTGAATGTAATGATGATATATGTAAGTGATTACACTATTAGAGCGAAAGGATACATGTATTGGGGAAAACTGTAAGAAGCCTCTAGCCTGGATACAAGATAAGATACAGTTAGGCATGGGGACATACAGGTTCCATATCATATCCTGCAGTACATTTGCTCACAGATGTTGCAGTGGAGTCTACAGATACTGCACACTCTAAGGTTGCTGAAGCTGGAGTCCCAGTTGGTCTAATACATGCTGATGGAGACATTCATGGGAAACTGACTGTCATATGTGATGCCTCCCTGGATTATCACACCAACAGTTGGGGCATTGTGTCCCTCCATAACAAAGGCAACATTGAAGTGTTCACCATGAGGCCTCCATACTCTAACCCAACCATTTTTAGATTCCAAGCAGAAGTTGGATTCGTCACTAAAGATGATACTGTTCCAGGCTATAGCAGTCCAGGTATCTCCTTCACGACACCACTGCACACAAAGGCGCCAGTGGCTGGCAGGACATGTAATGGGCACCATAACACCAAATATCCTTCTGCTAAGCACCTGGAATTGGTCTGGGTAGAGACAGGGGGTCTGCAATGAAGATGCCACCTGTATCTGGATGGTGGATAACTAAACTGTGGGAGCTTCTCGTGCTCGTCAGTGGTTCAAAAGATCCTCTCTACTGGTGGTCTGTCTGGGCCATCCGGGACCTGTTTACCATGTGTGTGCCTTCACATAACCACTGCTCCCAAACCACCTAACAGCGAGGTCAGAACAGACTAGATGATGGGTGATTTGTTGAACCATACTGCTTCTCTCTGTCTACTGATGCACCCCCTCTCAGTCTGTCAACTAGGCAAAATGTCTTTGAGTGCATTGTAGAGGCATGTCTAGCAGTCAACGATTTCTCACCAAGAGATACAGTACCCAAAAGTAGCCCCGAGAGCCTTTTTATAGGTTGGGGGAGCACGTTTGGGCCATCTTGTGGTAAGACCCACTGTCTAATCATTCCACACCTGTAATCATTTACATATTTGGCTAAGCCATAACTGCATGCAGAGATTGGCAGCAATCCAACATGCCTATCTGGGTGCGCTATTTTCTGGTCAATGAGTCTATATTGAATAAAGAAACAGAAGCATAATTAATCAAAAGCACTATACCTCTTAGGCCTCTTTCACACGGGCGTCACGTTTGACGCCTGGATAAGAGGCGGGTGCGTTGCGGGAAAATGCGAGATTTTTACGAGCGAGTGCAAAGCGTTTTAATGCGTTTCGGTACCCAGACCCGAACTTCATCACTGAAGTTCGGGTTTGGGTTGAGTATTCTGTAGATTTTATTATTTTCCCTTATAACATGGTTAAAAGGGAAAATAATAGCATTCTCAATACAGAATGCTTTGTAAAATGTGGATTAAGGGGTTAAAAATAAAAAAATTAACTCACCTTATGCCCTTGATCGCGTAGTTGCGATCTCTTCTGTATTCTTCAAGCATTAGCTGCCGGCTAAAGGACCTGTGAGGATGTCACCGAGCTCATCACATGGTCCAATCACATGGTCCATCACCATGGTGATGGACCATGTGATGTGACGTCACCACGGGTCCTTTAGATGGCAGCTAATGCTTAAAGAAGACAGAATAGATTAGCAATTACGTGATCAAGTGGATAAGGCGAGTAAATTTTTTTTTTTTAACCTTAATCCACATTTTACAAAGCACTCTGTATTGAGAATGCTATTATTTTCTCTTATAACCATGTCCCGTCTCTTAGCAACCTTGCGGGAAAATCGCACTGCATCCGCACTTGCTTGCGGATGATTGCGATTTCCCCGCAGCCCCATTCACTTCTATGGGGCCTGCGTTGCGTGAAGAACGCACAATATAGAGCATGCTGCGATTTTCACGCAACGCAGAAGTGATGCGTGAAAATCACCGCTCATGTGCACAGCCCCATAGAAATAAATGGGTCTGGATTCAGTGCGGGTGCAATGCGTCCTCCTCACGCATTGCCCCCGCGCGGAAATGACACCCGTGTGAAAGGGGCCTTAAAGTTTTTTTTTTTTTTGTTTATTCTTTCATAGGTCACAATTTTGAGATACAACTTGGCATCACGCAGAAAACTCTAAAGAAACATTAGGAATCTCAAAATAGTCTGAAAATCTCAGAAGGATGGAAAGAGATTATGTTCATGATTAGCTCAAGGCTTTTAAGTAACATGCGTATGGTCACGCATCATCATGAATTAAGGTACATGCAGATCGCCAATCGTGTTTTCGTATTGCCGTGGGTATGTTATCGGTCTCCCTCTCTTTTTCTGTGTAAGCCATCCGTCTTTTTCTTTGATATATACAAATGTTTTTCATTTTTACAGTGTCTGTTGAGCTCCTCTATTTAGGTAATTTTTTTGCACATTTCTATAGTGTTTATGCTTTTCAATCCAAAACAAATATATGCACTGAATAAAAGGAAGCAACAATAATTTTTTAATGGGCCCCAGTGTTTGAAGACTGCATGGGAGCAACTTTACAGATACTGATTCATAATACTTTACAGTAGACAAGCAATTGCATGGTTAACACTAAACAGTTTATAAAAAGTTTATGACCACAAAAGCCTTAATTCAACAACTACGATTGGATTAATTCACAACAGTTCAGCTTCCACGAGCGCCCATGCGCTGACTCGACAGTTTGCAGTAGTTTCACAGCAGAAGTGAGAAGCCACGTCATTAGATGTTCCCATGCTCAAATAACAGAACTGTGGAAAAAACCACACTGATCAACCACAGCAGCCAAGATGTGGTCTGGTGGAGATATGACATGCCACACCCAATGTAGCCATTACGTATAAACACAGGACATCTGTGTACCTAAATCTACCAGTCACTTCTTTTGAATAATATTAATTACTAATAAAAAATTAACAGCGCACATCCTACTAGATATAACACTGTTAAAAAGTCTAAGGTGGATATTTATCAAACTGGTGTAAAATAGAACTGGCTTAGTTACCCACAACAACCAATCAAATTCCACCTTTCATTTTCTAAAGGCGCTCTGAAAAATGAAAGGTGGAATTTAATTGGTTGCCAATTCTACTTTACACCAGTTTTGACAAGTTTAACCTTAAGGCCTCTTTCACACGGGCGTTGTGTGTGAGGGCCGTACAAGATGCGGGTGTGTTGCGGGAAAATGCGCAATTTTTTGCGCGAGTGCAAAGCGTTTTAATGCGTTTTGCACGTGCGTGAGAAAAATCGGCATGTTTGGTACCCAGACCAGAGCTCGGACTTCTTCACAGAAGTTCGTGTTTGCGTTCAGTATTCTGTAGATTTTATTATTTTCCTTATAACATGGTTATACGGGAAAATAATAGCATTCTTAATACAGAATGCTAAGTAAAATAGTGATGGAGGGGTTAAAAAAATAAAAATAAAAAATAAACTCACCTCATCCACTTGATCGCGCAGTCTGGCTCGTCTTCTTGCTTCTTCTTTGAGGACCTGGAAGGAAAAGGACCTTTGATGATGTCATCACGCTTATCACTTGGTGAGCGCGGTGACGTCAGCGCAGGTCCTGCTGAATGTAGATATGAAGATAGTCTCCTAGCAACCATGCGTGAAAATCGCACTGCATCCGCACTTGCTTGCGGATGCTTGCAATTTTCAAGCAGCCCCATTCACTTCTATGGGGCCTGCGTTGCGTGAAAAACACACAATATAGAGCATGCTGCGATTTTCACGCAATGCACAAGTGATGTGTGAAAATCGCCGCTCATGTACACAGCCCCATAGAAATGAATGGGTGCGGATTCAGTGCAGGTGCAATGCGTTCACCAACTCGCACGTGAAAGGGGCCCAGGCGGTATAACCAAGGACTTCCATAACTGCTCAACAGGTACAAGTTTAAAGATCAAATGAGGGTCTAATTTACATGTTTATGGGTTTTTACAAACAGTCCTCTAAATGCCATTTCATTAAAAGGAGATTTTCTAGCAGCGATCAATCCAAATAAGCGCCTAAAAGGTTTTTCAAAATGCATTCAGTTTATATGCTGGTAAACACTCTCACATACTCTATATGGGATAGGATGCACACCAGAAGAGTGTCCCTTTGGCATACATCTGCCTAATATGCGTCACTGCCATCTTCTAACAATAAGGCTATGCTCACACTTTTGTTCTTTCCCATTAGGGTTCTGTTTCTTTTTATGGCAGGCATAGCATAGTATATCAAGTATATCCATCACAGAAGAATTAGAACTGATCCATCACATCTGTCAAGGTTTCCTTTCTCTTTTACACTGGTTATCATTTGAGATTTAGAAGAAAGTTACTACATTATCCTTAAAGGGGTTATCCCACAAAAAATATTCTACAGTTTTCAAACCAGCACCTGGATCTGGATACTTTTGTAACTGCATGTAAATAAAAATTTTGTATAGCCACTGAGTTATTCAATAAAATGTATCTGTATAGCGCCACCTAATTTCTTTGACCAGCTCACTAAGAAGGCCGCACATGCTCAGTTTCATCTTTCAATCTCCTGTTGAGCTGTGATAGGGAGAGCTGAGACACGTCCCCTTAGCTACAGCAGAAAAAACACTTCCTATAAATCTAGCAGAGAAATGAATGAGGAGATCTCTGGATCAATGTGAGGTACGGGGCTGGTTCTAGTTTTATTAGAAATAGATTGTCATGTACTACATGATGTGTAAATATCATTTTTTACATTATTCGTGGGATAACCCCTTTAAAGCAATACTCCAGGTAAAGAAAAAAAACATTTACTGGGTAATAAAGTGAACACTTAGATGATGCTCTCCTTTTCATCTTTTTAGCTGCACATCCGCCAATTCTTGGGCTCCTTCCACATAAGGCCACACCACTTCTCAGTCTACCGGATGCATATTGTGCATTTGGCAGCCCAAAGCACTTCCTTCTACCCTTGGAATAGGCAGCATAGCTCACGTGGGTAGTGCTTGTAAGGAGTCCATTCACACGTCCGTTGTGTATTGTGGATCCGCAATACACCGGGCCGGCACCCCTATAAAAATGCCTATTCTTGTCCACTATTGAGGAGAAGAATAGGACATGTTCTATTTTTTCCGGGAGCTGCGTACCGGAAGATCAGGGATGCGCACCGGAAATGCGGATGCGGACAGCATACTGTGTGCTTTCCGCATCTCTTCCAGCCCTATTGAAAATGAATGGGTTCGGATCTGTTCAGCAACGTTGCAGTACAGATCCAGACCCATTCTACGGACGTCTAAATGGACAAGCAAGAAGTGTCTTGGACTAACCATGCATAGTGTGCAGCAGGTGGTCTGAGAAGCTGTGTGGCCATCTTGGAGGACAGAAGAGGAGCCTGGGAATTGATGGATCTACAATTGAAAATATGAAAAGGTGGTCACCATATAAGTGTTCTGTTTGTTACCCAAATAGTGTGATTTTTTTTTGTTAAAGGGGTATTCCGATTTTGCAATTTTCAGCATCAGTTGAGAGGAACCATCACGTTATCACTCAGTTTTCCCAGTACTCCATTGTGGTCATATGATATTTTACACTGCATTGGCTCCCTATCCCAATGACATTGCATCTACATCTTAGGAGTGGCAAGGCTTGTAGGGCTATGCCCTGTACCCTGCCCTGTAGATGCAATGTCAACAATGATGCTATGTCTTAGGCCTTGTTGACATTTCCGTTTTTCACTGTGCTGTCAGCATTTTCTACAGACAGCACACGTACCCATTGATTTTAATGTGTGTGTTCACAGATCAGTGGTTTTTTTTCTATTCTTTTACTGACCGTGGGTGAGCGAAAAAAATAAATAAAAAAAATCACGGAGACATGCACTACTTTGGTCTGTGATGCAGACCAAAACACACCCATTATAGTCTACGGGTCCGTATTTCACAGATCATTGCTAAGAAATGCTCTTGAAACTAATTTTCACATTAGCATTGTCCATGGAATAAGATTTACACACAGACGGCAAAAATCACACACAGATGAAATACAGGTGCACCATGTGCCTCTACCCCATTTTTATTATTATTGTATTTATATATTGTACGGTTATTATAATTACAGGGGTACCAAGTACTGTTTTGGGATATTAATTAAAAATCAGTAATATTAAAAAGGGAAAAAAAGTACCTCTTTAAAGCAGAATTTTTCTATAGAGGTGTGGGTTAGCCAGCTGTTTACTGTACAGAAGGTCTGGGGTTCAATCTTTACTGTAAAGGTTATGGCAGAAAAATATAATTTTACGCTAGTTTTTTTATGGTAAACAATAGTTTGGGCAGCACTACTCACAGCCTCTTGTGCGGGTATATCGTTCCGTGGCGGTGCCAGCAATGTTAGGTCCCGGCTCTTGGGTCCTCCTCTCAAACGCAGAAATAATAGGTATTGCAGAGTTTTTTTATTGTAAGTTACAATTTGCTGCAAAGTTATTATTAAAAAGTTTTGTATGAAATGTCACAAAACCATGTGTGATATCCCTGTAATAATATTAACCCTTACAATACAGTGAACACATTATTTACAGTATGATGATTGATAAATGGTGCCATTTTTTCCCTTTATTTTAAAAATATACTACTGATTTTAATTAGTTTAATGCCTGTGGAGAAAATGGCTTTTCAGCACAGACAATTCAGTCAAACAGAGCAGGTCTATAGTGTAATAGTAACTCTTCTGCCTGCTTTATATGCTGTAAAAAGGCCCTTTCCTCTACCCATATCCAACACATTTTCATTAGTATTCACTGCACTGAAGTGAATACTAATGAGGGTTCTGGCCCTGTTTGGCTCTGTGATGTTCAAGCTCAGAGGGGAAGGAGAGGCAGAGACCTGATGCTACAGACACTCCACGTGAATCCTGCAACAGGATTTAAACACAAGGAACAAATCGCAATTATGCTGGAGGAGTCAAAATGCACTCAGAATTCAATCATCTGACATATAATGCAGTAAAGTTTAATGTTGGCGTTATTTTATTTTTTGTGTGTACCCGGAAAACCCCTTTAAACCAGAGGGTCGCTATATTTTTAGTTTTATGCATAAAGGTCCAAATCAAATATTTTTCAAATAAATAGGTATTCCTTATGTTAGTGCCAGAAAACCAATCTAAAAGGACAGATAATCAACATGGGATCAATGGGGTCTGATAGTCGGCACCTGCACTGAACAGTCCTTAGCAGCAGCTGCCGGAAGTAAACCTTGTACGGATCCAGAACATCAGAGCCCCATTCACGGTGTAGTGACTGTTCTCTGGTACTGCAGTTCAGCTCCTATTTACTTGAATAGGAGCATCAGCTGCAGTACCTGAAAACTGATCTCTTATTGATGATCTATCAGTAGGTTTGTTCTAGGGGCAAAAAAAAAAAAAAAAAAACGGAGGATTCTGGCAGCGAATTCTTTCATATGCTGTTCTTGTGGTCCTTGATTCCAGTGAGGTTACTAAACAGACATCTGCAATAAACTCTACAGAACATTGTAGAGTAAATTCTACTGAAAAATCAAATGCTTCTTCACAAGTTCTATTTAAACATTTATTTTAAACTACCATTACAATGGCAGAATGCCAAACCATTACTTCTCTCCTCTAATGTCTATGTCCAAGTAACTACATGTTAGGCTCCAGCATATAACAAACCCATGTGTATGGACCATGTAGGAGACCCTGCAGTTCCATATCATATGGTGCCTCATTGAGGCATCATAATCTATTATAAAGTGGGAGGTTTACAGTATGAAAAGCAGTCTGTGGGCATCATTATATTATCTGTAGCAGTGTGCATAGGTCCTTAATCCAGGCGATACATTGCCAGATCTACATACCTGCACTGCTTCCGGCAGAGCCTGACACATTACAGAATAAAACTTTGGCTCTTTAACTCACAAAGAAGCTGAAGAAATAACGACCTGTTGCTTAAAGGCATTAAAGAGAGCATCTGGAATATCTGAGTGCTCTGTGCTTGTAGGTTAAAGGATCCATGTCATACATGGTATGTCTGCATTATAGCGGAGTCTGACAATGCCATTTTAGGTAAACCTCAATGGTTCTTACATTACTTTATGTGCAATCATATGGTGTGCAATGCGTATACATAGTCCAGAGATCCCTTTTTGATCTGCACAGTACTAACCTGCACATTCATTGTACTGATAAACAGAATACTGATTGTTCACATAAGCATTGGAGGTTCCTGGGCCTCCGTCGCACATTTTGTCAAAAAGAGAAGACAAAAAAGTCCTGCATGCAGGACTTTTATTTTCTTAAAAAAAAAAAAAAAGCAGACACCTGAACAGAAACCGGAATAGACCCAATTATAGTTCATGGGATCTGTTCCGTTCTGTTTATTTCAGTTATGTGCCAAAAAGGACACTTCCGTTATTTTCTTTGTTCTATTCTTCTAACGGAGCAGAACAACTGAGATAACTGGAGGCAATGTGAACAAGCCAAAATAGTAAAAAAAAAAGTTGCAGCTGGATGTAGGCAAGTGATCCATTAGAAATATATATTCTAGTGACCGGTTGTACAAGAATGCAAAGGCTTGCAAGTAGCAGTCTAATGGGGAGATTTATATAACTGGTATAAATTAGAACTAGCTTAGTTGCCCATAGCAACCAATCAAATTCCACCTTTCATTTTTGACAGCTCATTTGGAAAATAAAAGTTGGAATCTGATTGGTTGCTATGGGCAACTAAGCCAGTTCTTCTTTACACCAGTTTGATAAATGGTCCTATAAGTCCCTGAAACATAGCGCCACTTGTATATCCCCTAAAGGAATTTATCATGAGGGAAAGTCAATTTTATTGCCATAATTTGAGCCAAATTTTCAGTCATTGGTCATAAGGGGGCATTTTTTATTACATTATGGGGGCTTTATTACTACTTGGGGGCACTATGGTGGGCGTCATTAATACTGGGAGCATTAGGACTACTGGGGCACTATAAGGGGCCATATTTTTATAATACTACTTAGGGCACTACAGGCAGGCATTATTTCTTCTGGGGCATACTATGGGGGCTTTATTACTACTGAGGGAACTATGGTGGGTGCCTTTATTACTGGGGACACTTAAGGGAGCATTAGGACTACTGGAGCACTATAAGGGGCCATATTTACTACTGGGGCAGACTCTGGGGGCTTTAATACTACTGGGGCATTATTGTGCATTTATTACTACTAGGCCACTATTGTGGGCTTTAGTACTAGTGAAGCACTATAAAGGGGACATATTTACTACTGGGGCACACTGTGTAGGCTTTATGTCTATTGAGGGCACTATCAGCAGGCATTATTACTTATCGGAGCATTATGGTGGGCTCTACTTTAACTAGGGGCAAATCTTACTACTGGGGGCATTTATTACTTCTGTGTAACTATGGGGAACATTAATACTAGTATGGGCTCTATAGGGGAATTACCACCATTGGGTGCACTGTAGGGGCACAATTACTACTAAAGGCACTTTGGGAAAAAATTACTATTGGTGGGACTTTTGGAAGCACTATTACTGGGGAAGGTGTACCCTGTCACAGTCTCATATTTGCTCCATTATTTGTGGGGGACACTATGTTTACAGCACCATTACTGTCAGGGGGATTATCTGATGGTACAGTTATTTTTGAGAGCACTGTGTGTTTGTGTGGTACTAATATTTACAGTGGGGCTATATGTTTCTGCAGTATAGTATTGGGGTGGCATGATAGAGTGTTCTGAAGGCAGGGAGGTTGATGGAAAGTAGGTAAACTAAGATGTCTCCGTGGTAAACTCTACGGATGGCATGGCTGAAGGAAGCCATCACAGTTATCTGGTCCGAATGGAGAAGATAAGAAAAAAAAACAACTACGGTATATCAGAGTAGACATCACTGGATAAAAGATGTATGCAGTACTGTATTCTCCTGTATTAGGACACGGATCCTAATGTGGCGTCTGTCATTCTGACATAAAGGTTAGCAGTTTGCCTTTTCTACATTTTCATCTTAGGCCCCATTCACACATCCGCAATGAAACACACCGTGCTCTCCGCATCCGCATTTGCAGAGCGTGCCGCCGATCTTCCGGCCGGCGGCTCCGCAATAATATAGAGCATGTCCTATTCTTGCCCGCAATTGCGGACAAGTATAGCCATCTCTATGGGACTGGCGGCAAGGTGTGTTGCAGATCCGCAACACACTACGGACGTGTGAATGGGGCCTAATCTGTAACACATAATATCAGACTGAGGAGCAGCACAGAGGCTATTAGGTAACCAACAACTGCTGGGCCTCACAGGATATTTCTACTTCAACTAAAACGGATTAACATTAAACTAATAGCCTCTTGGCAAAAAATGTAGTTCTTTGATTGCATAAAACTGCTCTACTACAAGAGTGTTAAGCCAGTGACATAACAAATGGCCACAGTGAATGGCTTGTTTGTTGGATACATTGGAATTTAACCTCAACTTCAGCAGAGGTAATCACCATGCTAAACACACTAAAACACTAGTACAGTTTGCAAAAGACATAGGGGGTCATTTATTTTAGATGTCTGTCTTAATAAAGCCCCCGCACTGGCAGTGGATAGCCGAAGTAATACAGAGGCGCTGGGCTCTCCATAACTTCAGCGCATCGAGCGCCGCATCAAACTAGTGCAACAAAAAAAAAAAAAAGGATGGAGACAGCACGTCCAAAGTGAAGCATTTAATAAATGCTTCACTTTGGACGTGCGGTCTCCATCCTTTTTATCTTTTGGTTACACTATTTGACAGGCATTGATTCAGGAGAAGTTGTCAATCACTGTGTGTGGACAGGGTAATCAGGACTCTCACCGTCTCTACAAGGAGTCCTGTCAGGATTTACTGCTTGTTACTCAAAAGTCCTGCTTCAAATCATATAAACCCAGACAAATCACAGAGCTCAGCTTCTATTATAGGGTAGCAGAAATCACCTGATAGATTCGGCTTGAGGTTCGTGACAAGACATTATAATACAGGGAGATTTATCAATAGTGGTGTAAAGGAAAACTGGCCTAGCTGCCCATAACCACCAATCAGATTCACCTTTCATTTTTAAGAGCATTTTAGAAAAAAAAAAAAAGGTGGGATCTGATTGTTTGCCAAGAGCCACTCCCCCAGTTTTACTTCACACGATTTTTGATAAGTCCCCCCATGTCTCCATTTTCTGCTCACACTACACAAATGAGTGATCTGTGTGCACAACAGTCCAAACAAGAAACCTCTAGGAGTAAATAAACCAGAAATTGTAAATTAAAGCTTTAGTTTTTAACCAATGGATTTGCCAGGCGAATGCACATTTTACACTGTTAGGCTAGGTTCACACGACGATATTTGTCGCGCAACAAAAAGTCACACTATTGTCGCGCGACAATTTTTATAATGGGAGTCTATGGTGTCGCATTGCGACATGCAACATGCTGCGACTGCGACAGTCGCAAAAAATCCATTAAAGATGGGTTTTTCTGCGACTGTCGCGTCGCAGTCGCAGCATGTCGCAATGCGACACCATAGACTACCATTATAAAAATTGTCGTGCGACAATAGTGCAACAAATGTCGCGCAACAAATGTTGCAGTGAAGCTGTGCCCTATTTGTCGCGCGACAAATGTCGTCGTGTGAACCTAGCCTTACACCAGACTGTTGCATTACTTGGTATTTGATTGGCTGAAGCGGTCATGTGGCGACATGGCACATCAAGGCAGCCTGTAAAGACTAACTAAACCACTATATAAACTTTTAATAGGTTCTCCCTAATGCCCTAAAAACTATCTCTAATATACTTTATTAATTCATTTTCTATTCTTACTACACTTTTCCCTGCCTAAAGCTCACCATTCACTGTGTGCTTAAAACTCAGTTCTCCGTACACTGCTGACAGCTCAGTGGTGTACGGAGTACATTATATCAATGGGGCCGCAGCAGCGCTGTAAGTACGGCCAGGAGCACACATAGCTGCTTCTGCCAGTGCTCCCTGGATGATTACTAACTCTTAGCATAGCACATGGGTACCCTGTACCCATGTACTATGCCAGGATTAGCTGAGCAGGCTCCTGCCTGCTCCGCTAAGCTAAGAGAGCTGATATGCAGTTTTCCTAGCTTAGCGGAGCAGGCAGAAGCATGAACCTGCTCTGCTAATCCTAGCATAGTACAGTATAGTAATATACTTTATTATTGATTAATAAAGTATATTAGAAATAGTTTTATTATGGCATTAGGGAGAACATATTAAAAGTTTATATAAAAAGGTTTAACCCCTTCCCGACTGCCCACTGGGTATATACATCCTATCTGCACATGCCCCGTGCAGATAGCACGTATATACACATGCATGCAGCTCTTTAATCCCAGCACTCCTGCTGCAATCTAGCAGGAACAGAACAGGTTGGCTCCCGGATGATAGACACAGTGGGGACCCTGAGGGGAAGACAGGAGCAGTTTATTACTGCTTCTGCCTTCTCCTGTGCCGGCAGAAGATCCATGCAAGCCGCTTCCTCTGTTAGTCCTGGCGGTCACGTGACCGCCAGGGGTGTCTCGGGCAGAGGCAGGAGCAGAGCTGCAGGGTCTAAGGAGACCCAGATCAGCTCTGCCTGTGTGTAATGTCCCCTACAGGGGGCTGTTTTCCCCTGTAACTGGGGCTCCTGTGGATATAATGAAAAAAAAAAAAAAAAAAAAGTCAGTGTCCTCTGGAGGTCGTTTAATGACCTCCTGAGGGACATATGTGCCAAAAATAAATTAAAATAAGTAAAATTATATATATAATTTAATAGCAGTCGCCAATGGAAACCATCACCATAGTTGCCCCGTTCAATCAAACATGTTATAAATCAAAATGATCATCATAAAATAAGGAACCCATTACAATAACTCATTTGTGAGTCAGTTTTAAGATTTAAGAAATAAAAAGCTATAATTAAAATGAATTACTTTAATAAGAATCCAACAAATTAAACCTAAAAAAAAAAAAAACACATGATTCTAGTAAGTCCTAAGTGTCAAACAAATAAAAAAAAAAGTTAGGGTCACTAAACCAAGAATTGCACAAAGTCACAAAAAGTTGCCCGGACATTGAGGCCTTTTTTTTTAGGCCCGGTCATGAAAGGGTTAAATAAAGACAGTCAGTGATCACCAGAGCATCTGCACTGGATTAACTGGAGACTGAAAAGTTAAAAGGGTTTTTCCATCTGGAAAATTGATGTCAGTTAGGTGTACTCCCAGAGGTGGCAATCTCCCGAAGGGGCACCCCCGACGAGAAGTAGAGTACAGCGTGTGGGCTCTCCATTCACGGCTATGGGACCTCCAAAAAGAGTGCAGCAACTGCACCTGGTTATTTCCAGAGGAGGGAGCCGTGACGGACACGGATGGCATATTTTAGCAATATGACAACAATGTCCCAGACGGAAGTAATGTGCTTTTTCTTAGATATATTAGAACATTTGCAGCACCTCTTATTTTTCAAACTATCAGGCAACCACTTTAAACAGGTTCCATTCAAAGAGGACAATAAAGCGGCTCTCACCTAGCTTGATGTCTCCATCTTGAGTTAGTAGAACATTCCCTGCTTTTAAGTCCCGATGGATGATCTTCATACTGTGGAGGTATGCCAGTGCTTCCAGCATCTGTCTGCACACGGCTTGGATCTGAGCTTCTGTCAGACCACGATCCAATTCTGTTAGTAGAACAAAAACCACATGATAAGCCACCCTATCCAAATTTTAACCACATGTATGTATAAGGGAACAAAACAGGAAACATTAAAATAATAATTAAATCCAAAAGATGGTGCACAGTGTGGAGCAATGAGTGCAAAGCAGATAGCAGAGTCTTAAAGTTCCTTGAAATGAATGGTGGGGCAGATATTTTAGATGTTGTGAAATAGCTCAATGACTGATGAAAGATCTTGTCACAAGAGATCACGCTGCTGTGAATAATTCATCCTTTCAGGCCATCACTTCATATCATCACCCTGAATGGTTTATGTTTTTTAAACTAAATGGAAAATTAGACAACAAGACCTCACTAATCGACCAACACCCAAGTGAAAAAGTCTTTTTATATGGACTGACGACTGGGTAAATGATCAGGGATGAACATTTGGAGAAACACTGGTCTCCATCATTTGGCCTGTGTAAAGGAGCTGTAGATCACCCTACAAACAAGTAAAGCGTATTCCTCAGCGGACCACAGCTTCATTTCCTCCTGTTGCATGTAAATGTAGCTTCATCTCAATTACTGATCAGGCAATTATTGTGAGCACTATGGGGCAAATTTATCATAAGGGTGATATTTGAAGTCGGTTTTCCATCAGTCTGCATTGGCATAGTTTGCACCAAATTCATCAAATAATTCATCTTAGCGCAGGCAGCTTAAACTGTTGTATCTGCGCCCTGTGCCGGAGCTTTCTTCCTTGCTGGCATCCTCCGTCCTGCTTAGAGCCCTGTACTGTTTTGTTACGGCGTGCGCAGGTGTGTCTCTCCTCCTTTTGTGAAGCATCACGTGCATGCCCTCTATCTCCCTAGCCTATGGCTGGGTTACAGGATGTATTTATAGGTGCTTCCTGCCAGAGCAATCTTGGCCACTAGCTAGTCTAGACACTTGTGTGAAGGGGGTTTGGTAAGTTTCTGCACCCTGCTTTTCCATTAAACTGGCTTTGCTTGATTGCCCCTTGTCTCTGACTTTGGACTTCGAATAAGGACTTTGCTTGATCACTGCCTGCCCTGACTCCGGACTTCCTGACCACGTCTTTCCCCTCTGTTCTTTCCACCGATATCTCTAAACCCCAGGTCAGCTGCCACTGGCCCAAGGACTGCTCTGGAGTGGTACCTGGTGACTACCCTAACAGCCCAAGCCTATCCTCACCATCTAGTGAAGACCAGGTAGTTTCTTAGTCACGCTCCTCCAGGGTATAGCCGGTAAGTGGCACAGTGGGTCCACACTTACTTGCATAACAGTGAGTATGAAACTGTTGGAACGTTGGAACACCTTACAGTCTCACCTGATGACATGGGTGCAGTAAATAATAATGTGCCCCCTCATGGCCTGTCGTGTAATGTGTTTGTCATAAAATAAATAAATTATGTAAACAATGTTTTATGGATAAATAAAAGTGATCATTTTAGAAACATGTCTGGCATAAAGCAAATGCAGCAGTGAATACTGAAGACGTCATACTAACCATCAAATATGGTGACCTCAGTCAGGCGCAGTGTTACTGGATTGTATAGCAAAATAATAATCTGAAACGCAATCCTATGCAAGGCTAAAATAAGTCTGGATGTAAAATGCACATTTTTCGAATAAAGGATTCGTTTCTATCATGTGACTGATTTCACTGGGGCTGCAGCTGGGCACTGATGGCATGGGGGAGTTCATGGCAGTGGAGGGGGACCAATGGCATGAGGGAGCTGGTGGTGTCGCTGGGGGGGGGGGGGAGCTGATGGCACAATGGAGGGGGAACTGATGTTGCTAAGGACTGATGGCATGGGGGGGGGGGGAGGACAGATGGCATGCGGGCTGATGCATTTTTAATAGAAAACATTCTCTCAATTAGTTTCTTCTTATTAGAGTACTCGATTAATCGTTGGATTAGTCGGTAGAATACTTTCTCGCTAAAATAATCAATAGCTGCAGCCCCACATGGATGTAAAGAATAATACTTTTCTTACAGACACCTGGCAGTAGATTAATATTTCAGCAATGAGGACTTGCTTCTTCAAACACATAACAGAATTGTAGGCTTATTATCTCCAACAAAACCAGTTGTATGTGTACAAAGGCTTACATACCAAGCATTACTGCATCCACCGCTCCACCTTGACAAAACTCTATTAAGATCTGTAAAAGAATGAAAGATATGATCAGAATGAGCTCAGCATGCCTACAATGACAGGTGCCAGTATAACATACAGAATGTTCATCGCTTCCAATAAAACAATCCATAATGTGAAAAACAAGCCAAGTAAAACAAGTAAAAGTATTGCAAGGAAGGTCATTTTAGTGAATGACAATTTAAAGATACTAAATGACTACGGTATATCACTTTTCATGTTATTTCACAGTCTTCTCCGGCTGACAGAAAGCTTAACCAATTCTCAAAGTTTATTCTGAGCAATATTTTTAAATAAATGGTTCTGCTCGACCATTCAGATCAGATATTACTCAAACCAGGAATGTACTACAAGGGGATGTCCCCTACAAATTACTTGAGTGTTGGTAAGTCATACTGCAAGGATCCTCTATGATTATCTTAGAGGACATAACACTCGATGCTCAGCTTTGTGGAAAAAGTATCCCCACACACACTTCATTGGGTGAGCGGGAACGTCCAGAATGAGAGCTGCTTGTTCCAGTTCTCTGCTCAGCTACTAGATTCAATAGATGTTCACTCATCTGCTCATTTCATGTAACATGAAGTCTTAAAGAGGCAAATAATACTGCCACAATATCGGTCTGTAATTGTTTCATGTGACATGTGGTCGCCCCGAGGCAGTTTTGGGTTTCTCTAGCCCCAGCTCATTCATGCCACATTTGTGATGTCGTAATTCTTATATGTAGTGTTGAGTGGTTATGAATAGAGTTGAGCGAACTTCTATTTTTAGTTCGGCGTCCAAAGTTTGGGTTATCGTAGCATCCCTTTATGGATTCCGCTACCGAGGACCGTAACGGCATTTGGAATCCATAAGGGGCTGCTTCATTGAACCCAAACCTTGGACAACCCTAAGGACCTGGGGTGACGTCACCGTCATGTGATCAGTGCAGGGGGCGTGGCTCAGCACTGGATTGGATAAGAGGTGATCCAGTGCTGAGCCACGCCCCCTGCACTGATCACATGACTGTGACGTCACCCCAGGTCCTTAGGGTTGTCCAAGGTTCGGGTTCAATGAAGAATCCCCTTATGGATTCCAAATGCCGTTATGGTCCGCGGTAGCGAAATCCATAACGGGATGCTACGATAACCCGAACCCGAACGCTGAACTAAAAATAGAAGTTCGCTCAACTCTAGTTATGAAAACCTCGATTTGGCTGCTCCGCCGAATTTCACAAAAAAATTCACTTCTTGACAAATTACATCATAATGAAGCGCATTTCTTTGTAAGTAGCGGGCGCAATGACGGGTTAAAAAAAAAAATACTCACCTAATCCATTTGAGTGCAAAGAGGCCACCCCGGCCATCTTGAATGATGATCATGTGTGACATCTCATGCGGTGCATGGTGACGTATTTTTTCCTTGAAATTCGTATCGAAGTCCACTTCGGATACTTCGAAATGAAATTCAGATCGAAGTCCACTTCGGAAACTTTGATTCACTCAACCCTAGTTATATGTATTTTATGTGCAACGGTATGCTATATATGTGTGCTATTCTCAAGACACCATCTAAAATAACAATATCAAAAACATTTTAGACCCGTAACTTTAATATAAAGCAGCTGTCCCATCATGAGAAGCCCCGTATGCTGTATTATGGCATATGGATGTCATAGAGAGGCGCTTGATATATGAAAAGAATGCAGTGCTAATACGAGCGCTGCATTCTCTTCTGTTTACCTGCTCGCCATCAACAATGCAGCGGTGTGTAGGTTTAACTGTAGCTTGGCCATCCCATTAGCTTCCAGTGAATAGGAAGGAGCTGTCCCATTAAAGTGAACGGGATGGCGGTGTTGTAATTACACCTGCTCACCATAGACACTGCAGTGGTGTAATTAAACACCGAAGAGAATGCAGCGCTCACACTAGAACTGCATTCTCTTACTTACTTCTCTTAATACCGACGATTATTGGATTCTTTTGTTCAAATATAAAGCAAAACCGACACAAAAAGGTAAGGTAAAGTACGCAGTCTGCCTCTGCTACCATGCTGAGTGCAGGATATCAGCGAGTTATAGTGCAGTATGTTTGCTTTCGCCATGTCCTCAGCTGATAACACAACACATACAAAGACCAAGAGCCTTCTGGGACACAACTGCTTCCTCCAGATAATGTCTGCATACTGCACAGGAAGCCATGCAATTTCACACTCTTCTAGAAAAGAACAAAAGCGGCAGATCAGAGATTTTGTGAAGTACATGTAGGCAACCACACTGCAAAAGCATTGGTTTAAAAATGTGCTTTAAAAAAAAAAATTAGAAGTGTTAATAGTTTATTTTATTAATTAACAAACTGCTAAGTGAATGAACAAAATAGAAATCTAAATCAAACCAATATTTGTTGTGACCACTCTTTGCCTTCAAAACACTTCCATTCTTCTAGGTTCACTTGCACACAGGATTTGAAGGAACTCATCAGGGAGGTTGTTCCAAACATCTTCGAGAACAAATCAAAAATCGTCTGTGGATGTAGGTTTGCTCAAATCCTCCTGTCTCACCTTCTTCATGTAATCCCAGACTCAATGTTGAGATCAGGGCTCTGTGGGAGCCACATCATCACTTCCAAATATCCTTTACTCTGACGATAGTTCTTAATGACAAGGACTGCATGTTTGGGGTTATTGTATTTGGAGCCAATCAGGTGCTTCTCCGGTGGCACTGTATGATGGATAAGCATCTGCTTGTAGTTCTCAGCACTGAGGACACCAAATCTCCTTTTGATGAAATGCAGCCCCAAACAATTTAATTAACTAAACCTCAAATCATAGACTTCATTTGCTTTTTGCAGACATGTTTAAAAGAACCTAGAGCTCATGTATGAGGCCATATTATGGCTCAATGCAAGGCATATGACGTTTTCTTTCGGTCCACTTTCACATGAATTGAAAAATAAATTGTGCCACTGGATGCCATACTATGGAGGTAATTGCTACTAGAAGCAATAAAGGGAGACTCTCTCTGTAATTTGGCACCATATGGTGGCAGTCGAGAGTTCTTCTGGCTCTGCAGCTTGGATCTAAAGGGGCAATGTGCCATCTTACAACCGCCTGCATGCAGCTTCATGATAATCATGAGGGTCATTAAGGATTTTTGTGACTCTTACATGTACCTTTACCAAGCTTAATTTTTAATGATCAAAGTGTTTGAAGGAGACTTAAAATGGTATTAGGGCTTACATATCAACAGGATAGGGGATAACTATTGGTGGGGTCGTATTGCTGGGACACCCATCGATCACTAGAACTGGGACCTTCAACCCTTCAGAGTCCACCCAATATGAATTGATCAACAGGTCGATGATTCCCCTTATAGGAGTTTCAGAGATGTTGGCACAGAATGGATCGGCAGTTTGCATGCCAGGCCTGCCGCTCTATTCATGTTGGCGACGGTATCTGAATGGTGTAGTGTCCCTGTTCTAGTGATAGGTAGGGGGGTGCAATAATACACTCAGCTGAATGGAAGCTTTTTTTTTTTTACCTATAGGCCACTTACAGCACTGAAGATGCACTCTTCGAGATTAACGTAAAAGACAATTAAAAAAAAAAGTTAGGAGTCAGGAAAAATTTTCTAGGTGCCTGGTTCTTGAAGTTTATCCAGCTATGTTCTCTACATAATAATCACAGCGACTAGTAAAGCAGTGCAAGGAGGCAAGATCAAGTAGAGAAGGCATATTAATAAAATCTTGACATTAAAAAAGTCATCTAATCCTTAGAACCTTTATAATAAACTGGGCTGAAACTGTACTGTGGTAAGGACACCTTGAAGAACACCCTTGAGATCACCTGAAAGAAAAGATCTTGTCCATTGCGTTTCTTCTTCAAAGGATTCTAAACTTAGAACTTTTACTGCTTCACAGGAGAGAACACCAAATTGGCAGTGGGTGCGACGACACTATAACCGTTTTATATAAAAGAAATATTACAGGTTGCCATTTCTGAAGACATAAAAAGGGTGATTGGGTTTTCCTTGACTTTTAATGCACAGTCTTCACAAAAACGCATTATGATCAGCAAAGGAGCAGAACAGACAAAGATTTATGTAGAAAAATGACACGGCACATAGTGGACTCCACACTGCAAGGAGAGCTGAAGTCAGTACAAGTTTTTATCCTTACCAGAAATTGTTTCCACCCCCGCACACTTCCTTTCCCTATACCTAACTATTGTGAAGGTCAAGACACAGCTGTGTTTACGAGAGAGTCAAAGCAGGGTATAACTTTTAATATTTTAAGACTTGTTTGGGGACATATTTAAAAGCAACCCTCCAGCACACACGAAATGCATAATTGAAATAACTGTTTTTTTTAAATGGCCACCAACTTCTCATACTTCTCTATGCACATGGTGGTAGTCAAAATACCCCTTCCATTCTAACTCTCAGAATACACAGACAAAAAAGGGCAAGGCCCTAGGGCTGGGCAATTTATCAAATAATTTGATTAATT
Source organism: Bufotes viridis (assembly GCA_033119425.1). Classification (NCBI taxonomy): domain Eukaryota; kingdom Metazoa; phylum Chordata; class Amphibia; order Anura; family Bufonidae; genus Bufotes; species Bufotes viridis. The sequence goes on along the minus strand of CM065590.1, from coordinate 297,617,108 downwards.
TGTCCATTTTGTGGCTGGCAAAGGCATTTTTTGCTGAATTGCCAAATTGAATTTTGCAAAATGGTGCCTGCCATCCTGCATGACCGTGGCTCTAGGGTGGCTCTTATTCACAACCGGCATACAAATCAAAAAATGTCCTGTTCTAAAGCTTCACGCACAATGGCATAAAAGAGTCATTTGTTTCTAAGGGAGTGGAATGAATAAAAATGTTGCAAACTCTCACGTTTGAGAAGTATCTGGTCTTCGATTATGTATTTGCAAGCTCTGAGCGACAAATTTCCCCATTCACTTACAGCGAACAGAGATCTTGAAAACGGTTTAGAACTTTGCATAGCTTTAACTATGTAAAAGGCTTTGAAGGACTGTTAAGCATAGGAATGCTATTCAGTTTCTTATACAAATGAGAACTCAAGCAACTAAAAGCCCCAGAAACATTTGGCCGAGTGAAAACAGGACAGAGAGCAGAGGCCTCGGCTGCTCTTTCACACGATCCTGAAGTACGGATGCATTCTAAAGGGATAGAGGCGAATAATCACCCCGATCTGACTGTATGCACTAGAAAATGTGTGTCGGGGACTTGGATCAGAATTAAAAATAAAAAAAATTAAAACTACTGTGAAAGTGCTCTGAGATCGCCATCGATCGGGAATGCTTTGAGTGGTTTGCAATTGCTTCAACATCAATGCAGCCAAGCGAGTATTACTGGAGTGATTAAAATGCTAGGGATAAAATAACCGATATCGCTGTCAAGAAGGGAGTAGCTAGCGATTTTTTAAAATCACTACATCTCAAAGATATTTCCAAAATTACTCCCCCCTCCTTAGGCCAGTTTTACACAAGCACATATGTTCCGTGTTGGAGCTGTATTTCCCAGACTGGACACTGCCCCTCTGAAGTGAACTCGCAGCATAAGGATTTACCGCAGGTCTGCTGAACTGTAGTCAATGTGAATATAGTTCATTTACAAGTTCCTGTGGATAAGTGTCTGATCAGCAGTGGTCCGCTGGTGAAGACATAACCGAGCGCTCGTACTTGGCTTTCTCCAGCAGTCCTGTAGACACGAATAAGGTGGCAGTACTTATGCGTGAAAACGGCTCCATTCAAATGTGGGACCGCAGGGCCTGTTCTCATAATCGTCGGGGGCCCCAGCAGTTGAACCCCTGCCGATTAGACACTTATGCCCTATCCTTTTAAACTATTGCATACATGGAGGGAGCACAGTATTGTGCAATTATCTCTCTACTCATCCAGCTTTATTGGATCTAGCCCAACATACTTTTACTGCTAGCTCATAGGTTTTCGCGATGGCTTCTAGACCAAAATAATATCTATCCTGTCCTGTATAATAGTATTAATATGTGTAAGAAGCTTTGTCTGCCTATACCACATGATTGTGCAGATTAAAAGCACCTCTGTTCTCTTATTTAGCCACATACTGCATCTTGTGTCACTTCCCACAATGATTGCCCTGTTATTCCCCACTCTGCTACATCTCCCATTAACCCACTGAAGACACGCATGTGTCCATAGGTGAATGTATTCTGACTTTCTTCACTCCTTCTGAAAGTGGCTCCCTAGGAGTCCATGCCCAACTTTTTAACAAGCATGAAACACGACAAGTGAAAATAGCCAAGCCATATATTCATCCACAGACAACAGATTTAAAGTCTCCATATACAACTGGCCTCTTTAAAGGGGATTTCAGGTACTTTATCAATATCCGATTGGCAAGGGTCCGATAGGCAGTACCTCTGCCGATCATCCGTGTCCATTATTTAGTGTGTGTAGCTGGTTACTGGAGTACTGTTCCCATTCATTTCAATACAAGCAGTCCTACAGGAACCAGATAAAGCACAAATCAGGGCATCGGATTCCCGCTAATGAGATCGATGGCCTTTCGTGAGAATAGGCTACTAATACAAAAATTACCAGAACACCCCTTTAAAGGAGGACCAATACTTCCTTTTATCTGCGTCCAAGGCACTGTATTCCGGCATCCAGAATTCTACTTTGAACTGACGAAGGACAAACATCCCCAAACAGCTTTCTGCAAAGGGAAAGACGTATGGCATGGTTAGCTTCCCTTACCATTAGGGGTGAGCGAACTTCTGTTTTGAAGTTTTGCGTAAAAATTGGGTAATCCAAGAATTCCGTTATTGATTCCGCTACCACGGACCACATGTTATGGTCCATGGGAGCGGAATCCATAATGGAATTCTTAGATATCCCGAACCTTATACTTACAGCTTGAAAACAGAAGTTGGCTCAACACTACTTGCTTCGAGGCTTGTAAAAAAGTCAACCACTGACTCAGAGAGCCACCTCCAGAAGGGAACACCTCTTTCCATATTATTCCCCAACGAACCATTGTCACCAAGTCTCCACACACAGAACCTCCTCCAAGAGGTAACTTTCTTCAGTGAACATCTCTTAATTCTGGCAGCAATGCAAAGTTTAAACTTTCTTGGTTCTGTGTTCCGCTGCAAAGCTATTTATAAGGTCATTTACAAAGACTGGCGTTTTCCCTCCCTATGTTGGCAGTATGTGCGCCTGGAGTAAAAACTACTCCAGCCCCCAACTAGAATAGTTTTCACTCCGCTTTTATGCCTCTTTCCAGGTGTAAAAGATAGGAAATATGTGGGCCCCATGCCCTGGTGCCAGCCACACCCCGTCACTCACTCACCACTCTCCAGAGGAATCTTGTGACTTTTTTAATGCCAAAAACTTACATTGCGCCCGTCTTAAATTACCCCCAATGTGTCAATCAGATTCTGATAAATATACCAGGCTGTTTGCCGCATTAGTTGCCTTGGACCTTTTTCACATGTCCGTGTCAACATCTCTGATGTCTGTTTCATTGGCACCAATGTCCATGAAGGGTCAGTTTTTGTTCCGTGTCCTCCGTTTTCCATGTGCACAGCTAGGCAAATGCCTTTTACCAAATTAGGCGCATCTCTGCCCTGCTGTGTGCCAGAAAGTCAAATCTCTGAGCAATAGCTTATGCCAGTTTCCAGTTCAAGTTATAGCAAACCTTGCGGAGGAGGGAAAACCAGCCCCTTTTCTTGCCACTTTAGAGAGCTGGTGAGAAACTTAATAAGTTACAAATTATGATGCATATAGGTCATGCGCCATAATCTGTGACTATTTCTTTACACCAGAATAGTGGCATAATACCTTCTATAAATCCTCCCCATACACCACAAAAAACTTTGTGCATGTCTCCATTGTTATTCCACTGATCAGGTGTGAACAAGCACATTAGAATCAATGGATACATGTGTGCTGTCCGTGTGAGTATACGCTAAGATGGGGCAGCAATTCGGCTGCAAGTTATCCCAGGATGGAAGACGTAGTGTTTTCAACAAAAATAGGGCTACAGTGCAACCAGAAGGGTTCTTCAACCCAACCAATAGTCGCGAAAGACTTAAGTGCACACGCATAAATAGGTTTTCGTATTTATTGCATAATCTCTCTCATAATCTCAATAGCATATGAAAACACTTCAGTTTTGTCCCCATTCATTGACAATGGGAACAAAACTGAACTGCATCAGAATGCATTCCGTTCCGTTTGGTTCCGATCCCATCGCAGACAGAATAACACTGCAAGCAGCGTTTTTCTGTCTGTGATGTGATGCGGAGCAAGAGTGATCCGTCCTGAAACGCAATGCAAGTCAATGGGGACGGATCAGTTTTCTCTGACACAATAGAAAACGGATCCGTCCTCCATTGACTTTCAATGGTGTTCAGGACGAATCAGTCTTGGCTATACAAGACATAATACAACAGGATCTGTTCATGAAAGATGTAGGACTGAAATGATTACTCGACTGAATCGAGCAACTAGACAACAAAAATTTGCTTGTGTCACGTGACCATGGAGCGTGAGTGAAGCACTTGCTATTACTCATGCTCTGTGGTCCCCGTTTGGCGCACATGGTGCTGAACTGGATCCTGACACACCATCAGGACATAGCGCACGTCAGCACGCACTATGACCTGACGCTGTGTGACATCAGGTCCCAGTGAAAATGGACGAGCTGTGGAGTGGCGCCCCTACAGGAGAGGTAGGCGTTTTATATCACTGGCACTGGGGAAAAACCTGCTGGCATTAGGAGGGGGGGGGGCAACTGATGGCACTGGGAGGGGAGCCTGATGGCACTGGGGGGGACGGTTGATGAGTTTTTACAAAGGAAAACTTTCTTTCAAATAGATTCTTGCTATCAGAGTATTCGATTAATCGTTGGATTAAATCGGTAGAATACTTGATTACAAAAATAGTCGATAGCTGCAGCCCTAGACGGATGCGTGCGGTTGCATTTTTGTAACGGAAACCATGAGTGATCTGCAAAAAACGCTAGCTGGAAAGTAGACTAATGTGTACATATCATTTTCCAATATCAGCAGTGTATAACTGTGCATCCAGATGAATAAAAGGACGACCCATCATATCCCGCTGCGGAAACGACTGTAGCAAAACCCTCAACTTGGCGAAATCTGCATCTGTATATATTGTTCATGAAAACCCATAATCTGTAAATAACTGATTCAGTTTTTCTTTAGACGGAATACATTTAATTAGGTGGATAACCTGCAGTCATACAGCCACGAACTGAATAACCAGGTAGATGCCTTCATGTAATTATTATTTGGACACTGTCCTCTTATGTTTCATATACAAAGCAATATATGCAGTAAATTTCTGATATTTATGTACCTTTAGGCTACCTGCACACGGGTGCGGGTTTCAAAACAGAAAATCCGTGTGGCTTTTAGTGAGGTTTTCTGCACAAAATCTTCATGTGTTGCTTGCATTTTTGATGCAGATTTTCCATAGATATCATTGCATTGAAAACGTTAAAATGTGCAAAAAAACAAAAAACAAACAAAAACTAACCATGCACAAATAACCGATCCGCACGGAGGGTCAATTTCCTCATGGAAAAAAAAAACAAAGTTTACAGATTTGTCTTGTTTCATTCACTTTGCTGGCACTGAATTCTGCATGAGAAATCACACAGAAAAAAAATTTGGAGATTGAGACCACTTGATGTTGCTTAGTAAAAAGGTGCTGTAGATCTCAAACACAGGTCTAGAAGAAACGGCAGAGAAAACAGAAGGAATATTCAGGAAAATATTTGTCTGATGCTGTGTTGCCATACAGTTTGGACAACCAAACTCCACATGAATAAGGCAATACTGTTTTTTTTGTTGGTCAAATTGTTAAAAATTGCCCGTTTTTGCCAAGCTTACTTCCAATTAATATAATTTGGTGTGCAGATCGGGAAATTAGAATACGTATATTAGAACATCTCATTCCATCTGTTAAAGCATCTACTGTATATGACTAGCATTTTGTTCATTGCATGCTTAGGTGTGTCCCACATATGTATAATATGTGAACAGGTGCATGCCATTCGAGTCATCCCCATTTCCTGCATGCTCTCTTTGAAATACATAGTAGACCTCTAGCTCAACATTCTCCCACCTCCCAAAGTGGTCAGAAGCTTGCACCACATTGACCCGCCATTACCCCCAGCAGTTACATCCAGGCTCACCATTCTTCCAACCCCACAAAGTTGTCTGAAGCTTGCTCCCTATCCCTCACCCACCCCAGCAATCACATGCAGGCTCACTATCTTCCAGAACCCCCTAAAGATGTCAGAAGCTTGCGCCACACTGTCCCTTCACATTCTCCAGCAATCACATTCAGGCTCGCTATCTACCAATACCCCACAAAGTTGTCTGAAGCTTGCTCCACATTGTACCCCCATAGCCCTCAGCAATCACATGCAGGCTTACCATCCTACCCCCACCCCCAATCTAGTCACAAAACTTCCAACATTCCCTCAACTCACCATGATCCTTCCATCTCTTGCTGTCACCTATGCTACTACTACTACCGCGTTTCCCCGAAAATAACACACTGTCTTGGATTTATTTTTCCTCAAGAAGACACACTATGGCTTATTTTCAGAGGATGTTTTATTTTTAATAAGTATAGTACAAAAATCTACATTTATTCAAACACACGTCGTCTTGACGTTTGTGGGGGGTGAGAGAGACCCACAGACTGTTGCTGGTTGGTGCTGGGTGAGACCCACAGTGCTGAGTAAGGGTACTTTCACACTAGCGTTTTGGATTCCGTTTGTGAGATCCGTTTCAGGGCTCTCACAATTGGTCCAAAACGGATCAGTGAAGCCCCAATGCATTCTGAATGGATAAGGATCCGTTCAGAATGCATCAGTTAGGCTCCGTTCCGCCTCTATTCCGTTTTGGAGGCGGACACCAAAACGCAGCATGCAGCATTTTGGTGTCCGTCTGAAGAGGCGGAGCCTAACAGATCCGTTTTTAATTACAATGTAAGTCAATGGGGACGGATCCGTTTTCAATGACACAATATGGTGCATTTGAAAATGGATCCGTCCCCCATTGACTTTCAATGTAATTCAAAACGGATCAGTTTTGGACTTTGTCATTTTTCTTTAAAGCTAATGCAAACGGATGCGTTCTGAACGGATACAAACGTTTGCATTATAGGTGCGGATCCGTCTGTGCAAATAAACAGACGGATACGCACCAACGCAAGTGTGAAAGTACCCTAAAACAGCAGCCACAGCTTTACTTCTTTCCTTCTGAGGACACACAATATCTAAAGCAGAACTTCCTGCTACTCACTTCACTGAGGAGACTTCCTTTCACTTTCTATGTCTCCCAGCTTGCAGCAGGCACAGAAGTATAGGGACCGGACAGGGGGAGCTGACCTTGTTGATTGGGCTGCCCGCACCTCTCCGGTCACCTCCGAGATAACAGCTGTCACGATGGGGCAGATGAGAAGGGCTGCCCGTCTTCTTTACCACTCCGTACCGGTACACATAGCCACGCCTATCACTGTCTTATTTTCGGGGAATGGCTTCTATTGCGCAAATACTTAGAAATCCTGCTACAGCTTATTTTATGAGCATGTCTTATTTTCAGGGAAACAGGATACTACCAACCCTCTGTTGTAACCTCAGCGCTCCAGATGGCGACCAAAATGGTCGCAAATGCGACCAGGAATTTGCAAATGGCGACAAGACTTTTAAGTCTTATCGCCATTTGCGACTTGTCCCACCTCCGCGCGGCAGCTTTAAGGGAGAAAAAAAACTCTCTTCAGCAGACGCGCCACGTCTGCTGAGCCCAGCCCCCGACATCCAGCCTGCTCTGCCAGCCTGTAGTGGCTCGTCCTTGGCCCTGCCCCCTCACAGAGCCCGGGAAGAGAGCGCGCTTGGGAGCACTGACAGAGACCTGCAGAAGGACGGCCGGGTGCCTGGGTCAGTGCCTCCCCCCCCTCCAGCTCCTGACATGCGAGTCCTGTGACAGTGTGGCTCCTCCTACCCCCCCCTGCAGAAGGACGGCCGGCCGGGTGCCTGGGTCAGTGCCTCCCCTCCAGCTCCGTACATGTGAGTCCTGTGACAGTGTGGCTCCTCTGCCCCCCTGCAGAAGGACTGCCGAGTCCCAGCATCATTGCCTCCTGCAGTCCTCCGGCTCCTGACGTGAGTTCTGCGACACTCAGTATGGCTTCTGCTGCCCTCCCTTCCCCCCTTGTTCAGACTAGTAAGGTTTTTTCTTTTTTCCCCCAGTTGTTTAAAGTTTAACCCCTTCAGCTCTTCATTTAGCCAGTGAGTCTCAGCCAGCACCATAATGTCCATTTACTTATAATTAGGACATGCTGTAAGATTTAGCATTGAGAAGTCATACTTGTCTATGCTAAATCCTTAGTAGGTGGTGTCAGTAGCTACTGTCACTCAGCGCTGCTGTCACCACCAGTTATCACAAGAAAGTGTTCTGCCCCTGCCTGGATTGCGGCCCACAAACAGCACTTCCGCAATACACCGGCAGCAGCCCGCGTGCACTCTGCATCACGGATGCGAACCCATTCACTTGAATGGGTCCACAATCACGAAAATGCAGAATGGAAGCACAAATTAGAACGCCATATAAGCACAGTCATAGTCAGCTCTCATTAACACATCAGTGTTTGGTCAGTGATTTCTATCAGTGATTGTGAGCCAAAACCAGGATTGGATCCTCCACAGACATAAAGTATAAGGGAAAGATCTGCACCAGTTCTGTGTTTAAAGCCGCACCTGGTTTTTGCTCAAAATCACTGATGGAAATCACTGACCGAACACTGATGCCTCATTCACACAGTCAGTCTTCGGTCAGTGATTTCCATCAGTAATTTTTAGCCAAAACCAGGTGCAGCTTTAAACACAGATCAAGAGCAGATCTTTCCCTTATACTTTATGTCTGTGTAGCATACACGCCTGGCTTTGGCTCACAATCACTGATGGAAATCACTGACCAAACACGGACGTGTGAATGAGGCTATTTTGTTTTATATCATAATTATGTATGTATTTAAATTTGGCGACTAAAATTTTTATTTGGCTCCTAAATTTTTCAGTTTAGGAGCCAATGGCTCCTAGGGATTTTTTTTTGTCTGGAGCCCTGAACCTGTGCCACTACTACTCCCATCCCTGTCACCTGTAATCCCCCAGCCAGATTATATATATACACATACACTATTACACACACATATCTGGTACTATTGAGGGTTTGGGCAGTGGGGACATTCTTTACGCTGGGAGGCACAATGGGGGCGGGGGGTTAAAAATAAATAAAAATAAATACTGAAAGTTATACACTTTAATGCCATTAAAAATGGATAAATGCCCATAAACTGGATGCACATTAGAGATGAGCCAATTTCTCAAAAATTCGTTTCGGCCAGTTCCCTAAATTTCACTAAAGGATTCAATTCAAATTTATTTGCGGCGAATGGTGTTAAAAACCAGGCTGCAGAGAGCCTGTACAGTGGTGTAGAACACTGTGCATTGCAGTAACACGCATAGGTTGCGGCCACAAATCCAGTTTGGCTGCCCAGTAGTCCAGCGGTTCTTCAAAGTGGGGTGGCAGGGTGCTGACCAAGTATGCCATGGCAGTGGAACGAGAGCGCAGAGGAACTTCTATTCAGCAACATAAAAGTAGGTACGAGGACAGGGAGTCCCCACCTTCAGGGGTCGTCCCTGGGCATAGGTGTTAGTGAGGGTGAGTGACAGGGAAAGTAGGCATCACCAATATCTATTGTGTGTAATGATCCACTTGAGTATTTAGCAAACCTGCTTACCCTTATCTGACTGCCCTTGATCAAATATAGATGATTCCAGGTAGTTGATGTGTGATATCTGAAATAGTTTGGAGTAGGAGTTGGTATCTGGAGGGGTAGAGGCTGGTTTACAGTCAATTCTAGCCCCTTTTTTTTATACTGGATTTAAATAAAAGTGATGTTTTAAAAAGGGGGTCATAAAGGGGGTCATTTTTGCTGGATATTGTGTTATTAATACCCTTGGTAATAGTAAATATTTATGTCAGCTGGAATTTGTGATGGAGATAAGTGGCCGCACAACACCTCTGGAACCGTCTAAGAACCATTGAGTTCATAGAGTGGATATTTGATATGCCCACAAATCACACGTGTACAGACAGCTTTAGACTTTGTGCTTTGAAGGCAAGAACTTGAAATGAGTAAGTGGTTCTGTAAGGCTTAGAATAGAAAAAAAAAAAAAAATATGACTTTCTATGACACTGGAGATCCAAAGTTTTGTTAAAGGGGTTGTCCGGGTACAGAGCTGAACCCGGACATACCCATAATTTCACCCAGGCAGCCCCCCCTGATGTTAGCATCGGCGCATCTTATGCTCCCATGCGCTCCCTTACCCTGCGCTAGATCGCACAGGACAAGGGCTCTTTTGTTTACAATGACACACTGCCGGGCGGAAGCTTACGCCGGGCGGTATGTTCGGTAACGTCACTGGCTCTGATGGGCATGCTTTAGCACTGCCCTAGCCATTCTACAGGTTAGGGCAGCGCTAAAGCCCGCCCATCAGTGCCGGTGACATCACCAGGCTTCCTGGCAGCCCCATGGAGAGCCCTGTTAGTCACCGGAACTCGAGAAAATGCCATTGCCCTGTGCAATTTAGCTCAGGGCAAAGGAGAGCATCGGAGTATGAACTGCTCCGATGCTCAAGTCAGGGGGGCTGCCAGGGTGAAAATGAAGGTATGTCCAGGTTCAGCTCAGACAACACCTTTAATAGCAGAAAGTTCCTCACAAGAGGCCACCTTGTTTTCTCCATGTGACAAAGTGAAGCAATATATGTATGTAATGGCTTGCTTACTGTAAGTCTATGGATTTGAACAGTTTATCGCAACATAACTGCAAAAATGCTTTGTATTTAAAATAGCCAAACATCTGCATTACTCAAACTCACAAGTTTGTAAAAGTGCCGATACACCTTGTTTGCCCAACAGCTACTTTTTCCAACTCGTCTATATACAGTATTAACCCAACTGTACATGTTTTTTTTCAATGGGGAGAGGGAACCAAGCTCCTGCCAGACTCCTCTGGCAACACTACTTCCCGCGGGATCAATCCCACCCCCGATTGACACTAGGTAGTCTGTTAATTCAGCTGAAATTGGTGGGTCTGCCTGACATTTATGTAATGTGTATGAGCACCTTATAAGCTGCTGCAAAAAAATGCCACAAAACCAGAAGCGGTCTTTCTGCACCAGAGCAAACAGTGCTCCGTGGTGAAATAGCATTGTTGAAGCATTGCTTGGCAGGTCCTCCACATGACAGAAGAGACCGATTCTTGACCTTTTGTAGATCAAGTAATGCGACAACTTCTCTTACTAGCGTGCCGTGTACTTTTAGTCCCTCCTAGGCCACTACGGAGGAGGGTTAGGAAATTATACGGCAGACAACTTTTACATTGTAATATATCAAACCGAATGCAATGGTAGAAGAACTGTACAATTATAGCACTAAACCAAGGCATGTCCATACACACAGCCAGTCAGCATATTAGTATGCAAGGCTCTGTTCTCGCTATTATGCTCCAAGCCAAACACCACACTATGACTCCTGGTATCCAGGGAATGTGCGTGATTCCAGTGTAGGAGGCAGTCACGCTAATAAGATGGAGGGCAGGCATCCCACAGGAGGAAAGCTGTTCCTCTATAGAAGTAGAAGGGGCGCATTCTTTAGGGGTTTAGTGAATAGTGATCTATAATGCATCATTAATATTTTTAGCACAAAGAAAAAAAAAAATCCAACTTTATAGGTTGCTGGTGTTTTATCAAACCACTTTTGACATTCTGAAAAGGTTATACAGTAAAAAGTTTAATCTGGATTATCAGACAAAGGAGTAAAAGAATCTACGAGTACAAAAGGAGCTCGATTCTCAAACACCAAAGATGGTTATCCCTAAAGGATCCACTAGGTGGGCAAAGCCAGTAAATTTGTATACTAAAAGGGTACAATATTTAAGAAAACAATGATAAATATCAGATCATCTGGTCCTCTCTCTGAATGCAGCTTACTGCTCCATTCACTTCTAAGGGACCGACTCAGACTGTGCTCTCCCACAGAACTGAACAGAACGCTGGAACGGCATGCGCACTACTGCGCCATTTAGAGAGGGGACCTGCACTCTTAGGACTGGTGGGGGTTTCTGTGAGTCTGTGGGATAACCCTTTTAAAAGGACATCTGTCAGCAGTTCTGTACCTATGAAACTGACTGACCTGTTGCATTTGCACTTGGCAGCTGAAGGCATCTGTGTTGGTCCCATGTTCATATGTGCTCACAATTCCTGAGAAAAATGATGCTTTAATATATGCAAATGAGCCTCTAGGAGCAACAGGGGCGTTGCCATTACACCTAGAGGCTCAGCAATTTCCACACCCACTGCACTTTGATTGACAGGGCCAGGCCGTGTAAACATAATTACGCCTGGCATGGACCTCTCCTAATGCAGTGGGTGCAGTAGTTGCAGAGAGAGTGGAGACTCTAGGAGTAAAGGCAACACCCCCGTTGCTCCTAGAGGCATGTGTATATATATATATATATATATATATATATATATATATATATATATATATACACACACACACACATACATACATACACACACACACACACTGTATTTTTTTCAGCAACGCGGGCACATATGAACATGGGACCAACACAGATGTCTTCAGCTGCCAAGCGCACATGGAACAGGTCAGGCAGTGTCATAGGTACAAATCTGCTGAAAGGTGCCCTTTAAGGCGATATACTGTATATGATCTGGCTTGTATATAGGGCAATATGGCTGGTTGCATATTGTAAAAACCAAACCAAAAATGTAAGAAGAGACAAGCAACAAAGCAAACGCAGGATCACATATGCATAGTTCTCAACCAGGATCCTCCCTGCAATACTCGTGTCTGACATCTCCTGCAGTTGCACAAGACAAGTACTGCCTACTGCAGGGGTCAGCAACCTCCGGCAGCCCAGCCATTGTGAAACTACAACTCCCAACATGCATACTTGCTCTGCTGTTCTCAAAACCCCCTAGGAAAGAATGAACCATACTAGGATTTGTAGTTTCACAATAGCCAGTCTGCCAAAGGTTGCTGACCCCTGGTGTGGTCGGGTACTGTGGAAACCATGCAACGTTGGGACATGGAGAACTGCATATAGGGACAGGGTGAGTAATAGCACATCATTGGAAGCACAAAGCATGCCCTGATTTTGTACAAACAGTACAATAGTTAGCTTCTCCAATGTGGACACTAGGCTAGGAAAGAGTATTTGGATTTTAAAAGTAGCCTGTGTGGTGAAAAGGGCAACTAAGAAACCACTTTAAAGTTCATGTGACAGGTCACGGAGGACTAGCCTTACACAAGTCCTCCAATGCTATAAAGCCTCCTACAGTACATGTACAGATATACTCACGTATGCCATAAAATGTACAGGTAGAGGCCCTTAGGCACTATATCAAAGCTCCCTTTTCTGATGGACACTATTCTACATATTTACCTCTTCTCTGTGCACTTTTGACATACCTATAGATTGCTTAGGCCCAAATAATCCAGTGCCCCAGACTAAAAAAATATCAAGGAGCCATTGGCTCCTAACCTGAAAAATTTAGGAGCCAAATGAATCTTTTAGTCGACAAATTTAAAATACATTTAGTTATAATAAAAAATAAAAAACATGCACACTGATGTCATCCATATTTTTGGCGGAGCGCAAAATACATAAAGTTGTGTGCAAGAGGCCTAAAGCACATAATTTAGATTTGGATGCTATGTTCTCCTCTCCAACCTTTTAGCCACTAAGAGGCGCTGGGGTACAAACCCCTCTTACCCTCACCAGGAGTACAGCACCAAGCTACACTGACACATTGTAACAAACCCACAGCTCTGTCACCAGAAAACTTTCAGCTTGCAGTTAGCCACTGGGACACTGAAAACTATCTTAACCTTCTACTTATTACAGCTGAGGTTCCGTTACAATATCAGTGTATATAAAGCATGGTGTTTACCACTGGATTGCAGGTTTTGGATGTAAGCATGAGCGTCTGCATTCACCGACAGCAAGCAGACATCTTCAATTTGATGCAGTGCGGCAAGAAGAAAGGGAGGGAGTCCCATTTTGAAGATAAAGGTTTGTCTGGACTGGTCAGCGCGAATATACACCATGTAGGCTGCTACAAGCACGTCCCGTCAGAAGAACGTGTAACTTCATTTGCAAAGTTGTCACACAGCAAACACTCACTCAGCACATAACATGGCCAGTTCCCTTCTCAGGATCTATGTGCACGCCAGCCGCACATAGACACAGAAGGAGACTCACAACCGTCCAATAGAAACAAGCGTTGTTCGTGCAGTAGCGAATACACGTGAAGGGGCGGCGATTGCGCGAGCGATGGCCGGGAAGTGGGAAATTGCTGGACACAGGAGCACAAGACGCGTGAACCCAAGCTCTGCCCACCCTCTATGCGCGTGTCTGCTGGATGAAATTTCCTAAAGTGGCAGAGCAGCGGAGGGTCTAGGCGCAAATGGCGACAGGACTACAAAGTCTTGTGGCCAATTTGCAATTGTAAGTCACATTGGTGACCATTTTGGTCGCCATCTGGAGCCCTGTATTCTCCATATTTCTATATTGAGCCAACAAAATACAAATTATGATTGCCATCTAGAAAACACATTCCTAGGAATTACGACTGAAGAATGTATGCTGAGGAAGTAAAAACATTTAATAGGTCATCCGCTTAGAGCAGCGGTCCTCTGCCCTGCTGAACTTCCATGCTGGAGTTTCCTAGAGCTGAAGACGAAGATCCTTCACAGGCATTCCTCTGAGCCGCACAGACCACATGGGAGCTTGTTCTGTCAATTGGTAACCCTAACATTGCTCTTCTCTTCATGCAAGTAATCTATAGTTCAACGTACAGACAAAAAGTTGAGGTTTTATGGTAATTATGCACGTCCTGAAGAGCCGTTCTAAAAGGTGCAGGAGTGCTAATGAGAATCCCAGACCATTCAGAAGTCAGGGCCCTTATTTCCCAACTATAGAACGTAAAACAGAATAAACTACAGTGAAACCTCTGAGAGGACCACCCACAATTGCATTAAAATTGGTCTTCTAGGGGTGGAAATCTGTCACAGGAAAACGGGTCTGGATAAGGAGTTGGTCTTTTGGAGAGGTTTCACTGTAAAAAAATTATTATAGAAATGGTTAGGCATTAAATACCAAAACTAAAAAAAACATTTCAGAATACCATGTTCACTAAACGGTTAGACTGTACAGCTCCAATCTCGTACAACCTGAAAACAGTATAGTCTTGGAATGTCAGCTGCAGCTCAAGTAGATTATAATCACTTGGCCTCATGTAATACATATTAGACTCATTTTTTGTATGTATTATCCAGAATTAGGCCTTCTGGGCATTACCAAAGTATCAGACTGAAAGAAGTTATATGGAGCCATAACACAACACCAATAGAAATCTATAGAAACTCAACAGCAATAAGAATCTTCTGGCTGGAGGCGCATGGTCAGAAAAACACTTTTTACCATTGCAGTACACCAAAAGGACTACTGCAGAAGGGCTAATAACTGTTATAATATTATAATGCAATGTTATTGAGTTAAATGTTTTCATTATTTACTGTATGTATATGCACTTATAGAACTATATGAACAACCCAACAGTTAACAGCTTGGCAAATTGTTTTAGGTTGCCAGGGGATATACCTGTCCTTCCCCTGTTCAGTCAATCTAGCAGAGCTACATACAAGGCCTACTGTACATGTGCCAGTTTCTGAGAGGCCCAAGGTCAGAGAACCTTGGTCTCTGAGACTTCAGCTGCCAAGGGAGCAGCTCTACCACCACAGTTCCCTTGCAGGAAGGAGATAAGAACGTCCAGAACCTTATGCAGTCCGTGCCTTAAATTCAAACAGCAAGGTATTACGCCTCATTGCCATGAGAAGGAAAATTGCTTAAAGCAACTTTGAGACTAAATCGCCACTCGTATCTTCCAGGAACTGAAAAAGAAGTTTAAAGAGAACCTTTCATCTGGAAATAAATTCTGAACCAAGTATCATAATATGTAGAGCGGTGCCCAGAGATCTCACTGCACTTACTGTTATCCCTGGGCGCTGCTCCGTTCTCCCGCTATGTCAGCCGGTATGTTCCATGACTTGGTTATACTGGGAGGAGATTGCCCTTGTTCTCCTGGGCGTCTCCTTCTCCCAGGCTATAGCTCTGTCCAATCGCAGCGCAGAGCTCATAGCCTGGGAGAAAAAAAAACCTATGAGCTCTGCGCTGCGATTGGCCAGCACTACAGCCTGGGTGAAGGAGACGCCCAGGAGAACAAGGGCAGTCTCCTCCCAGTATAACCAAGTCAGGCAGTCTCCGCCCAGTATAACCAAGTCCCCAAAGATACCAGAGGACATAGCAGGAGAACGGAGCGGCGCCCGAGAATAATAGTAAGTGCAGGGAGATCCCTGGGCGCCGCTCTACATATCACGATACTTATTTCATCATTTTTTCCCAGATGAAAGGTCCTCTTTAAAATCAACCTCATTGCATGGCTGTGGTTCTGTTGAGAAACTGCAAAGTGCCTTTGGGGACAGAGAGGGAGTACTACAATTGCCATAATTTCCTGCTGTCCATACGCTGCTACTGGGAGAGAATTGAACTGTGATATATGCTGGAACTGTGTCTTTTACTGTCGTATGTACTATTCCCATCTTCACCTCAGTAAGGCAAAGGCTACACTGGTCACGGCCAGGATCGCTGAATAGTGATGATCCCATAGAAATGAATGGGATTGCTGCGGCAGTCAAAAAAATCCAGTCGTGTTAGATTTCTTGTGACCACCACGGCGATCCTATTCATTTTTTATGGAATAACTGCTACTCAGCGATCCTGGCCGCGAACAGTCTCGCCATATAGCCCTAGCCTAAATAAAGACTGTATTACAACATGCGGCCTGGTTATTGACGCCGTTTTTCTGCTGCGCCATCAGTAAATTTCCCTACTCTGCACAAAATGTTTCAAGGATGACAATACTGAGAAGGAAAAAAGTTTTACGAGTCATTGTTGGGGAAACATGCTCTGTAGGTGGGTTTGCAAGAATAAGGTTTTTGTATAGTGCTCGGAATACCGTACCAAGAAGTTTACAATGTCCCTATTCAAGACCAGTTTCATTTGCCCACTAACTCCTCACATTCATGCATATGAATAGACGTCCTGCTTTTGTGCTCTTTGCTAAGGCTACTTTCTTCCACTGGGTAATAGGAACATATTCAGTGCCCAAGTAGCAGTAAAACATACCCAGCTTTTTATTGCCATATGGTAGAATCTAGTATATACTATTCTTTAGATATCATTTTTTGCATATTATTCATGTTTTGGATTATATTAGTACTACTTCATCACCAAAATATTTTCCACTATTACACAATGTATATGGCACACAAACATTCTAGAGAAGATTTCCCTCACAGCACTAAGTGCATAGGTGGTCGTATATTAAGAAGACGCCAGTCTTAATAACCCCTCCGCTGGCAGTGGATCCGGCCTCTACATAACTTCGGCGAACCCACTGCCGGTCTCAATCCACGCCAGCTTCCTTGCCCCCTTCCCCACCCACACCACACCAGTCGTGAGTGGGGAAAAGTTGCAGACTGCGGTGCAAATAACCTTTGCGCCACAATCTGTGAGAGATATACGCCAGAAAACTGGCGTATATCAGCTAGTAAATGACCTGGCAACATGTTTGAACAACCTGATCCATAGCTAGTCAACGACCGATGAAACAGTGTACTAGAATCACTGTGGCTGCAATGTGTAAAGCATACAGTACAAAGCATAGTGTGAGGATGGGTGCAAGATGAAAGAATCCTTCTCACAAACAAGTCCTACAGGAACTTGCTACAAGTCAATGCCAAGAAGTGGTGACAAATATAGCACAGGTCTAAGAAACACTCTTTCCATAACAATCTCCTTCTTTAAAAAATGTGAGACCAATACATTGCTCAGCTTACACATACATGAGTAAAGAGCACTTTATGAAAAACAAATTATATATATTTCAAGTTTTCCCTACCCCCAATCAATCTGCACTCAATACCCTATAATGAGAAAGTGATAACAAAATTCTAAAAATGTTTTTTATAAAAAGGAAAAACTAAAACTTTGCATGGACATCGGGATTCTGATTCTGACCCTTTGCTCTGACACTTGAAACTTAACTCTGGGGGCCTCCCATGCATCTTAATCATCGTTGAGATGTTTCTACACCTTGATTGGAGTCCACCTGTGGTAAATCCAGTAATCTGGACCTGATTTGGAAAGACACAGCCCTGTCTGTATAAGGTCAAAAACCAAGCCATGAGAAGGAAAGAACTTACTGTAAAGATCAAAGACAGGATAGTGTAGAGGTGCAGACATTTTATTCTTAAAATGAAAGCCATTTGGAACAACCAAGACTTTCAGAGCAGGCTGTCTCACCAAACTAAGTAACTGGACTTCGCTGCAGGGAAACCACTAGGCTACTACCTCTTGGAGTAGAAGCTGTTTAAATAACTGCTGACCCTTCGGGATCAAGAAATACTGATTTGGAGCACCATGGTCATCAATATCATATCGGTGGTTGTTCGATTCCTGTCGATCAGCTGTATGGAGAGGCCATGGCGCTATGTGAGAGCTTAAAGGGCTTGTCTCACTTCAGCAAATAGTGTTTATCATGTAGAAAAAGTTAATACAAACCACTCACTACTAAAGTATTACGATTGTCCAAATTACTTCCTTTGCTGGCTAAATTCATTTTTCCCCATCGCATTATACATTGCTTTTTTTTCCCATGGTTACGACCACCCTGCAATGCATGCTGGAAAGAAGTGCTGGAATATGCATAATCCTGCTGGCCCAGTCACCAGAGAAGCCGACAAATACTGCTACTGGATTTTCGGGTGGTCATAACCATGGAAACAAGCAATGTATAATGTGATGAAAAAAAGCAATCTATCCAGTAAAGAAAGCAAAATGGACAATCACAATACATTAGTTAGTGTCTTGTATTAACTTTTATTACATGATAAATGCCATTTGCTGAAGTGAGACAACCCCTTTTGAACCTCTTCCTAGGCCATGTGACGTCACATTCATTGGTCCCATGGCCTAGGCGCCACTCAGCCCCATTGAAGTGAATGGGGCTGAGCTGCAATACCAAGCACAGCTGCTATCAAATGGGCACTGTAGTTTTTGATAAGATAAGCAGAGGCCGCAGCGCTCACTGGAGCTTTGGTTTAACAGCCTTCCTGAAAAAGCTGATCGGCGAGGTGTTGGGAGTCGCACCGCCGATCTCATGATGATTGACCTATCCTGAGGATAGGTCATCAATATGTAAATCTCAGAAAACTACTTTAGTAGCCAACGATGGTTTGGTAAAGATTAGGCTGCAAGCGCGCCGTCAAGAGCTGGAGGGCATGCGCGCACCCTACAGGCAGAAAAAGAGGCTACAGACAGGGACAGAGCTACTATGGCACCCAAGAATGCCAGGAAGGAGGGGAGAGAGGATGGAGGGTCCGGACCACCAGGAGCCAGAGGCCATTGCTCTTGGGCAAGAGATGCAGCAGTCTTCCTAAGCCAGTGACATCACGTTTATTGGTAACATGGCCTATTTGCCGCTCAGTACAAATTCAGTGAAGGAGTCTGGTCTGCATTACCGAGCACAGCCGCTTTACAATGAACTGTGCTGTGCTTGGTATGCAGTGAAGAGGCCGGAGTGCCACAGCCTCTTCAAACAGGTGGTGCCAGGAGTCAGACCCCCACCGATCAGATATGGATGACCAATCCGGACGACAGGTCAGCAGTATTGTACTTTTGGAAAACCCCTTTAATAATGATAGAGATGAAGCCTGCTATGGAATACAGCACATATGCACATTTTTGTGCTACAAAATTGTTTAGTTTTTAGTTCCGTTTTCAACTTTCAGGTATTCCTAGACCGTAAACAAAGCAATGCCTTGAAAGCAGGACAACAAACATCTGTCAAAGAGCTTCTGGGACTGGTAACATTTCTTGAAAGACTATGTAAACAGCTATGAGGGGAAAAAGAGGAGTAACATTCATGAGAACAGGTTTATTTAACCAGTCGGTCCACTCAGCAATTACAGGCATTTACACCATCACCTCGGCAGTGCTGAGACCTAGTAATTGCTAGTCTCGCATTGTATGTGAGCAGGGACATGATGAGTTAACCCACTGGAACGCTATGGAAGCCTCATCCACACATCACCTGCAGGAGAGTCACCCACAAGGCAAACAATAACCTAGCTGCAGAGTGAAGTTTGGATAGAACAGAACACACCAGAAAATACATTAACTAGCTTTTAGAACAATACACAAATGAGACTCGTACTAATACACTATGCTGGTCTAAAGCAATAGTGTACTTCCGGCACCTTAGGCTACTTTCACACTAGCGGCAGCCCTCTCCGGCAGGCTGTTCACCCGCCGGAACCGTGCTGCCGGAGGTCCGCTTCGGCCCCATTGACTATAATGGGGGCGGGCCGGAGTTCTGGCAAACATGCCGAGAGGCGGCAGGAATAAAACGACGGCATGTCGTAGTTTTATCAAATACATGTAGGCTGGCTCAGAAATCAATCAGCTATTTGCGGTGCGATAGACGAGACAATTTCAGCTTTTAAACCAGTTAGCAGAATACAGTACCTTGAATTAGCTTCCTTGGAGCCCAGTAACGCCCCCCTGCAGTGCCCAAAGCCGCCTCCAACAAGCAGACCTAACCGCCCACAGCGTCTCCTCTCCCTCCCTGACGGCCGAGCGAGACTGAGGGCAGGAGCTTCATCATTGTCACTGGGCATGCGCCGAGCCAGTGACATCAGATGCTCGCTCTCCCCTCAGTGCCCAGTGACAATGGTGAAGCTGCTGCCCTCAGTCTCCAGTTCATCGCGCTGGCGCAGCCCTCAGTGGGTACTGCGTCTGTGTGAGAGTTCGCTCGGCCGTCAGGGAGGGGGAGGAGACGCTGTGGGCGGTTAGGTCTGCTTGTTGAAGGCGGCTTTGGGCACTGTAGGGGGGCGTTACTGGGCTCCAAAGGGGGAAGAAAACGCCCCTCTGGGGACCTTCAGGCTTCATTTGCATAAAGATAAAAAGCGTTTTTTAGCAAAACTACTGCACGAATGACACAATAGAAAAGACAAGCTGATTCAAGGTACTGTGTTCTGCATGACTGGTTTAAAAGCTGAAATTGTGTAATCAGAGGTGACAGAATCCCTTTAAGTTTTAATTTAAATCTGTAAGGGAAAAAAAAATAAAAAAAATACACACACACACACACACACACAACAAAAATCAGCACGTCTGTATAAAAATCAGCCGCGCATGGGGTAACAGTATGGGCTTTGGTTATGTGGTTCAGTACAGTATGGATCAATAATACAGCAGTGTGAATGTGCCCTCAGAGACAGCGGCAGTACAATTATCCTTCGATTTCATATCTATGACACATGCTCCAGATACTTACATAACCAAGTTCAACCTTTAGTAAACCAACACACACAAGTATATCTACTGCTAGGCAAGGCTGGCGTGTCGCATGTCACACAGTCAGGGGAGCCCTTGCTAATAACCTCAGCATCTTTCTGTATGGAAAACCGGAAGCTCCAAGAAGGCATCTAGGTAGTGCATTAATCCCTGGGGTCCCGTGAAGTGACCTTAAGTGCTTGTGTAAAGACATCGGAAGTATATCTCTGGCAATCATCGGTTTGTATTTGTTACCATTTAATCCTATAGTCATGAATATGGGGATTCATTGGCATGTGATGGAGCTATACAATACAAGAGTTTGGCAAAATGGTTGGGTCAATTAAATAAAGTGAACCATCATTTTGCAAAGGAGACCTGTCACTAGTTTATGTTGCCCATAAAACTGGTGACAGATTCGCTTTAAAATGGAAAGTTAGGCTAGATACCAACTTGGGGCAAGTCCTGGGACTTGTAAGAATACCACAAGACTTATCACATGATGTAGCTATGGCGTAGTTTCCTTTTCCCCTAGGAGCTTTTGCAAAACAGTGGCTGTAACACCTTGCCAGATGACTTGCATGGCACACAAGTTGCACAAGATGTCTCTGCCAATCACTAGCCTATAGGGGATACTATCACCAGAAGTACTGATCATCCACTGAATAGGTGATGAAGGTTAAAGGGGTTGGCCACCATATCAGTACGGTAAAAAAAATATGTCTGGTAATCTTTTTATAGTAAGCCACGCTCCCTGAGCCCCACTCTGCCGTGCAGCCAGTTCATCCATGGCTGCGCGTGACATGGAAAAAGCTCGTCCATGCCTGCAGTGTAACTGCGCATGCGCTGCTTTTCCTAATCTGCCCAAGAGCAGCGCATGTCCAGTCTGCCCCTATCACTGGCACGCTCCCTGTTCAGTCTCTGACCGGAATCCGCTGCTTGTTGGTACAAACAGCTTATTCCTGTCAGAATTCGGAGCGGGGAGCTTAGTAAGAGTGCGTCTGATCTCCTGGCCCTGTATTTCACTATATATATATATATATATATATACACATATATAGTCCAAAGACTAGAGTGCTGCCTCGTCTTTGGACTATATATATACCTGGAATATTTGCCTTGTTCCCAAGAGGATCTTGCACCCTGTTCACACCTTCAACTGTGCTGCTGCTTCTCTTTGATAGATATAGATAGAGATTATATATATATATATATATATATATATATATATATATATATATACATACATATACACACACACAGATACATACATACACACACATACATTAGGAAACACCACGTCCGTAACAACCTGCTGTATAAAAATATCACATGGTCTAGCCTTTCAGGTGAATGGTGTAAAACAATAAAATAAAAACTGTGTCAAAACAACCAATTTTTTTGGTCACCTTCACCCATAAAGAGTAATATTGAATGATTCAAAGATCATATGTACCCAAAAATGGTACCAATAAAAACATCAACTCTTCCCGCAAAAAAGGAGCCCGTGCACAAGATGATTGGCAGGAAAAAAAAAGGTAGCTTTCAGAAAATGGTGACACAATAAAAAGACAATTTGTTTTGTTTGGCCAGGGATGTCACGTGATCACTACTGTGAAGATGCTTGCTGTGATGCATGCTCCCATCAATGGGAGAATGCTATGCTGATACAAATACCTCGTGGCTTTAGTCATTACCCCTTATTTTGTTTATGTGTATGGGGGCCAAGTGTTCAGCTGTTCCTGTTGGGGCCATAGACTTTGGATGGAGTCTTGGTACAGAGGAGAATGGTAGACGAGAAGGAATCCTGTTCTTCTGATCAGTGATGGTCTCAGTAGCCGGAGATCCCAGCGGTGTAGCATTTATCACCCATCCAGTCAATAGAGTGGAATCCACAGTAAAAAAAATAGGCACCACAAGTCAGTTTTCACTGTGGATCTCTCTCACAGCCTATAAATGATTTCTTAAAATCTCATCCACATGGCTGCTACAGTAAAATGTTACCAATTTTCCGCATGCAATGTCCAATGCAGAAAAGCTCTGTGGATACGTATGTATGCTTTGCCAAGGAAAGAGAAGAAATGTTACACTAACAAGTGTGTTCTGATACTCACCCAGAGCTTGTTCTCAAAATAATAGGCACCAAGTAGCTTCACAATATTGGGGTGATTACAGGTGGCGAGGATATCTATCTCAACCGTGTAGTCCTCCAACTCCTCTTCATTCTTTGTGTCTATAACTTTGGCAGCAGCCAAGATGCCAGTTTCCTTGTTTTTGGCCTAAAAACATAAGAAGCCAATTCAATAATGTAAAGTGCCTAAACCAGTTCAATAAATATATACCGGTACATATAAAGGGGTTCTTGAGTCATGTATCTAAAAAGTCTCTTTCAGTCAACCTGTGGACAGAAGGCCCTGAGCAGTACTTACCCTTTTCATTACTCCACCAATCCCATGATCCCGGTGTGGTCCTCTTGCTTCCTGTTCATCTACATTATGCAGCTGAACAGGAAAAAAATGACTTCAGATGAAAAAAAAAAAAAAGACGAATTATCTAAAAAACGAATATATAGCACTATATTGAATATAGTGCTATATAGTCGTTTTTTAGAATATTCGTCATTTTTTCCATCTGAAGTCATGATTCCTCCCTGCTTAAGTTGCTTTCGGGCCAATGACTGTTCACATTAAAAATGTGGAAAAAATGCTGAATATTCTAAAAAACAAATATATACCATATATTCGTGTTTTAGAATATTCGCATTACGCGAATATTACATTGCCGATTTTTCGCATAAGAGAAAATAAATTATATAATGAAGAATATTCTAATTCACTACAGACTGCAATATTGCAGCCTTGTCACATTGGCTCACAAGCAAGAAGAAGGTAGGTATACTAGGTAATGGATTCAGATGGGAAATAAAATAAAAAAGATTCGTTTTTACGAATATATATCACTATAGTTGAAATATTTGCGATCTTCGCAATTCGAATATTTGCGCTCAACACTACTCACAGCCTGTCAGGTGTCATGTGATCCCAACCAGGACAGCGGAATCAGTGGAACAATACTGCTCAAAGTGTCTTCTGTCCACAGGTCAGCTAAGAGACTTTTTAGGTACAGGCCTCAAGAACCCCTTTAAATAAATTTATTATTACATCAATTCAAAATAGAAAAAAAAAACTATTAAAATATCAAATGCATTAATAATACTGAATTGTTATACTTTCTATAAATTTATTGTATGCACTTCTTTTAACCAGTAGTTCAAGAGACACACATGAAACAAAAGCAGTGAGTTATAAAACTGCGCCTAATGAGACTGACGGCTATTTCACTACAAAGGAAAGCCCTCAGACATCAAATAAAATTATTCTTTAAAATCTAGCATATAAACATTTTCATAATACTCCGTGTACACGATAAGGCAGCACAGACATAAGGCACACAAAACGATTGGACCATCAGTTGGTGGAGGACATCATTACCCAGTTCCAATTGATGGGGCCAACTAAGGATAATGGATAAAGAGGGCCGAGGAGTTGACAAATGAGTAGCATCAGAGAGATGTGGAGAAGAGTTTTCTTGTCTAAATTAACGCTAACTTTTCACATCTCCCTTATAAGTAAGGGTACTTTCACACTAGCGTCAAAGTTTTCCATCACAGAACTCCGTCCTCGGGGCTCAATAACGGAAAAAAACTGATCAGTTTGATCCTAATGCATTCTGAATGGAAAGCAATCTGTTTGTCTTCAGTTCAGTCCATTCACCTTTTTTGGACGCAGATAAAAGCGCAGCATGTTGTATTTTTATCTCCGTCGAAAAAAGCGGAAACACTTGACGGAATGACGGATCCGCCATTAATTTCCATTGAAATGTATTTAGGGCGGATCCGACATTGAAAATTGACGCATTAACGGATCCGTTCTTCCACTCTGCGCATGCGCAGACGTTTAAAAAAGGTAAAATAACAGATTCGTTTTATACGGATGACAACGGAAAGACGGATCCGTTATTTCAATACAATTGTCAAACGGATCTGCAAAAGGACGCGTTTGCAAATTAAATCAGTTTTCAAACGTTTTAACGGATCCGTCGGGCAGTTCCGTTGATGGAACTGCCTGACGGAATCCTTCGACGCAAGTGTGAAAGTACCGCAGTATGTACTGTATGCTTGAAAAAAGGTTGGGCCTCTTAAAAGGGGTTGTCCCACACAAGGCATTATGAATTGGCGATAAAATGTCTGATTGCTGGAGACCCTTTTGCTAGAAGGCCTAGCAATCACTAGTGAAGAAGTCCCAACTTTGAATGGAGCAGTGGCCACGCATGCATCCTGCCTTGTCTGAAGCTTAGGGTACTTTCACACTTGCGTTAAACTTTTCCGGCATTGAGTTCCGTCCTAGGGGCTCTATACTGGAAAAGAACTGATCAGTTTTATCCTAATGCAATCTGAATGGAGAGAAATTCGATCAGGATGTCTTCAGTTCAGTCACTGAACGTTTTTTGGACGGAGAAAATACCGCAGCATGCTGCAGTTTTGTCTCCGTTCAAAATTCTGGAACACTTGACGGAATGCCAGATCTGGCATTATTTCCATTGAAATGTATTAGTGCCGGATCCGGCATTAAAAATCCCGCATTGACGGACCCCTGTTTTTCCGGGTGACAACTGGAGAGACGGATCCGGCAGGCAGTTCTGGCGACGGAACTGCCTGCCGGAATCCAGCAACGCAGGTGTAAAAGTACCCTTACAGAAACCGTCAAGTAAAGAGCTGAATCCAAGATAATTTTTCACTCTAAGATCTGCAGCAGAAATGTTAGGTGAACGCCGGAATTTCTGCAGCCTGAACTGCGGCTGATCTCCACAAGGATAAGCCTCATTCAATGGGGTTAATCCTCTGGCTTTTCCATACTGAAGCCAAGGAACGAAGTAGCATTCTACACTTCTTCTCATACATTTCTTTCCGCAGAACGTGAATGGGCTTGTGGACACCTCATTACCATCTAGGGGATGTGGAATGTCATCAGAATTTAAGCAGATTTCAGATTAGACGTCTGAAACAACCCTAATGTTTAGTATGATCCATGAGAGAAATAGCTTCCATTGTGGAACAAAACTTTAAATGTCATTGCCCTGCTCCACAGTAAAAACACTTAACATTCGATCATCGAGTAAATGGTGATCTTGTGAACGGTGCATGGTTGTAGAGCTCCAGATGGTGACTAAAATGGCTGCAAAAGCGAAAAAAATAATAAATAAAGTAATTTCATTTTTGATATTCTTATTCATTGTGGCCTAGAGCACTGTCACATAGACATAGGTTAAAGAGGAACCGGTCATCCACTTATCTGTTATTGTAAAGGGGTTGTGGAGATTGCCACGTATAAGGGTCCTTTCACACTTGAGTTCTGAGGATCCGCCAGAACGGAAGTCGCCTGAAGCATTAGAAGACTGATCAGGATCCTGATCAGTCTTTGAAATGCTTTGAGGTTACTATGGCAGCCAGGACGCTATTAAAGTCCTGTTTGCCATAGTAGTAGTGGGGAGTGGGGGAGCGGCATACTTACAGTCCGTGCGGCTCCCGGGGCGCTCCAGAATGACGTCAGAGCGCCCCATGCCCATGGATCACGTGATCCATGCGATCACGTGATCCATGCGTGTAGGGCGCCCTGGCGTCACTCTGGAGCGCCCGGGAGCCGCACGGACTGTAAGTATACTGCTCCCACCCCACTACATTTTACCATGGCAGCCAGGACTTTAGCGTCCTGGCTGCCATGGTAACTCATTGAGAAAAGCTAAACGTCGGATCGGCGATGCGCCGAACGACGTTTAGCTTAAGGCCAGATCCGGATTAATGCCTTTCAATGGGCATTAATTCCGGATACAGCCTTGCGGCAAGTGTTCCGGATTTTTGGACGGAACAAAAAGCGCAGCATGCTGCGGTATTTGCTGCGTCCAAAAAAACGTTCCGGTCCTGAACTGAAGACATACTGATGCATCCTGAACGGATTTCTCTCCATTTAGAATGCATGGGGATGATCCTGATCAGGATTTTTCCGGCATAGAGACCCGACGACAGAACTCTATGCCGGAAAACAAAAACGCCAGTGTGAAAGGACCCTTGTGCTGGCAGTGCATCAGACAGGTCTGGCTTATTCATGAGCTCCTGCTCCCCCTGCCACTTACATGGAAGTGCTGCCTGCAGCCACCACTAGAGGGGACAAAGGAGCTTAATGAATACAGTCGTATTATTGGTCTCAATATAAAACAAACGAGTAGGCAGCTCTGCTTCCTCTAGTGGCAGCTGCAGGTAGCCAGAATCTAGGGCACAAAGGGGGAGATCTATCACAGAGTTGCGTTCTACACCAGTCTATGATATCCCCTGTGCTGCGAGAGGACGTACCTAATTTATGATGAGGCGCATCCCTTGTCATAAATGTAGGTGCATGTTTGGGCAGCCCATACGCCAGAATGAAATCTACGGCAAATCAAAACGCCCATCTATGTCTGCCATAAATGTGTCGGGCCTGCTGGCTCCAACCCCCCCATCCCTCACCACACTCCCTTTTCAGAAAGTAGTAAGGGTTTGAGGATGTATCCATGTTCTCATGATTAGTCTCAGAGGTAGGACCCCCACAATCTAAGTGATTTATATCCTGCAGACTGCTGTTAAATTTAAATCACTGGAATACCCCTTTAAGGCTGCTCAAACATCAAAAATGAATGCACACCACCAAGAAAAAAGAAAGCAGCCCCATCTACGTGCGTCCGCTGTACCATTTAGGGAGGGCACATGTGCAGTTTAACTTCAAATAACGTGTGAGAACTAAAAGACGACTAAATACAGAATGAAAGCCCCTATTAATTAAGGCTGTAGATCAAAAAGGAATCAACTGGTTAGTGATCCAACAAAATACTTATTTAAAGGACTTCCAGATTTTCTTGTACTACTATGACTGTGCACATTAATCAGCTAGCTTCCAATTGTGGGGTGTGCCTGCAAGTACGTACATGACCCGAGACGGTTAATAGAAGGTTGTGGAGTACTGCGGAGCTTACCATTACTTCAATATGTGGCATTGAGAGCTTACTTCATATAAGGAGGAACGGCACGTGGTATGAGTGTACAGTCAAACGTTACTAAAACGGCACAGACATATACTATTTAGCATCAATTGGGCTCCGTTCAGACTTCCCTGCACTGCATGACCACATTGAGGAGGATTGTGGGACACCCATTCTCAGTGTTTCTAGTAGTGGGCCCCCCCCGATGATCAGACACATATCACCTATCCTATCCAATTCTTGGAAATACTCCTTGATTTTTTTACGTTCTTTTTTAATTAAAAAGATAAAAATAAATAAATAAATCAAGCTGCTTCAGTGTAAAGCCATGCGGTAAAGAGGAGGTACAAGAAATATTGGGAAGATTTTTCAAACCTGGTAGAAAAAATTAAAAAAAATTACGCTCTGTATAGGCCAGAAGCTTTACAGATGTATGCAGCAAACAAAAATTGCAAGGAGAACGCAGAGGTAGCCTTACTGACAGGACAGACTGTGCTCACAAAACCATAGACTTATTAGCACCGGCGTACGCGACATCCGTCTTAATGGGCCACAGGAGGCATTTAAAAGGGCTTTTTAACAGATGACCTATCCTCTGCATAGGTCATCAGTATCTGATCTGTGGGGGTCTGACACCCAGGGAGTCCCGGGTGTCAGACCCCCACAGATCAGATACTGATGACCTATGCAGAGGATAGGTCATCTGTTTAAAAAAAAAAAAAAAAAAAATTCTTCAAAAGTCCTTTTAAACGCCTCCTGTGGCCCATTAAGACGGATGTCGCGTATGCCGGTGCTAATAAGTCTATGGTTTTGAAAAGGCACCAACACAGGCAGTAGAACCACAACCTTCTCACAGCTTGTCCTAGACCATGTGACGTTATGTTCATCGGTCACGTGGCCTAAGTGCGCCTCCGCCCCATAGAAGTGAATAGGGCTCAGCTGTGATACCAAGCTGCAGCGCCATTACGAGTGCCAGTGCCTTCTCAAACAGCTGATCAGCGTGGGTCGCGGGCATTGAATCCCCACCGATCACATACTGATGATCTATCCAAAAGTTGGAAAAAAACAGGGCTTTGCATTTTTTTTTTAACACCAAAACATTTGCAGAGGCAGATTGTAAGTCTCCCCCATAGTGCTCTGGACTAACGGCATATTATCCTGTACCTTCAGTTTAATCACAGACCCTGCAATGATACATAATATAGTGTTGAGCGAACTTGTGGTTTAAGTTCGGTGTCTAAAGTTCAGGTTATCGAAGAATCCCAATATGAATTCCGAATTCCGTTATGGTCCGTGGTAGCGAAATCAATAACGGGATTCTTCCATAACCCGAATCCGAACTTTAGACGCCAAACTTAAAACACAAGTTCAATCAACACTATACATAAAGGGTACCAATGACAGAAGTCAACGTCACACTGGTAAAGCCATAATTATTAGGGAACTGGGAAATAACCTGTTACGCAAGTTATAAAAGCAGAAGTTCAAAACGGTAACAATCAAGACCGGGCAAACCCTTGCTTCATTTTTTAGAAAGTCCCAACTTCCCAAGTAAACTGGACTGCTTGTGAGCGTGTACATACATACTTGCCTGACATTATTGGTATACAGACATGGATCAAATATCCAATCATTTAAATAAAGGTACACTTAAAGGGAACCTGTCAGCATGGAAATACAACCAGCAGCATGTAATGGAGCCGGAGGAGCGGAGCAGTCTGATGGATAGTTTTATAGGAAGATATTCAGTAACACTTGTCATTTATTCATTTCAATTCCTGCTCATTCTTAGGTTTGAAGCCATGGAGGCGGTCCTATCAGTGATTGACAGCTCTCTGTATACACAGTCATAGAGGGAAGGTCCTATCAGTGATTGACAGCTCTCAGTATACACAGTCATGGAGGTGGTCCTATCAGTGATTGACAGCTCTCTGTATACACAGTCATGGAGGTAGGTCCTATCAGTGACTGACAGCTCTCTGTATACACAGTCATGGAGGTGGTCCTATCAGTGATTGACAGCTCTCTGTATACACAGTCATGGAGGCGGTCCTATCAGTGATTGACAGCTCTCTGTATACACAGTCATAGAGGAAGGTCCTATCAGTGACTGACAGCTCTCTGTATACACAGTCATAGAGGAAGGTCCTATCAGTGACTGACAGCTCTCTGTATACACAGTCATAGAGGAAGGTCCTATCAGTGACTGACAGCTCTCTGTATACACAGTCATAGAGGGAAGGTCCTATCAGTGACTGACAGCTCTCTCTGTATACACAGTCATAGAGGGAAGGTCCTATCAGTGATTGACAGCTCTCTGTATACACAGTCATAGAGGGAAGGTCCTATCAGTGATTGACAGCTCTCTGTATACACAGTCATAGAGGGAAGGTCCTATCAGTGACTGACAGCTCTCTGTATACACAGTCATAGAGGGAAGGTCCTATCAGTGACTGACAGCTCTCTGTATACACAGTCATAGAGGGAAGGTCCTATCAGTGACTGACAGCTATCTCTGTATACACAGTCATAGAGGGAAGGTCCTATCAGTGACTGACAGCTCTCTGTATACACAGTCATAGAGGGAAGGTCCTATCAGTGACTGACAGCTATCTCTGTATACACAGTCATAGAGGGAAGGTCCTATCAGTGACTGACAGCTCTCTGTATACACAGTCATAGAGGGAAGGTCCTATCAGTGATTGACAGCTCTCTGTATACACAGTCATAGAGGGAAGGTCCTATCAGTGACTGACAGCTCTCTGTATACACAGTCATAGAGGGAAGGTCCTATCAGTGACTGACAGCTCTCTGTATACACAGTCATAGAGGGAAGGTCCTATCAGTGACTGACAGCTCTCTGTATACACAGTCATAGAGGGAAGGTCCTATCAGTGACTGACAGCTCTCTGTATACACAGTCATAGAGGGAAGGTCCTATCAGTGATGACAGCTCTCTGTATACACAGTCATAGAGGGAAGGTCCTATCAGTGATTGACAGCTCTCTGTATACACAGTCATAGAGGGAAGGTCCTATCAGTGACTGACAGCTATCTCTGTATACACAGTCATAGAGGGAAGGTCCTATCAGTGACTGACAGCTATCTCTGTATACCCAGTCATGGAGGTGGTCCTATCAGTGATTGACAGCTCTCAGTATACACCGTCATAGAGGGAAGGTCCTATCAGTGATTGACAGCTCTCTCTGTATACACAGTCATAGAGGTAAGGTCCTATCAGTGATTGACAGCTCTCTGTATACACAGTCATAGAGGTGGTCCTATCAGTGATTGACAGCTCTCTGTATACACAGTCATAGAGGGAAGGTCCTATCAGTGATTGACAGCTCTCAGTATACACAGTCATATAGGGAATGAATGAAATACATGTTATATAGGTTTGTGGGAACAAATTCTGTTCAGCTCCTCCTGCTCTATAACATGGTGCCTTCTAAGTAACTCGCATTTTCATGGGGACAGGTTCCTTAATAGCACTGCCAGTCTTGGGGCAGCAAAAATGGCAGAGCTCTTAATGTTCGCCATATTCAGACAAGAGCCAGAGGAGGCCCTTAGAGTACTCAACAGCAGCAAGGCCCCGTCACAATTCTGATGTGACCGTGCCAAGTGGTCATACTCCAACAAACACTGATGGAAAATATTGACCATGTACAACAAAAAAGGGGACCACCGTTTCCCTGTACAGCTATGGACTGTCATGTATTTAAATGGAAGGCACACTTAGGCCAGAAGGGAAATGGAAGCAAGATCATACAGTACAAGCCCCTACACAATCCCTATCCAGGTTAAATATATGTGTTGGATCTTGACAACATAAGGGGAGATTTATTACGTTGAGTCCGTGCGCCAGACTGAAATGTAGAGGTGTAAATGAGGTCTAACGTATGGCAGTTTTCTGTTGCACGTGTAGTTAAACTATACGGGCCACAAAGCTCCTACCACCGCTCACCTCCGCCCATCTGCTTTTTATTAAAGTGGCAAGGGTGTTGGAAAAGGCTAAAAAGTTACTAATTTTGTCGCAAAACGGCACTTGTGGCAAAATTTGAGACTTCTATATGCCACATTGCCTTGTAATCCACAGTGGTAGGTGTTTAAAAACATTACTATGGCTAAACATAGCAATCAGCACACGGAGGTCCCAGTGGACAGCCTTTCTTCTCAGGAAATCACGAGAGGTTGGAGTAATTACTGCAAACAGCCCTATTGTATTCCTATACTGCTTCAACCAGTGTGTGCAGGGACTGGGAACTTAAAGTGACCCTGAAAATAACAAACTAAAAAACCTAAAAAGTGGCCACATGTTGTAGGTGGGTTCAAAGAGAAAGAGAGAAAAGAGGTTGGACAACACAAGTAGGCAGGGCCAGGAATACCATAGTGCAGCATAAAATACCGCCCCTGTGCAGTATTCAACTGTATCACTGTCCTAAGGACAGCCACACAGCTGAATTCAGGAGGGACCAGGAACATAAGTACCTGATGCTCCCAGAATTAATTCTTGATGAAAGCATTCGACTAGGGGTGGGACGATATGGCGATATAGACGATATGCGATATGAATTTGTGCCACGATATTGATTTCGTCTATATCGCGGTAGAACATGGTATGCGCCGCTCTCGGCGCATACCATGTTCTCCTGAGCCGGCACAGTGGAGAAGGAGGGAGTCCCTCCCTCCCCACTGAGAGCCACCAATGAGAGAGGAGGAGGGGAGGGACTGTAGCCACTGCCACCAATGAGAGCAGAGGAGGGGAGGGACTGTGGCCACTGCTACCAATGAGAGCGGGGCAGTGCAGAACGTCACAGGCAAGGGAGAAGGAACGCCCAGGGAGAGAAGCCACCATGTGATGGGGGCCAGAGCGGGCGAACGGAGCCCCGCACAGATATAATAGTAAGTGCTGGCTCCCTATGTGCTGCTACCTAATGAAAGGTCCTATAGGCCTGTATGTGCAAGTCATATCCCATACCCGGCTTCTATGACTGCCTGCTGCAATCCGCCGCAATTAACCCCTCAGAACCTGAGGGATTAATTGCGGTGGATCGCAGAGTGCAATCACAGAGGCCCAGTATGGTATATGGCCGGCACATGCAGGCTACGTTTCTATTCACTCATTGGTGGCACAGTGGGTGCCCCACCCCCCCGATCATTAGTGGCAGTTGTGATCGGAGCCCCAGCAGTGTAATGCTGGGGCTCCGATCGGTTACCATGGCAACCAGGACACTACTGATGTCCTGGCTGCTATGGTCAGCTCCCTGCTGCTGTGTGTACTCTGCACAGGGCAGCAGGGAAAGGGTGAGATCCCATTCACTCTGATAGAGCTGTATCAGGGTGAATAGGATGAGAATATCCCAGGTTCTAGCCCCTAAGGGGGAAATAGTTAATAAATAAAAAGTTGAAGAAAAAAAAAAAGAAAAAAGAAGTTTAACAACCATCTCTCCAATATAGAAAATATATATCGCGATATATATCGCATATCGCACATGCTTCATATTATATCGCAATATAAATTTTAGGCCATATCGCCCACCCCTACATTCGACCATTATGTACCCAGCGGCCACTGAGCATTTTCCCTGTACGGTCTACGGCCAGTTCTCACCTGTATGTGTGGGGGAGGGAGGTGTACTGCCACAATCGGGAAACACAGCGGAATCAGCCATTAAACGTTTTAATAGTAGGTAATGTGATCCTGTATGATTGTCTTGAAAAAGTATTGTACCGGCAGATGTAAAGTTGTAATGTCCTGCTTTAAAGGGGTACACCCTGACTCATTTTTTAACAACCACCCAGTTTGAAACATGAAATAAGCTGCGTGTCAATTTTTCATTGCAGGTTAGGTGATCACAGGCCTTCTTTCTTGAAGACCACTCCCCAAACGTATGGTACTTCGGCAATGACATCCCATACAAGAGGGCTGGATCTTGTAATCCATTTACAGCATGCATCAGGTATAGAGCAAGGAGGGAGGAGGATCTGGGCCCCTGCATGTGTCAAACTGAAAGCACCATCCTGAAGAAGGCAAAACAATGGTGCGCGACGGGAACAGTAAAGAACATTAGAAAATCTATTTGTGTCTGAAAACCCTTTAATATCATGGGAAACCTAATTAGGTCAAGTAGGGATGGAGGTAAAAGGTCACCCTACCCTGAACTCCCATTACTCATATACTGTGATAGGATTAGATACCACAAAGAGAAGAGGAGAAATTAATCACGTCACTACATATAAAGTCCTTTGCAGATAACTGCCTGGTGACCAGTTTCTATGTCAATACGCCAAGAGCAGGGCTATGACCGAGAGACGAGGACAACACTCCTTTCACATGCCAAGAATGAAACGCTACATTTCATGAGCTTATATATTAACCCAAGCTATGGCAAGAACCCTTGGCTGCAGAAAATAATTGCAGATGAATAAGACATTAGATACAACCCAATCAGGGGCGGCAGAGTTAGGGGTAGTAGTCCAGGGGTTTCAGTTGCAACTTAGGCTGGCTTTATCAACACAAACAGCCATGTCTCAGAAGCGTGATAAGAAGTTACATTTGGGTGTGCACAGGATGTAGCTCTGAGTCGACTCCGTTCAAGACGTTTCAGTTGCAACAACCATGCCATGAAAAGTGCTGAGTAAAACAGCTAGCACAAGCTTTGCCCAATGTCCCCGACTCGCTGAAAACACCCACCCGTATTCGGTTTGATGGCAATGGTGTGGAATCTAATGTCCCAGCTGCCACCCTGAATATTACAATGGAGTGCTGCCCCATGTTCAGGGTTTTTAAAAAAAAAGTTTTGGAAGCCAAAATGAGGGGTAGATCATAAAAGGAGAGAAAGTATAAAGATCAGACCCTACCTTTCTTTTTCTATCCATTCCTGGGTTTGGCTTTAAAAATTAAACCCAAAAACCTGAACGTGTGGGCAGTACCCTTACAGAGCTCACTTGTTGAAGGGGTTTTTGGGGATCAGCTGTTCTTCAGGAGCTTTATAAATGGCACTATAAAGTGGAAGGAGGGAGACTGGGAGCAGCACTGCGGAAACCAGTCCCAACCACTAAACCAGTGGACAGAGCTTTGTGGTTCCAGCATCAGAGCAGAACATCTGATGGGTGGGTGTCCTAGGTGTTGGACACCCGCCAATCTAAAAGAAAAGTCCTGGAAAACCCCTTTAATATGGCTGCCTGACACTTGCCTTAAAGACAGTCTATCCCTTTACCTGCATAGGACATGGATTTGGCAATTACCGGTGACAACTGTTTCCAAGGATCTTAGGCTCGGTGTTCTTCGAGACACGGGCCAAAGTAGAGCTTGACCCAAGTTTCTCTGCATGGTACCTCGATCTGAGCAGGAATAAGTCGAAGTGCACTAACTATGTGTCTGTGTGTAGTCCACCGATAGCACACAGTCAAATACTGCCGTCTGAATCGGACCCAACAGAGTCATTCTGATAATAGACGCCAAATCGATAAAGACAAATTATGCTTTATAGAAATCACTGAGACACAAGTTCAGGTTCTTGACAAGTATTCATTGTATTGATGACCCAAAGCTCCTAACATGAACTGCAACACCACAGATGGGAATAATCCATGCCTAAATCCTGATCCAACCTGACCATGTAACAGCAAAACTTAGATACCCTCAGGATAGAACGGCTGCACCAGCTATGCCTTCACCCCGATGAACAAGCGAATGCTCAATCGTGTGGTGATCGGTGGCACCTATAGACAGGGACCGCTCCTGATCATTGCCTACCCTTTACATTAAGTCACCATTTGGGCTCAGGCCCACGAAAGTAATTGCAGGTCTTGCGGACTCATTCAAGTCCCGCTATTTGCCGTCCACAGCCCTACGTTTTATTACACACATACATTAACCTTACCAGAATCTTAATGAGGTAGAAGATACACTGTCCACCCTGCCAACACTACCAGAGACTGAGCAGTTCATCTACGTAAGGATTTAATTAATACCAAGGGAGCGGCTAGCACTTCCAAGAAATATCTCTAATGGAAAACAAGTAACTGGTGCAAGGGAAAGCGGAGCAGTCGCCCGTAACAACTAGTCTGCTTTTTGCATTAATTTACAAAAGGGCCTGTGAAATAGGGGAACCGAAATCTAAATTTTTCCCACACGATGACCAGCGATTAGCTGCCAGAGTCATAGGGCATGGTATGACACAGGGGACCGCAGTCATCACGGCTGTGGGAGCAATTTAAAAAGTTAAGAATATTACAATTTGAAGAAACTTAAAGAGGACCTTTCACTGGTCCACAGTTTATCCGTTAAAGATATCTACATTGAGAGCGGCACCCAGGGATGTCCCTGCACTTGTATCCCTGGGTGCCGCTCCGTTCGTCCTCTGTAGCCCCGGTATCATATCCTGAATATGAGCTGAGCGCTGCGATTGGCCAGCGCTCCAGCCCTGGGAGAAGGAGACGCCCAGGGCAGAAGAAGAAGTCTCCGCCCCAGGCAAAATTAGAGCAGCAGGAGCGCCGGTACCGGGGGCTACAGCAGGCGAACGGAGCGGCACCCAGGGATACAAGTAAGTGCAGGGTCATCCCTGGGTGCCGCTCTCCATGTACATAGCTTTAACGGATAAACTGTGGACCAGTGAAAGGTCCTCTTTAAAGGGAATCTGTCACCAGGTTTGAGCCCTGTCAGCTAAACATATGCTGACGTTCAGGGTCTCATTAGCATGCCTAATATGGGCTCATCTAAACAAATGGTAGCGTAATTTTGTCAAAAAACAGGTTTAACTAACCTGTCAATCACACATATAAGGAGCCCAAGGGGAGGTCCAGCGATGCAGGGTGCCCGGCCGCAGACATCGCTGTATGTGGCCAGCGCCGCCTCCTAATGCTCCGTGCCGCCTCTCCCTCCCCCTCCTCCTGCTGTGGCGCTGGCTCGCATGCGCAACGGCGCGTGCGCACTTCACTTGAAGAAGCCGATCCAAGAAGTCCGCGCGTGCGCACAGGCATGCACCCGTGCGGACTTCTTGGATCGGCTTCTTCAAGTGAAGTGCGCACGCGCCGTGTGCGTACGAGCCAGCGCTTACAGCAGGAGGAGGGGGAGGGAGAGGCGGTGTTCCGGAATTTTCTGCTACCCGGAATTTTTTGCTACCCACGTCACTTCCGGTAGTGACGTGGGAGGCGCGGCTCTCCTCTCGGCTCCTGATTGGTCTGCCGGGAGGTTTGTCGGCGCAGGCGCGGACGGTTCACCCATGATGTGAACGCGCCTAGGGGAGCAAAAAATTCCGGCCACTGCGCATGCGCGCGAACGAAGCGGCTCGGTAGATGCTGGGTCACCAGCGAAACATTTGGAGTCATATAGATAAACAATAAACATGAAAAGGGGAGATAGTTGTATTTTGTTAAACTTAAAATAACTGTACTGCGAATTATTTGACATTGCATGGTACCTCGATCTGAGCAGGAATAAGTCGAAGTGCACTAACTATGTGTCTGTGTGTAGTCCACCGATAGCACACAGTCAAATACTGCCGTCTGAATCGGACCCAACAGAGTCATTCTGATAATAGACGCCAAATCGATAAAGACAAATTATGCTTTATAGAAATCACTGAGACACAAGTTCAGGTTCTTGACAAGTATTCATTGTATTGATGACCCAAAGCTCCTAACATGAACTGCAACACCACAGATGGGAATAATCCATGCCTAAATCCTGATCCAACCTGACCATGTAACAGCAAAACTTAGATACCCTCAGGATAGAACGGCTGCACCAGCTATGCCTTCACCCCGATGAACAAGCGAATGCTCAATCGTGTGGTGATCGGTGGCACCTATAGACAGGGACCGCTCCTGATCATTGCCTACCCTTTACATTAAGTCACCATTTGGGCTCAGGCCCACGAAGTAATTGCAGGTCTTGCGGACTCATTCAAGTCCCGCTATTTGCCGTCCACAGCCCTACGTTTTATTACACACATACATTAACCTTACCAGAATCTTAATGAGGTAGAAGATACACTGTCCACCCTGCCAACACTACCAGAGACTGAGCAGTTCATCTACGTAAGGATTTAATTAATACCAAGGGAGCGGCTAGCACTTCCAAGAAATATCTCTAATGGAAAACAAGTAACTGGTGCAAGGAAAGCGGAGCAGTCGCCCGTAACAACTAGTCTGCTTTTTGCATTAATTTACAAAAGGGCCTGTGAAATAGGGGAACCGAAATCTAAATTTTTCCCACACGATGACCAGCGATTAGCTGCCAGAGTCACAGGGCATGGTATGACACAGGGGACCGCAGTCATC
Source organism: Bufotes viridis (assembly GCA_033119425.1). Taxonomy (NCBI): domain Eukaryota; kingdom Metazoa; phylum Chordata; class Amphibia; order Anura; family Bufonidae; genus Bufotes; species Bufotes viridis. The sequence goes on along the minus strand of CM065590.1, from coordinate 297,578,828 downwards.
ACGGCTGTGGGAGCAATTTAAAAAGTTAAGAATATTACAATTTGAAGAAACTTAAAGAGGACCTTTCACTGGTCCACAGTTTATCCGTTGAAGATATCTACATTGAGAGCGGCACCCAGGGATGTCCCTGCACTTGTATCCCTGGGTGCCGCTCCGTTCGTCCTCTGTAGCCCCCGGTATCATATCCTGAATATGAGCTGAGCGCTGCGATTGGCCAGCGCTCCAGCCCTGGGAGAAGGAGACGCCCAGGGCAGAAGAAGAAGTCTCCGCCCCAGGCAAAATTAGAGCAGCAGGAGCGCCGGTACCGGGGGCTACAGCAGGCGAACGGAGCGGCACCCAGGGATACAAGTAAGTGCAGGGACATCCCTGGGTGCCGCTCTCCATGTAAATAGCTTTACCTAATAAACTGTGGACCAGTGAAAGGTCTTCTTTAAACTCATTTTTAAGGGCCCAAACACTACATCTATAAAATAGTTTTTATTTTATAAGGACATTCCTAAAAATTGGTGCAGGTTCTCGAAACTGTCTGTGCTGTGATTAATTGCTATGGACAACAAAAATAGTTTTTCTTTAAGACTGGTCTATAAATCTCCCAATTATTATTATTTTTACTATTTCTAGAACAGTTCTGATTGATAGGCGCTAGTGTTGAGCGAATCAGGTTTGGACTTTTCTATTGGAACCCAACTCGCTTCAAAACTTTGTTTAGAACATGAGCCCCGTACCACAGTAAAATGTAAGGGCTCCGCTGAGGCCTCCTTCTTCTAGCCACAAGTAACGCAAGACACTTGCTTAGTCTCGTGCCTGTGGCGCTACAGTTCAGCTTCAGATTTTGAAACAGTAATGTATGCGCAAAGCCGGACTGTAACGTCACAGGCACGGAGACTAAGCAAGTCTTGCATGACTTGTGGCTAGAAGAAGGAGGCCTCGGCGGAGCCCATACATTTTACTGCGGTACGGAGCGCACCATGTACAGGAGAGCCAGTGTACAGGGTGCCAACACTTGACATTTGACTTCATATCTTGTCACTGATAAGCAATGCCACAAAAGGGTATGGACGGAGCGGGAAGTGAATGGGTGCAGAGCAGTACACCGGTGTTCTATCGACCTGATGGAAGCCAGCCAGCAATGCATCTGAAGCTCTGGCTGTGTCCGCACGTGCGCAGTGTGAGGGTAAAGAGATTTCACAAGATAAAAGAGCATCAGATCTCCTGACCCCTGAGGGCGCATGCGCGGTGTCCGCAACTCAGGCTCTGCTGGCTAACATTGCCACCCATCCTTGCGCACATGCGCAGTTGGTGGCCGATTCTCCCTGTAATTTTCCCTTAAGTGCACCCGTGGTAGTGTGCTTGCGCTGAGGCGCACACCCCCTCCTTGAAGTCATGTACAGTGCAGCCGCGGCACAGGAAGTCACAAGGGGTAAGGTTTTTTAACAAGGTAAGGTTTTTCGATAGAACACCGGCATGGCCGTTACACTATAAATAAAGCCCTCCAAATGCAGCGCTGTCCACGATGCCAGCTGATCCATAGGGTTGGCATCTGTTGGATCCCTACAGATCGGATATTGATGACCAATCCGGAGAATAAGTCATCATTATGAAAAGTCTAGGCTATCCTTGTAAAGTTCATTTCATCTATGGGAGAATTTCTCATGAAATCCAGAACATTTGGAGCGCTTACAAGTGTGTGTCCGCTGCTGTGGTTCTTTTGTTTTCTTCTCTGCTCTGATCCCGGTCGTTTCTTAAGACATACAGCCGAGAGGAGAAGGATTACAAACTCATCTGTCTGAACTATTTTAACATTTATATAAAATTGTCCTCTGGCAGTTCTACATCCTGCTCTTGTTTACTCTCATCTCTGCCAATTTCACCTTAAAGGGGTATTCCAGCATGAAAAAAGCCTGGTGTGAAGATAGTCTTTATGACATGAATTTCTTAAAAAAAACTGAAATGGTACACAATTCTCTGTAGTAATAGCCAAAAAACAGCAACTACCATAGACATAAAGCCAAAAAGTGAGGCACCAACAGTAAATTTCAAGGCCCACCAATTACCTGGTTCCTGGGATTTCTCCAGCCCTCTCGCTGAAAGTTAAAGGGGACCTAAACCTTTACTGAAACCATAAAGGTGCGGCACCATGTCTCACAGTGTTCTGCATGCGGAGTGGATCCCTAGAAAGTATAACAGGATCTGTACCTTGGAGAAGATGAGCAGAGTCAAAGAAACCCAAATGTGCGGAGTGGTCCGAGAAGTGCTGCTGCATCTTTATGGTTTTACCATAGTTTAGGTCCCGTTTAAAATCTAGAACAGGAAACTCAATTCATTAGTACTTTAAAAGGGTTTTCCGAGATTTTAGGATCCTCAGGATAGGTCATCAGTATCTGATGGGTTGGGGTCCAACACCTGGGACTCCCGCTGATCAGCAGTTTGGAAGCAATGGAACTCCTGAGAGCACCGCTGCCTTCTCCGTGCTCACCAAGCACAGCGCCAAACATTGTATAACTGCTGTGCTCAGTATTGTGCTCAAGTGAATGGGGCCGAGCTGCGCCTAGGCCACGTGACTGATGAATGTGTAGTCACGGGCCTAGGGAAAGCTATGAGAAGGCCATCTTGAAATAGATGAGACAGCACCTGTGCCGTCTCATTTATTTCAAGATTGATCAAGTTCCATTAGGTGGAGATTGGAACTAACCGTGACATGCACCCACACTGGTCAGAAAGAGACAGAGTGCCGTGACCACTACGCTATCTACATGAGAAGGCCATGACGCTACTATGAGCGCCGATGCCTTCTCAAACAGCTGATCGGCAGGGGTCCCAGGTGTCGGACCCCCCACTAATCAGATACTGATGCGAAGGAACCTTAAAAGGGGTTGTCCAGGATTTCACAAGTGATTATCTAGGTCTTGAATTGGTCATCAACGTCTGATCAGTGGGAGTGGACACCCAACACCCTGGCACATCCGCTGCTCTGCAGTAGCTCTGGAACTCCACAGCTCCGTCCATTGTGTAGTGGACAGAACTGGTTACTGCAACACTGCTCCCACTGAGGTGAACAGGAGCAGAGCAGCAGTAAGGGTCGGTTCACACATGAAATCCAGTAGCCTGATCCGGTAGAGGAGTGCTCTACCAGATGTCAATAGTATCCAGCATAGACAGATACTGCCGTTCCACATTGACTATAATGGGATCCGGCATAAAGGCAGGGTTTTGGCCGGACAAATACCGCTGCACGTAAGGGTTTTTGTCCAGCCGACACTTATGCCAGATCTCATAACGCTAGTGTGAGCCTAGCCTAACCAGTTACATCCACTACACCATAGACAGAGCTGTGCAGTTCCTGCGCAGTGGATGAGCAGCGGTGCGAGTTGTCAGACCCCTACAGATCAGATATCCGATGTATCAGATGATTGTCGGGGGGGGGGGGTGAGCGTTCCCTCCCAGCAATCACCTGCTCTCTAGCAGAGAGACCAGTGCTATTACACGCAGCGATCTCCTGCATGTGGAGAAGTGATCGCTATGCCACGGCTTGTCCCCATGTTGTATAGTGGTTTGCCGGCGGCAGATCGTGGTGTCAAAAAACTAAAAAAAAAAAATATATATAAAAAAAATTTGGATTGCCCGATGATCAAGCAATAAATCTGCATGCTCCGACACATTAATTGGCCTGTAAAGGTAAAGCTTAGACAGGTTGCCTTGACCAGATGTATCACAGGGGCTCAGGATGATAAATGGGGTGCACTTTTCTTTGACTCCATACTAACTATTGGCTGGTTTACTTTGAGACAAAATTTCACACTATAAGGGCTCATGCACACGACCACGGGGCAGCCACATGCAGATCGCGGACCCATTCGCTTGAATGGGGTCCGCGATTCGTATCCGACGGTCCACTAGTGCATGCAGAGTCACAGACAGAAAACCTACAGACGCACTCCGTAGCTCTTCTGTGGGCTTCCGATCCGTGCCTCCGTTCCGCACAGCATCTCCCGGATTGCGAACGCATTCAAGTGAACGGGTCCGCATCCGTGAATTGTGCGGGCCCGTGTATTGCAAACTTGCAATACACGGGCGTGAGCCCTAAGTGTGGAGTAAAATGTGTTAGGTCCTGTTAAACTCTGCCCCTTCTGGAAAGCCCCAGTTGCTCCTAAATTGTCCCACTTTTCGATAGGTTCCAGGCACATTCACATTAGTAAATGTGGGCTAGCTCTTACCACGAGCGGTTTCTACACTGTGTTTTTACCCTATAGAAAAGGTGATGTAAAAAAAATACCAAATCTGCGATTCTGAAAAGACGACAGAAAGACAAAACATCTCTTAATCATGGACAATGGGGTCGCTAGGATATGCCCCCATCGTCTTATAGGTGCGGGTCCCACCTATATTAAGAACGGTACCCCACAAGGTGGTGGCTGGAGGACTCCGGTCCAGCCACCACCAAGCCGGCTCCCCAAAGAAGTGAATGGGAGCGCACCGCGCATGACCGGCCACCACTCCCATTCACTTCTATGGGCTCGACGGAAATAGCCGAGCCAGCAATTTTCGTCAGCCCCATAGAAAATAAATGGAGGGTGGCTGCGCATGCGCCCTCCTTCACTTGCAGGACTCCGTTCTCGATATAGGTGCAGGTCTCACCGCTGGTATCCTAGCAATATGCCCCCATTGCCAATGATGAGACACAACCCCTTTAATGAACAAAAACACCAATAGAAGAAGAAGAAAAAAAAAGTTGAGCGTCCTGCATTGTATATTTCCCGTATATATTCAATTACCATCTGGAGCTGCTGTTTTTACAGCAAAAAACAAAACAAAACTCAAGTGTATAGACGAGCGCCAGCAAACCTACATGTGAACGCACCCTTAAGAAATGAGACGCAGTCTATTGGGGGAGGGGAATCAAACTAGTGCAAAGGAAAACTGGCTTAGTTGTCCATTGCAACCAATCAGATTCCACCTTTCATTTTCCAGAGGTGCGCTCACAAATGTAAGGTGGAATCTGATTGGTTGCTATGGGCAACTGAGCCCGTTTTCCTTTACACCAGGCAGAAGGGTTGAATGTGGAGGATCCCTTTAATGTGAGGCCGGTAAGCTCCCATTCCTAGGGGTTGGCTCACTCTCCTTACTCACCTGGAGTGTTCATATTCCGTGACTTATGAGTCTCCATACTGGAATGTCTCACGTATGACGTGCCCATCTTATTTACTAAGTAAGTGTCGCACATAAAACAAGTATGGCACACAGCGATCAATATATTCCCTCCTATCCATGCACCTGGTCCGGAGCTTCAGAGCTAAACTCAGTCCTGGTGCCACCACTGATGCCAGTGTGACACCCTGACCGCCCAAGCTTCACCAGAGGAAGAGAGAACCAACTAGGAAACCGTGCGACCGATCTTCGCCCATTCTCGTCTATGGCAGTCCGATAATCCAGAATATGTGGCGCTGACGGCAGGTGTGCACGGCACCCAGAGTGCCACCTGTATGAGCTCAGCCCATTGATTTGAACAGAACCAAGTACTCCTCTTACCTTGTACACTTTCCCGAAGGCTCCGTCCCCCAGCTCCCCGACTATGTCCCACACCGTGTTGGGGTCCAGGTCTCTCCGGACATGTTCATACTCCCGCAGCCTCTTCCTATCACTGGTGAAGCGCAAGATACGGCGGAAGTTGGCGAAAGCCATGGCCGGAGAAAAGCGCAGGTTCCCCGGGAGGTGCCAGTCACACAGCCGCGGTCTATGGTCCGGCAGCAGCCAAACTGCCGCACTCAGGGCGCTGAGAAGAACCAAGCGCGGTCACCGGACCCGCCCACGGCGACGCCCATGGGCGGAGCCTAGGGCCACAAGCAGAAGTTTAACCTGAGGTGGGCGTGTCTGCCTGTGGGAACGCTATAAAGCGGCCTCGCTGGGCAGAGTTATTTTTGGACGTGAGTACATGAGGAGGTAAGCGGCAGCAGCCTCCGCTCTGTGCACTCAGGTGTGCCCGGTATGATGTACCAGGGCTGCTCTGATTCCTGCCCTGGCATTTCATCTCTGAGTCACCTTGTATTGTGCTTCCTGTGGCTGTCACTGAAGGACATTAACCCCTTCAAGCTGAAGTCAGTTTGGACCAAATGTGGAAGCCCTGTTTCCATACCTGAGGTGTCAGTTGTGATCACTTTGGAATTCTTTTACTTATCCAAGCCTTAGGCCTCTTTCACACAAGCGTATCCGGATTAGGTCCCGGTGCGTTGCGGATGCGTTAAAAACTGGGGTGTTTGCGCTCCTGGACCCGCATCCTTGGTCCTCCTGAATGATCCAAGGCTGCCACAGATACAGTTAGGTCCAGGAACATTTGGACAGTGACACAATCTTCATGATTTCGGCTATACATGACACCACACAGGATTTGAAATGAAACAGCTGAGATGCAATTGAGGTGTAGACTTTCAGGTTTAATTCAAGGGATTAAACAAAAATATCCTGTGAAATGTTTAGGAGTTGCAACCATTTTTTTACAAAGCCTCCTCATTTCAGGGGCTCAAAGTAAAACTTTGTAGAGCAAGGATGCCCAACCTGCGGCCCTCCAGCTGTTGCAAAACTACAACTCCCAGCATGCCCAGACAGCCTACAGATGTAAGGGCATGTTGGGAGTTGTAGTTTTTGCAACAGCTGGAGGGCCACAGGTTGGGCATCCCTGTTGTAGAGAATCCTTTGCAGGCAGTGACTGCCTAAAGTCTGGAACCTATGGACATCACCAAACGCTGGGTTTCCTCCTTTGTGTGATGTTTTACTGCAGCCGCCTTCAGTTGTTGCATGTTTGTGGGTCTTTACACCTTAAGGGGGAGATTTATCAAACTGGTATAAAGTAGAACTGGCTTAGTTGCCCATAGCAACCAATCCACCTTTCATTGTTCACGCTCCTTTGGAAAATGAAAGGTAGAATCGAATTGGTTGCTATAGGCAACTAAGCCAGTTGTACTTTATACTAGTTTGATAAATCTCCCCTTATGTTTTGCCTTAAAGATGACCTGTCACCTCTCCAGACATGTCGGTTTTAGTAACTACGTGTTTCCCCATGTAATTATAATTCTGGAGCATCTATTCTTATCACTCTATGATGTGACATTCCTCCGTTATTTCTACTACAAGTTATGAATGAATTGTCAGCAGCTTGCAATAACCCTCAGTTCACACTTGCGCGTTTTACAGCGCGTCTGAACGCGCTGTAAAACACATAACCGATGCAAACCAATGCTTCCCTATGGGACTGGTTCACATTTTCACGTTTTACAGCGCGTTCGAACGCGCTGAAAAACGCCCGACGCATAAACAAGTACTTGAGCTTTTTTTTGGGGCGTTTGTCGCGCGTTTTGGCCCATAGACTTCAATGGAAACGCGCAACGGTTGTAAATTGTGCGTTTTTGACACTGAAAACGCGCATTTGAACGCGCGTTTATGAATTTGCAACATGCTGGAAGTGCATACAAGTATATGTTTTTAGTATTATGTATTTAATAAAATATTGAGTTTGATTTAGATGTGGGTCCTTGTGTTTTTGGGTTTGAACATGCTGGAAAGGCCAAACCCCAGCTCTGATTGGCCAAACTTCATATAGACAGGGATATTTGGTCATTGGACAACACTGCAGTCAATCACACATACGCGCGTAAAACGCGTGTTTACTATTGCCAAAAACGCGGGTAAAACACACGGAAAACGCGCGTCTCAGAAACGCTCAGGTGTGAACCCAGGGTAAAGGAACAGAGGGGTGTTACCAGTTTGGGGTGTGTCCCTGCACAGTCTGACACCAGCAGTACTGTTTGGACAGAGTCAGGCACACCCGCTACTGGTAACACTCAGCAGTACCTTTACTGCTAACTGCTGGCAATTTATTTGTAAACTTCTAGCAGGAATAATACAGGAATGGCACAGCGTCATAAGAATAGATGCTCCAGAATTATTAGATGGGGAATGCAATTAGTTATTATACCAGTCATGTCAGGAGAGGTGACAGGTCTTTTTTCAGCAAGTGAAATGCATGCTCGATCGGGTTGAGATCTGGTTAGAGATGAGCAAAGCAAGCTTCGGATTTTATATTCCAAGGTTTTGAACAAAGTGACTTCGGCTATAACACACGAAGCTCGCTTCGCTTATCTCTTGATCTGGTTATTGACTCGCCCACTGCAGAATATTCCACTTCTTTGCCTTAAAAAACCTCCTAGGTTGCTCTTACAGTATGTTGTGGGTCATTGTGTACTGTGAAGCGCTGTCCAATCAACCTTGCTGCATTTGGTTGAATCGAAGCAGAAAGTATATCCTGGTACATGTTAGAATTCATCCGGCTGCTTCTGTCCTGTGTCACATCATCAATAAACACTAGGGACCCAGTGCCACTGGCAGCCATGCATGCCCGAGCCATCACACTGCCACCACCTGGTTTTACAGAAGATGTAGTATGCTTTGTATCATGAGCCATACCAAGCCTTCTCCATACTTTCTTCTTCCCGTCATTCTTGTACTGGTTGATCTTAGTTTCATCTATCTAAGGAATCTTCCTAAAAATGGAAGGCGCCAGGGGTGTCCCCTCTCACCCTTCCTTTATATCCTAACCATGGAGTCACTAGCTAATGCCCTGTGGAACAATCAATCCATAAAGGGGGTTACTATTGGGACCACGGAACACAAATTATCCCTTTTTGCGGACGACCTGCTCCTGTATCTCTCCTCCCCGAGGATCGGGCTTCCTTCAGGAATTTGAGATATTTGGCAGGCTAAGCAATTTCAAAGTGAACGTTCAGAAATCTGAAATTTTGAATGTATCGCTAGCTCAGCGGGAGGTTACCCATATTAGAGAAATGTTCTCATTCAAAATCGCCACAGATTCGATTCGTCATTTAGGCATTAATCTCCCTGCCAACCCTAGCCATCTTTTTAAACTTAACTATAGACCATTGCTTGGTAAAAACAAAAAGGGGGGGTTTCAGTCAGCACGTCCCTGTATGCAGGTGCACGTAGGTTATGGCAAATATAAATACAAACACAAAAATATAACAGCACTCAGCAACTAGAGCTCTGCCCAAGATGGGAGCTGTAAGAGGACATTAGTGATATCGCATGCAAACAGTGGAGAAATTGGTTTACATTTTGATCAAAAGGTAGTAAGCCCACTCACCCCGACACGGTTGTCTCCTAGAGTGGGTACTAACGCTAAATCTGACCTACTATAGGCCATAACAGCCACATAAAATCCTCCTAACGCTAAGTCTTACCTGTTATGGGCCACGACAGCCACATAAAATCCAGGGAGTGTGAGCCCAGCATGCACGCTGGGATAGACCTTACTTATTAACCCCTTCTGGTGCTGCAACAGCCTCCATTAGAACCAGGGATGCAGGTACCAACATGCATGCCGAGCCCACTGTGCACTCCTCCTGGAGCCAGATGGCTACTAGCAGGCAATGTGAGTACACATTCAGCTTTATACTCACTCTGATTGAAAACCAGCATCTAGGGCAGAAACACTAGTCAGGTGTGCACGACTGAGAAGGAGGTTGCCACACCTCCAACATATACTAAGTAAAAACAAAAGGGGGTTTCAGTCAGCACTTCCTGTATGCAGGTGCACGTAGGTTATGGCAATTATACATACAAACACAAAAATATAACAGCACTCTGCAACTAGAGCTCTGCCCAAGATGGGAGCTGTAAGAGGACATTAGTGATATCGCATGCAAACAGTGGAGACATTGGTTTACATTTTGATCAAAAGGTAGTAAGCCCACTCACCCCGACACGGTTGTCTCCTAGAGTCCTCCTATAGACTATAGATGCCTTGTCTCCTATAGACCATTGCTTGGATCAGGCATGCTCAACGTGCGGCCCTCCAGCTGTTGTAAAACTACAACTCCCACCAGGGGCGGACTGGGCCGGGGGCAGGGGGGCAATTGCCCCCCGGGCCGCTCTGTTGCCTCTGTAAACGGGCCCCTCTGTAGTGTCATCCAGGGCCGGCCTTTGGGGTGTGCATGTGTCCTGCCGCGGCCCTGGTGAGAAGTGGGGGCGGCCGGCGGCAGGGCACAGGGAGATGAACGCTTCCACTGTGGAAGCGTTCATCTCCATAGTCATCTGTTTCGCCGTCCTCAGGACAGCGATAGAGGTGGCTGTGCTGCGGCAGAGCAGGGAGAGGTGTGTCCCCTCCCTGTTCCTCTGATAGGCTGCCAGCACTAGGCTGGCAGCTTATCAGAGGCTGGTGCAGGCGGCGCGATGACGTCATCGCGCCGCCGGAGCGGTACAGCGAGAGACACAGGCCAGAAGAAGGCCTGCATCGCTGGAGGTAAGTATAAATGTTATTTGTATGTTTGTTTTTTGTGTTTTTGGGGGCTACTGGCACATAAGGTGAGGAGGATTCTACTGGCACATGATAAACTGAGGGGGTTCTACTGGCACATGATAAAGTGAGGAGGAGGGATTCTACTGGCACATGATAATCTGAGGGGGAGATTCTACTGGCACATGATAATGTGAGGGGGATACTACTGGCACATGATAAGGTGAGGGGGTGGATTCTACTGGCACATGATAAAGTGAGGGGGATTCTACTGGCACATGATAATGTGAGGGGGATACTACTGGCACATGATAAGGTGAGGGGGTGGATTCTACTGGCACATGATAAACTGAGGGGGGAATTCTACTGGCACATGATAAAGTGAGGGGGATTCTTCTGGCACATGATAAACTGAGGGGGGATTCTACTGGCACATGATAAAGTGAGGGGGGGGATTCTACTGGCACATGGTAAGGTGAGGGGGGTGGATTCTACTGGCACATAAGGGGGGGTCTACTGGCACATAAGAGGGGCTACTGGCACATAAGAGGGGCTACTGGCACATAAGGGGGACGGCTACTGGAACATAAGGGGGGACTACTGGCACATAAGGAGGGCTACTGGCACATAAGGGGGAAGCTACTGGCACATAAGGGGGACTACTGGCACATAAGGGGGGGGGGGGGGGGGCTATGAGCGCTGTGAGCGGCCAACATCTATCCTCTCCGCAATGCTCAGCCTCCTGTGACAGATCAGGAGAGCAGAGGTGTGGGGGGCGGAGATAGCTGTCAATGCTGTCAGAGGAGGCTGTGCTCTCCTCCCGCAGCTCCCTGCCCAGCCTCTTGTGACAGCGAATCAGGAAGTAGAGGGGGGCTCAGTGGGCCTCTGGGTGTTACTTGCCCCCTGGGCCAAAAGTTGCCAGTCAGCCCCTGACTCCCACAATGCCCTGCTGTAGGCTGATAGCTGTAGGCTGTTCGCGCATGCTGGGAGTTGTAGTTTTGCAACAGCTGGAGGGCCGCAGGTTGAGCATGCCTGGCTTAGATCTATTGAATCTAACCTCCAGAAGTGGTCCCCCCTTCAAATTTCTTGGTTTGGCAAAATAAACGCCCTAAAGATGGACACTCTGCCCAAAATCCTCTTCCTGTTCCAGACAATCCCATGTAATATCCCTAGCGGATTCTTCACCCAACTCCGATCTATAGCCTCTCGCTTTATTTGGAATGGCCCCAGGGCTATAATAAGCTATAAAATTCTCTCTAGAGCAAAGAATTGGGGGGAGCGGGTCTTCCTATACTACAGGGCTTTTATCGCAAACTGTGTGCAGGACCTTATCCATAACCGTACCTCGAAACTTTGGGTGGACATAGAACACACCCGCGTCTTGTACCGGGGATCTTTTGGCTTCCCAGCGTCGCATGTGGTAGTGTCCTACAGTCTCTACAATCCCCAATGCTCCAAACATTGGCAAAATCCTGGGGAAGATTTGCTTCCAAAACTAATCTAATCACAGTGCCAGGCCCGCTGACGGCTATCACCACTCATCCCGATACCTTCTTATATTAGATCCATGCTAGTGTTCCAGGCCTCTCCTCCTTCCCAGATCCTAATAAAAGACATATATAAAGAGTTTCTACCCCTTAATGACCTATCACACATCTTCACCAACTCTCCAGGCCGCTGGTTTCACGATCTGCAACTCCGCAGCTTTATAGGATCTCTGGCTCCTGGATCGCAATTATCCGCTCCTCTGACTAATTTTGAAAAGTTCTGCGTAGCAGATATGGGTCCTTGTCATGGTATATCCCTGATTTATGGTCTGTTCGGTGCCGGGGAGGTGGGGGATGGTTTATTAACTGACCAGCTGAGAGATGTTAGGTTTGTATCTGATTGGGAGAATGAATTGGCAGTCTCTATTTCTTCTGAGCAATGGAACCGCTCCCTCTTATTTACTCATAAATTGACTGTATCTTGTCGCCTACAAGAATGAAACTATAAAATCCTCACACGTTGGTATAGGACTCCGGGCAAGCTGCATCAGTTCTACCCATCGGTTCTGAACACATGCTGGCAATGCCAAGCTGCAGTTGGAACTATGCTCAACATCTGGTGGGACTGCCCCGGGGTCGCCCCCTGTGGCAGGATGTTTTTGCTCTCTACCGGACTGCTATATTGCCATCCCCCCGATAGCTCTGCTTTCTATCTATTCGGGTAGAATTCAACATGTCAAAAAAGGGGCCCTTAAAACGTTTGTTTAGGCGATGCGGCAGGTCATACCGCGCCAGTGGAAATCAGCAGACTGTCTGCGGAGAATCACTTGGGTACGTGCTTTAGATGCCTTGGTCCGAATGGAGGAGCTAGGGGCTGAGGCCCATAATCAGACACATGTCTACACGCAAGCCTGGGAACCATGGCTGCAATTCAGGGGTTCTCCTCGTTTCCAAATATGGTTGGATACTGGTGTTGCTCCTGGTGACGTTCTCGGTAATTTCCCCTCCCCTTTTCCTGTCCTCTCCTACCCTCCCCTCCTTCCCATCCCTAGTCTATTGTCTTCTGTGTCATGACTCCATAACCACATTGCTTGTTTTGTTACTTCTATGTAAAGAATATTCTGAAAATAGGCATATGCTGTGCTATTCTTCAACATGTTTGGCCTGTAAACTGTACATGTCATTTCTCTTCCTGTTCTAATAAAAACTGATTGAACCATAAAGAATGCTGTTCCAGAACTTGGCTGTCCTCTTTAGATGTTTTTTCGGCAAAGTTTAATATGGGTTTTCTATTTTTTTTAGGCTGATTAATAGTTTGCACCTTCAGGGGAACCCTCTGTATTTGCTGTCATAAAGTCTTCTTTTTAAAGTAGACTTAGATACTGATACACCGACTTCCTGGAGAGAGTTCTTCACTTAGGTGGCTGTTGTGAAGGGGTCCCCGAGCTCACTGTTGCACCTTTTTTTTTTTTTTCACTAGAATGTACCAAACTATTGAATTGACCGCTCCCAACATTTCAGCTATCTCTCTAATAGTTTGTTTCACTTCCATGGAGAGCTCCTTTGACCGCATGTTATGGGTTCATAGGAATAGCTTCAAGAGCCCCGTGCACCAGACTGCAGGGGGGCGCTAGCCGCTGGGAGAAAAAAAAATCTGAAATCGCTGTTGTTTCTCTGCCTGCCGTACTGCCGAGAGCAGGAAGACCAGGGCGCGCAGTACGGCACTTCAATGATGGGCTGGCTCCGCCCCCCTTCCAGCGGGAAAGACAGTGCGGAGCAAGGAGAAGATCATTGCCGCACTTCCGCTTAAGATGTTCAGAGCCAGACACCACAGGCAGCTGCCCTACTGTCGACTTATGTGCTGCCAGTGACTGAGGGTTAGTGTGTGTCACTCAGCTCCCTGACCCTGAGTGTCAGGTATGGTGGGGTGGGCAGGCGCCCCAGTATATGAATAATGAAAGGCCAACCATAATTGCAGAGGTACTGCAGGCACTATGGGGGAGGGGGGCAGCAGAGGGGAGGACCACCTAGCTCAGGACATCATAATAAGAATGGCCACTATGATAATAACAAAGAGGGGCTATTACATAAGTAATAAAGAGGGGGCCATACATTACTAATAGAGGGGCCCATTACATTACTAATAGAGGGGGCTATTATATTACTAATAGAGGGGCCCATTTTATGACTAATAGAGGGGGGCCATTACATTACTAATAGAGGGGGCTATTATATTACTAATAGAGGGGCCCATTATATGACTAACAAAGGGGCCCATTACATTACTAATAGAGGGGGCCATTATATTACTAATAGAGGAGGGCCATTATATGACTAATAGAGAGGGGCCATTACATTACTAATAGAGGGGGCCATTATATGACATAGAGGGGGCTCTTATATTACTAATAGAGGGGGCCATTATATTACTAATAGAGGAGGGCCATTATATGACTAATAGAGGGGGCCATTATATTACAAATAGAGGGAGCCATTACATTACTAATGGAGGGGGCCAATATATTACTAATGGAGGGGGGCCATTATATGACTAAAAGGGGGGGGCTATTATATGACTAATAGAGGGGGCCATTATATGACTAATAGAGGAGCCATTATATTACTAATAGAGGGGGACCATTACATTACTAATAGAGGGGGACCATTACATTACTAATAGAGGGGGCCATTACATTACTAATAGAGGAGGGCCATTACATTACTAATAGAGGAGGGCCATTATATTACTAATAGAGGAGGGCCATTATATGACTAATAGAGGGGGCCATTACATTACTAATGGAGGGGGCCATTATATTACTAATAGAGGGGGGCCATTATATTACTAATAGAGGAGGCCATTATATTACTAATAAAGAGGAGGCATTGTACTAATAATAAAGAGGGTGTCCATTATAATATACAGGGGGAATAATATTATAGGGACTGGGGGGTCTATCTGTATGGCTCTAGCTCAGTATTGGGGGGCAGCAAGATGACAGTGTTGAGGCACCAGGAGGAAGAGGACGACGATAGTAAAAGTGAGGAACCTACATTTTTTTCTATGAAACTCTGCAGAGACGAAAAGGGACTGAAAGAAGATGTCACGGAGGTCTTATCTCTCAATGAAGACGCTGAGGAAAGTCTACATCACAGGAGATGTCACTGGATGTATGAGGTATATGCTGCTGTATTCTACTGTATATAGCAATGTCCATCCACATATCTGTTTCACGGTAGGGTTTGGGGGAGGGTGGATATAGAATTTTGCCAACTCTGCTGCATCCTGGCCCCAGACTTCAGGTCACACTGTCCGTGTTCTGAATTCTGGGGCCTCCCATCCATCTACTACATTATCTGTACTCTATGAAGTTATCACTGTGCTATCTGTAGTATAACATAGGACTGCAGATGACATCTACTACATTATCTGTACTCATGAAGTTATCACTGTGTTATCTGTAGTATAACATAGGACTGCAGATGACATCTACTACATTATCTGTACTCATGGAGTTATCACTGTGTTATCTGTGGTGTTACATAGGACTGCAAGTGTCATCTACTACATTATCTGGACTCATGAAGTTATCACTGTGTTTTTTGTAGTGTTACATAGGACTGCAAGTGACATCTACTACATTATCTGTACTCAGAGTTAGAACTGTGTTATCTGTGGTGTAACATAGGACTGCAAGTGATCTACTACATGATCTGTTAAAAGTGGCGTGTCCACAGGGTAGGGGGCGCAATTTTGTGTCTTGCCCCAGGGGCTGGCATCCCACGCTACACCACTGGATAGGACTAAGAGGACCACAGGAGAAAAACACTCTCCTGCTCCTCACACCTTGGTACTACATCTTCCTTACTCCTTCTCACTCCACATACACTAACTACTAGCCTCTAGTCTAAACCCACCATACTAGGCCTGACTAAGGTATGTTTATATATAAAGTAAGTGCTATCCCCATCTAGTGGTGGGATGTATTAAGCACACCTAACCGGCCTATGAACAGGGACACCACAGGCAATGCAAAGACAGAATGAAATACAATACAGCATAACAGTTTGTAATGATTTTGCAGTTCCCACTTGTCCTGAGGGGGACGCTGCATACCCCCATGGTAAAAGATAAGTTGCCCTCGACGTTTGCAATAGCGAAAGCTGTGGATCTCTAAGCCGACACCTGTGGGACACTGCAATATACCCCTATTATCTGTGATAGGAAAACCCCTTTAATACTATCACATCCGGTGATACCCATGATGTGTATTTTTCTTATTGTTTATGAATTTTTTTTTCATTTTGGGGAAAGGGATGTGAGTTCAATTTTTATATTTACATATTTTTTTATTTTTAAAAATGTATTTTTATTTTTTACAGTTTTATTTTTTATAGTTCCCATAGGGAACTATAACAAGCAATCATTAGCTTTGGAATGAATTAGAAATGCACTGTATTCATATGGAGCCCCTGCTAAGGGGGCTGCCCCACACAGCATCTGGCTCAAACAATCCTTGCCAAAGAGAGCCAGAACACACCCCGAGGAGCACACTTCCGGGTTTTTGTGCATCCAGATGCAATTGTCATGTTTAACCACAGCATAGGGTTGGAGGGTTAAAAGTTAGCGCTTAGCATTACCACCGGTCTTGAACATTAGGCTTGGGTGTCTGCCGTTTCAAACAGTAGGCACCCGACTCCATGGCGTCTGGCGTGCTTGTGATTTCATTGTTCGTTTTTTTTTTCTGTTCTTCTGACAGATCAGAAGGATGAAAAAATAACGGTGATGTGAACACAGCCTGCGTCTTGCCTGCACAAGCATCTGACAGTGAACATTCCTCCATGTGCGGATGCCAGTGTCCTCTTCTAGAAAGAAATTGAAGTGAGTTGCCAATCAATAGCCGGAGGCAGCAAAAGGGAAACTCCGCTCAATGCTGCTTCCTGGAACGTGGAGCAGTATAGAGAAGCTAACATTTGACAGAACCTTCAGGGGTTTGACTGTACACAGCAGATGTATGCAGATGAAGGCATCCTTTGAAGACCATTTCATATGATGAGAATTTTTTTTTTTTTTTTTTTTATGAATGCTACAAGAGGACATAGACCAGGGAAACCTAGTGGGCATCTGGACATTCTCAATGCTTTAGACTTAACGTAGCAAAGAAAGAAGGGCTATTCAAAAGGGGTATGATTTTGCCAGTGTTATGCAAGCGGGTGTGGACCCACTGCACCACTGACTGGGTATACCCCGGAGGGACGTAACTAAGCAGCTACCTGGTGTTCATTAGAGCCCCTGGTGGTGGGGATAGACTTGGGCCATAGGGTAGCTGCCAGGTGCCACTCCAGAGTAGTCCCCAAGTCAGTGGCAGCTGACCAGGGGGTCAGAATACTCGGTGCGAACACTGAGGGGACTAGGGAGGCCTGGAGGTAACGGGTCAGGACAGGCGGCAACAAACAAAGTCTGTAAACAATATCTGAGGTCAGGGGCAGGCGGCAAAACAGGCAAAGTCCATAAATGAAGTCTGGTGTCAGAGGCAGGCGGCAATCAGGCGAAGTCCAGGAGTATAATAGCAGGAGTCGGTACACGGAAAAGCAGACAAGATAACACACCTTTGCACAGAGGCTTGAGACTGATGTTACTCAGGCAACTTCCTGTAGTAGGAAGTGCCTTTAAATACCTGCTGCAATGCAGCCATAGGCTGCTGAGACAGAGGGCGTGTATGTGTTGCCTCATAGATGCAGAGGGACACACCCATGCTAGCTTCAGTACTGATGCAAGTCCCCAGCAGGAAGGAAACTCTGGCATGGAACGTATGTACCGGAGCTAAGCCAGTTGCAGCCCAATGTAGCGGACTGGACCCTGTACCAGAGTCTGCCCCAGTTTCCTGGAAGGGACTGCTTGCTCGCTTCCTGCCCTGCGACTATGGCCCCATGTATGCTTGTCCTGTTTGACTGGTGATGCCCCAGATAGCCCTGCTATGGAGCCCATTCGTATAATGAAAGACTATGGGAAAGACTTTAGCTCCATGGCAATTGAACTGGACATGTGTGGTCTGAGCGCCATTCCATAATGTGCGCTCAGACCTAAGCTATCTGGGGATATGTTGCATGTATATGTTTTATGTAACATTGTGTAATTTTATGTCCTTTTGCAACCATGTGCTCAATGGAGTCTGCCTCTATCCTTGGATATATTGAGCGCTCAGATCCAAGCCATCTGGGGATATGTTAAATGTCTGTGTATTGTAAAGGGTGGGACATTGTGTATTGAATAGTGATGTCTGTCCTATTGTCCCCACATGTGTATTGGCGATTTCCCTTTGTCCTGAGAGATAATTGAATGACTCCTCAATTGTCTCCAGGACAGAAGACATTATGTATTCTCCTGCCTGTGGTGATTGCATTACCCATGTAGGGTGATTGTATCACAGGCAGAGGGGAGGATATGCTGGGGGTGTCTGTATTGTCCCAATGTGTGTGATTGGCTGCTGTATCCCGTGTCGCAGTCTTCCTTCTGGTCCTCTAGGGAGTGTCCACCAGGTGGGAGACCTGGATAAATACCGGGCAGGTAGCCCTTAATAAAAGATAGAGTTCCTGCTTGACCCTCAAAACGAAGTGTCGTCTCGTTATTGGGGGATCTGACTGTATGCTGATTGCCAGGAGTGTAAGCTGTTCATATTGCTTTTCCTGTTCGGCTGCTTCCAGGGTTCGTGTGTCTCTTGTTTGGAAGTTGGTGAATTCGTGTGGTTTGCAGTTCGGGAAGTTGGTGATTGCAGTAGCTGCTGGTCTATCCGGAAAAGGGAATATCGCCTAAACGGAGTTGTGTGCGTAACGGTCCGTTACATTTGGTGGCAAGCGCGGGATCATTTCCACAGCCCAGAAGGACATCTACAGGGCAACACCATTCCTTGGATTACAAAGTGAGGGCAACGCCAGTACCCGTACAGCGCCCTATCTACAAAAGAAAGAACTTCAGGAGAACAAGCATGGCACCCAGCTACACGCAGGAGGAATTTGACAGAGAGCTGAGATCACGGCTGATTTTCTTCGGACCCAACCCCCCGGAGAAATCTGTGCAGTTCGTGAGGTGGTTAACAGCAGAGTACCTGCAGTTCATGGCAGATGGTATCTTCCGCCCTCCCCAGCGGCTGAGTGCGTTCCGGAGAGCTGAAGGTGCCGTCCTTCCTCCCCAGCGGCAGTGTGTACCCCAGGGAGCTGAAGGTGCTGTCCTTCCTCCCCAGCGGCAGTGGGTACCCCCGGGAGCTGAAGGTGCCGTCCCTTCTCCCCAGCGGCAGTGTGTACCCCAGGGAGCTGAAGGTGTCATCCTTCCTCCCCAGCGGCAGGGTGTATCCCAGGGAGCTGAAGGTGCCATCCTCCCTCCCCAGCGGCTGTGTGTACCCCCGGGAGCTGAAGGTGCTGTCCTTCCTCCCCAGCGGCAGTGTGTACCCCAGGGAGCTGAAGGTGCCGTCCTTCCTCCCCAGCGGCACTGTCTACCCCCGGGAGCTGAAGGTGTCACCCTTCCTCCCCAGCGGCAGTGTCTACCCCCGGGAGCTGAAGGTGTTGTCCTCCCTCCCCAGCGGCTGTGTGTACCCCAGGGAGCTGAAGGTGCCGTCCTTCCTCCCCAGCAGCAGTGTCTACCCCCGGGAGCTGAAGGTGCCGTCCTTCCTCCCCAGCGGCAGTGTCTACCCCCGGGAGCTGAAGGTGTTTCCCTTCCTCCCCAGCGACAGTGTGTACCCCAGCAGCAGGACAAAATATTAAAAGGGGAGACAGTTGGTCCCCCCCTCCACCAGCAGAGAGAGGGTCAGGGAGAGGAGCCTGCTACCCCCTCTCCCCAGCGGCAGTCTACAGTTCAGAGAGAGGGGCTTGTTACACCCTCTCTCCAGCGGCAGCCTAACCCACCAAGGGGAGATGTTACGCCCCTCAACGGTGCAGATGGGACCGTGGTCTCTGCACTTGCAGCACAAGGGGCAAGGATGGTCGGTCCTGTCCGCCAGCCACAGAGCGGTTTATCCAGAGGGGAGACAGTCAGTCTCCTCCCCCCACAACCAGGCTCCCACCAGGCTACTTCCGTGGTAGCTCTGGCCCCAGGGCAGAGTACCGCCGGTCTCTGCCCACTCAGCAACCCACCTAGGCAGTCTACCAGTCCCCGCACAGCCGTAGTGAGGCACCTGGACATGGACATGTTGCTACTTTATCCAGGTGTAGTAACCATTTATTGTGGGTGGGCTGTACTGCTGTTTGTGCTTCGTGGGTGGGTTGCTGGACTAACCAGGGCACTGACCGGCAGGAGGTCAGATACCCTGTTAGTCTCTTTGGTAAGGGGAGAAATGTAGCGGACTGGACCCTGTACCAGAGTCTGCCCCAGTTTCCTGGAAGGGACTGCTTGCTCGCTTCCTGCCCTGCGACTATGGCCCCATGTATGCTTGTCCTGTTTGACCGGTGATGCCCCAGATAGCCCTGCTATGGAGCCCATTCGTATAATGAAAGACTATGGGAAAGACTTTAGCTCCATGGCAATTGAACTGGACATGTGTGGTCTGAGCGCCATTCCATAATGTGCGCTCAGACCTAAGCTATCTGGGGATATGTTGCATGTATATGTTTTATGTAACATTGTGTAATTTTATGTCCTTTTGCAACCATGTGCTCAATGGAGTCTGCCTCTATCCTTGGATATATTGAGCGCTCAGATCCAAGCCATCTGGGGATATGTTAAATGTCTGTGTATTGTAAAGGGTGGGACATTGTGTATTGAATAGTGATGTCTGTCCTATTGTCCCCACATGTGTATTGGCGATTTCCCTTTGTCCTGAGAGATAATTGAATGACTCCTCAATTGTCTCCAGGACAGAAGACATTGTGTATTCTCCTGCCTGTGGTGATTGCATTACCCATGTAGGGTGATTGTATCACAGGCAGAGGGAGGGATATGCTGGGGGTGTCTGTATTGTCCCAATGTGTGTGATTGGCTGCTGTATCCCGTGTCGCAGTCTTCCTTCTGGTCCTCTAGGGGAGTGTCCACCAGGTGGGAGACCTGGATAAATACCGGGCAGGTAGCCCTTAATAAAAGATAGAGTTCCTGCTTGACCCTCAAAACGAAGTGTCGTCTCGTTATTGGGGGGGATCTGACTGTATGCTGATTGCCAGGAGTGTAAGCTGTTCATATTGCTTTTCCTGTTCGGCTGCTTCCAGGGTTCGTGTGTCTCTTGTTTGGAAGTTGGTGAATTCGTGTGGTTTGCAGTTCGGGAAGTTGGTGATTGCAGTAGCTGCTGGTCTATCCGGAAAAGGGAATATCGCCTAAACGGAGTTGTGTGCGTAACGGTCCGTTACACCCATGTTTGTCAGCAGGATGGCTGGATGAAAAAGAAGGAGCCCGTGCCTGCGGTTAGGGGCAGCAGCGCAGGCACGGACTGCTGGCCTAACAGCCAGATTGTGTATTGTTGCCATCAGCCAGACTTGATGGTATGACAGAGAAGACTGGGGTGACTCTGTGTCAGTGGTAAGACATGTTATTAAAAGCACAAGTGAATCTTTGTTCATGCAATAGCACAAGAAGATGTAATAAGACTGATGGGCAGGTAAATGCCAAATCAGCTCACTGTTGTGTCAGAGGGCAGAGTAATGTTAAACAAAAAAAAATACACTTTTGCACACCATATTTGCAAGATTCCAAAGTTTATATCTATGTTAATGTTAAATATTGCGTTACTCATCTCATACTGCTTTTTAAAGAGTTTGTCTTATAACTAGTGTTGAGCGAACAGTTCGAGCATAGTTCGGGTTCGTACCGAATTTTGGGGTGTTCGGGACCCGGACCCGAACATTTTCAAAAAAGTTCGGGTTTGGGTCCGTTGTTCGGCAATTTCTTCCAGCTTTCTGAAGGGCTGCACAGCAGCCAATGAGCTGGCATTTTACTTCTTGCCCTGAGAAGCCATCACAGCCATGCCTACTAATGGCATGGCTGTGATTGGCCAAGTGCAGCATGTGACCCAGCCTCTATTTAAGCTGGAGTCACGTAGCGCCGCACGTCACACTGCTCTGATTAGTGAAGGAAGAGAAAGCAGCTTCTGTGAGGGAGAGGTTAGGCAGGGAAAAGTCAGCAAAGGCAACTAATGAAGTGATCGATATAAAGCTGTGAATGATTCAACGTCTGCTAGTTAATTGCTCACTGGTTTTTAGGCTGCACAGAGCGTTTTTCTGTCACTTTTTTCTGGGGTGATCGGCGGCCATTTTGGGACTTGTGGTGCAGCAGCACAAGCTGCCACCAAGTCCATCAATACTAGGTTTTTTTTCTGCTATATCCTACATCAGGGGCTTGGCTGTGCTTATTGTCACCCCTAGAAACTCAGGATAGAAATTTCTATATTTTATTAAGGGGTTAAATTCAATTGCCAAAATAGCAATCCCCTAAATCTGGTGTCCCAGCTAGTGTCCCACCAGCCTGATATGACGCCTTATTCTCTCCTATGGGACCTCTCTCCTCTGTCTAAGTGCTGGGGCCTAAATAACTGAGAGTGGCCTTCTCCAGTGGTGGGTGATATGATGCCTTATTCCTTGCTGTGGGACCTCTCTCCTCTGTCTGGGTGCTGGGGCCTAAATAACTAAAAGTGGCCTTCTCCAGTGGTGGGTGATATGACGCCTTATTCCTTGCTGTGGGACCTCTCTCCTCTGTCTGGGTGCTGGGGCCTAAATAACTGAAAGTGGCCTTCTCCGGTGGTGGGTGATATGACGCCTTATTCTCTGCTAAGGGACCTCTCCTCTGTCTGGGTGCTGGGGCCTAAATAACTGAAAGTGGTCTTCTCCAGTGGTGGGTGATATGACGCCTTATTCCTTGCTGTGGGACCTCTCTCCTCTGTCTGGGTGCTGGAGCCTAAATAACTGAAAGTGGCCTTCTCCAGTGGTGGGTGATATGACGCATGATTCTCTGCTGTGGGACCTCTCTCCTCTGTCTGGGTGCTGGGGCCGAAATAACAGAAAGTGGCCTTCTCCAGTGGTGGGTGATATGACACATGATTATCTGCTGTGGGACCACTCTCCTCTGTCTGGGTGCTGGGGTCTAAATAACTGAAAGTGGCCTTCTCCAGTGGTGGGTGATATGACGCCTTATTCTCTGCTATGGGACCTCTCTCCTCTGTCTGGGTGCTGGGACTTAATAACTGAAAGTGGCCTTCTCCAGTGGTGGGTGATATGACGCCTTATTCCTTGCTGTGGGACCTCTCCCTCTGTCTGGGTGCTGGGGCCTAAATAACTAAAAGTGGCCTTTTCCAGTGGTGGGTGATATGACGCCTTATTTCTTGCTGTGGGACCTCTCTCCTCTGTCTGGGTGCTGGGGCCTAAATAACTAAAAGTGGCCTTCTCCAGTGGTGGGTGATATGACGCCTTATTCTCTGCTATGGGACCTTTCTCCTCTGTCTGGGTGCTGGGGCCGAAATAACAGAAAGTGACCTTCTCCATTGGTGGGTGACTTGAAGCCTGATTCTCTGCTATGGGACCTCTCTCCAATTGATATTGGTTAATTTTTATTTATTTTATTTTAATTTATTTCCCTATCCACATTTGTTTCCAGGGCATTTACCTACATTTTGCTGCCTTTGCAGCCCTCCAGTTCTTTCCTGGACTATTTTACAGCCTTTAGTGCCCAAAAGTTCGGGTCCCCATTGACTTTAATGGGGTTCGGGTTCGGGATAAAGTTCGGGTCGAGTTCGGATCCCGAACCCGAACATTTTCGTGAAGTTCGGCCGAACTTCTCAAACCCGAACATCCAGGTGTTCACTCAACTCTAGTTTTAACGACTTATAATGACAGCTGATGCCCATATTCCCCATTAGGGCATATGAGCATCATAAAGGGGTTCCAACCTCAGAAACCACCTTTAGTAAGCCAAAGAGTAAATCATTTGTCAGTTCACCTGCTACATAGGAAATGCCTGGCTGGTGTTGGCTACCCTTGGAAAAGCCGGTTGTTTACCTGGGTGCCTACCTCCAAGCACCTGTGGCTCTGTTCTGTAGGGGAATGTCTCTGATAAGACAACCTCTTTAATTACATGATTTAAAACTAAATTCAAAGTTCTACTAGTTTCCTGCTATAAGTCGAGCAGTGCATTGTGGGTGCTCAGATGACTGTTGCACAGAAAGGGTATCCACAGTGGTGTGGTAGTGCCTGGGACAAGCCGATTATTGCGCCCCCTAAACTGAGACACGTGAGTGCAGGTACACTAAAGGAAGCAGCATATCTATGCACCAAGCAAAGGAGAAAACAGCCGCCGGAGATTTCAGGAGCTTTAATTCTTTGCTTTACTTGGTCATGCCTCTATGTAATGTCACGTTCCAGAGGACAGGGCATGTCATGCAAACAGGACATGGGCAGATAAGCAGGTTAGGCACTAGTGGTAGCACTACCGTCTACCACTGAACCAAGTGCAACGGCAAGGCAGGAGGCCAAACCCAGAGAGCGGAGATCTAGTGAGCCCGATTCCTCACAGAGCCCCTGGTGGTGAGGATGAACTTGGCCAAGATCTCACTGGTCGCACCTCCAGGAAGGTCCCGATACACTTGGCCGCTACCTGCAGAGAACCATGCTGGTGAAAGCACCAGCGGTAAACACAGACAAAAGATTAGAACCCAACATAACCACACAGGACACAATACAGACAAAAGGTCCTGCCGACAGGACTTTGTTTCTGTCCTGCATAACGGAAACCAGACGGATCCATTATGCTTGCCCACAGAATTCTATTATGACGGATCAAAACGGAATGCCTCTTAAAGGCTTGCGTTTTGTATTCCATCTGGGCATTACGTTAAAATCTGTTTTAAATGGAACCTATAACAGAATGGCATAAAGATAGTGCGAACACACACTAAAGGCTGCAGCCAGCACGCATTCCCTAGCAACCAGCATTTACAGGCAGACTCGGACTGGCCCACCGGGATGCCGGTGAAATGCCCGGTGGGCCCCTTGCCTGTCTGCTCTGACCTCCTGTGTTACTGTGCCTCATAAAGTTCTCTCACTCACTGGTTCCACTACTCCACACAGCAGCACTGGGGTAAGTTACTGTGGGAGGGAAGTTAGGGAGTCCTGAAGCTGCTGCCCCTGCACATCTTGTGGCTCCCTGTTGTTCCAACCCCTCACAGACCTCTGGCCACCAACTAACTCACATATACTTTATACAGAGCTCCTAAGAAGTTATGTCTCCCTAGTGACACTCCCTTCTCTTTCATCAGTGGCATTTCACATTTTCCCAGCCACTCACTCCACCCCCCCATATGTTATAATGTCTCTGTAGGTTATATCAGTACTGGAGTGTTATAAGAGGAGTGAGGAGTGGCTGATATCAGTCACATATGGTGTAATGTTTCTCGAGGTTATATCACTACTGGAGCGATATAAGAGTCACTGCTGATATCAGTCACATATGATGTAATGTCTCTGGTGGTTATATCAGCACTGTAGCGTTATAAGAGGAGCGGCTGATATCCGACACATAAGATGTAAATGTCTCTGGAGGTTATAACAGTACTGGATCGTTATAGAAGGAGAGGCTGATATCCGTACATATGATGTAATGTCTCTGGAGGTTATATCAGCACTGTAGCGTTATAAGAGGAGCGGCTGATATCCGACACATAAGATGTAAATGTCTCTGGAGGTTATATCAGTACTGGAGCTTTATAAGAGGAGCGGCTGATATCAGTCACATATGATGTAATGTCTCTGGAGGTTATATCACTACTGGAGCGATATAAGAGTCGCTGCTGATAGTCGTCACATATGATATAATGTCTCTGGAGGTTATATCAGTACTGGAGCATTATAAGAGAAGCTGATATCAGTCACATATGATGTAATGTCTCTGGAGATTATATCAGTGCTGGAGCGTTATCAGAGGAGAAGCTGATATCAGTCACATACGACTGTGGATAGGTCATCAGTATTTGATTGTTGGGGGTCTGACACCCGGGACCACTGCTGATCAGCTGTTTGAGAAGGCACCAGCGCTTCTGTGAGCGCTGTGCCCTTCTCTGTGCCTTTCCTAGGCCATGTGATGTCATGTTCATTGATCACATGACCTCATCCCCATAGAAGTTAAAAATGCTGAGCGTGATGCCAATCACAGCTGCTATACAAGGGATGGCGCTGAGCTTGGTGAGCTGTGAGGAGGCCGTGGCGCTACTGCCATCACTTCAATAAACTTATCCTTTGGAATATGCCAGGAAACATTTTCTTCACTTTGGATATTGTTTAGGCTGGGGACTGGGTGGTTCATCTAGGACATGGAATGTCCACGTGTGAGCGCTGTCCCAGCTACTGACTGTAAATAACAGACACAGTTATCAACTAAAGCTAGTTTCACACTAGTGGTACGGACCTCCGCTAGTGAACGGTGGATGAACAGCCTGTCGGATCCGTCCTGCCACTAGTGAACGTGTGCCCCCGGAATACTGCTCCAGCAATATTGACTATAATGGGGGCCGGGCGGAGTTCCAGCGGAGGCATGGCAGCGACACCGAGAGGCTGCTGGATTAAAACTAGGACGTGTCATACTTTTATTCCGGCAGTCTCTCGGCGTGTGCTGCCTTGCCTCCCTAGATTTGGGCCCCTTTGCGATCTTGGCTGCAAAAGTGTCACTCATGTGGTATCGCTGTACTCAGGAGAAGTAGGGCAATGTGTTTGGGTGTATTTTACATATACTCATGCTGAGTGAGAGAAATATCTCTGTAAATGACAACTTTTAAATTTTTTTATACAAAGTTGTCAATTTACAGAGATATTTCTCTCACCCAACATGGGTATATGTAAAATACACCCCAAAACACATTGCCTCTACTTCTCCTGAGTACGGCAATACCACATGTGTGCCACTCTTTTTGCAGGCTAGGTACGCAAAGGGGCCCGATTCCAATGAGTACCTTTAGGAGGGCATTTTTACGCATTTGGATTCCAGACTTCTTCTCACGCTTTAGGACCCCTAAAAATGCCAGGGCAGTACAAACACCTCACATGTGACCCCATTTTGGAAAGAAGACACCCCAAGGTATTCCGTGAGGTTCATGGCGAGTTCATAGAAGATTTTTTGGCACAAGTTAGCAGAAATTGACTTTTTTTTTCTTACAAAGTCTCATATTCCACTAACTTGTGAGAAAAAAATAAAATTTTACATGAACTCACCATACCCCTCACAGAATGATATGACGCCTTATTCTCTCCTATGGGACCTCTCTCCTCTGTCTAAGTGCTGGGGCCTAAATAACTGAGAGTGGCCTTCTCCAGTGGTGGGTGATATGATGCCTTATTCCTTGCTGTGGGACCTCTCTCCTCTGTCTGGGTGCTGGGGCCTAAATAACTAAAAGTGGCCTTCTCCAGTGGTGGGTGATATGACGCCTTATTCCTTGCTGTGGGACCTCTCTCCTCTGTCTGGGTGCTGGGGCCTAAATAACTGAAAGTGGCCTTCTCCGGTGGTGGGTGATATGACGCCTTATTCTCTGCTAAGGGACCTCTCTCTCTGTCTGGGTGCTGGGGCCTAAATAACTGAAAGTGGTCTTCTCCAGTGGTGGGTGATATGACGCCTTATTCCTTGCTGTGGGACCTCTCTCCTCTGTCTGGGTGCTGGAGCCTAAATAACTGAAAGTGGCCTTCTCCAGTGGTGGGTGATATGACGCATGATTCTCTGCTGTGGGACCTCTCTCCTCTGTCTGGGTGCTGGGGCCGAAATAACAGAAAGTGGCCTTCTCCAGTGGTGGGTGATATGACACATGATTATCTGCTGTGGGACCACTCTCCTCTGTCTGGGTGCTGGGGTCTAAATAACTGAAAGTGGCCTTCTCCAGTGGTGGGTGATATGACGCCTTATTCTCTGCTATGGGACCTCTCCTCTGTCTGGGTGCTGGGACTTAATAACTGAAAGTGGCCTTCTCCAGTGGTGGGTGATATGACGCCTTATTCCTTGCTGTGGGACCTCTCTCCTCTGTCTGGGTGCTGGGGCCTAAATAACTAAAAGTGGCCTTTTCCAGTGGTGGGTGATATGACGCCTTATTTCTTGCTGTGGGACCTCTCTCCTCTGTCTGGGTGCTGGGGCCTAAATAACTAAAAGTGGCCTTCTCCAGTGGTGGGTGATATGACGCCTTATTCTCTGCTATGGGACCTTTCTCCTCTGTCTGGGTGCTGGGGCCGAAATAACAGAAAGTGACCTTCTCCATTGGTGGGTGACTTGAAGCCTGATTCTCTGCTATGGGACCTCTCTCCAATTGATATTGGTTAATTTTTATTTATTTTATTTTAATTTATTTCCCTATCCACATTTGTTTCCAGGGCATTTACCTACATTTTGCTGCCTTTTGCAGCCCTCCAGTTCTTTCCTGGACTATTTTACAGCCTTTAGTGCCCAAAAGTTCGGGTCCCCATTGACTTTAATGGGGTTCGGGTTCGGGATAAGTTCGGGTCGAGTTCGGATCCCGAACCCGAACATTTTCGTGAAGTTCGGCCGAACTTCTCAAACCCGAACATCCAGGTGTTCACTCAACTCTAGTTTTAACGACTTATAATGACAGCTGATGCCCATATTCCCCATTAGGGCATATGAGCATCATAAAGGGGTTCCAACCTCAGAAACCACCTTTAGTAAGCCAAAGAGTAAATCATTTGTCAGTTCACCTGCTACATAGGAAATGCCTGGCTGGTGTTGGCTACCCTTGGAAAAGCCGGTTGTTTACCTGGGTGCCTACCTCCAAGCACCTGTGGCTCTGTTCTGTAGGGGAATGTCTCTGATAAGACAACCTCTTTAATTACATGATTTAAAACTAAATTCAAAGTTCTACTAGTTTCCTGCTATAAGTCGAGCAGTGCATTGTGGGTGCTCAGATGACTGTTGCACAGAAAGGGTATCCACAGTGGTGTGGTAGTGCCTGGGACAAGCCGATTATTGCGCCCCTAAACTGAGACACGTGAGTGCAGGTACACTAAAGGAAGCAGCATATCTATGCACCAAGCAAAGGAGAAAACAGCCGCGGAGATTTCAGGAGCTTTAATTCTTTGCTTTACTTGGTCATGCCTCTATGTAATGTCACGCTCCAGAGGACAGGGCATGTCATGCAAACAGGACATGGGCAGATAAGCAGGTTAGGCACTAGTGGTAGCACTACCGCCTACCACTGAACCAAGTGCAACGGCAAGGCAGGAGGCCAAACCCAGAGAGCGGAGATCTAGTGAGCCCGATTCCTCACAGAGCCCCTGGTGGTGAGGATGAACTTGGCCAAGATCTCACTGGTCGCACCCTCCAGGAAGGTCCCGATACACTTGGCCGCTACCTGCAGAGAACCATGCTGGTGAAAGCACCAGCGGTAAACACAGACAAAAGATTAGAACCCAACATAACCACACAGGACACAATACAGACAAAAGGTCCTGCCGACAGGACTTTGTTTCTGTCCTGCATAACGGAAACCAGACGGATCCATTATGCTTGCCCACAGAATTCTATTATGACGGATCAAAACGGAATGCCTCTTAAAGGCTTGCGTTTTGTATTCCATCTGGGCATTACGTTAAAATCTGTTTTAAATGGAACCTATAACAGAATGGCATAAAGATAGTGCGAACACACACTAAAGGCTGCAGCCAGCACGCATTCCCTAGCAACCAGCATTTACAGGCAGACTCGGACTGGCCCACCGGGATGCCGGTGAAATGCCCGGTGGGCCCCTTGCCTGTCTGCTCTGACCTCCTGTGTTACTGTGCCTCATAAAGTTCTCTCACTCACTGGTTCCACTACTCCACACAGCAGCACTGGGGTAAGTTACTGTGGGAGGGAAGTTAGGGGAGTCCTGAAGCTGCTGCCCCTGCACATCTTGTGGCTCCCTGTTGTTCCAACCCCTCACAGACCTCTGGCCACCAACTAACTCACATATACTTTATACAGAGCTCCTAAGAAGTTATGTCTCCCCTAGTGACACTCCCTTCTCTTTCATCAGTGGCATTTCACATTTTCCCAGCCACTCACTCCACCCCCCCATATGTTATAATGTCTCTGTAGGTTATATCAGTACTGGAGTGTTATAAGAGGAGTGAGGAGTGGCTGATATCAGTCACATATGGTGTAATGTTTCTCGAGGTTATATCACTACTGGAGCGATATAAGAGTCACTGCTGATATCAGTCACATATGATGTAATGTCTCTGGTGGTTATATCAGCACTGTAGCGTTATAAGAGGAGCGGCTGATATCCGACACATAAGATGTAAATGTCTCTGGAGGTTATAACAGTACTGGATCGTTATAGAAGGAGAGGCTGATATCCGTACATATGATGTAATGTCTCTGGAGGTTATATCAGCACTGTAGCGTTATAAGAGGAGCGGCTGATATCCGACACATAAGATGTAAATGTCTCTGGAGGTTATATCAGTACTGGAGCTTTATAAGAGGAGCGGCTGATATCAGTCACATATGATGTAATGTCTCTGGAGGTTATATCACTACTGGAGCGATATAAGAGTCGCTGCTGATAGTCGTCACATATGATATAATGTCTCTGGAGGTTATATCAGTACTGGAGCATTATAAGAGAAGCTGATATCAGTCACATATGATGTAATGTCTCTGGAGATTATATCAGTGCTGGAGCGTTATCAGAGGAGAAGCTGATATCAGTCACATACGACTGTGGATAGGTCATCAGTATTTGATTGTTGGGGGTCTGACACCCGGGACCACTGCTGATCAGCTGTTTGAGAAGGCACCAGCGCTTCTGTGAGCGCTGTGCCCTTCTCTGTGCCTTTCCTAGGCCATGTGATGTCATGTTCATTGATCACATGACCTCATCCCCATAGAAGTTAAAAATGCTGAGCGTGATGCCAATCACAGCTGCTATACAAGGGATGGCGCTGAGCTTGGTGAGCTGTGAGGAGGCCGTGGCGCTACTGCCATCACTTCAATAAACTTATCCTTTGGAATATGCCAGGAAACATTTTCTTCACTTTGGATATTGTTTAGGCTGGGGGACTGGGTGGTTCATCTAGGACATGGAATGTCCACGTGTGAGCGCTGTCCCAGCTACTGACTGTAAATAACAGACACAGTTATCAACTAAAGCTAGTTTCACACTAGTGGTACGGACCTCCGCTAGTGAACGGTGGATGAACAGCCTGTCGGATCCGTCCTGCCACTAGTGAACGTGTGCCCCCGGAATACTGCTCCAGCAATATTGACTATAATGGGGGCCGGGCGGAGTTCCAGCGGAGGCATGGCAGCGCACACCGAGAGGCTGCTGGATTAAAACTAGGACGTGTCATACTTTTATTCCGGCAGTCTCTCGGCGTGTGCTGCCTTGCCTCCCCTAGAATTTGGGCCCCTTTACGCATCTTGGCTGCAAAAAAGTGTCACTCATGTGGTATCGCTGTACTCAGGAGAAGTAGGGCAATGTGTTTTGGGTGTATTTTTACATATACCCATGCTGGGTGAGAGAAATATCTCTGTAAATGACAACTTTTAAATTTTTTTTATACAAAGTTGTCAATTTACAGAGATATTTCTCTCACCCAACATGGGTATATGTAAAATACACCCAAAACACATTGCCCTACTTCTCCTGAGTACGGCAATACCACATGTGTGCCACTTTTTTTGCAGGCTAGGTACGCTAAAGGGGCCCAATTCCAATGAGTACCTTTAGGAGGGCATTTTTACGCATTTGGATTCCAGACTTCTTCTCACGCTTTAGGACCCCTAAAATGCCAGGGCAGTACAAACACCTCACATGTGACCCCATTTTGGAAAGAAGACACCCCAAGGTATTCCGTGAGGTTCATGGCGAGTTCATAGAAGATTTTTTTTTGGCACAAGTTAGCAGAAATTGACTTTTTTTTTTTTTCTTACAAAGTCTCATATTCCACTAACTTGTGAGAAAAAATAAAATTTTACATGAACTCACCATACCCCTCACAGAATACCTTGGGGTGTCTTCTTTCTAAAATGGGGTCAAATGTGATGTGTTTGTACTGCCCTGGCCTTTGAGGGTGTCCGCAATCATTACATGTATGGCCAGCATTAGGAGTTTCTGCTATTCTCCTTATATTGAGCATACGGGTAATGAGATTTTTTTTTTTCGTTCAGCCTCTGGGCTGAAAAAAAAATGAACGGCACAGATTTCTTTATTCGCATCAATCAATGTGGATGAAAAATCTCAAGCCAAAAAATGTGCAAAAAAAACTGAGGGGAAAGGACATAGGAGTGCTTATGAGTAAGGCCCAATTCACACGTCTGCAAAAATGCCCGCATTTATTCCGCAATTCTGCACTATGTGCTCTCCGCATCAGCATTTGTGGAGCTGCGGCCGCGAACTTCCGGGTTTCGGCCCCAAAACATCAGGCCGCAGCTCCACAAAAGATAGAGCATGTCCTATTTTCAATATAGTTATGGCAATGTGCGGATCCGCAAAATGCGGAAAGCACATTGCCGGTGTCCAAGCAAAAGGGACCACCAGAGGAGCAGGCATATCAGATGCTGTTTACAGAACAGCGTCTGATATGCGATTTAGATGGCGTTTTTCTAACATCTACAGCCTGCCAGCGCATGATCTGGCAGGCTGTAAAAAAATTCCTCCTGACGCGAGATGACACGCCAACGTGTGAAGAAGGAACATCCCGGCGTTAGACGGTCGGGATGTGGTTAAAGAGGACCTTTCATTAAGATAAAAAATATAAACTAAGTATGCCGACATGTAGAGCGGCCACAAGGGATCTCCCTGCACTTACTATTATTCCTGGGTGCCGCTTCGTTCTCCGGGTATGTCCTCTGG
This sequence comes from Bufotes viridis, assembly GCA_033119425.1. Classification (NCBI taxonomy): domain Eukaryota; kingdom Metazoa; phylum Chordata; class Amphibia; order Anura; family Bufonidae; genus Bufotes; species Bufotes viridis. The sequence continues at coordinate 297,546,249 of CM065590.1, read as the reverse complement.
TATCTTCAGAAATTTTTTAGTTTTAAAGATATGCAAATGAGCCACCGCAAGTACACAGGGGCTGCTTGTTTGCTGCAAGTGCCCAGGCTACCCCCCCCCCGGCCTTACTCGCGCCTTACTCCTCCCCTGTGTATCCTCCGTCCAGCCCTGTATGCTTGTGACATCATTCTTTTTCTGGAGCCGAAAGCCGGCGCCTGCGCACATCACCTCTGGGCCTGAATGTTACTTAACTGGCAGATAAGGTGCCAGATTTTGGCAGAAATAGAATCACAAGCATACAGGGCTGGCCGGAGGATACACAGGGGAGGAGTTAGGCGCGAGTAAGACCGGGAGGGCGTGGGCACTTGCAGCAAACGAGGCGCCCCTGGGCACTTGCGGTGGCTTATTTGCATATCTTTAAAACTTGATTTTTGGGCGCTTTGGAGACTCTCACAAATGAAACAATGGTAACATAAGGGTCCATTCACATGTCCGCATTTCCGGTCTCCGGCTCACGAAAAAATTGAATATGTCCTATTCTTGTCCACAATAGCGGACAAGAATAGGCATTTCTATAGGAGTGCCGACCCAGTGTATTGCGGATCCGCAGTAGACTACGGACGTGTGATGTCATGTACTTGTGTCCCACACAGCTTTATAATCAGTTTAAATTGTGGCCAGTAGGTGACAGACTCCCTTTAATGGGAGTGTCAAAGCAGCAACAGCGGCAGCGATAAGGAGTGTCTATGTAACTAGCTTGTGGCAGGAGCTATAAATTAGTTTGGCGTTGTTGGTGCTGGAGCTATGGCAGAAAAAGTAGAAGTGCATCATGGGTGGTTCGATACAGCAACAGGAATGTAAACCAAAGTGGTTTACATGGTGAAAATGTGTCAGTCTAAGCAGAAAAAAAATGATGAAGATGTACATAAGGTAAGCATCTACTGTTATACTGTTAACTTCTGTGACGGTAATCCTGGAAAAAACCTTTAAGGACTTTTTTACATGGGCCGATACAATAGTGGGGAACAAACTGAACGTTCCTGATAGATGCCTGATTTTTGAGCCACGGTGAATCATCTCCTCCGTATGGGGACAAACAATCTCTGCTGCAGTTTTTCATCTCCATATAGATTTGTTGTTTGCTGTGTACACAATGATTGTATGTGCCACATTAAATATGCGATCAATCATGGAGTGATTGGAAGCACCTTTAAATGGGGCAATTATTGGGAGCAAGCATTTGAACAAACGCTTATTCCTATTAAATGCCTTGATCCTCGGTCCAAATAAAAGGGACTTTAGAAATTCTATCTCATGGCTACACACTGTTGAAAATTGGGCATTGGTTCGTGGTGTATTTAAAATATAAGCACATTAGATACAGAAGACTAACCTGCTTGATGCTACTTTCACACTAGCGGCAGGACGGAACCTACAGGCTGTTCACCAATGGCAATCCTGCCGCTAGTGAACGTGTGCCCCTGGACTACCGCTCCGGCCCCATTGACGAGAGGATGCCACAATAAAACTATTACATTTATTCCGGCAGCCTCTCGCCGTGCGCTGCTGTGCCTCCTCCGGAACTCCACCCCGCCCCATTACAGTCAAAGGGGTCGTAGCGGTAGTCCGAGGGCACACGTTTACTAGCGGCAGGACTGATCCGACAGGCTGTTCCGTCGGATGAACAGCCTGTTGGATCCGTCCTGCTGCTAGTGTGAAACTAGCCTAAGGCCCCTTTCACACGGGCGAGTTTTCCGCGCGGGTGCAATGCGTGATGTGAACGCATTGCAGCCGCACTGAATCCTGACCCATTCATTTCAATGGGTCTGTGTACATGAGCGTTTATTTTACGCATCACTTGTGCGTTGCGTTAAAATCGCAGCATGTTCTATATTCTGCGTTTTCACGCAGCCCTAGCCCCATAGAAGTGAATGGGGCTGCGTGAAAAACGCATTGCATCCGCAAGCAAGTGCGGGTGCGTTGCGTTTTCACTGATGGTTGCTAGGAGATGTTGTTTGTAAACCTTCAGTTTTTTATCACGCGCGAAAAAACTGAACAACTGAACGCAATTGCAGGCAAAACTGAATGGCTTTGTCTGTGAAATCGCACAGTTTTCACTGAACGCATCCGCAATGCATCCGGACCTAATCCGGACACGCTCGTGTGAAAGAGGCCTAAGACCAAGATGATAAAAATGGTGAAGAATTAAAACACAAAGGTGGAGATTTATCAAAACTAGTGTAAAGTAAAACTGACTTAATTGCTTGTTGCCACCAATCAGATTCCACCTTTCATTTTTCAGAGCATCTTTGGAAGTGATTGGTTGTGATAGGCAATGAAATCAGTTTTGATAAATCTCCCCCAAAGTATATTTCGAGGTATGTATACATAGTGGTGTAGAATGGGGCTGAGGGGAGCCAGAGTGCTCGTTGCCCCAGGCATCAAATTGCCAGGGACGTCTGGCCTCTGGGGCACTGATAAGGCAATAAACAGGCCCAGAGCGCAGGTTGCAGGTCTCTGAATGTTGACGCGGGTCACATAGCCACTGTAGCAGTAACGTGTCATGTCACTGTGGCCATGTGACCTGTGTCAACATTCGAGGAGCTGAAACCCAGTGGTAGGGATCAGGTATGATTCCCATCGGCCACCCTGGGGGTCTACAGGAAAGGGGCCCAGGGGTGATCAAGCGCTTTAAGTTTTCCTCACTTTTCATATAACTGTATCTAAATATAATATAAAAGTGTGTTACTGAAGTGCATGCACTGTAGGTGTGTCTGATAGCACCGCTCTCAGGTACAGTACTGTGCTGCATATGCTGTCCTGCTCTGTATCTGTGCTGTACTCTTCTCCTATACTGCATATCATGTACTGCTCTCTACCTGGGCGACACGTACCGCAGTACTGTACTTCTGTCTACTTGTACCAGGACAAGTGCGCTATACAACCCCATAAAGAAGCTCCTGTCTTCACCAGTGATTCACTAGTTTCTTGTAGCCATTTCTGTGTTGCTTCATCTATATTTATCTGTTTATGTTTATTCTACTTTTTTTCTTATTTTGGTTGACATTTTGGGGCTTCAGAACGAATTAGTAATTTTCCCTAGAGTTCTATCCTCTAGTTAAAATATTTTTTCGGTTATATTGGTCTTCCCAGAGTGAAATAATATTGTATCTTGACGGAGTATTCTATATGCTTTGCTGAACAAAATACTTGTCATTGGCTAAAAAAAATATGCAGTTGACTAAAAAACAGAGTAGAGAATGGATGAGTAAAACACCCTCAAAGGTTCAGTAGCAGCACAGTTATGACAGTTGCATATCAGTATCACTTGAAGCATGAATAAAATTACTGTTCAGGTCTGGTGGGCAATAACTATTATTGGCATGCGTAGACAGAAATGTCATTGTTATGCAGGGTTTTGCAAGAGCTTATGTGACTTAGTTTGTTCTGTTTGTTGAGATTTTATAAGAGATGGCTTTGATGATATTGGCTTATAACAAGATATTAGAAAAAGTCGGTTGTATGCGTCAAGATTAAGCTCTTCATTCTTGAAACTGCATAAAGAAAAAATGTCCCTAGAGATCCTCAGTTCACCTTAAGATATATTACACACCGCCATGGAGGCGAACTGTGGACAGGGCCACCATATTGACAGTATGACTTATACTGCCCAAAGGGCCCAGCCAAAAATGGAGTTTACTGGTTCCGCAGGCTGATTATGTTATAAGCTGCAGTATATTAAGACAATCTTGCCAGGCCCTGACTCCTTAAAGCCTCATGCACACGACCGTGTGTGTTTTGCGGAACCGCAAAACACGGAAGCCGCTCTGTGTGCCTTCCGCAATTTGCGGAACGGAATGGGTGGCCCATTATAGAGATGCCTATTCTTGTCCGCAAAACGGACAAGAATAGGACATGCTCTATTTTTTTTGCGGGGCCACGGAACGGAGCAACGGATGCAGACAGCACACGGAGTGCTGTCCACATCTTTTGTGGCCCCATTAAAGTATATGGGTCCACGCCCGAGTTGCAAAATATGTGGCTCGGACGCGGACCAAACATATGGTCGTAAGGTGGGACGAAGAGAAGACTAGGCATTAGGCAGCAGGAATAAATCCAGTCACCCGGTGTGAGCTTGCCTACCATTGGTAAACTATAGGATGGCGGTTTCATGGAGCTCCAGAAGCTGCTTCCTGTCTATGTTCTGTACTTTACAGGTAGCAGCTTCAGTGCTATGGGTTGTATCCCCACACTGTCATCTCAGGGGTGTGGAGCTTTGTGTGTACACAATAGCCATTATGTATAAACCCAGCTTCAGTTTGTGCAGGGACATGGCCCACCGATAAGGGGAATGTCAACAATTACTTGTTAAAGGACGAAGAGAATATTAATCGCCATCTTTATAATAGGTCATCAATATCTGATCGTGGTGACTGATCGGTGTTAAGTAGAATGTTGAGATAATTCTTCTTGACAAGGAACGTACATGTTTATTAAGACAAGTGGTAAAGCAGATTACAGAGTAGATTGAAAAGGCAGGCAGACTGTGGAAAGCAAAGTGTGGAATGGAATGATAAAATGGTCTGGTTTGGAATAGAAGAATGGTCAAATAGTAACACTTCATGGTCACTGTATTATTGGTACTTGTATAGTCCTAGTGACACCTGTCCCTGACTGACAGCATGGGTGTGCCAATCCCTGACTATATGATTACATTTCTTCATGTGCCAACTTTATTCTTATTTCTGTTGTTGGTGTGGTCTACATATTACATTTCATATTCTATGAATGTGGGATATGCACATCTCTAGAATGACCCCTCCCCGACTTGTCCCACCTGGCATGTCTGGTATAGTAAATAATTGTATTACACATGGAATTACAATTCGGGAACATTTATTTTCAGTGCTGTGTTATCTCTCTATTATTATTATTATTATTATTATTATTATTTATGAATAAAGGTACAAGTGGGTGTTACCAGCTTGGGGTGTGTCCCTGCACAGGCTGACACTATCCAATCAATGCTGCCAATGTCAGATGATGCAGGGACAACTCCCCAACTGGTAACACCCAGTTATATCTTCATTTATAAACTTCTGCCAAGAATAATAAAAGAATGGCACAACACAGTTATATGAAAAATGCTCCAGAATCATTACTGCATGGGGAAAGCAGATGATAACTATAAGGCCTCATGCACACGACCGTTGTTTGTTTCCGCGTCCGTTCAGTTTTTTTTCACAGATAGGGTGCTTCCCCATTCATTTCAATGGGTCCGTCAAAAAATGCGGATGGTCAACCGTTTTTGTTCCGCATCCGTGGTCCGTGTTTTCATTCCGTCAAAAAAATAGTGCATGTCCTATTTTTTTCACGTTGCGGACAAGAATAGGCATTTTTACAATGGATCTGCCATAAAAATCGGATCCATCAAAAAAAACGGTCCGTCATCCGTTTTTTTTGCCGGACGCAAAATTTGCAGGAAGAGCGGACACGGAGGCAGGCAACGGTCGTGTGCATGTAGCCTAATAGACATGTCAGGAGAGGTAACATGTCTTCTCTTAACAGAATCCTTGTGCAAAAGTATTTGTACAGAGACACAATCAGCTTTCATCTGCAAATAGAGTTAACTAAAAAGTTCCCATAATGCTTTTATTGTACTAGATGAGATCCTAATCTGGGACTATGATGCAATTTGGAAGCACTTAATTATATTAAGGATAATACAAAAATCTGCTATATAGCAGTCCTTCCCCAGCTATTACCCATACTGCACCTTTCTGTAAAAGGTTATATTGTACAAAAATAGTCCTCCACCTTGGCCTGTAGAATTGGTTTGATTTAGAAACCAGATGTTCTGACTTTATCATTTCTATCATTTTAATATTGTTTCCAATTAAACTATTAGTAAATAGTGGCCCAGTAAGACCAGTCATTGTAGAAAAATAATGGTTTAAGCTTTTCAGACTTTTCATTCATTTCTTTCTAACTCAATTAGGAAGCAACTGTTGCTTTTCTTTTGAAATGCTGTGGCCCCATCTGCTGGTAAATCTGCAGAATGACATCAGCTGTTGATAACCTTTTGAGTTTATGTCTATTGATGGTCATACAGCATCAACATGCAATAAAACAGGGATGCTCAACCTGCGGCCCTCCAGCTGTTGTAAAACTACAACTCCCAACATGCCCTTCTGTAGGCTGATAGTTGTAGGCTGTCCGGGAATGATGGGAGTTGTAGTTTTGCAACAGCTGGAGGGCCGCAGGTTGAGCATGCCTGCAATAAAACATTTCTTACTGGTCAAAGTGCAAACTTAAGAAATAGTGGAACAAATTTTCACCTCTTATGTTCAGAATCAAAATCTATGAGAACATTAAACAAACCAAAGCAGTCTTTTCTGTTGTTGCACTAGTGTGACAAAGGCAAATAATATAGTAATACTCGTTTTTTATCCATTTCCAATTAGATGGACATGCTGCCATGCGCATGCGCGGTAAGCTGCCTGTTACAACGCGATTCCGGCTCCCTCACTCACCCGCCTGCATTTTGCTGACTGCGGATGCGCCGGACAGTTCGATCGCGCGCCCGGCCGTCGCGCTGACCGAACTGTCTGGCGCATGCGCATCAGCAAAATGCAGGCGGGTGAGTGAGGATCACGCTGTAACAGGCACCGTACCACACATGCGCTAGAAGAGCGCGATCCCGGCATCACGTCCATCTAATTGTAGAGAGGAGGGGTAAGGGGTGGGCTTAGCTTAGCTTTACTTGAAGCAAGGAGGCCGCTGCCCCCTTGACTTCAAGCCTGACACGGAGACAGCGCCAACCGACAATAAAACAGCATTTTTAACAAGTATGAAGAAACACAAAGAGGAAAGAAAAACATGATTAGCAACACACTGGGGGATACTGTAAGGTACTGTGGTCGGTTTTTTATGCGTTTTGCAGGTGACAGGTTCCCTTTAAGTGCCTTATATTAACTTTCTCTACATGATAAATGCTATTTACTGAAGTGAGACAAGCCCTATAACCACTTCCAGACCGCCCATTGACTATAAACATCCTGGGCGGTTGGGTTTATTTCTGATTGGATGTTTTAGAATGTCTTTTCAGAGATTGCAGCTGCACGCTAATCGTGCAGCTGCAGTGCCAGGGCCCCGCTGTTAGTGACATCAGGGCACCCCAGAGAGAAGGCAGGGACCATTCCTAAGTTTCCCTGCCTTCTAGATCACTGTATACACAGCGCTGAAGGAGCGCTGTGTATACAGATAAGGAAGCTCTATGCCGCTTCCTGTCCCGGCCGGGTGGTCATGTGATCGCCGGGGCCAGGGGAGTGCAGGAGCTGTCAGGTCTTCCACAGACCTTCATCAGTCCTGCAGTGAGGCTGTACAGTCGTGGCCAAAAGTTTTGAGAATTACATAAATATTGGAAATTGGAAAAGTTGCTGCTTAAGTTTTTATAATAGCAATTTGCATATACTCCAGAATGTTATGAAGAGTGATCAGATGAATTGCCTAGTCCTTCTTTGCCATGAAAATTAACTTAATCCCAAAAAAACCTTTCAACTGCATTTCATTGCTGTCATTAAAGGACCTGCTGAGATCATTTCAGTAATCGTCTTGTTAACTCAGGTGAGAATGTTGACGAGCACAAGGCTGGAGATCATTATGTCAGGCTGATTGGGTTAAAATGGCAGACTTGACATGTTAAAAGGAGGGTGATGCTTGAAATCATTGTTCTTCCATTGTTAACCATGGTGACCTGCAAAGAAACGCATGCAGCCATCATTGCGTTACATAAAAATGGCTTCACAGGCAAGGATATTGTGGCTACTAAGATTGCACCTCAATCAACAATTTATAGGATCATCAAGAACTTCATGGAAAGAGGTTCAGTTCTTGTTAAGAAGGCTTCAGGGCTTCCAAGAAAGTCCAGCAAGCGCCAGGATCGTCTCCTAAAGAGGATTCAGCTGCGGGATCGGAGTGCCACCAGTGCAGAGCTTGCTCAGGAATGGCAGCAGGCAGGTGTGAGCGCATCTGCACGCACAGTGAGGCGAAGACTTTTGGAAGATGGCCTGGTGTCAAGAAGGGCAGCAAAGAAGCCACTTTTCTCCAAAAAAAAAAACATCAGGGACAGATTGATCTTCTGCAGAAAGTATGGTGAATGGACTGCTGAGGACTGGGGCAAAGTCATATTCTCCGATGAAGCCTCTTTCCGATTGTTTGGGGCATCAGGAAAAGGCTTGTTCGGAGAAAGAAAAGGTGGCGCTACCATCAGTCCTGTGTCATGCCAACAGTAAAGCATCCTGAGACCATTCATGTGTGGGGTTGCTTCTCATCCAAGGAGTGGGCTCACTCACAATTTTGCCCAAAAACACAGCCATGAATAAAGAATGGTACCAAAACACCCTCCAACAGCAACTTCTTCCAACAATCCAACAACAGTTTGGTGAAGAACAATGCATTTTCCAGCACGATGGAGCACCGTGCCATAAGGCAAAAAGTGATAACTAAGTGGCTCGGGGACCAAAGCGTTGACATTTTGGGTCCATGGCCTGGAAACTCCCAGATCTTAATCCCATTGAGAACTTGTGGTCAATCCTCAAGAGGCGGGTGGACAAACAAAAACCCACTAATTCTGACAAACTCCAAGAAGTGATTATAAAAGAATGGGTTGCTATCAGTCAGGAATTGGCCCAGAAGTTGATTGAGAGCATGCCCAGTCGAATTGCAGAGGTCCTGAAAAAGAAGGGCCAACACTGCAAATACTGACTCTTTGCATAAATGTCATGTAATTGTCGATAAAAGCCTTTGAAACATATGAAGTGCGTGTAATTATATTTCACTACATCACAGAAACAACTGAAACAAAGATCTAAAAGCAGTTTAGCAGCAAACTTTGTGAAAACTAATATTTGTGTCATTGTCAAAACTTTTGGCCACGACTGTACAGCATAGTATAGTGCTGTACAGCCTCTCTGGGGGGTGTATTTTCCCTGTAATTGGGGCTAATATGTCAGCCCCAGTTACAGGAGAAATCAATAGTGAAAAAAAAAAAGTGAAATTAAATGTCCACCAGAGGTCTTGTTTTGTAAAATAAAAAATAAAAAAATAAAAATTATAGTGTTTTATAAAAATATCTATAAATTTTATATAAAAAAAAGTTTCACATGTTAAAAAAATTTCTTCATTTAAGTCATAAAAAAAATGTTGAAAATAGCAAAAAATAAATAAAATAGACATATTTGGTATGCGGACAATAATAGGACATGTTCGATTTTTTTTGCGGAAGGAAAATACGGAAACACAATGCACACGGAGTAACTTCCGGAACACCAGTCGTAACGTGGCGATACCAAATATATCTATAAAAATATCACATGATGTACCCCATCAGGTAAATGCCATAAAAAAATGATATAATCAAAAGAAAGTTTTCCACAGCACTCTTGTAGTTGATCTTTTAAATCTTCTTTATTTTCCCAGTGTGCTGCACACTGGGAAAATAAAGAAGATTTAAAAGATCAACTACAAGAGTGCTGTGGAAAACTTTCTTTTGATTACATCAATCAGGGATCAGAGACCGGGATCCAACACCACTTGCACCGCCGCACTATTACAAGGTATTGACCAGAGGTTGTGCTGTCTGTCCCCTTGTTTGCATGTTGGATATAGAAAAATGATAAACATTACGCCAAAACATCTTTTTTAGTTACCTCACCTCCCAAAAACATAATTTAAATCTATTCAAAAGTCGTATGTACCCCAAAATGGTAGAAACAAAAATGCCACCTCATCCCGCAAAAAATTTGCCCCCTAAAAGACCATAGCCAGAAAAATTTAAATAATATGTTTCTAAGAAAATTGCAACACAAAAACATTTTTTTTTTCTCAAAATGCTCTTATTGTGTAAAACGTGAAAAAATAAAATAAAAAATACCCATATTTGGTAGTGCCGCATCCATAACAACTGGCTCTACAAAAATATCACATGATCTTCCCCATCAAGTGAACGGAAAGTGAAAAAAACAAATAAAAATTACGCCAAAACAGCTTTTTTTAGTCATCTCTCCTCCCAAAAATATCAATCAAACAAAAAGTCGTATGTAACCCAAAATGGTAGCAATAAAAACATAACCTCATCCTGCAAAAAACAAGCCCTCACACAAGACCATAGCCAGAAAAATTTTAAAAATATGGCTCTAAGAAAATGGCACCACAAAAACATGATTTTTATTCTAAAAATGTCTTATTGTGTAAAAATAATAAAAAAAACTATTACATATTTGGTATCGTTGCATCCGTAACAACCGGATCTAGTAAAAAAAAATGTAGAAAAATGACAGCAAACAGCTTTTTTTGCTACTTCACCTCCTAAAAAATGAGATAAAAAGTGACCAGAAAGCCAAATATACCCCAAAATGGTGCCAATAAAAACTACAGCTTGTTCCTCCCTCAAAAAAATAAGCCTTCATCCAGCTCACTAAACAAAAAAATAAAAAAGGTATCGCTCTTAAAAACTATGACAGAAAATTCCATGTTAGAAAATCCCGCTACTTCCCTTCTGAGCCTTGGTGTATCCCCAAACAACAGTTTACGATCACAATTGGCGTCTTCTGTATTCAGGACAAAATGGGTAGCAAATGCGCATTGCGCAGCTGAAACACTGCGAACAGCGGCTGCCTGACATGGGATCGCGCAGTAAAACAGAGGGCACCGCGCATGACCTTATGCAGCATCGGACTGCAGAATGAAAAATATGATTAGTATCACACTGTGGGCTACTCTGAGGTACTGCTAGCGGGTTTACATGCATTTGTGAGGTGACAGGTTCCCTTTAAAAAAAAAATATTTTGGAAATTTTCTTAAAAATTTCAAAAATTGCTTTTAAAATTCTAAACCTTCTAATGTCCTAAAAAAATGTAATTACATTACCAAAATGATGCCAGTAAACATATGGTGAATGTTAATAAGTATATTAAGAGGTATCACTATCTGTCTTAAAAGCAGAGAGATTCAAATTTAGAAAACAGTGATTTATTTCAAATTTGCGTAAACTTTTGTATTTTTTTTATAAATAAAGATAAAACATATTGACAAAAATTTACCATTAACATGATGTATTGGATAAGTAAAAGCATTCAAAAGTTATTAACATATAAAGTGACTAGGGATGAGCGAATCGACTTCAGATGAAACAGCCGAAGTCGATCTGCATAAAACTTCGTTCTAATACTGTACGGCTCATCAGAGCCACTACATTCTAATACTGTATGGAGCTCCTGCTCCGTACAGTATTAGAACAAAGTTTGATGCGAATCGACTTTGGATGTTTCATCCGAAGTCGATATGCTCATCCCTAAGGCCCCTTTCACACGGGCGAGTTTTCCGCGCGGGTGCAATGCGTGAGGAGGACGCATTGCACCCGCACTGAATCCGGACCCATTCATTTCTATGGGGCTGTGCACATGAGCGGTGATTTTCACGCATCACTTCTGCGTTGCGTGAAAATCGCAGCATGCTCTATATTGTGCGTTTTTCACGCCACGCAGGCCCCATAGAAGTGAATAGGGCTGCGGGAAAATCGCAAGCATCCGCAAGCAAGTGCGGATGCAGTGCGATTTTCCCGCATGGTTGCTTAGCAACTGGACCAGATCTTTATTATTTTTCCCTTATAACATGGTTATAAGGGAAAATAATAGCATTCTTAATAAAGAATGTTTAGTAAAATTAAGATGAAGGGGTTAAAAATAAAACTTAACTTACCTTAGCCACTTGATCGCGTAGTTGCGATCTGTCTTCTCTTTTCCAGCTTCAGCTAACAACTAAAGCACATGGTCCAATCACATGGTCCATCTTAGTATGGTGATGGACCATGTGATGTGACATCATCACAGGTCCTTTAGTTGTTAGTTAAAGCATGAAGAGAGAAGACAGATCGCAACTACGTGATCAAGTGGCAAAGGTAAGTTAAGTTTTATTATTTTTAACCCCTTCATCTTCATTTTACTAAGCATTCTTTATTAAGAATGCTATTATTTTCCCTTATAACCATGTTATAAGGAAAAATAATAAATTCTACAGAATACTCTACCCGAAACCGGACTTCAGTGATGAAGTCCGGCTTCGGGTCTTGGTACCAAACATGGCGATTTTTCTCACGCGCGTGCAAAACGCATTACAAACGTTTGCACCCACGCAGAAAAATCGCGCATATTCCCACAATGCACCCGCCTCTTATCCAGGCGTCAAACATGACGCCCGTGTGAAAGAGGCCTAAAAGTGACATATGCAAAATTAGGCCTAGTCAGGAAGGGAGCAAATGGCATGGTCTGAAAGTTAACTTATGACTAGGCGCAAACTTTGTCATTAATTAAACATATCCTCCCGCAGCCCGTGCACCAGATCTACTTCAGCTCAAAACTGTGGTCAATTTCATGCATGATTTATGTCGTAAAACTGGCATAAATGATGATAAATGTAGCACCGCTTTTACTACACCCCTTGTCGGAAAGTGGCAAGGACATCGTAATTGTGACTAAATTTAGTTGCAATGGCAGTTAAAAGGTCACAAACTTGTGGTGTGTGACTTTTTTATGTCAGTTTCTAGCAAAGGGGGCATAATAAATTACTTCCAAAGAATATATAAAAAATATGTATCTTTATTTAATGTTACACATACAAAAAGTTAACAAATGAAAATGCAAATCCTTGAGGGTGAGATAACCGGGGGAGACCAATATATCCATTATACAAGTACCAATCAAAATATTACAGAACCAAGAAACCACCAGGTGTAATGCGCCCTATAACCTATGATGTATATACTGACTGTTCACTTGCGGTATACTTCAAGTACAACCATTGTACTGATATAGCCAATGGGTGTTTATATTTTTATCCATGACATTATATCGTACAGTGCCTTTGATACCCTTTGAACTTTTCTACATTTCTTACATTAAACCCACACATTTTATGTGATAGACCAACACAAAGTAGCAAGTATGTGTGAAGTGAAAAGAAAATGATACGTTTTTCAAAATTTTTAATTAAAAAAATCTCAAAAATGTGGTATGCATTTGTATTCAGTTTCCTGTACTCTGATACCTTAAATAAAATCCAGTGAGACCAATTGCTCTCAGAAGTCACCAAAATAGTAAAGTCCAACTGTGTTCTTAGTATAACTACAGCTGTTCTGTGAAGGCCTCAGAGGTTTGTTAGAGAACATTAGTGATCAAACAGCATCAAGAAAATCAACAAACACACCAGACAGGTCAGGGATAAAGTTGTGGAGAAGTGTAAAACTGGGTTAGGTTATAAAGTAATAACCAAAGCTCTGAACTTCTTACGAAGCACTGTTTAATCCATCTTTAGAAAATGAAAAGAGGATGGCACAACTGCAAACCTACCAACATATGGCTATCCACCTAAACTGACAGCCCAGGCAAGGAGACAACTAATTAGAGATTCAGCCAAGAGACCTATGGTCACTCTGGAGGAGCTGCAGAAATCCTTAGGTGGGAGAATCTGACCACAGGACAATTCTTAGTCGTGGAAGAAAACCTGGTAGAAGCTACAAAAGACTTGAGACTGGGGCGGAGGCTCACCTTCCAGCAAGTCAATGACCCTAAACATACAGCCA